>OY728133.1:844756792-845956792 GCA_963277665.1 Viscum album
ACATTAATTTCCATATTAATAAATCCTTAAAACCATTTTTTAAAACATTGACATTAATGAGAACAATTTAGAAGAATAGATCTTTAAAAGATTTAAAGATGCTATTTTTTAGAGTTTCTAACCAAAAGAGAGACACTTGAATACAAATATTTGAGGTAATAAAAACTTTTTAATATCATGAGAATAAAGGGAATCATGATATACTATGTCACAGTACATTATACACACCATATAAAAGTGATTTGGTGTATAACAACAAATAATTCTGAATGGAATGTAAATTGAGATGAAATCTAATATAAAGACCATATCCTTGGGTTAAGGATAAATAAATGACATAATTATGTGTGAAAAATATAAATAAACTCAATATGATTGTATATTCAGTGCAAATCAATCATAGGTCATTCACACATATTGTTGTAAAAACAACACCAATTAATTTAATATTTAACTCAACAAATGGAGATTGAGTTAAAATTACTCCTATCAAGTTCCTATCGATGAATTGAGAATTTATAAGTGGAGTGATTATTGGTATCAGAATTATATCCACGGAAAGGGGAGTGGAAATTATGACATAACCAAATGAATAGTGATTCCACACATAATCTTGGAGTAAAATAATCAATGAAGTATGCGTAAAGCCGAATGAGTGGAAATTGAAATTTGTAATTCCATTACCAATTTGGTAACTTATGAATCATACATCCGATTAATGATGGATCATACAATGATGATGTAAATATCCATAAATTAAATTATATTACTTAATTAATACCATCATGGGCAGTACACACACTACATGCAATAAATAAGAGGTGAACAATGGAAATCTCCTGGAATTAAAGGTGAGATAAGAAACCCATTACTTTTTAATTTGTCCATGGTTTATGGTAGGTTAAACTCCATTATAATGGTTAAATAATTGTTATTAAATTATACAAGTATCATATACATTAATATTATATCATATATGATATTTTAACAATGATTTGTTGATAACATCTTAGTATTATCGTCATTTCGGGTGTTAACGGGTTCATTTTCCTTTATATTATTTGTTATGTGAGCCATATTTTCAAGGGATGGGATGTATATTATTCATATAAATAATTATATCATGTCTCTAAAAATAATTTTTAATCATCAAATGAAATTTAGTCTTTATTTGATATGATGGGGAATGAATCTCATCGCGTTCGTGGAGACGGTAATCTGTACGTACGCACAAGTGACAATATCATTTTTTTATATTATAATAATATGTAATTGGATGGTATATCATATATAAAGAATCATTATAATTTTATATTTATTATTGACAAGAATTATACATAATTTTTACACCCATCCAAATAATAATATATTGAATAACAATTACACCACGACATGGAGATGGTAGGTCGTACGTACGCACGTATGGTGACATGTCATTCAAAGGATGGATAGAATAATGAATATGGTTGTAACATATTTATAATAACATCATAGTATATATAGGATAATTGATTAATTATTTTAGAATGGAAATAACAAATAAAGAAGAAGTGGAAGAAGAAAGGAATTTGAAAGAGGGTGGTGAAATCATTACCTATTCTTTGGGTTCTTCCTTTTGATTTGACCAAAAGGGCTCCTTAAGATGGATTTCTGACCAAAGTAGGGACTCTAGGATGAATTTAAGGATGTTTAGAGGATATTTGGGTAGGTATTGTCTGAACCAAATGGCTTTTATGGTATGATGAATTGGTTAGAAGTGGTGTCCTTTTATAAGGGGGGATCTCTTTGGAAAAACTTAAAGTATTAATTTATAATAAATTCATATTCGGCTTCTAATGGCTCAAAAGTGTATTATTCAAAGTATAATGTGGGGATGGGTCGAAATAATTTAATCCAATATATTTTATATAGGTTTGGGTCACTATATTATCCTTATCATTTATAATTAACTCTTAGTTAAATAGTTTGACATTTACCATGTCACTTTTTATTTTTACATTATATTGTAAATAAAGGTACTATATACTTCCAAGAGACCCCCAAGTGATCCATTAATGATAAAAATATAATAATATAAGTCATTTCTCCTAACCTTAAATTTTTAGGAATATAATATGAATTAATAATATAATATTATTTTTTAAAACAAATTTATGTTAATTTTGAAACTATTTAATAATTGATTTTTTTTAATGTCTTAAAAACTGTATTAATTCGAAAAAAATACATTTACGAAATCCTAAAATGTCATATTAATCAATAAAATTCATGTATGGAATCAAAACATTTATATTATATTTATTTTAATATTTATAATACCAATTATTTGATTCTTTTATTAATAAAGAAAATATTTCATCATTATTGTGTCATAAATAAATTTAATTATTCAATGTCTAAAAATTATAAATAAAATACCATTTTTTAGGAAATATTTTTATCTTTCTAATGAATATTTATAGTTGAATATATAACATATATAACCTTATGTAAAAAAAATTCTAAAAGAAATATGCTTTTGTCATTTTTGTTTTTACTTTAAATTAATTAATATTAAGTGTCATTATCACTTACAAGTGGATCCATCGGGTCCCAAAATCGACCCAAAGAAGGCCATGGTCGGACATGTATCAACCAATACTGTAAGGACACGTTTTAAAGTAATTTATTATTATTATAATATTATTTTTGTACCCTTATTTACCGGATTTACACTTTAACCGCGGTAATTAATATATTTACCGAAGTAATTATTCAAAATGTCTAAAAATAATAGTTACCAATTTACAAAATTTGGACCTCCTGATTCTAAATATGGAATCCATTTTTCTAAATTCAAAACACAGAAGTGGAAGTGATTAATTTAAAATTAATTCTCGTTGTTAAAACAAAAAAGCGTGTTTTTAAGATATAATAACTATCAAAAGATTGGCACTTGGTTATGTCCTGTTTAAATGTGAATTTATATCCAATGACGAACATTGGATAAAATGGTAAAAATATAATCTAATTATACTCTAAAATCACTCAAATTTATAATTTATCACTATTAATTATTTTGATTAAAAAAGGGGTTTTTAATTAAAATTTATTCATTTTCACTATTCATCAAAATATGAAAGTAATCAGAAAGGTACCAAAAATTCACCCTAAGCTAATTTCAATATTCCAAATCCAAAAATGAAGTCCATTTTAAAAGATAAAATGTATAAAATTGCAAAAAGTGGGTATTACTATTCATAATGGCTTGTTTGATTGGTTATGGTTTGTGTTAGAACTAGAAGTTGTGTACAACACACTCTACTGTATTGTTCAAAGAGAAGCGTATCGTGGAAGCTTGGGGTGTTACATTCTCCCCTAATTCAATAAATTGCGTCCTCACAATTTTTAAAATTGGTCTTGGGAATATAATGGAAAGTCCCACATCGGAAAAAGAGTCAATAAAACTATAACTTTAAATGAACGAAAGAGAAGTACAATGGTCACCCGAGATAACCTATACTAGGATTCCATGTAGAAAAACATGGATATGGATGATAAACTAAGTGTCAAGTTCTGATGGAGAGGGATAGAAAACATGATCCAAAGAAATCTAACAATAAGAAATCCTCAAACTTTTGATGGGACAGACGGTCATTAGTTTCCCAGTAGGAAAAGTAAACGGACAACATTTTTTTAAGTTACATTACATAAAGATAAGGAATTCATTTTTGAGATTTACTAAGAACATAAAGAGATATACCTTCCTTTTAAGTAAATTTTCATTCTCTAATAAATTTTGACTACTAACTCATTTTTAAACGATGAGTATTCCAGAAGACTTCGTCATACTAGAATAGCTAGAATACACGTATAGAGAATCACATGATCCACAAAGGAAAAACTATATATTTACCTTGTCTTTAAGGATTAATCAAAACCAAAATGGTTAGTAAAAGATATGATGATCCCCCAAAATGATATTCCTTTAGAGAAAGAAAAACTAATCTTAATTTCTAAAATTAAACCAATAATACCCCAAAGTTAAATGAATACCATTTAATAAAAAATTGTCCTTAAAATCCTTTAGTATAATCCAAACTAATATTTAATCCCAAAACTTATAATAATTTGGTTATGTAGTCTTCCACGTTAAATTTTATCTCCAAATGTCATCAACTACTCTTAAAGTCACATACATAAAAGTAACTAACCTAATCACATATTCTCTATTATAGGTCAATCATTTCCACAAATAACCGAAATCACTATAAATACACAATAACAACATAGATAAAAATCTACCATTACTCCTCAAATGAAATCCCATGGTATTCTAATTTCCATGGGCATATAGTGTTCCCAACAAAGCAAACGTCTTCCAAAATAACATTTATCACTTAGTCAACAAATCATTTTCCTATACTAAGGGTATTAATTTGATAAGACATAAGATCCCAAATCAACATATTATTGATCAATAAAATCATTTAACTAAAAAATATTAGTCACACTAACCAGGGACTTCATGGAGTCCAGCGGTAGGTGATCAATCCCAATCGCACTTTGGTTGTGGGTTCGATTACCACAGCTTTGTTCAACGTGCTGGGTTGTCACACGGTCTGCGTTTTGTCCTTTTTCAAAAACTATATTTTGTAATATTACCAAAATGTGACAAATTCCTCAAAATAACCATAACATAATTTAACCACAAATGTTATCTCATACCTTTAATTTTCATCCCAAAATATAATAACATGTAATTGCCTCAAACCCAAAGATCATATAAAGCAATATGGTTATTTATAACTATCTCCAAAAGACAAAAGATAAGACTTCTTCAAATATCATTTTCACATGGAAAACTACAGGGTTACAAATACAAGAGAAAATTATTCCAAATTAATACCATCAACAAGAAACACTAATACTTTTAAACATTTCTCCGACCATTTATTTATACATAGCTTCTACTTTGACCAAGAAAATATCTTATAGAATAGGGAATTCACTCAGGTAATGACCAAGTCCCCTACATTTACGGAAAATGACTGTAAATGGATTCATGGGACCATTTTTATTTTCTTCTATAGTAACCTTCATTTTTCCTTGGAAATTATTCACTTTATGTCCTTCTTTCCCGAACATAAATCACTTCTTTGTTCCATTGAGACACTTTTCTCGGTGTCTCCTTCCACATTTCTTGGATGATGAAAATTGTGGATACTTTTCTCTATGGGCTCCACTGCTGAAGCTCTTATCATTCACCACCTTTCTCTTCTTTTTTGAGTCTGGGAGTTGGTAAATATATATGTTGTTGATCATATTTTTGGAAAACTAATTCAGCATGAACACGATATCTTCTACACTTATCAACATTCCATTTTTTTTCTCATTTCCACCATTGTTCCCACCTTGTACATAATTCTCAAAGTTTTAATGACTTCCTTGGAATCTAGCCATTGACTAAAACCAAAAAGCATTGTGTGAGTAACAGTAGCCATAGAATAATTTAGAGAATATCATGACACCATATTATTAATTTGAAACACCTTAGGATTAACCGTGGTCATTTATTCTAATCTAATATTAAAATAATTAAACTTGTTTTGTAAAGAAAATGTAAATTATCCTTAGCATATTCCATGGGAGTGTCGTAACCAAGAGTCCAGAAAGGCCCTTTGTCGTGCACCAGTTCCTGTTTAAGTCTAGCTCAAAGTAGTGTTTTTAGGTTTTAAACCTAGGTACATCTGTGCTAGAGTCGCCTCTACCTGATCTTATCCAGACAAAGATGTATTACTTGGAAAACTCACAAAATCTCTACAATACCTACATTCTAGGAAGTTATTCTATATTAATCCTCAATTTCTATCTTAGGGATATGTGCTCTAATCAAGGTTTATCTAAATCTAGCTTTCAAGGTTTGTACTAAACTTCCTTTGATACCAACTGTAATGCCCCGACCCCAGTTACGCAGAGTCGGTGCATTATTAAGTATCATTTTCATGATCACAAAAGATCAAGGAAATCATGTCCAGAAAGACCGATTAGTTTAGTATCCTTAGAATCACTAGATAAATTCATAAGGTTTACATCACATCTTAAAGTGAAAAACTACAACAATATCTTGTCTCTATAGACAACACTCATATCCTCATACCATCCCTTCAGGCCATTCATGAAATACTTCTTCGCAACCTGGGAAAAATAAAACATAGAAAAGGGGTGAGCTCAAATGCTCAGTAAGGATAACAATAGAGCAGAAACTTTCATAAATAAGCATAAACATTTAAAGAAATGTATAACTAAAACAAAAGCCTATTAAACATGAACTTCAACATAATATGGAAACGATAAAATGAAATAATTACATTTAATTATTCACATGGATATTATACTAGTCGAATAATCACATGCAATATCAATAACCACTTTCATAATAATGGAATGCATAATGTCAGACTATCATAACCACATTTTCAAGGCCTCATGCCAAGACTATAAATGAGATTTTGTCAAGGCCTTGTGCCAAGACACTAGTTTGTATCATGAGACTTACCGGTGCATCGAGGATCTATAGCAATCTCCACCCGTCATGTACTAATTCCAATGCATTCCTAATATGAAAAGTTTGAAACATAACATAAACATTCGTATTAACACTAGCATACAAAATGTCAATACTTTATCCACAAACCATGAATGGTATAAAAATAGCACATCCAGGGTCAAACATAACTCATTTCATACAATATGGAAGATTTTATTGTAACAGGTTAACCTCAATTGAGAATAATGAAGGATATTGACATAGATGAGAATAATCTTCAAAACTATTTGAGAGAAGTATCCCCCTTTTTCTTTAAAACATTCAAAAGTATAACTATTTATCAAGATGCTGTATAAAATAGATTTTTAAATAAAAGTGTCCCATACCACATTGAAACTTTAAAAATGAATTTTAATTTGAAAAATATTAATATCCATATAAATAAATCCTTAAAACCATTTTTTAAAACATGGACATTAATGAGAATGATTTAGAAGAATAAATATTTAAAACATTTAAAGATGATATATTAGTTATAGTTTCTAACCAAAAGAGAGAAAATTGAATACAAATAATTGAGGTAATCAAAACATTTTAATATCATGAGAATAAAGGGATTATTGATATACTATGTCAATGTACATTATACACACCATATAAAAGTGATTTGGTGTATAACAACAAATAAGTCTCAATGGAATGTAAATTGAGATGAAATCTATTACAAAGACCGTATCCTTGGGTTTAGGAAAAATAAATGACATAATTATGTGTGAAAAATATAAACACATTCATTATGATTTGATATTCAGTGAAAATCAATCAGAGTACATTCACACATATTTTTGTAAAAACAACACCAATGAATTTAATATTTAACTCAACAAATAGAGATTGAGTTAAAATTACTCTTATCAAGTTCATATCGATGACTTTAGAATTTATCAATGGAGTGATTATGTGTATCAAAAGTATATCCACAGAAAGGGGAGTGGAAATTATGACATAACAAAATTAATAGTGATTCCACACATAATATTGGAGTAAAATAATCAAAGAAGAATGTGTAAATCCGAATAATTGGAAATTGAAATTTTTAATTCCCTTACCAATTTGGTAAATTATGAAACATACATCCAATAAAAGATGGATCATACAATGATGATTTAAATATCCATAATTTAAATTATATTACATGATTAATACCATCATGGGTAGTACACACACCACATGAAATAAATAAGTGGTGAATAATGGAAATCTCACAGAATTAAAGGTGAGATAAGAAACCCCTTACTTTGTAAATTTTACTTGGTAGATGGTAAGTTAACCTCATGTATAATGGTGAAATAATTGTTATTGAGTTATTAAAGAAGCATATACATTAATATGATATCATATATGATCTTTTAACATTGATTTGTTGATAACATCTTAGTATTATCATCGTTTCGGGTGATAACGGATTCATTTTTCTTTATATTCTTTGTTATGTGAGCCATATTTGCTATGGATGGGATATATATTATTCATATACATAATGATATCATGTCTCTGAACATAATTTTTAATCATCAATTGAAATTTAGTCTTGAATGGATATAATGGGGAATGAATCTCATCTCGTTTGTGGAGATGGTAATCTGTACGTACGCACGAGCGACAATATCATTCTTTTGTATATTAAAATAATATATAATTGGATGTTATATAATATATACAGAATTATTATCATGTTATATTTATTATTTAAATGAATTACACATCATTATTATACCCATGAAAATAATAATATATTGAATAACAATTACACCACGACGTGGAGACAGTAGTCCGTACGTATGCACGTATGGTGAAGTGTCATTCAAAGGATGGATAGAATACTGAATATGGTTGTACCATATTTATAATAACATCAATGTACATAAAGGATACTGGATTTATTATTTTATAATGGAAATAACAAAGAAAGAAGAAGTGGAATAAGAATGGAACTTAAAAGAGTGTGGTGAAATCATTACCTCTTCTTCAGGTACTTCCTTTTGATTTGATCGAAAGGGCTCCTTAATTTGAATTTCTGACCGAAGGAGGGCCTATAGGATAAAGAAAAGGAAGTTTAGAAAAAAAAAATCAGAGTATGGCTGATAAAAAAGTCTTTGAAGGTATGAATAATTTGTTAGAAGTGGTGTCCTTTTATAAGGGGGAGGGGGGACTCTTTAGGAAAAACATAAAGTATTAATTTATAATAAATTCATATTCGGTTTTTAATGGCTCCAAAGTAGATTATTCAAAGTATAAGGTGGGGATGTGTCGAAATAATTTCATCCAATAGATTTTAGACATGTTTGGGGCACTATATTAACCTTATCATTTATAATTAACTCTTAGTTAAATAGTGTGACATTTACCATGTCACTTTTTATTTCTATATTTTATGGTTAATAAACATAATATATACCTCCAAGAGACCCCCAAGTGGTCCATTAATGATAAAAATGTCATTATATATTTCCTTTTTCCGATCCTTAGATTTCTAGTAATATAATATGAATTAATAATATAATATTTGTTTTAAAAACTCTTTTTTGTCAATTTTGACACTATTTAATAATTGATTTTTGTTAAAGTCTTAACAACTTTATTAATTCGAAACAAATTAATTTTAGAAATACTAACATGTCATATTAATCAATAAAATTCATTTATGGCATCAAAAATTTCAAATTATATTTATTTTAATATTTATAATACCAATTATTTGATTCTTTTATTAATAAAGAAAAATACTGAATCATTATTGTGTCATAAATAAATTTAACTATTAAATGTCTAAAATTTATAAATAAAAAACAATTATGTATTAAATATTTTTATATTTTTATTAAATATTTATAGTCAAAAATATAACATATATAACCCTATGTAAAAATTGTTTTGCTAAAAGATATATGCTTATGTCATTTTTGTTTTTACTTTAACTTCATTAATATAAGTCATTATCACTTACAAGTAAATCCATAGGGTCCCAAAATCGACCCCAAGATGCCCATGGTCTGACATGTATAAACCAATAGGGTTATGTCACGTTTTATGGTAATTTATTATTCTTATAATATTATTTGTTTACCCTTATTTACCAGATTTACCCTTTAACCACGGTAAATAATATATTTACCAAAGTAATTATTCAAAATGTCTAAAAATAAAAGTTTCCTATTTACACAATTTGGACCTCTTGATTCTAAATATGGAATCCATTTTTATAAATTCAAAACATAGAAGTAGCAGTAATTAATTAAAAATTAATTCCCATTGTTAAAACAAAAATCATGTTTTTATGATATAATAACTACCAAAAGAATGACACTTGGTTATGTCCAGTTTCAATGTGAATTTATATCCAATGACCAACATTGGATTAAATGGTAAAAATATAATCTAATTATACTCTAAAATCACTCAAATTCATTATTTATCATTAGTAATTATTTTGATTAAAAAAATGTTTAATTAAAATTTAGTAATTTTTACTATTCATCAAAATATGAAAGTTATCAGAAAAGTTCCAAAAATTCAACCTAAGATAATTTAAATATTCTAAACCCATAAATGAGGTCCATTTTGAAATATAAAATGTATAAAATTTCAAAAATTGGGTGTTACTATTCATAACGGCTAGTATGATTTGTTTTGGTTTTTGTTAGAACTCGAAGTAGCGTACAACACACGCTGCTATATTATTCAAAGAGAAGCATACCATGGAAGAATGGGGTGTTACAAATTTCATACCATTACATGGTGTATAATGATATAATAATGTCCGGAAATCATAAGACAATTAACATGGAATTCATATAAAAGAATTAAATGTGGGAAACTATGTCATCCGAAAAAACTCTCCTTAGTGGAATAGAATTGATTATGAGTATTCTAAATTTTGAGATGAGTCGAGAAACATCTATCTTTTATTATATATATATAGAATAAATCCTTTTGGTGTACATAGTATTAATAATTTTACATGGATAGTCATGTAGTTAAATTATAACTTCCCCCATGGCTATGCATGAAGCACCAATACATTTTGTTTTATTTTTTTATGTCTATAAAAAAACCAGGTATTGATATTGATGTCTATTTGGATCTATTGATCAAAGATCTGAAAATGATGTGGGATATAGGTGTTATAATGTATGATTATCAAAAATGTGAAATAATTCACATTGAAGGATATATTGTATGAGATGATAAATGAATTTCGTTGTTATGGTAATTGTTCAAGAAGTAGTAGTAAAGGACAGTTGTGGTGTCCAATTTCTGAAGAATTAATACTCTAAATCCAGTTGAAACAATCCTCAATGATTGTGTTTTTATAAAATTTTAAATTTTTACAACAATAAAATAAATACCAATCCATGATACAACATTTTATAAGAATAATGAATAGGGTACAACATCATCTCCACAAACTAGTGATCAAATTGTTGATAAAGTTAAATATATTCACATTGTTTTTTATAAACCGTAATGTTTTTATGTTAGAAATTTTCTTGACATCATGCATATAGAAAAAATATATATTTTATATTTTTATTGGAATGTTATTAAACGTTTTTGGAAAAAACATTTGTCATGAAAGCTATGTTGAATATGATATATATAGGGATAAAGGAATAATTATCACTAGTAAAGGGTAATGGGAGAAATTTTCTTCCTCAAGAATCTCAGACACTATCTAGATACGAAAAACTACAAATTTTCTTTTTTATTAATCATGTTAATGTTTCATATGGGATTTCAAAAAAATTTAAGAAATTCATATCAATTATAATTTTATGTTACAAGGAAAATAATTACACATCTTTCATATTCTGATGCAATATTTAATGCTCATAACTTTATGTTGCATTCTTCCAAAATATCTAGGACATACATTAATGAGTCTCTGCTACATTTCCAAATCTCTATGTAGTAAATTTATATAAAAGGTCAAGTTTCCAATCAAAAATAAGGTTTTTAGAATCATATTATTTGATTAAAATATGCTCTTAATACAATCATTTTTTAATATAATGGTCTACCTGATGGTTCACTTGGTTAGAGAGGTTTAATTTCATGCTCCTATCCATTACATATAGATGTAACTCATTGAAGAGTATATTAATATTTTGAAATGGTATGTCGAGAATTAAAGTCGTCCAGAAGCTTGTATTGCAGAATGATATATTATGGAAGAAGATGTTGAATTTTTTTACTAATTACATGTCTTATGTTGATAGAATCTATCTTCTAAAGTCTCATTGCAATAAATGTATTATGGGTGAAGGGATATCCAGAAGATATTTTTTTAGAATAACCATAATAGTGTAGTAGAAAATGCACATGTACATTTTTCATTATAGTGAAGATTTTGATCCACATGTTTATCCCCATACAGAAATTATTTGATATTTGAATCCATCCAGGGAGGAAGTATTGATATCAAATAAAGATAAAAAATATTTTACAATATTGTTCAAAGATCATATTTATAAGTATTTATCTAAATACACGAATTAAATTTTCTAATGACATTGATGGCCAGCCAAAGGACAATATGAAAATTGCATAACTTATACTGGTTTTGTAATAAATAGTTATACATTCTATATAAAAGATCACAATGACATCCCTGTGATGAAAATTAGTAGAGTTATACCTGTGGTGGAGGCAATGTACATAGCTGGTTCTAGATATAGAAATCTATATTATATGAATATTTCACATTTTTATTTTATCAAACATATATACGAGTTTTATTATCCAAAATTTCAAATTCTAATTTTCTATTTCGAATGGGTTGACAATAGTAGTGCAGTGAGTGTTGATGAAATGGGTTTGTGAAGGTAAATTTAAATGTGGAATGGAAAATATGATTACTCATTTATAATGGCTTCACATGAAAATTATTTATTTTCTCTCTCAGACCCATCAAACAAGAGTTTTCCGATTATGTAGTTGGCATCAAAGAAACTATTGTTTTAGATGATTTTTTAATCAAGGATTTCCCTTTCATTTTCATATCACTATTAGTTCATAGTGGTAAAAATTTTGAGAATGTCTTGTATGTTATAGATGACCACAAATAGGGGATTTGGATTCTCAATAGAGGATCTAAAACGCTTACACATTTTAAAAAAGAAAGATATTTCAATGATTAGGTTAATATATTTGTTAATATACAATGTTTCTCTTCATAATATTACATGTCCTCTTTGGTATTGACATAATCTTAATTAAATATTTAAGTAATCAAGAAGACTGGTTCTTTTACACATGATTATGTTTCCAATAACATGGAAGAATAAGAAATTGATGCTGAAACTACAAATTGACTAGGGTATCAATAACATGTTGATGAAAAAAAATGATGGAACATCAAAGTATTGACTAAAATTATCTATGATATAATTTTAGTTTTTAAATTTAATTTTTGATGGAATCAACATGGCCAACCTATTGACCCCAAAAATTCAATTTTCATTTAATATCTTAGGGTTACAATAAGGGTGAATTTTTCTATTGATATAGATTCATGATTCCATGTCCAGACTGTGGTGAAGGAAACCAGTTAAGAAGATATGAAGGTAATTTCGTGATATCTTTCTCTATTTTACTGAGATTTTCTATAATGGAATGTTGATTTAATTTCAATTATTTGTTATAGTTTTCATTTATTATAGTTTATTTTCATAATAATATATCTCAATATCCCTTGATAAAGCCCATAGAGGCTTCTAGACTCTACTAACCATGATGCATCTTAGGAATGTTGAGGGAAAAATAAATCTCCACCCACAAGTAACTTCTAAATGCCTTATAAATAAAGAAACACGGAATAATGTCATTAAAATACATGGTTCAAAATCATTTTAATTTCATTATATTGATAATTTATTATCTTAAATTTTTTATTTTATTAAATTTGTTTCAAAATTTTCAATTTATGAAACAAAAATATAGTGTTGAAAATAAATAACATTCATCAAAACTGATGTACCTCTATCAAAAATCATGGATGGGTGAACTTCACTAGAGATAAAATTGGTATTTATTTTAAATAAAAAATATAATTTTTATGAGGTCTAAAACATCATATATTCTTTTGTTTATATACAAATTTATCAATAAAAGTCTAAATCCCCTTTCATCCCACATCATTTGCTATGGATGAAGGATAGAGTAAAAAGGGAGGGTGAAATAGTTAATGATTGCACAAAATTAGTATGGGGAACATGTGTGAGAATGACATAATTGTATGTTTTATTTTATGTAATAGTTTTACCAAAAATTTATTTATTTATTTATTTAAATTTTTAATATAGTTTAATCACAAGAATCAGTAGTGACCATACGAGAAGAAAAACTACATCAACAGCTTTGAAGATACCAAACAATATAATTATATTAAATTTTTAGGTTTTGGAGTGTCTACTCAAAAATATTTAGAGAAGAAAAAAATCAATATACGAGATGAAGAAATGATTTCAGGCATAAATATATCCTTTTCAAGATATTATTATCTGGTTTGGTTTTGAAGACCAATATATGAGAAAGAATCAAAGAGAACTAGCGATGATACAAATATCATCACATGAACAACCAAATTATCCCACTAGGTTTGAGGCTAGTCATTCCCATAAATCAAATAACTTAGAAAAATTAATTTTTTTTGTGTTACACTTTCTCCTAAATTATGATAAAACAAGTTTCACTAACTTTGTCTTACTAAAATACTTCATGATGAGGTTGTATGTAATTTGTCTCAATCAACACCTACACACTACCATGTTATGAGGGGTAGTATGTATAATATATCAATAGACATTATAGAAAAAAATAACTACAAAAATATAAAATGAGGGTGAGGATTCATATTTCTCAATAGTTGAGTGTGAAGATTCCAATTCTACTTGATGATTCTTACATTACAAAAATCAATGAGGTTATTGGAACTTTCATATCATATACATTTAATCTTATAAATAAGGATGAGGTATGTTCTTCACTAAATTTTTTAAATTAAAATCCTATAATAGCTTATGAAAAAAGTTTTTAATTGAGGTATGGTATTACGAGTGGATAAATAAGAGTTGATGAGATGGTTGGATCCAGAAAAGCTATTGAATCAACCAAGAAATCAAAAAAGATCTTATGAGAGTGTTGTCTCCCCACCAGTTCCACTATAGCAAATATTATCATTAAAAATTCAGGAAGACACCACATAAAAATATGGAAATATGTATGACATTCCATATAAAGAATAAATATTTAGATCTTTTATTACAAATGTGGTTAGTCTCAAGATTATAATTGAAATTCTAATATTTTAATGGATGAATGTATCAATTTTGAAAATAAACGTAAGGTACATTTTTATAATATGTTTTATCATAAAATGATTTAATATTTAAATTAAAGTTAACAACTATTAACATTTTCTATAAGTATTTATATTAATATTATGTAAATGGAAAACATTAGGAAGTATGATTTCGATTCACTAATCATTATATGATTTCTATGAGAGAAATTTCTGTGGAGTTGAATGAAATTGATATGAATAATGATGCTCAAAATGAGTCATTTGAGAAAAAAAACCAATGTAAATCTATTTTTTATGCCTATAATACCAGGGTAAATCTCTTCAGTATAATAATATAAATTATATTTTTATTTTTTTCATTACATTGTTTGTTTTTTTAGGAACCATTGTTTGCTAATTGTGATCAATTTGGATACCCAAAATATTTATCTTTTTGATCTGATGCATGGAAATACATAAAATCAACCACACATGATGTCTATTGTGAATTTTTAATGTAGTACATTAAATATTCTATAGATAAGAATAATATTATATTTATTGTTCCCTGTTTAACTCTGAATTTTGTTAAGATAGATTGATCGATAAATATATGCTAAATCATGGTATAAAGTTACTGAATGAATATAAGATACTTATAGATTACTTCAAATTCAAACTGATTAAGGTGTATATAGAAGTATTATACTATCAATAGATATTTCAAAACAATTTACTTATTTTGGTTAATGTTTTTATAAAGTTTGAAGGAGAATAAAAACAATGATTTGGGATGTTTTGTTTGAAAATTTATAAAATATATCATAAACCATGGAATGACTAGAATCCCCTAACATGTATTTCCCAAAGGTAATTAAAATTTCACTAAAAAAATTATTAATTTAATTTTATAAATATTTATATTAATACCAATATTTCTATAAACATTCAAACTCAAAAGAAGAAGTAAATGTTTTTAGATATTATTGGGCAATATACATAGTGTCGGAATGTTTTCTGACATCAAATTAGGAAATTATTTACTATGTTTGGGATCTAGTATGGTATATTACCTTAGAAATATATTTAGGATTGAATGCATTTTTATCATAATAATTATATATTATTTTTTGTCTATTTATCAAGAAGAGGAATAATGGTGGAAACAAATTTCTTTGTATAAAAATGAGCATAATACATCATATGAGAAAGTGTAAAAAATCATTTAGATTTTACTTCCTACTCCTTATTAAGTAAATTTTTTCATCATTTTTTGTATTTTTTTTATAAATTACTTATAATTTTTATCAAATATTTTTTAAAAAAAATTACAAATTAATTCAAAACAGAAGTCACTTTCTCAGAAGTGGTCAAACGAAATCAGATTATTTTCAAAATTTAGTGATAATATACATATGTAAGTTCTGTCACCTAAGAATTGACTACTTGTCAATATAATAGAAGATGTGGTTGGTATGACTTTAAGACTTTTTTCAATAAAATAGTTTTATTTTAGTTTAAAACATACATAAAATTGTCAAATATGAGAAAACAAGCTTGGCTTATTTTCAAAATTTAAGGAAATGATCCAAAATACATTTTTAATGTCTATGAATTTACCGCACATTAATATGGCACCCAATGAGGTTTATATGACATTAATTATATGTTTTTAGTCAAAAATATTCATTATATTTTAAAAAAAACATTAAATAGTCAAAATATAGAAAACAAGTTCGTATTGTACACATATATCATGAATATGTGACTTACTAAAACATATTTAGTTTATTTTATCCTCATTTTGTCTACATTTTTAGTTAATTTACTTATAATTTTTAATTGATACTTTTTTGGTTAATATTAATAGAGATCATAAAAAGATTCCTCTTAAACAAGGATGATTCAGTCATATACTATTATCATGCACTTAGAAAGTATGAAGCACTCATAATGATGAAATTTTCTTTTTATTCCCCAATTCATTTAAAACACAAAGTTACCAAACATCAGTTTTTAGATAACCTATAATGTTGATCATATTATAGGATTAAAAGACTTGGTGGAATCATACATACCTCAATATAATAGACGATGCACCTAGTATGACTCAAATTGTCTAGTTTTAGTTGAAAATTGACATTTTATTAATATATTATTTCATATTTATGTATAATTTATTTATTTACAGAATTAATAACATAATACTTTTTTCATATATAGGTGTATTATTTTGTTCAAGTTAGGGTGGTTTCTTCGAAGCTACTCATGCTCATGAGAGACTGAACATTGAGGTTGCAACTAATACAATGGAAATAAGTAATTGGGTCAAGAATGTATATAGGAATTATGAAAATTTGAATCCATACTAAATATTTAGTTAATTACATCATCATTTTATCCACAATTTTTATGTTAAATTCCTTATCATTTTTATCTAATTATTTTTTTGTTTTTATAGATCTTTTGGGAAGTCTTATTTTTATTTTAGTTATTGGCAATAATTGAGAAAAGAGAGAACATGTTCCTTTTAGATTGAATTGGAAACACTATGTTACCCGAAATGTGATGTGTTTTAGGGAGAATGAGGTTTACTCTTCCATCCAAATTAAACATGTTCTCTCTTTTTTGGCATGTTTTAGATAGTTAAAATAAAAAAACATTAAATAATCAATATTTCACACCCCAATATGACACACAATTTCATAGTATGTCTCTAATTGTATGTTCTTATACTATAATTTTTATTTTAGTCCATAAAACACATTTCATACTCAAAACTATGAAAAAAATTAATACCATGTTGATACATCAGTACAATGATCCATGGGTCATCTTTGACATGTAGGAATCAGTATCACCTCAATCCGAAGAACAGTGTGACCAGTATGACTATGGGTGTCTGTTTTTATTTAAAATTGATAGTAATGTTGTTAAAAAAAGAAAGGTGAGATACAAAATACTAATCAAATTCATTCTTATTGTGATTATCATTTAGAAAAATGATCTATATTTAATTTTTGAAATTAAGGAACCAGCTTCACCTCAATCTGATATACGGTGCTCCTGGTATGACTCGATGTGTATGTTATTAGTTAAAAAATATCATTTTAGCTCAAAATTTGTGTCACTCACTGAAAAACCAATAAAACATGATCATATTGTCTTGATAATTTATAAAATTTATTAATAAGTCATATGTGACATATAGGAATCAATCTCATATCAAAATAATAGATGATATGGCTGGTATGACCCAAATTTTGTGTTCCCAGTTTAAGATGGCATTTTAGTAAAAAAACATCGGTGACATACTCAAAACTGAGAAAACACAATCAAATTGTTTCTATACTTTAGTAAAACTATATATAAAAAATTTATTTCATATAAGAATCTTTCACACATTAATTCAATGCATTGTGTGACCCGTATTAGTCAAATTGTGGCTTTTTATTCAAAATTTACATTAATTTTAGTAAAAAAGACAAGTTACCTACTCAAAACCAAAAAAATACAATCACATTGTTTATATAATTTAGGAAAATGATCCATATATCATTTTGACATGTAATAATTAACCACACCTCAATCTCAAACATAGTGTTCCCAATACAACTGAAAGTGTCCATTATCATTTTGAAAGGGACATTTTAGTTCTAAACATGTGTTACTCACTAAAAACTAATAAAATTCACACATATAGTCATGATAATTTAGTAAAATGATTCTTAATTAATTTTTGATGTGTTTGATCCATTATCACGTCAAACTGACACATGATTTTTTCAGTATGACTCAACGTGTGTGTTACATGTTTAAAATTGCATTTTAGTACAAAACAAATGTGACATACTAAAAACTTAGCTAATGAATTCAGATTGATTTCATAATTTTGTAAAATGATTCATAAGTCATTTTTTATGTTTATGAATCATCTTCATCACAATCTTACACACAGTGTGATCAATATGGATCCATGTGTGTGTTTTGGTTTAAAATTGACATTAAGTTAGTAAAAAGACAAGTTATACACATAAAACAAAGAAAAAAATTCATATTTTTTTGATACATTAGTAAAATGATCCATAAGTTAATTGTGATTTGTATGAATATTTTTCACCCCAATCTGATACAAAACTTTTCCCGGTATGACTCAATGTGTCTGTTATCAGTTTAAATTTTCATTTGAGTTCAAAAAGGTGGTCACTCACCAAAATCCGTGAAAATTCACTCAAATTATCTTGATAATTTATTTATGTAATTAATGTAATTTCTGATGTGTATTAATTATTCTCATGTCAAACTAACACATGATGTGACCATCATGGATGAGTGTGTGTGTTTCTAGTTTAAAAAGATAATTCAACAAAAAAAAAGTGACATAGACAAAACTAAGAAAACTAAAAAATATTGTTCTGAAAATTTAAGAAAAATATCCATATGTAATTTGTGATGTGTAATAATTAGACTCAACTCAATCTGATGTCTGGTGTGACCCGTATGACTCCAAGGGTGCCTTCTTATTTAAAATTGACATCTATTTTACTAAAATAGACAAGTAACATACTTAATACCGATCAAAAAAATTTAGTTTATTTTGGTACTTTATAAAAATATTCCATAATTAATTTTTGACATGTAGGAATTATTTAGAAATCGATATGATCTACTGGGTTTCCGGTATGACTCAAAGTTCCCGTTATCAATTTAAAATTGATATTATAGTTCAAAATAAGTGTCACTCACTTAAAACTAAGAAAACACACTTGATTTTTTAATAGTTTTTTAAAACAATATAAAATTCAGTTCTGACAAGTAGGAATCATTATCATGTTCAACTGACATGTGATGTGATTGGTATGACTCAATGTGCATGTTTCTAGTAAAAATTGATAATTTAGGAAAAAACTTACACCCTCAAAACTAATAAAACACAGTCTAATTATTTAAATACTTTATGGAAATAATCCATAATTAATTTTTGACATTTAGGAATTAGATGCACCTTAATATGATGCACAGTGTGACATTTGTGACTCAATTGTGTCCTTTTATTTTAGATGGGCACTGATTTTAGTAAAAATGTCAAGTGACATGCTAAAAACCGAGAAAACACAAATGAATTATTTGATACTTTAATAAATTGTTTGTATCATTAATTTTTTAAATATATGAATTATCTAAACTTTAATATGATACCTGATGTGCCTAGTATGACTCAATGTGTCCTTTATTAGTTTAATGATGACATTTTAGTTCGAAACATGTATCACACATTTAAATCTGAGAAAACTCACTCATATAGTCTTAATAATTTACTAAATGATTCATAATTAATTTGTGATGTGTATGAATTAGTCTCAAATATAATATACTCATGATGTGTCCGGTTTCAGTTAGTTTTCATGTTTCCAGTATAAAAATAAATTTTATTTAAAAACAAATGAGACATACTCAAAACCAAGAAATACATTCATATTGTTTTGATACTTTAGGAAAAAAAATACATATCTAATTTTTGATATGTAGGATTTACTCAAACCTCAATACAATAAATAGTTTTCTTTATATGACTCAATGTGTCTGTTGTTAGTTTAAAATTGAGAATTTAGTTAAAAACATGTGTCACTCACTAAAACCCATCTTAACATCCTCAACTTTTCTGGAGTATTTAGAATGATCAGTAATTCATTTTTGAAGTATAGAAATTAACTTCACTTAAATTCAATATATGATATGGTTTTTATGTCTCAATGTGTGTGTTTTAAATACATATGTTCCATTTTATTTTTAAACATTCATCACATCACCAAAACTAAGAAAATGAACATAGATTTTTTCTCATAATTTCATCTTCTATTATTATTCATATCCTTATCCTTATTATCTTATAATTTTTTAGTTATTTTTCACATAGATAATGGTCACCGTAGATGAGAGAAAATTAAATGGTGTCACGACCCCCTCCCCACAAAGTGTACCCCTCCTGGGCCATCAATTTGGAAAGGGAGATAATGACCCTCGAGTCCCACCTCTAGTAGGCCCCGGGTTGGAGACTAGAACCCATGGTATATGGGAGGCAATACCCTCTAAGAGAACACATGCTGAAGAGAGAGATAAGATAGACACTAACCAACTACAAATGAAGTATATAAGAAACCCAAGTACATATATAAAATTACATGTAAAAGTACTACAATTGAAAGGGAAAAACTACAAGTACCCAAAAGAAAGTAAAAAAACAGCAGCGACCACAATCCCGAACAACTCTTGCAACCCCAAGCTAGTAAAAACTAGCTTGATCTCCAACCTGCTCCAAGCGACCTAAAAAACATTTTATATATATGTAGGGTGAGTATAACAGTATACTCAGTAGGATCCTCCCCGAAGCCTCTCGTGCAAAAGTAAATAAAGCATTCTAAATCACAATGAACAACAAATGAAACTAACTCGTCACCTAAACAGGTATACTAATTTCCCAACCTCACTATGGATACTATCACCAAGAAACACATAAAATTATAGAGTATATAGTAAATAATATCAAGGTTACCCCACTACCAATTCCCCACTGGTTTTCCATTTTTCCCCAACGACATACGTCTTGTGCATCTCTCTCCAAAGGCTTTCCCGTATAAACTTGGGCGAAGCTCCACAATCTGCACCACGTGCACCAAAAAGGCATGCCCACAGACACCTGGGCTAAAAAACACACCATCCTCTTAACCAGAAGTAACCAGGTAGTTTCCAGGAGCCACCACATCTCGCATAATGTGTATCATACGTCGGGTATTATACCTCAAGCCATTACAGCCCATATTCCGAGTAAGGATCCTCAAGTCGTCACAGCCTATACACGTTACACCTATAGTAGTACAAAGGATACTATATCCAGAATATATGTTTCGAAGTAACCACAAGACATTACATCCCTCTACACTCATATATGGGGAAAACTAACCGATGTTCCAATGGCACTAGTATCTACCAATAGAAGAGAGCGGGGTCAAAGGGAGTAGTCAGCCATTCATCCTCCCACTGTATTGTTAGGGAAAACACCCCCCCAAGGTTCGGAATCCCCGGGGTGTCAGTTTCCCTTACCGACAGGGTGGAGTAGCATATAGAAATACAAAAAAGTACAGAATATATATAACTCACCGCCACATTATGGGAATAACCTAGTCTTAACCTCAACTACATCTAACGTCTCTCGGACTCCATGCTGCTATTTCTAAGACTAGGTATCCTATAAGAACACAACCAATTTAATATCTTCATTAGGTTACTTCATTCCCTTTTTCATCAATTCCAATGTACGTTAATTATGTCGTCCATCAATAATTAACCATGAACAACCCACATTAACTTTCTTGGCATCACATTCCAAATTTATTGTTCCTTTAAAGTTACAACATCACAATTAAATACCAGCATCTCCATCCCCATAGATTATCACCATTTAATCAAACTTTCATTTTAGAACTACTTTCCCATATTCCCAGGCATTATATAAAATCATCCTATGCTACTAAACATAAGGTGGCTCAACACGGTGAGTAGATATAATACCCGTCATGTCTTTGCCACCTATAGCAAGAGCGTAGGCTCATTCTCCCTCGAGAGGCTAAACACGGAAAGCACGTGGCATACCTCGCGCCTCTTCGTCCCTATCGGAAGAAGGGTAAGCAAGACTAGATGCCTTGAGAATTGGGGAAATGTAAAGTAGATAAATAACCAAGAATCAACAAACATCCAACAATAACAACCATCCCATTCCATCATCCCCGGTGTCCTCCCTAAAACCCACGTGCAGAAACCGATGCATCTCGCCACTCTAGGCGTCATCCGCTACCACAACCACAAGGCCTCCCTGCCTCCACATATCACAACACCCCTCCAGGGTCATAGAACAACACAAGATATCAAAGCACCCCTTCTAGGGTCACAGCATAGCACAAGCACAAGGAAAACAATCATTACAAAAAATGGGCTCTTGGACCTTTAACAAGGCATCCGACCTTCAAACAAAAAACACCAACAATTACATGAAATGGGATTTTAGCCCTAATTCACAACAAGAGGGTAAATTTAAACCCGTCATGGAACTCAATTAAGTTATTTAATCCATCTTTAATTAAAAAATTCAATTTGTTGGTTCCAACATCAAGAACCAATTCAGTAATCTATCACCGGAGATTAAACATTCTTACTATGCCAAATTTGACCAACATCAAATTAGAACAACTACAACAATGGAAACAACCAGATTCATTTACATGCCTCTTTATCTTCAGCCAATTAATTATCAATTGATTCTAGCTTTACGTTCTTTATCAATTTCCATCAAGAACAACATTCTAACAAGCAAGGAATATATATCACACAATCAAGAAAATCAAGAGGCAAACCATTATCATGGTACAAAGCAACAACATGTGATCAAGAAAATTCTTTTAATCTAGTTCATGTATTTAATTAAGTCAATTCCATTGTGATCCAAAGGGCTAAATCATGCTAACTCTATGATTTCACATAACAATTAGAAAAGCCACAAATCCCCTACCTCAAGGGTTTTCAAGGAAAACCACAACGGTTGATGAACGCCCAAGAAACCGGGTTGACTCTCCAAGAATCCTCCTTAGATCTCCTCTCTTATTACAACCAAGACCAAATATCATCACAAATGACATCCACATACCTAGATCTACCCATAACAGGCATAGTTCTAAGAAGAAGAGAGAAGAGGAGGAGTATATCTAAGCAGATCTACGAAACCAAACAACAACGATGAAGAATGACCACATACCTCAAGAAACCGACTTCAATCCGTGAAGATAAGCCTTCAGATCACCTCCAAATGCTTGGGAGAGGTTATTCCACCTCCAAGGAATGGTAATCCCAAGTTATGGCCGATTAGGGTCTTAAATGAGGTGATTAAACGCAAAACGAGTTAGATCCACAAATTTAGGATCTATCTTTAAGTTCCCGCACCGTTAGTTTGCACGGTGTAACAAATCGTGCGCTAACCGTGCGGTAGCTTCTACCTCGACAATAGCTCCTTGCACGGTTAGTCTTCATGGTTAGACAAACCATGTGCTAATCGTGCATTAGCCACTACCCTCAAGACCAGCCTTGCATGGTTTGGCTGCACGGTTTAGGAAGACTGTGCGCCTCCCGTGCAAAGGCCATTACCCTTTAGATTTCCTTAAAAGTCCACCCAAACGCACCCCAAGCCACCTTGACCTTCCAGAACACCTCCAACACCACATTTTCACAAATGAATGGATAGGAGAGGTCTGGTACATTACATCAGATACCTCTCAAAACATTCTCGTCCTCGAGAATCCAAAACCCACCTATGGATAAAACGAAACAGGGTCTGAACAACCACCCACCGAGATAACTCTCAAAAGTGAGCAAGCCACCAAAGAAACAAAGGGAGCCATCTCATAAACATGAAGGTCTCAAAACCACAAAATCTACAATGATACATAAAAAGAGTTAAACATCAAACAACTCTGGGTACTAATCACGTATCTGTGACTCACGTTCCCAAGTACTTTCCTCCATGAAACTGTGTCGCCACATGACACGAACTAAGGGGATGGAAGGTCTGCGAAACACTTTATCCTTATTGTCTTGGATCTCCATAGGTCACTCCTCAATGGTGGAATCCTCATAAACATCGATCTCTCCCCAATAGATGATGTGAGAGTCGTCATGGAGATAACGACAGAGGTGTGAAACATAGAAAACATCATGTATCCGACTCATCTGTGGGGGGAAGTTCCACTCGGTATGCCACAGCCCCAACACGATCTAACACATCTAAAGGAGCAACAAAACGGAGAGAAAGCTTACTCCCACAACCAAACCTTCACTGCCCACTACGAGGAGTCACCTTCAGAAACACATGATCCCCAACATTAAACTCTAAGGGTCTCCTTCTTTGATCGACATATGATTTCTGATGATCTTGCGCTGCCTTCATCCTCTCACGAATCACCTAAACCATCTCTGTTGTATTCTTCACTAGTTCTGGCCTGAGAATTTATGAATCTCCGACCCCAGTCCAACACAACAAAGAACGGAAAGGTCGGTCGTACAATGCTTCAAACGGCGCCATACCGATGGTGGAGTGAAAGCTATTATTGTAAGAAAATTCCACCAAGGGTAAGTGCCTCACCCATGAGCCTCCAAAATTAAGAACACAAGAGCGTAACATGTCTTCATGATTCTTGATGGTTCGCTCTGTCTGACCATCCATTTGAGGATGAAAAGCAGTGCTAAGACATAGGTGAGAACTGAATGCATGCTAGAGGCCTTTCCACACCCTAGAGGTAAAACGAGGATCTTGATAAGAAATGATCGTCCTAGGGACTCCATGAAGTCTCACTACCTCCTCCAGATACTTCCTCGACAAAAATTCCACTGAGCTCGACTCCTTGATCGCTATGAAGTGGGCCGATTTTGTTAAACGATCCACTACCAACCAAATAGCATCATGTCCTCCCAGAGCTCAAGGTAAACCTATAATGAAGTCCATTGATATATCCTCCCACTTCCACTGAGGAATATTTAATGGCTGTAGAATACCACCAGTAACATGGTGTTCAGAATTCACCTTCTGGTAGACTAAACATCGAGACACAAACTCCACAACCGCATGCTTCAGCCCAGACCACCAAAACTGGCTCCGCAAGGATCGGTACATCTTTTTCACGCCAGGATGCACCGCTAAAAGAGAACCATGGAACTCTCTGAGGACCATCTCGTGCATCTCCAAGGGAACAAAAATCCTTCCATGATAGAACACTCTGTTTTGTTCATCCTCAGACCAACCATCAGGGGCCTCACCACAAAAAACTCAGTCTCTCAGGACCTCCACCTCAAGATCCCCCAACTGGGACTCTCCCACCTTCTACACTAGGGATGATTGCACCATCATATGATAAATACATCCTCTACCCCCAACTTCTCTTATATCAAGATACAAAGCTGACAGTTCCTCCATTACTCTCCAAGAATCACCGGATTCACACACAGCATCACTACGTGACTTTCAGTTCAGCACATCAGCTACAACATTCCCTCTTCTAGGTGTATACGATATTTCAAAGTCGTATTCCTGTAGGAACTCCATCCACTGACGCTGCCGCAAGTTCAAGTCACATTGGGAGAAAACATACCTCAAACTCTTGTGATCAGTGAAAACCACAAAGCGTTCACCAATGAGGTAATGTCTCCACAAATTCAGATAAAACACCACAGCTGCCAACTCAAGGTCATGAGTGGCATAGTTTCTTTCATGGGGAGGCAACTGTCGAGACCCATAAGAAACAACTAACCTCTGCTGCATGAGGACACATCCTAACCCTAGATATGAAGCATCTCAGAAGACATCAAAATAAACTCCCTCAACCGGAAGACAAAGAACTGGAGCACTTACTAACATATCTTTTAGATATTTGAATGCTTCCTAAAATTGATCAGTACATATGAAATCCTGGTCTTTCCTGGTCAAATATGTCAGAGGAGTTGCAACTCGATAGAAATTGGCTACGAACCTCCTGTAGTAGCCTGCGAGACCAAGGAATCTTCGCACCTCTGAAACTGTCTTGGGGGATTCCCAAGACACAACTGCTTCTATCTTCGAAGGGTCCACAACTACTCCCTATTGGGACACAACATTCCCCAAGAAACAGAATTCTCGAGCCCAAAACTCACACTTCGAAAACTTCCCAAATAGCTGATGTTGATGAAGAACTCCCAAAATGGCTCATATATGCTCTGCATTCTCCTCTTCAGATGTGGAGTATAAAAGGATGTTGTCAATGAAAACATCCTCGAACTTTTCTAGGAACTCATGGAACACATCATTTATCAAACACATGACCACAGTAGGAGCATTCGTCACACAAAATGGAATTACAACGAGCTCATAATGCCTATGACGACAACAGAAAGCATTCTTCGGGATATCCTCATCCTTCACATGCATCTGATGATATCCTAACTTCATGTTGATCTTTGAGAACCAACTTGAACCTTTTAATTGATCGAATAATTCATTGATCTGCGGAAGAGGATAGCGGTTCTTTATTGTCACTTTGTTTAAGTGACGATAATCGACACACAACCACAAACTGCCATCGTCCTTCTTCACGAACAGAACTGGTGCACCCCATGGTGACACACTTGGTCGAACAAAACCACACTACAAAAGACCATCAAGATATAAATGTAGCTTTGGTAACTCAGAAGGGAACATCCTATATGTAGACATAGAGATAGGAGGCGCTCCTGGCTGTAGCTCGATCCCTACTTGATCTCTCGTCGAGGGGGTAATGCTACAACCTCTTCGAGAAGGACATCAAGGTACTCCTCTACGACCCTAGGAAACGCCAACTACCGAACCTCTGATGAACATATAATTATCTTAGTCACCATGGTTGATAAGGACGGAACACGCCTATGACCCATCCGAGGATCTCTCTCACTAACAAACACCACCTGCTCTCCATGTGCACTGAGGAAAACGACCTTCTTCTAGAATAAATCCACGATAGACTGCACTGAATACAACCAATCCATGCCAAGGATGACATCATATGGTTGTATCTGTAAACATAGGAAATCTCCCCAATATCAGTGTTTCCCCAATACTAGCTCACAGTCTCTACATACTTCAAACAAGCTAACTCGACCTCCAACTGGCATAGTCAACACCAAGGGCACTGGATCCTCTCTGCCTCAATTCCAAAGGCATGGACAAGGGTAGGTGATATGAAGGAGTGTGTCTCTCCTGAATCAAACAAGGCATAAACCCAGGTATAAAACAAGCAAAGTGTTCCTAGAACAACATCTGGCTCGTCTGGAGCAAGAAACACTTGAGCATGAAGCTGACCACAGCCTCCTCCATGGCCTCTCTGACCCTGATGACGACCACCACCACAGCCACACTCTACTCTCTGAGGATGGGGAGCATCATGGGGTTGTCCTCTGCCCGCCCCATCTCCCCTCTACTGATCGAAAGCTGGTGCAACGGGCTGCTGCTGCCTCGGCTGGAACTGCCTCAACGGAGGAACCTGAAGTGGAGCGCCCTGCGCACGATGACTGCTCTGAAAGGTCGAGCACTCCCGTTGCTGATGGCCATGACCACTACAAGAAAAACGAGCGCCTGATACCTTGGAATAGGCTTGAGATTTTCTTCCTCCGGAGAAACGAGATGTGAAGGGATGGGACCTACCCCAGGCTGAACGGAAACTCTTCTGCCCTGAAAACTGGGAACCCCGAACCGCAGCCTTGGTTCATGAAGAATCATGCTGATTCCCCTCTCGTTATGATCCAGTCATAGAAAATTTCCTCTCAACAACCTATTCCCTTGCCAACACCTCAAGATATGACTTCGTCATAAATGGGGTGACCTGGCTCTAGATCTCTGGACGCAAAGCCTCCTCGAAATGCCTCATCCTGGCCTCCTCATCTGGTAACATGTCCGAAGCATATAATAGAAGGTTTCTAAAATGTATTCCAAACTCTCAAACATTGGATCTCCCCTATCAAAGGGTAAGAAGCTCCTGAAGACTGGACGCCTTCATGGTCGAGGAAAGGAACTCGACTCTGAACTTTTCATGGAACTCCTCCCATGAGATCTATGTCTCCTCACGATCCTAGAGGAACAAGAACCACCACTGCCTCGCTGCTCCACGCAGCATCGTCACAGCTAAGGACACCCAGTGCTTCAACCAAGCACGGATCGAACTGAATCCTATCTCGGCCCCCTCCAACCAGTCTTCTGTGACTGCATCTGAAACAGAGCCCTCGTACCTCTGCAGACTCTGGTGATGAAACTCTTGGAGTTTCTTCCTCCAAGTGTTGTCGTCATCAAGTTCTACCCTGAGGTGAACTGTTGGAACAGCCTATTGAACGTCTTCTATGAAAACATGACTAGGACGTCGAACTGGAGCCATACCTGCAAAATAACAAACAATTATATCTCCTAATCCTATAATATGGAAGACTCGTCATTAATTAATTAATTGTTTTCTTTCATTCGTTATAGGTTAACCTATCCCAAGGTCTCCCCATTCAAACACAGGCACAAAGAATAATGATTCCTGATCCTTTATTAGGTCTCTACCCTGCAACCAGTATCACCTTGTTTAGTAGCCATTGTAAACTTAACGGTTCATGGAAAAGATCATAGGAGGCCCTAAAAGCCTATTTCTCTGCCAGTCTCTAGTGTTTACCCCACTTTCTAAACATGAATGACATTATTTCCATACCAACCCATGCAACCTCACCTGTGCCTAACTCCAAACTCCATCCTATCCCTCAAACTGGCTCTGATACCACTCTTTTATGACCCCCTCCCCACAAAGTGTACCCCTCCTGGGCCGGAAATGTTGAAAGGGAGATAATGACCCCCGAGTCCCGCTTCCAGTAGGCCTCGGGTTGGCGACTAGCACAGAGGGTATAATAAACACACAGATGGGAGGCATTACCCTCTAAGAGAACCCATGCGAAAGAGAGAGATAAGATACACACCAACCAACTCCAACTGAAGTATAAAATAAACCCAAGTACATATATGAAATTCCATGAAAAAGTACTACAACTGAAAGGGGAAAACTACAAGTACCCAAAAGAAAGTAAAAAACAGCAGCGACCACAAGCCTGAACAGCTCCTGCAACCCCAAGCTAGTAAAAACCACCTTGATCTCTAACCTACTACAAGTGACCTGAAAAAATAGTTTATATATATATAGGGTGAGTATAATAGTATACTTAGTAGGATCCTCCCTGAAGCCTCTCATGCAAAAGTAAAGAAAACATGCTAAAGCAAAGTGAACAACAAGTGAGACTAACTCGTCACCTAAAAAGGTATACTAAGTTCCCAACCTCACCATGGATACTCTCACCAAGTAACACATACAAGAATATAGTATATAGTAAAGAATATCCAGGGTACCCCTCTACTACTTCCCCACTGGTTTTCCGCTTTTCCCCAATGATATACGTCCTGTGCATCTCTCTCCAAGGGCTTACCCGTATAAACTTGGGATAAGATCCACAATCTGCACCACGTGCACTACAACGGCCTACCCGCAGACACCTGGGCTAAGCACCAAACCATCCTCTCAACCAAAATTAAACAAGTATTTTTTGGGAGCCACCACATCTCGCATAACGTGTATCATACGTCAGGTATTATACCTCAAGCCGTTACAGCCCATAGTCCGAGTAAGGATCCTCAAGCCATCACAGCCTATACATGTTACACCTATAGTAGTCCATAGGATACTATATCCAGAATATATGTGTAGAAGTAACCACAAGCCATTACATCCCTCTACACACATATATGGGGAAAACTAACCGTTGTGCCAATAGCACTAGTATCTACCAATAGAAGAGAGCAGGGTCAAAGGGGGTAGTCAGCCATTCATCCTCCCACCGAAATGTTGGGGAAAACACCCCCCCCCCCCAGGGCTTAGAATCACCGGGGTGTCAGTTACCCTTACCTACAGGGTGGAGTAGCATATAGAAACACAAAAAGTACAGAATATATATAACTCACAACCATACTATGGGCATAACCTAGTCTTAGCCTCAACGGCAGCTAACGTCTCTCAGACTTCGGGGTGTTATTTCTAATACTATGTATCCAATAAGCACACAACCAATTAAAGATTTCATTTGGTTACTTCCTTCTCTTTTTCATCAATTAAATTGTACATTAATTAAGTATTTCATCATTAATTAACCATGAACAACCCACATTAACTATCTTGGAATCACATTCCAAATTTACTGTTCCTTTAAAGTTACAACATCACCATTAAATACCAGCATCTCCATCCCCGTGGATTATCACCATTTAATCAAACATTCATTTTAGAACTACATTCCCATATTCCCAGGAATTCTAGAAAAGAATCCTATGCTACTAAACACAAGGGGGCTCAACACGGTGAGTAGATATACTAACCGTCGAGTCTTTTTCGCCTATAGCAAGAGCGTAGGCCCATTGTCCCTCAAGAGGCTAAACACAGAAAGCATGTGGCATACGTCGCATGCCTTCACCCCTTTTTGAAGAAGGGTAAGCAAGACCAGATGCCTTGAGAAGTGGGGAAAATTAAAGCAGATAAACAACCAAGAATCAACAAACATCCAAAAATCACAACCATACCATTACATCATCCCCAGTGTCCTCCCTAACACCCACATGCGTAAACCGATGCATCTCGCCACTCTAGGTGTCATCCGCTGCCACAACCACAAGCCCTCCATGCCTCCACATATCACAACACCCCTCCAGGGTAACATCACAACATAAGATATCACAGCACCCCTTCCAGGGTCACACCACATCACAAACAGTACGAAAACAATCATTACCACAAATGGACTCTTGTCCCTTTAACAAGGCATCCATCCATCAAACAACTAACACCAACAATCACATCAAATGTAATTTTAGCCCTAATTTACAACAAGAGGATAACTCTGAACCCTTAATGGATCTCAATTAATTTATTTAATCCATCTTGAATTAACAAATTCAATTCATTGGTTCCAACATCATTAACCTATTCATTAAGCTATCACCGAAGATTAAACATGATTACTATGCCAAATTTGATCAACATCAAATTAGAACAACTACAACAATGGAAACAACCAAATTCATTTACATGCCTCTTTATCTTTAGCCAATTAATTATCAATTGATTTCATCTTTATGTTCTTTATCAATTTCCATCAAGAACAACATGCTAACAAGCAAGGAATATATATCACACTATCTAGAAAATCAAGAGGCAAACCATTGTCACGGTACAAAGAAAGAACATGCGATCAAGCCAATTCTTTTAATCAGGTTCATTTATTTGATTAATTCAATTAAATTGTGATCCAAATGGCTAAATCATGCTAACTTTACAATTTCACATAACAATTAGAAAAGCCCCAAATCCCCTACCTCAAGTTTTTTCGAGGAAAACCACAACTGTTGATGAACGCCCAAGAAACCGGGTCGATTCTCCACAAATCCCCTTTAGATCTCCTATCCTATCACAACCATGACCAAAGATCATCACAAATGACATCCACATACCTAGATCTACCCTTAATGGGAATAGATCTAAGAAGATGAGAGAAGAGGAGGAGTATACCTAAGATGATCTAAGAAACCAAATAAGAACGAGGAAGAACGACCACATACCTCAAGAAATCAGCTTCAATTCGTGAAGCGAAGCCTCTGGATCACCTCCAAAACACTTAGGAGAGGTTCTTCAACCTCCAAGGAAGGGTAATCCCAAGTTATGGAAATTAAGGGCTTAAATGGGGTGATTAAAGGAAAAACGAGTTAGATCCACATTTTTAGGATCTAACTTTATGTGCTTGCACGGTTAGTCTGCACGGTTTAACAAATCGTGCACTAACCGTGTGGTAGCTTCTGCCTCAAAAATCACTCCTTGCACGGTTATTCCACACGGTTAGACAAACAGTGCACTAATCGTGCGTTATCCACTACCCTCAAGACCAGCCTTGCACGGTTTGGCCGCACGGTTTTGCCGCACGGTTTAGTAAAAATGTGTGCCTCCCGTGTGAAGCCCATAACCCTTTAGATTTCCTTAAAAGTCCACCCAAATTCACCCCAAGACACCTTGACCTTGTAGAACACCTCCAACACCACATTTTCACAAAGCAATGGACCACATAGGTTCGGGCCATTACAAATGGTACTTTCTTTTGGGAATAACATTAAATGGTGTGACGTGTAAGAGTCAACCACCACACAATATGATGCGCGTTGGTCCTTCTATGACTCAATGTATAAGTTTTTTGTTTAAAATGGGTAGTTTTTAAATTTTTTATTTATATTATTATTTACATAAGAATGTTTTTCTCATATAGTTTCCTTACATTTTTATGATCTTGGATAGTCTGTTCAGAAATAGGATAACTATGGGTTGGGGCCAACGGAAAAGGAACATTAATGTTTTTGAATGTATTAGATAACTTTTACTTAAACATGTAATTGTAAGAAAATATGCTTGAAATTACTATATAATATTTTTTTATATTTTTGTTGTAAATTTTATTTCATTTAAATTATATATTTGAAACCTATATTTTCTATTTTTTGATATTGTTTTTTCTGCAAAAATATGCTTTAATTTTGACTTCACACAATAGAATTATCCCCCATTAACATTTCATTGTGTGGTGCTGACAATGAGGGTGCTTTATTAGTTCTAAATAAATTCATTCAGAAGGGGAGTATATTATTAGTGATTTTATAACACCCATAAAAACATATCTATCACAAATCTATAGTCAATGTTTATTTTGCTAACATCAGAATATTTTATAATTTTTAAAGACTATATTTTTTGTATTGTACCCCATACTAAATTCTCATTCATTACTACATTTTCATACACTGTGGGATGATGCATAAATTTCTAAAATTACTTGAAGATGTCATTTAATCCATTTCTACTTTTTTCCCTCAATTCTTTCAACCTAATCAATGAATGAGGGACTACTGTATTTTCACTCCGTCCACTGTGGGGACATTTTACTCGGGGACTTCTGTAGCACCCTGGCCTCTCAAGAAAGCCTGATCTCTTAGAATGAAACCATTTTTCCTAAGTCCCTCCCCATGAAATTCAATGTCCTTTCATGGCGCATTTGAAACAGATCTATTTGTATGGACGATAACATTAAGCGATGTGGAATTCTTGTGGTCTCTCATTTCCCCTGTTGCAGGAATAATAAAGAGGAAACAACATAGCATGTTGTTGTGCCCAAGTGAAGTAATTGCATTTGTTGTCAATAACTTGTCATGGTGTGCCATCTGATGAATTACATCTTGAAGATTGATGATTACAGAAGCATTTAATCTGACGATTGCTGAGCTGCTCTTTAAGTTCATAGAACTTGTATCCTGATGATACAAAGTCACAACATTGATTGAAGATCATGCATTGTCTTCACAATGCATGAGGAGTTGAAAGGAGTTCCATCCACAACTACTAAGTGGATGATGTGCATAAGTGAAGTGCACACTTTGAAGAAGATTAAAAGAACAAGGAAGAACCCTTTGGGAATTCCATTCTTAAATGTTGATTATATGTTGAAGAAGAATGGAGGAATTATAATGAAGAAGATTAATGCTTGAATTCTCAAGAAGATGAAGGAGAAGTAAGGCTTGAAGTGGTTCTCTTGATATGGCTTGATTTCATGGAGGACTTTGTTTTTGACAAAGTCTTATTCAAGACTTAGCCAAAAAATTGGCCAGCCCGTGGACACCTTGAGGGTTCAACCCCAAGGCACATGTGGGCCTAAGGCGCCACGCCCAAGGGGGAACCCGTGGGGCGATCCCAGGGCGGCAGGACGCACCCAAGACACCGCAGAGGTGCTGGGGCACGCCCGGAGGAGCGCAGAGTGGGCGCATAGCGCGCCCGTGTGTGCATAGTGGGCGCTAGGAGCGCGCCCGCAGGGAGCAGAGTGGGCGTAGAGCGCGCCCGCAGGGAGAACTCGGCGCGGGGCAGCACCGAGAGGGTTGGAAGTTCAATTGCGGAGTAGCGGACAGTGCCAGGGTGATAAGCCGCGAGAAAACCGCGCCCCGTTTCGATGTGGGACGCGGAAAAATTCCCGGGAGCGCATCCTGGCTGCCCGATTGATCGCGCGCCAGATCTCCACCGCTCATCGCATCCCGTGCGAGATCGCCAGATCGCGGCCGTCCGATGTATTTCAAATGCCGCATCCAATGGCCCAGTGTTCGTCCTCAACCTCGAGACATGCCGAATCCACCCGCGAGCCCCGCTGAACCAGGTGCCTTCCCGACGACGGATTTTGAGTTCTCGGCTGTCTCTCTCGAAGCCGAAGGCACCCTCGTGCTCGTCTGAGCATACCGAACACAACCATGCCTTAAAATATACTTTCATGCAATGAGATGATGAATTCGATGAAGGCCGAAGCAAACCGAAGGTGCGAGGCCATTCGGTGTTGATGTTCTGCATGGTTTGGATCGAAGGAAGGCCGTGCATGCGTTCTAAGTCGCATGCACGTGAAGGAAACCGAAAAATGGAAAACCCGCATTAAAACAGAGAAGAAGAACGAGATACGCGGAAGATATTTAACGCGTTTGAAGTTTTCAAAGACCCCGCAGATTTCGGGCATTCAAAACGTATTTCCCCGCGGATCATCCATGCTCCTCCACTGCCTATATAAAGAGGAGTCCGAGGCCGAGTGAAGGTTGCTGTTCATTCGTGAAGACCCGCGACGCTCTCTGCCTCGCGAAGTAAAATCCTGCGCATCACTTGCGCGACAGGAGGCTTCATGTTTTGTTTCACGCATCACTTGTACGAAGAAGCCCCGTGCAATCTATTTGCACGGCTGAAGTCCTCGGTGCCATCCTTGGCCCGAAGGTGTTCCCTGCGCGCTAATCCTTTGCGCGACAGGAAGGAGAGGAGCTTGCGCGACCTTGCGCGCTCCCTCTGTGCACCGCGCCCCCTGCGCGGTAGGCACTTGCACGCCCAAGGTGTCCTTGCACCCTTGTGGCTTGTGCACCTGGTGGTGTTGCATCCTGCACACCCGAGTGCCTGTGCACCCCGCGGCTCAAGACACTTGCGCGGCAGTGTTGAAGAAGTGGAGGCCGCGGCTCAAGCATTCCCTTGCGCGCCTCCTTTGAGATCAATTGAAGAAGACCACCTCGGGCAGTGGGTGTGCAAATTTGAGGAGAAGGCCGAGGACCTTTGTGCTTTGGATGCAAAAGGAAGACCACACTTTGTGTGTTTATAAATTGAAGAAGAAGGACAAGACAAGTGTGTGCACTAAAAGAATGAGTAGTGTATGTGTGCACATGTGAAGAAGATCAACTTTGAGAAGAAGAGGAGTACACACTTATGTGTGTGAATACAAAAGAACTGATCATTCTAAGTGATTGGGTTTTTGGTGAGCAAGACCAACGAGATCTTTTGAAGACTGTTGAAGCTACTTGAAGTTTTGAACAACACCTTTGAAGAAGTGAAGTGGAGCCATGATGAAGATGATGCTGTGGAGTTGGGGGGTTTAACCAACTTGTAATTGGGGGGGTAACCAATTACTGTGTAATCATCTTTTGGCATAGTGAAGAATCTGTGTTGGAGGGTGTAACCAACACGGCAAGGAGTAGGTCTTTGTACCGAACCTTGTAAATCTCTGTGTTCTGTGCTCTCATTATTACTGCACCACTAAAAGATTAGATCTAGGCTTTAACCAGCTGTAGAGGTTGAATTGATAATCCAAAGGGAACAATTCATAAAAAGAAAAAGTTATCACTCATTCACCCCTCCCCTCTCAGTGATCACAACCGATCCAGGCATTTCAAGTGGTATCAGAGGGAGGTTCCCTCGGTAAGGATCTACTTCTGAGAAGATGGACAATCTGAATTCTGTTAATAGTAGGGGTGTTCCTACATTAGATGGAAAGAATTACCACAGCTGGAAGAATCGGATGTTACCCTACCTTCTATCTCTCGGCCTTGAAGTTAGAAATGCAGCCTTATTTGGATTCCCTCCTCTTTCTAATGAAGCTGCTATGACACTCGATGAGAAAAGAAATATGGAAGTTGATGGTAAAGCTCAAAATTCCATTCTTATGTCACTCTCAGAAAAGGTATACACAAAAGTCATGGGACTCAAGAATGCTAAAGAAATTTGGGAGAAATTGGAAAGTAGTTATGAAGGCAACATGAAAGTCAAGGAAGCCAAATTACAGATTTGGAGAAGCAAGTTTGAAGATGTCAAGATGGGAGAAGAAGAAAATATTGATGATTATTTCACAAGAGTCAATGAAATTGTCAGTAACATTCGGGGCTTTGGAGAAAAGTTGGAGGACTCCACTATTGTTAAAAAGCTAATGAGAAATTTTCCTCACAGGTTTGACCCCAAAGTCTCAGCATTAGAAGACAGAGATGATCTCTCTCTTGATGAACTACACAACATTCTCATTGCATATTAAATGAGGAAGATCCCAGTATTCAAGAAGAAGATCAAGGATGAGATGGATTTTGAGGCCATGAGACAACTCAAGATAAAAGATGACGAAGTCCTAGAATCAAGTGATACTGACAATGAAGAAAAGGATGAAGATCTCAACACGATTATTTCTCTTTTTTCTAAAAGGTTTGGAAAAACTAAATTCAGGGGAAAAGGGAAATCACCATCGAGATGTTTCAATTGCAATAACATCGGACACTTTGCTTTAAACTGCCCCAAGAAGAGATATAGTGCTCCAGAAGTTGAAGATGAGAAGTCACAAAAGAAGAAATGGAGTAGATACCCAAGATAAGGAAACAAATCAGGTGTAAGAAAGAAAAGGTTCGTTCCAGGTGAAAGAAGAAGCTATGTAAGCAAAGAGGAAGAATCAGACTCTACTTCAGCCAGTCAATCAGAAGAAGAAACGAATTTTATGGCTCATGTGGAAAAAGGGTTTGATACCTGCAGCAGTGAAGATGATGAAAGTGAACTAACAGAGCTTGAATACATATTGAAAGATGAATTAGAGGCTTGCCTTGAGCAAAACATTAAACTCAAGAAAGAGAAGAAATTGTTACAAAAGGAAACTAAAAGAATGACTGAGGAGTTGGAAGAATGTATGAAGAAAGAGACAATGTACATTGACGAAATCAAGAGACATAAACTGAAGGTAGCTGAGCTGGACAAGATAGCAAAAGATCTTGAGGAGAAACTTCACCTCAAAGAAGAAGAGCAATCAGTGACACATTCTAAGTGGATTGAAGCACAGAATAGCTTGACAAAGATGAGAGAAGACTTCAACAAGGCTGTTGAGGTCAAGGCAGAATCTTCTTATGCTGGTGCTCAGAGGCAGGTCAATTTACCACTAAGTAAACCTCTAAATACATCTGTTATTTCTAACAATGCAGGTTCAAAGATAAAATTGAGACAAACATGGCATGAACCAACCTGTGTAAAATCATCTTCAATGGAAGAAAGGAAATCCTCAGGAAGGACTACTCAAATCTTGGACAGAAAATTACAACATGACTCTTATCAACAAAGAAGGTCAAGGTTCAGAGGCTACTGCTGGTGTTGTGGTGTGTTTGGACATAAGGCCTATGCATGCTGGTATAACATGTCTCGTCCAAACATGAGGCATGAGTCAAGGGGGAGACATCCTGAAACCCAGAGTGTTTTGCAGAAAGCATCAAAACCACCAACTCAGAACACATTTGACTGCCTGAGTGAAGCTTGTGGAAGATGTGACCAACAAGGTCATAGAGCAGATAAATGTATGACAACTCTTCCTAAACAAAAAGTCAAAGACATGAAAGGGAAAGGCATTCAAGAAACCAATGATGAAATCACATGCTTTGCTGAAGTGGCTCTAAAAGCCAGCAGTAAAACCAAGTCATGGATTCTTGATAGTGGATGCTCATCCCACATGACTGGTGATACAAAAATTCTAAGCAACATTGAAAGTCATGAGGGAGGAACCGTGGTGTTTGGAAATGATCGTTCTCTTAAAATCAAGGGAGTTGGAAAGGCTATGATTGCAACAACAAATCTAAAATCCAATGATGTGTTGTTTGTTGAAGGATTAAAGCACAACCTACTAAGTGTAAGTCAATTATGTGATGATGGACATGAGGTGTTGTTCCAGAAGGACTCATGCATCATCAAGAGATCAAAGGATGGAAAAATCATCACTCAAGGAAGAAGAACCACTGGAAATCTATTTCAAATTGGTGATCCCATCAATTCTTGTTTTCTTAGCTCTAAAGATGAAAACAACCTCTGGCATAGAATACTTGGCCATCTTGGTCAAAGGAGTATGAGTAAACTTCTGCAGTACAATGTTGTACGAGATCTACCCAAATTAAAGAGAGAAAGAGATGAAGTCTGCGACACATGTCAGATGGGAAAACTAACCCATAGGTCACACAAAGGAGTTGATATCATGTCTACTAGGCCTCTTGAACTCATCCATACAGACATATGTGGACCGATGAGACAGAAGTCTACAAGAGGAGATTTCTATTTTATAACCTTCATTGATGATTACAATCGGATGACCAATTTCATGTTCATGAAACACAAGTCAGAGGCAATCACGATGTTCAAGACTTTCAGAAGGCAGGCTGAGAAGGAACTAGAGCTCTGCATCCAGAAAGTAAGATCAGACAACGGAAAAGAATATACCGGTGATGTCTTTGAAAGCTATCTGGTCAAGCATGGAATCAAACATCAATATAGTACACCATATACTCCACAACAGAATGGAGTGGCTGAACGAAAGAATCGAAGCATAGTTGAAATGGGGAGGACCATGTTAGCTGAGCATGATATCTCTAAGTTTTTCTGGAGAGAAGCAGTATGCACTGCTATACACATACAGAACAGATGTCTCCTGAGACCAGAAACACAAACGACAGCCTATGAAATGTGGTTTAACAAAAAACCAACTGTTAAATATTTCAAAGTCTTTGGCAGTCCCTGCATCATCAAGATTAAAAACATCAATCTGGGAAAGTTTTAAGAAAAAGCTGAAGAATGAATCTTTATGGGTTACCTACCTAATGGAAAAGGCTACAGATGCTGGAATAAGAGGTTGAATAAAATGATTGACTGCAGTGATGTCATAATAATTGAAAACAACACCAAACCATACATTGTGGATGATGATGACTCAAATAATGACACAGCCTTGGAACAGAAGAATGCAGAATTACTTGAGCCAACACCAACTGCTGGTGAGATCAACTCTGAATATACCAGTGATGAAGATGAAGGTAATGAAAATGGAAGAAGAAGGTACAACAAATTGAAGAAGCATGTTGACACAGAAAATGTCCTTGGAGACCTACAGTCCTCAGTAAGAACTAGAAGAAGATTGAGATTGGAAGATCAGACTGCACCGGTTTCTCAAGTTGAACCTCACACAGTGGCTGAAGCAGTTGAACATGAGGAATTGATACAAGCTATGCATGAGGAACTCAATCAAATTGAAAAGAACTCCACCTGGGATCTTGTGCCAAGGCCCAAAAATAAAAATGTTATTGGGACAAAGTGGGTGTTTAGAAACAAACTCAATGAAAAGGGAGAAGTTTCTAGAAACAAGGCCAGACTTGTATGCAAAGGATATTCACAAATGGAAGGAATCGACTTTGAGGAAACCTTTGCACCAGTTGCAAGACTGGAAACTATCAGAATGTTCTTAGCAGTTGCAGCACACAAGCAGTACAAGTTCTATCAGATGGATGTGAAATCTGCATTTCTGAATGGAGATCTTGAAGAAGAGGTGTATATTGAACAACCAGAGGGATTTTTGCTGGACAAAGATGGCAGTATGGTGTGCAGATTGAGAAAAGCCTTGTATGGATTGAAGCAGACCCCTAGAGCCTGGTACTCAAAATTGGATGGTTGTCTTAAAGACATGAAATTTTTCAAAGGAACAGTTGACAGTAACCTCTATGTCATAGAAATGGCCAATGGTACCCTCATAGTCATTATCTATGTGGATGATATCATTTTTGCTGGTAACAAGGAAGGACTATGTGAAGAATTTGCTGAGCAGATGAAAAGAACTTTTGAAATGTCGATGCTTGGTCAAATGACATATTTTCTAGGATTTCAGGTGGAACAAAGACAAAACTCCATATTTCTTTCACAAGAAAAGTACGCAAGGGACTTAGTGAAAAGGTTTGGAATGGAAAGTTCAAAGGAAGTCTCCACACCCATTTCTGTCGGAACCAAGCTATGCAAGGATGAAGAAGGCAACAATGTTGATCAGAAATAGTTCAGAAGAATTATTGGCAGTCTACTTTATCTCACGGCTTCAATGCCAGATATACCATATGCAGTGACTTTGTGTGCCAGATTCCAAAGTGACCCAAAAGAATCTCATTTAACTGCAGCCAAAAGAATCCTGAGATATGTTAAAGGAACCCTCAACTATGGACTTTTATACAAACACAGTGCAAACATACAGTTGTTGGGATTCACAGATGCTGATTGGGCTGGTGATTGCACTGATAGAAGATCCACATCTGGTGGAACCTTCTTTCTGGGAGAAGGATGTGTTAGCTGGTACAGCAAGAAACAAAATTCTGTAACATTGAGCACAGCTGAAGCAGAGTATGTGGCCGCTACACATGCATGTACTCAAATGATTTGGATGCAGGTGCAGCTATCAGATTTGAGGATTAAAGCTGAAAACCCATTGAGGATCTTATGTGATAATCAAAGTGCAATTGGGTTGTCTAAGAATCCTATCCAACACTCCAGATCCAAGAACATTGATATAAAATATCATTTCATCAAAGAAAGGGTCGCCAGTGGAGACATCAAGCTAGACTACATTCCTACTCAAGATCAGGTGGCAAACATTTTCACCAAAGCTATGCCTACAGAAAGATTTGTTGAATTGAGGCTGAAACTTCATGTTCAGCCTTCTACTCTCACTTGAGGAAGAAGAAGGTCCCTCCTTATTCCCTAAATTTTTGTATTCTTGTACTTACATGCAGGGAATTGAAGGAGATGAGTGCATCCCCTGAGGGGGAGCATTGGTAGTTGAAGATGTGCAGGTTCTAGAAGCTCTATACTATGAGTATGGCTTTCATTCATCCCTTTGCATTTGTTGGCCAATAAGGGGGAGAAATCATCAGGCACACGACATTCTCTCAGTGTGCTTCGGAGTATTGACAACCAAATACAAAGGGGGAGATTGTTGTGCCCAAGTGAAGTAATTGCATTTGTTGTCAATAACTTGTCATGGTGTGCCATCTGATGAAGTACATCTTGAAGATTGATGATTACAGAAGCATTTAATCTGACGATTGCTGAGCTGCTCTTTAAGTTCATAGAACTTGTATCCTGATGATACAAAGTCACAACATTGATTGAAGATCATGCATTGTCTTCACAATGCATGAGGAGTTGAAAGGAGTTCCATCCACAACTACTAAGTGGATGATGTGCATAAGTGAAGTGCACACTTTGAAGAAGATTAAAAGAACAAGGAAGAACCCTTTGGGAATTCCATTCTTAAATGTTGATTATATGTTGAAGAAGAATGGAGGAATTATAATGAAGAAGATTAATGCTTGAATTCTCAAGAAGATGAAGGAGAAGTAAGGCTTGAAGTGGTTCTCTTGATATGGCTTGATTTCATGGAGGACTTTGTTTTTGACAAAGTCTTATTCGAGACTTAGCCAAAAAATTGGCCAGCCCGTGGACACCTTGAGGGTTCAACCCCAAGGCACATGTGGGCCTAAGGCGCCACGCCCAAGGGGGAACCCGTGGGGCGAGCCCAGGGCGGCAGGACGCACCCAAGACACCGCAGAGGTGCTGGGGCACGCCCGGAGGAGCGCAGAGTGGGCGCATAGCGCGCCCGTGTGTGCATAGTGGGCGCTAGGAGCGCGCCCGTAGGGAGCAGAGTGGGCGCAGAGCGCGCCCGCAGGGAGAACTCGGCGCGGGGCGGCACCGAGAGGGTTGGAAGTTCAATTGCGGAGTAGCGGACAGCGCCAGGGTGATAAGCCGCGAGAAAACCGCGCCCCGTTTCGATGTGGGACGCGGAAAAATTCCCAGGAGCGCATCCTGGCCGCACGATTGATCGCGCGCCATATCTCCGCCGCTCATCGCATCCCGCGCGAGATCGCCAGATCGCGGCTGTCCGATGTATTTCAAATGCCGCATCCAACGGCCCAGCGTTCGTCCTCAACCTCGAGACATGCCGAAGCCACCCGCGAGCCCCACTGAACCAGGCGCCTTCCCGACGACGGATTTTGAGTTCTCGGCTGTCTCTCTCGAAGCCGATGGCACCCTCGTGCTCGTCTGAGCATACCGAACACAACCATGCCTTAAAATATACTTGCATGCAATGAGATGATGAATTCGATGAAGGCCGAAGAAAACCGAAGGTGTGAGGCCATTCGGTGTTGATGTTCTGCATGGTTTGGATCGAAGGAAGGCCGTGCATGCGTTCTAAGTCGCATGCACGTGAAGGAAACCGAAAAATGGAAAACCCACATTAAAACAGAGAAGAAGAACGAGATACGCGGAAGATATTTAACGCGTTTGAAGTTTTCAAAGACCCCGCAGATTTCGGGCATTCAAAACGTATTTCCCCGCGGATCATCCATGCTCCTCCACTGCCTATATAAAGAGGAGTCCGAGGCCGAGTGAAGGTTGCTGTTCATTCGTGAAGACCCGCGACGCTCTCTGCCTCGCGAAGTAAAATCCTGCGCATCACTTGCGCGACAGGAGGCTTCAAGTTTTGTTCTGCGCATCACTTGTGCGAAGAAGCCCCGTGAAATCTATTTGCACGGCTGAAGTCCTCGGTGCCATCCTTGGCCCGAAGGTGTTCCCTGCGCGCTAATCCTTTGCGCGACAGGAAGGATAGGAGCTTGCGCGACCTTGCGCGCTCCCTCTGTGCACCGCGCCCCCTGCGCGGTAGGCACTTGCACGCCCAAGGTGTCCTTGCACCCTTGTGGATTGTGCACCTCGTGGTGTTGCATCCTACACACCCGAGTGCCTGTGCACCCCGCGGCTCAAGACACTTGCGCGGCAGTGTTGAAGAAGAGGAGGCCGCGGCTCAAGCATTCCCTTGCGCGCCTCCTTTGAGATCAAGTGAAGAAGACCACCTCGGGCAGTGGGTGTGCAAAGTTGAGGAGAAGGCCGAGGACCTTTGTGCTTTGGATGCAAAAGGAAGACCACACTTTGTGTGTTTATAAATTGAAGAAGAAGGACAAGACAAGTGTGTGCACTAAAAGAATGAGTAGTGTATGTGTGCACATGTGAAGAAGATCAACTTTGAGAAGAAGAGGAGTACACACTTATGTGTGTGAATACAAAAGAACTGATCATTCTAAGTGATTGGGTTTTTGGTGAGCAAGACCAACGAGATCTTTTGAAGACTGTTGAAGCTACTTGAAGTTTTGAACAACACCTTTGAAGAAGTGAAGTGGAGCCATGATGAAGATGATGCTGTGGAGTTGGGGGGTTTAACCAACTTGTAATTGGGGGGGTAACCAATTACTGTGTAATCAGCTTTTGGCATAGTGAAGAATCCGTGTTGGAGGGTGTAACCAACACGGCAAGGAGTAGGTCTTTGTACCGAACCTTGTAAATCTCTGTGTTATGTGCTCTCATTATTACTACACCACTAAAAGAGTAGATCTAGGCTTTAACCAGCTGCAGAGGTTGAATTGATAATCCAAAGAGAACAATTCATAAAAAGAAAAAGTTATCACTGATTCACCCCTCCCCTCTCAGTGATCACAACCGATCCAGGCATTTCACATGTTTTATTTTGATGAGACTAGGAATGTGATGTATGGAGTTCCTTAGATGATTTCATGGACCTTTAATATTCTAGCATGGATGAGAAATCGTTTTTAGAAAGATGGCTTCATGGATTGAGTAACCGGGGTCCGAAGAGGGAGGCCCATAACACTATTTAACATGTAGGACTCTGGGGAATCGGGAAATCAAGGAATAAGACAAGGCATGATGGGATCTCTCCTCCGGTGTCACCATCTTCATTAGAACCAAAAACCTTCTGTTGGGGTTGGCTCGTCTCCTCAATCACTGGCGGGTAGCATCGCCCCTCTATTTTCTTTAAAGGAATTTCCATGACCCTCAGCTCGTTCCAAGATCCTACATAGGCCACGGGGGTCAACGGTAACCCCCCTCTAGGGGTCTTAAACTGTATTTGGATGGATCATGCTACATAACGGTACTCCACGACAGAGGCATAGTTCACAATGGTAAGGTTTCAGTGATCCTAGAATTCTCCTCCCATCTTTGTTGCGTCTCTTCCCTACAAGTGGAGGCCAAATCCATGCTCTAGGGCATCTGCCTTTTCCAATAGAAGTGTATTAACTTCTTGGAGGTTGAAACTAACTCCGAGATAATTCTTAAAGCCTTGGTCATCCTTTTCCCTTCCCCCAGGTCTATTTCATATATCATCATAAGGTGAAAATGAAAGCTCAAGAGCAATATGAAAGTACTACACTCAAGGCATGAGGGAAATAAAGTTATAGACCACCTTGAATCCCTTTATTTCACAGGCTCCAACCCCCTTGTCCTTCATAATGTAAGGTCCTTGAAACCCGAAGGGGTCAACTTGATTAGAGGATATGCCATCGGCCTGTACTACTTAAGACCCCCATGAATCACAGCTTCTTGTAGTCGTTGAGCTTTTTCTCCTAATAAAAAATTACTCAATGATGATAGGAAACTAAAAAATTTTGAGTAATTTTAATGACTTCAAATAAATGACATTGAAATTTAAAAATTATAAATCTATCATAATTAAAGGTGTTCGATTAGACATCATTAGGGAATATAATTTTATATCTAAATAGTCTTTATTTATTTATGGGATGAAACAGAACTTTCTATGTGTTCTAAAACATTACAATGAAGGTAAGAAATTTATTTTCCTAAAATATGGTTTTTTTATAAAATGTAAAGAAGGTGAAAAATAGTTTCAATAGTATAAAATTAAAAAGGAAACCTATTCCAAGATGGTGAGGTTAAAAACACTTGTTACTTGAGTATGGTGGAAGAAAATCAGTTGTGGCATAAAAGAAATGCTAATATTGTTTGAGAAACGTGATAAATTTTTAAAAGTGTGAAAGTGTGTAAGGTATTCCTAATATGTCAAGAATAATATTTTGGGGTTGAAATATTTTTTAGAAGGGAATGATAACAAACATTTCACCTAATAAATTTAAAATTTGTTCAAAAAACCCTATGAACTTATTCATTCCAATATATTTTGGTCAATGAGAAAACAATAAACTCATGGAGATTACTACTTCAACACTTTCATGGAATAATTATCTCTCATTACTTGTGTCATGTATATGAAATATAATTCATAAGCTCTAAAAATGTTTAAAGGTTTTAGGAGGAGATATGAGAAAGAATGTGAGTATTCAGTAAAGATATTGAGAACTAATAATGGTGGTGAATGAAAAAATGAATAATTTTAATTTTATCATGGGAAGCATGGAAATTAGAAAGATTCTAGTACACCATACACCCCTCAACAAAAATGGTGTTTCTAAAAGTAATAATAGAGGTTTGGTTGAAATGGTAAGAACTATGATACTTGAACATGGTCTATCTCATCACATTTGGAGGCAATCCATGAAAAATGACCTTTACATTCAAAACTAATGTTTCTATATGAAAAGTTTATATATTACACTAGATTAAATGTTTTATAGAAAGAATCCATGTTTTAAACACTTAAGTGTTTTTAAAATTACATGCATCATAAACAACCAAGGTGAAAATCTTGTATTGTTTGAGAAGAAAAGTAATGATGGAATTTTTCTTGGTTAAAGTCTAGATGTAATAAGATAAAGATGTTTTAATAAATCGTTAGGAAGATTAGTTGAATTTTTTGATGTGAAACTTTTTGAAAAATTGGATGAAGATAAAAAAACTCAGGTAGATAAGGAACATGAACAAGGTGATATAATTTCTAATAAAGATTAATACAATAGTAATCCTATTAAACAAAGAAGAAACAGTGTCATATATTTCCACTAATGAGGATGAATCTAGAAAATATAATACTTGGATGATGAAGAATGTAGAAACTTATAAAATTATTGGTGAACAATGTCAAAGGTTTGAAATAAGAAAAAATATTTCACACAATTGATTGTATTAATAATTTATGCCAAATGATGTGAATGAAGAGTTTTAGGATATGGAATAGGTTTGGGCCATGAATGATGAACTTGATCATATTAAAAAGAACTATATGTGTGATCTTGTACCTCATCCAAACAACAATAATGTTATCAGAAAAAATGGTTTTTTCAAGATAAGATGGATTAAGAAGGTGAAGTGATAAGGAACAAACAAACATTTGTGTCAAAACGTTACTCAATATAGATATAATTTACATTTATGAAACTTTTTCTCTTGTGGTGAGGTTAGAAACTAAAAGATTATTTATTTCTATTAGTTCATAACAAAGTTACAAACAAAATTAGATGGATGTGAAATAAAAAAAATTAAATGGTGATATTGATGAACGAGATTAAATTGACCAACAATGTGGTTTTATATTTTATAATGAAGAAATTTAAGTGTACATATTGATGAAATACATGTATTAGCTAAAGAAATATCAAAGAGCATGGTATTAAAAATTGGATAATTTTTTAAGGATGATGAGTATTATGAAAGGAAGAGTTGATAGTAATATTTTTATCAAAGAAATTAAATTGTTTTCCCTCATCATAATTTTCTATTTTGATAACATTATCATTTTTGATAATGATGGAAGAAATTTTGAATGGATTTTTGAAGAAATAGTTTTTAAAATTTCTAGTCTTGAATAAATGAAATACTTTTCGAAGATGATAGAAAGTTTTATGTATATTACTACCTCATGATCCAACATTGTTCATGTTGTCAACTTATGTGAATGATTTTATTTTTCTCCAAATGAATAATATTTTTTTGTTGGAAAAAATATCCTAAGATATATCAAAGCAATATAAAATTTTAGAATTTGTTATGACAGATCATAAATTTTTACATGTTTAGGTATTTAGATGTTAATTAGGTAAGAAATGATTATAATATATGATCCACATATAATTTATTTTTCTTTCTAAGGAAACTTTGTGTCAGTTGGAATATATAGAAATAGAATTCTGTAATTATTAATACAGATAAAGCTGAGCATATTGTTGATACTCAAGATGGTACCTAACTTATGTGGATAAAGACTCCGTCGGAAGATTAAATTCTTGATTTGAAGTAACCCTTACTCATTGATTCTGATGATAAAAGTGAAATAAACCTTACTAGATATTTAATAGAACATTATCATTGAAAAAATATTGATATAAAATATCAATTCATTAAAGATCATGTAGTGAAAAATGAATTAAAGATTGGGTATGTTCTTATATCAAAAAAAGTTTTTGACATTTTCAAACAACCTCTACTAAAGGAACCTTTTTCTAAATTGAGTATGAACATGGGCCTCCAAACTCTTTCTCATCCAGGGTAAGATATGTGATTCTTTTCTGACTCTCATCCTGTATTTGGATTGTTCTTTTAGAGGGGAGAATGTTTCATAAATATATTTATTGTAATTTTCTAAACCTTTTATGGATGAATGTAAAAATTGGGGAGATTTAGGTACGATTTTATTTCATCATTGTATATGTATGAACTATTATAACTTCTTTATGTAGTGGTTATGGGGAAAAAATTATAATAATAGAAAAATACAATAGTGAAGTGAATAAAGATGTGAAGAAAATCTATAGAGGTTTTCATGAGACACTATATTTGGAAAGCATGTATTTTCTTTAAATAATTCTTATTTCCTACAATGAGTTATATCATGTTGTATTAGAATTATTTTTAGGTAATTCATATCTTGAGGTTACAATGTTCAGTGATTTATGAACCTTGGTTGAAAACAAAATCTAAAGGGGGAAATTATTGAGACCAAGATGATAAATAAGTTGATCAGACTCATCATCAAAATCAAATGTTTTATTTTTTAAAATTAAATTTTTCTCATGTTATAGATGAAATGATAACACCTAACATTGTAATTGTTGGGGATTAGACTCACAAATCATATTCAGAACATATGACCTGCAATGCTTAAGAAATCCAATCATATGAAAAAGATTTTTTCTAGAATAAAAGGATAATTAGAATCACCTAAGGTATGGAATAGAAGAAAGATCATAATGGGGAATGAAATCCTATTTATCATGGATCCAATGTAAATATTCCAATGATTTTATGTTTCTAAAATCATAAAAATTCATAAGTCCTCTAGGAAACATGAAATACAAGATTTATGAAAAAAATGGAGAGTTCTTCCATTCATATTGAGGGTTGGAATGATTGATTTTTAGATGAATATGAATTTATAATAATTTACATCATAATTCATACAATGATAAAAATGATCTTAATGGTATTAAAAGTAACGAGGAATGTCTTGAAACCTGAAGAGGTCTCTGGTACAGTAAGGTTGATGTAGCTGGAGATTTTTAGTCTCAATCCATTTGTATGAGAACACCAAATATAGAAATGTTTGTTGGATGAAAAGGTTGATCAGAATGTGAACATATAAAGTTTTTGGTTTTCACTCAGACAAAAAAACATCGGAAATAAATCTTTAGAAAAGGAAAATGATTTTTGAAAAGTTTTTTGTTATCATATTCATAGAAGGAAAGATGGTACCGAAGTTAAATTTGATAGAACCATTCCATCAGATGTAGTGTTCCACCAATACATCATAATGGATGCTGACACTAATTCATTTTATTAGTATATATTGTATATTAGATTCATATTTTTCATCTAAAGCATAATTTTCCTTATAAAAAATTAATATGACCGATAAAAGAAATGATAGTAGATTTTTTGAGACTGATGCATATTGATGAAAACCAATAATGTAGTCAACCATTTATATCAGGGTTAATTGTTCACAAATTGGGTTAAGACTGAAAGAAGAGTAATTCACATAAATTTAAAAATTAGATCAAGATCCATTATATTTGAAGAGACAATGATTTATCAAATTGAATCTGAGAACGATAATCAAATTTAATCTTACAAAAATATCTCTATGATACTCAGGATCATCAGCCTGAGGAAAAGAAGAATAATAATCTTCCTTGAAGTGTTTGAAGAAGATTAAAAATTGTTTTCAAGGGGATATTGAAGTTATAAAAAATTCTTTTATTTTCATTAATGGGTATAGGTCATCATAAAAATAAGAAATATGTTTTTTACATTTTTCACATTTGGTGTTGAGAAAAATATTGAAGAATGTCTTGTCTTCATCATAATGATGAAATAATAATGGTAAGATTAGTCTTTCATTTGGTGAAGAGAAATATATTAATGTGTCTTGAGTTCAGATTTATTATTATGTTGGTCATGAAAATTAGAGTGACCATATTGTTTCCTCATAATTAAGAAATCATAATGGGAAATTATAATAAAAATCAGAATAATGTTTATTAGTAAGGTTGAATAAATATGAATTTTAAGAATATTTGAGATGATTTGAGATGTTTTTAGAAGCATTGAATAATTAATAAATTCATCTATAATTGAAGGTAAATAAAAATATTGTTAGGTTTGGATGAGCGGAAAAAGTTTTCAGAATCCCATAAAAACCATTTTAGGTCGCCTATAAAAGGATAAAGTAAATTATACTTTCCTAACAGAAGTACTCAAAGAAAAGAAAGAGAGAGAATATCTGGGACTTTAGGGTTAATAAGTTTCTATATTTTTCTTTACTGAGGATGTATAACACATAGAATAAAAATAGATAAGATACAAAACCATATTCAGTTGATCATTGTATTGGGTTGTATCATCGTATAGAGTGATCATATTGAGTTTTTCAAACTGAGGGACAATAGGTTAAGAATTATTTCAATGGTATTCTGAATGTATTTTTCTAAATTTAGCAATCATGTGTTGTAATCAGACTAGGAAAACATATTGGGTATCATTACTAGTTAAAAAATATTTTCTTTCCTATTTCTATGTAATGAATTGAAGAATTATTTTTTAAGATCATATTTGTGAAGGTTGATTGAGAAGAACTGTAAACAAATTTCAAAAACATTGTATTAAATCTTCGTTATTCTTGATTAAAATTCACTTTATATTTATCATTATTCTACACATGTTTAAGGTCATATCCTACTCATTGTATTCTACGCAAACGAATTTTTCTCTAGGGGATTATGTGGCATTTGATTTTTCCAAACCAAACCTTGGTTGTTTCTACTCTTGTTTAATAGTGAACCATGTAAATTATTACATTCTTATTCATGTGATATTATTATTTTTTATGTAGATAAAGAAATCATTAAAAGGATATAATGGATATTTAAAGATGAAGGAAACATAAAAGAAACATATATCACTAACTCACCCTCTCCCTCTCTCAGTGATAAAATTATCTTTAATTGGAGTTTATAGAACTAATGTACATTGTGGAATATAATTGTTGTGTTATTAATATTTCAAGAAATTAAATATAAGTATATTACAAGAATTTCATGGTTAATCTATTATAGTTGTTAATTATAGAATTTAATTATAATTAATACTGCATTTATTAGATAATTTAAAAAAACATAAGACTCGAGAAAATTTTATTTTGAAATATATTTTTTTGATACTTTAAATAATGGTAATTATCTAGGAGAGAGAAACCCAATTATTTTATGTCAAGATAATATAATATTTCATGATAATGAAATTAAATTATTGTTTTGGGATTTATGATTGAATGAGCTTTATGTTTCCTATAGACATGTACTAGACAATGTTCTATCTACTCAACTATATTTTTTATTTTTTTAGCAAGGTGGAATTCTTGGAATAGAATAAAAATCATTAAGATATATGTTTTTATTAATTAAATTAAATAGGCTTAAGAAGTATAACAACTACTCATATTTTTATTGTTTAAACATGGAAATAATTCTTGAAGAATGTTATATTGTTTATACTTATTTATAGCTACTCACATAGGTCACTTAACACACAAAAAACCTATACTTAATAAACTAGTTAATAAATATGTCATTAAAATGGTTTTTTGATAAAGATTAGTTGATTGGGGCAGATCGAACCCATTATTCATTATGGGAGGCCTGAAGTCCCTAATGTTATGGTTATTCTTTCCTTTAAAATTATGTTTTAAAAATATATTTGATGCATATGTGTTCATTATAATATATACCTTGGGTTGAATGATTGATAACCAGATAAGGATGGTGTGATGAGGATAATGGAATAAGTTTTTGGTTAGGATAATGATAGTGGCCCATGGTACCAGTTATCTTGATGGTTATAACACCCCAATACTTTTATATCATGTATTCTTTTTACATTTTTATGGTTTTCCTTTCTCATTGGATGGGTAATAATGAGAATAAATTGGGAGGATATCTTTAATGGTGATTTCATGGTTTTGTAGGAATTTTCAACATAAAAACATTTCATTTTTTATAGTTTTCTAGGTATATACACTCCATGTAATCGACGCTGCCCAACTTTAATGAAATGGGTATATTTAATGAATTGATACATTATATACACAATTTAAATTTCTAGTAAATATTAAAAATTGGGATTTTAGTAAACATTTATAGGTTTTTTGGAGTATATAGTACTTTACAATTACACGACATATAATTGGGTAACACACCATGTATTATCATGAGTTTTGGTTTTAAGAATTTTGTTTGAATGAAATTATTATTTAATTCCTCCATGTTTCCATGAATTGACCTATAGGATCTACATAAGAAATTTTAGATATCTCTAATCTCCATGATCATCTATTCAGTGATTGGTCATTATGTTGGTTGTAGTTAATATCCCCAGGTAAGTGGTCTCCCTATCTCTTATCCCTCTCTACCTTTCCCCCTTAAATTTTTGTAGATCATGTTTGTATTTATTGATTTAAACTCAGTGTTGATGAATATTGATTCTATGATGAGTTCCAATATCTTTTTTGATTTCTTTTTTCATAGTTGAGTCACATTGTGGGTGTTTTGATTCCTTTAAAAGTGAAGGTGGTTCAATTTATGATTGTAAAATTTATTAAACCATGAATTTCTTGTTGTTTGAAATTTATTTCAATTGAATTATAAAAATAAAATTAGATAAAAATTAAATTTAATTGAATTGTTATGGATTATGGGTTAAAACCCTCAATTCCAATAGTCGTTTAAATTGGGGGGTATTTTGAAATTGATGTATTTGGGAATTGATTGGGGAGAAAATATCTCAAATTGAATTGATAAAAACCATTTATTGGTGTTGGTTTGAAAAGGAATTAAATGATGAAACCCTATGTTTTGGTTTTGAAATGAAATTGGCATATTTAAACTAAAAATGTGGAAATTTTATTTTAAACTTATTTTAAACAATTTTCCCATTGTTTATTGTTTAATTAATTACATGTGGTCATGGTAGTTATTGGGTTATTTGGGGCAAGCATGATATGATTTAGACTCCCTAGTAATGGATTAATGATGAAAACACTAATAAAAACCTAGTTCATAAGATCATATCCCAAATTTAATTTTAATAGTCATGTTCTATGTGATCCTGAAGGACTTGTGTACACATATTAGACATGGTCACTTATATGAGATATGTGAGGAAACCATAACTACAAACTATCATACTACAGGGAAAATGACCATGGTGGTTGCTTGGATTTTTTTGATATATCTTCCCTAGATATATGAACTATTTTACATATTCAAATTTATTGATATAAAATGATTTATAAAAAAATTATTTAATCCATGTTGAAATTTTTTTCATCAAATTGAAATGAAAGACTATTTTTTCTTAAATATAAAAATGTACATCCATTCCAATTTTGAATAAATTTTAAAGGATGATTTTATTCCATTATTTCATCTTATTGTGGAAGACTTGATTAGATCCTAATATGATTTAATTCTCACACCCTACCATTTTCTTCGAGTGTTGGTATATTTCATTCTTCCATGTCCAAGTAAAGGGAAAGAACCTCTTTGAGGGGGTGGATGTTTTGGATCCCTTAGTGCATGTAGTGATGCATTCTTTGGGAAATTAGGTTATCTAGAATTTTTTATATTACCTTGAAAAGGTACTATTTGGGTTTTTAAAATACCTATTTTTTCTAGTACTGTCTTCTTTAAGAGTTTTGAGCATACTGATAATAATTTATTATATTATATTATATTGTGTTTAGGGAAAACTCATTCCAATTTTATATTTCATAATACCAGGTGAAAGTCACCAACCCATGGGGATTGGGAATGCACTTCAGTCTATGTTGGTCCCAACATAGGTATCAAGGTGCCAAGGTGTCTGGAATGGTTTGTGACAATATGGTATCAATGGTGCATGTTAAGCATCTTTCTTGGATGTCACTGTAATGTTGAGATATCTTTTTGGGGCATAAGTGGTATTTGTGAGTGAGTTCCTAGACATAAAACCTCATAATGAGACTTAATTCTCTATGGGTGGTTTGAGAAAAGAATCTTGAGGATTCATTCTTGTCTTTTCCCTACATTAGAATTGAATAGGTTGATATCCAAATCTAGTTTTCTTTTCTAATATAATTAATTTCTATATATCTCTTTCAGTATTGTTGATTTGATAAATCTTTTGATGTCATAAATGTTTTTTTTAATGTTGTGTGGAAACATGCCTCCAAGAAGATTTCAGAATAGGATCTTGGTGGAATATTTTGATGAACCACAGTGACAAAATCTACTAATGGACTGTAATTTGGTTGAGGTTGTTGTGTGTGTTGTCCAAGCTCTAGGATATGCACATGCACACATACCCAATCAGTATCCAATTATGAACCCCCCAAGGGATGAATATAAAAAACATTCTTGGGACTTTCTTCATCAGAAACCAAATGTTTTCCAAGGCTTGAATGATCCTCAAGAGTATGAGGACAATTTGAGAAATATATAGATTCTATTTTATTTCACTGAAACTACAAAAGTTATTATGGTAAAGTGTTCTACCCTTAATCTCGATGTACCTAGAGGAAGATTGTGGGATTTCATGTTTATGAAAGAGAAGCATTTAGGTTTAGAGTATATAGACATAAAGGATATAATCCCTCATAAGTTATATCCATATTATATCATGATGGATATGGTTATGGAGTTTTTAAAACATGAGAAAATATAAAGGATCATGACAGAATATATAGAAAAATTACCTTATTATGTGAAATTTTCACTTTATATCGTATAAAATTAAGAGATAAAGACTAAATGGTTCAATATGGTACTTTTATATGATATTATTTATCATGATTTCTTATTAAATCTATTTTCTTATTCTAACTTGATGGATAGGTTGTTTATGGTCGAACATGATCTAGCTAGTATGTCTAAGTTTATAGGATTTCCCTTTTATCCCATTGGTAGTTCTATGAGTTATAATAAAAGGAAGATAAATTTTGTTACGTCTTCTAATGGATCTTGATTGTAGGATTCTTCTATAACTCTTGTAGTGCCTGGTAAGTATCCATTTTTCTTTCTTCTAGTGTGGAAATCCATGTAATTTGAACTAGTTTTTCATTCAGCCTTTATGATTTGTAGCTCCTATGGACATTCAAGACACTTGTATAAATTTTTTTATATCTTCTCTACTCTACCGAGTGGCATGAACTCATCAATACCATGATATACTATAGTGAAATCGGTTTCTTTAAGATTTAAGGGGTTCTATCCATAGTCTTTTGGAATAATTCTTCTTCACATAGTGGAAGAGTCTCTAGTGGAAGGAGTTATGAGTCCACGGGTTATGAGAGGTACCATCCCTATATGACTTCTTTATTTGATACTTATAATTCTCATTTTTTAATTTTAACTCTTTTTTTGAACCTACAAAATCTTCTTACATAGATTTTATCTTATGTGATGGATATTACTACACCCATATATATAAAAATATATACTGAATCTCTTATCCTGCTTGTAATTTCTCTTTACCAAGGATTTATCTTACATGGGAATATCTAGTTATCTACAAGGATCCACTTGATGTCATCGTAGGGGTGGATTAGATTATTTATAACACAACTCAAATTAATTGTTAACTTTAATGGGTAACCTTTTCTATGATAATGGGTGTTTTGAATCTTTTCGATAGAATGGGACCTGATTTTATCCAGTTTCTCGTGTAGCAATCCTTGTTTGATGATCTATCTCAAGTTATTCTCCAGTTTCTAAAAATTTGTCCTTTTTATTTATTTGGTTTGTCACTATTATGAGAGGTAGAGTTATCTTTTTATTGTGTTACAGGTACTCAGTTAGTATCTATAACCTATTACCATATATACCAAACTAAAATGATAGAGTTCATGTCTTGTCTAAATGATTTTTCAGAGAATGTACATATACTCCCAATCGTGTCACCTTGGGTGGCCGCACTACAACAATTCAGGGTTTTAGCGGTGATTTTTTTCATATAGCGGCCGTTCAAACCGCCGCTAAATTACACATCGAGAAACTATTAGCGGCGGTTATATCTGTTTCGTGGGGGTTAAAAATTAATCGTCGTAGTTGCCTCATTTAGCGGCGGTTTAGGTTTTTTTAGCAGTGGTTCTTACGGCCAGTGGATCTATTTTATTTTTGGTGGTTATAATCTCCACGAATAAAAAAACACCACCCCCCCCCCCCACTCGCCGGAAAAATGCCGCTAAAATAATCAAAACATCCGCGGAATTCACGCAGATGGGGGGACACGATAGCGGCAGTTTTAACCACCGCTATGAGAAAAAATATTATATTTATAAGCGGTTAAAACCACTGCTAAAATTTTACTAGTTTCATTTAGCAGTGTTTCAAACAGATGCTAAAAGTTGATCTACAGAAAAAATAGTGGCTCTACATCCCCTACATCAGTGCCCTGAAAAACAAACCATTCCTAGTTAATAACTATAATCACAATTGAAATCCATGAGATAGAAATATTCATATTGATCTCTAAATCCATCCTAGAAAGCTATAAAATATATATATATATATAGGGGTGGTCATACATACAAAATTATTGGGATCCTCATTAATACAACTCATGAAAATGTTGAATAAGTATACTAATACTTCAATAAATAAACAAAATAACCAACAAGAACCTACTCAGTAAACTATAACCCAACCTCACTATGTCTCACTCAACCTATATTTCATCTACATATAATAACATAAAAACAATATAATATATCAAAAAGAACCCCACAACCAATTATCCACTTGTTTTTTACCCTCACACCCTAATAAAAGGAATCATGGGGATCTCAATCCCTTCTTCGGTCATATCACAACATATCATATCTCATATCACAACCAGGCCACATATAACAACCACATCATCATTATAAAAATAGCACCTCCATATCCATCAACATATCAACATATTCATTATAGCAGGGTATCATGAACCTGAACGACATCAACTGCATACCCTCCTCCTACTATACATGACCCACACCATACATTATCATCTCAACCACATATTCAAGTAAACCAAAACATCACATACTACACCCAAATCCATTATATACCATATTCTTATAAATACATTGACTCATCATACTAGTGAAACATATAGAGGGGATATTTAGGATGAGTGAGTAGTCATCCATCCATTCACTCATCAACCGATATGTTTCATAAAACACGATGTACCCAAAACATTTGGGTGTTGGTAAGATTATACCACTAAAGTGGGTTGCCTACTAAATCATAAGAAAATAAAAGTATAATAAATCCACACACAATACAATCCTAAAGGGTCCACAAAAATTAGGACTGCTACACCCATCACAAGTACAAAATCATCACTTACACATGCTACCATTCTTACCTATTATTATATTATAAACCATCACCACTTTCTACAAAAAATGGACACATAAATCATTCACAATTTATCTTTTTTTTAACAATTAACCCTTTTCAGATTTATCATTTTTCAGTCATCTTACATTCATAATTCCATTTGATTTCATATTTAATGAAAACCAATTATTTATACATTACCCACTTTTATACCCTTCTGTTTCACTTAAAAATGTTCTATTCACATTTAATAGTTCATTAAATTATATACTACACCCATTATTGTGTTCTTTATTATCAATTATATCTTGTTTCTACCTAGATAATACAAATCATCCCCACAAGAAATAAAGAACATAATATAATAAATTTATCCAAATAAAAATAAAAAATAAATAGAATATGGGACAGAAGAAAGAATATAGAATTTAGTTTAACTCCTAAGGGGGTTCTGTATTTTATATTTTCCAAAGTTGGATAGTTTCACAATTTTATCCTAAATCTAAATGTTGGTGTGGTTTCTTATTCATATAATACCAAAACATTTTCACTCCAACTCTCTTTAGCCCGAACTGGTTATAGAGGATTCCCTAGATAGAGTACTAAATCTCCATTCATTTAGAAGTTATATACATATTTGATGGTGGGAGGGGATAAATAATGGTTCATCTTCTTTTTCATTTACTATTTTTTATCCTATTATTTAACATCATCCAAGGCTAAATTCATTAGTGTTTTTTCCAAAATCTTAATAAGGGAACAATAATGTAAAATATACATTTTAATGGAATTAAAATAATATTTATTGATATAAAAATATTCATCTTCAAGTAGGTTTTCTTGTAAATTAGATTATCTCGGAAAGACCGCTAGAAATGCATTATTAGTAAGTGAATGTTCTTATTCATAAACACTATATAAGGACACCCATGTGATTCATAAGTCTAAATATTCAATGTGATTGGAGTTAATACTCAATTCATTATAGACACTCATTCACTGTATACTATAGGAAAAGATCTACAGAAATCTAGTGGATAACTCATCCTACTACAATCTCGACACTCAACTTGATTACTATCACACAGTCTCCCCATGTATCTCTGCCTCCCACACCAATGATATAAAATATATTTACCAACACCAATAATATAAAAATTATTCCCTTAATGATAGGTCACAAAGTGTCACTTCCTTCCACCAACCACTTTTCCACTGGGACAACAAACTGAACTACCCTGCTTTGTGCCCAAATCTTACCTCGAGTTATGATATGTAATAAGAACCTGATTTATTTTTGATATGGTGGGCAACCAAAATACATTCACCTACGATCAAACATCATGATTGTGCCTGAATGAGAATCATATCACCCTAGATAGATCATCCATAAGATAAATATGCAAAAAACGAAAATCTTGTAAAGTGAGTCAAACACTTAATAATAAACATATAACCATACATATACAAACCATGTGTTCCCATATTTTTCCAACACATCAACAATACAACTACTCACGGTCTGAGGATGAATGTGTATCATCACCCTCTCCACCTACATCTCCACTTTCTATTGTCACCTACAAGAACATTATATCGAAAATTAAATACTTGTGAATATTTATGTTAAAACTTAAAACCAATGAATGTTTGAAAACTAAATGATTTTGATTTTTTGTGATTTACCAGCTTACCACCAGTCGATGAACTACCACCAGGGGAATATCTGCTCTTCTGCTGATGTATATCATTCATCACTTTCTGCAAAGCGGATATCTAAGCCCCCTAATCTTGGACGGTGGTTCGTAGAGAAGTAATCTCCCTCTGACAATATTTGGGTATGGACTAACTATAACCACGAGTAGATGTAGCTGGAATCCTTGGTGGCATACCAAATACCTCAGATTGTACGGGTCTGAAACCCATCCCGCGCACTCTACTAGGATGCTCTTTCCCAAGGACTTTAGCAACCGGGTTATCCTGGGATATTGAGTAGGACTACACAGGATTAGCATCCCATAGTTCATTAATTTTTACCTATAAATAAAATATCATTATATAATAACACCGTAAAAACTGATAATAAGTTGTTATAATAAAAAATTGACTTCATACCCCAACATCTTTTGCAGGCTCATTATCAAAATTTCCATCTGATTTTTTTTGAACATTCAACCACACTTTGGTTTGGGATGCTTTGTGCCCTAGACTCTGGGACTACATTAAGAAAAGATAAATAAACAATTTAATATATTAAATAGATAATATTGTCTTATAAATATTTCAACTAATGAAAATATAACCATATTCGTTCGACTTATAGAAAAGCTTTTCAACCCCATAGTGTGAGAGATGACTTGCTTAGCCCAGTTTGATGCATTCTGTCATGAGGGATCCTGAAATAAATAAAATGTTATTTATTAGTAATTTATTCAATGTCATATCTTCATATACATGTGAAAATGTAAAATTAGGATAATAGAATAATATATACTTCAATATAATCTGCTTCTCATCATGATGTGTTTCAACAAAAACTTTTCACTGTTATTTCGGTACCCAACTGGGTAACCTCTAATACATTTGTTGCACTGTCAATGAAGCATCGTTGACATGGCACCACAATCTCTATTTGAAGTCTTTCCATTTCTTACCAAGATTTTTCAACATCCACTTTCGTGTTATCACATCAGCAGTTGTAAGGTCGTAGAACATCTTTATATAGAAATTCATTTTGAACATATTAGTAACATGACATTCAATTAAACCATAATGTATTAAAATTTCCTTTATTTGGGAATCAGAAACATCATTTTTCCAACTTGTAGGAATATTTCTCCAATAATCATAAGAAATAGGTATGGAAATGGGTTCCGCTTCCAGTTGGCCTAAAATCTTGCCAAGTAACCTTGCGGTGTCATCCGTAGGGACCCCAAACGAATCAAATGGCATGAATATCATCTCGCCATTCATATTCCAAACATATGAATTTTTTTTTGTTTTTCTCCATAGTTTTAATTTTTTTCATCATCAACAAGAAAACAATTAGTATAAAAAATGCAATAAAGTTATTTATATTATAATTTGTACCTATGATAGTGACCCTCCAATATGCCTGTGATGAACTGGAAGAGGCGTGCTGTCACCCCACTAATGAGGCTCTTGAAGGGGGAGTCGACGAAACATCCTCTAATGGGACACCCACAAAGGGTGTGAGAGATGGTGCAGGGGTGTAGGCAGTTGGTGGCTCAGATGCCATGGGGAGGGAGACAGATGGATCATCATCTGTCGTAGTAGTAGATGAAATAATGTACCACTTCCTCCTTGGAATTCCTGCCATTTAATCAAATAAAATTATGTTCAGAATATATATTTCAAAAAAATCAAGCATAAAAAAAATTAAAAATGATAATAGATGCCTAGTACTAACAAACAAAATATATATAACAATAATAATGAATGAATTCACAAATGAGATAAGTGGTTGCTGAATGAATAAATAACTATACATATAATAATTTTTACCTTCAATCATGTCAGTTTTCTTCTCTATTACTTCATACACTTCATTCATCCTTGGTAGCCTAATATTTTCAATATCATTATGGACAAATAATTCTTTTTAGTGTTGTTGATGAGATTCAATTTCAGAGGTCAAATCTTCCACTTCATCACCCATATCATACAAATATCTTTGTATTACATGAGAAACAACACTCCACCCGTCATCCACAACATCATTCACATAATATACCATTTTTTCTTGCGGTTATAAGATATATGGATCATGAAGTTCATGATCACCAACATACATCAAGCGATAGAAGTTCACATAAGTAAACTGAAAGTAATCTCTTTTAACTCCCCTGATAATATCAACCCAATTTCATTTTAATAAAACAATAGAAATATGCTTGTGGTTGTTTAATTAAATAATATAAAGCAGCTTTCCATAGTATCCCACTTCAAAAAATGTAAATATACCACTATTCTGTGTTTTCAAATGCAATTCTCAATTGACTATATGAAATCTAAAGCCATTCACATTGTAAGTGTCAAACTTTATAACTTGTTTTATAGGACCTCTAGTAAGAAACTTCAAATCGTCTGACATCTCTGCTCGAGTATCGCTATTCATGATCAAAAAATAATAATTTATTTGATTTACAAAATGTATGTGTCAAACTAATATTCGTGTTTATTGCAATATTTATGAACTTACACATCGTGAAAACTATTCTACAAGCCCTTTCTTCACAGATTTCATTATATCATTCTCATTTTGTGTTCGGACTCTCATTCATCTCTTGGTTTGTATCTTCATCTCTTAAATAAATGGATCTACAATATCACTATTCAGTAGAACATATCTTTGTGCCTGTAATAATTCCAATTCTATCAGTGTCACATTTGAGGTCCTCCCAACTGATCATCCAATAGTATGAAATATATTTGATTTCTGATGTATTTGATATTGAGTGGATGTGTTGTCAACATGTCCAACTCGATTAAGTCGTGTTTCAATATCATCCAATTCTCTAGAATAATAAGTAAGACACTCTTCAGCCAAATATCCTTCAGGGATATAGCCATCTAGTTGAGCTTTATTTCTCACGTATGCTTTCAAATGCCCAAGATATCTATGAAATAAAATAATCATAATTATGCATATATTTAAATACCAAAAATTGTTTACTTAACTGAAAAATATATAAATAAAATTCCTCTCAATTGGATACATCCATTGATAATGAACGAGGCCTCTTAATTTAGCTTCCTCAACCAAATGTAGAGTTAAATGCATCATGACAGTAAAAGACGATGCTAGAAAGATCATCTCTATTGCACAAAGGGTCAATACAAACCTCTCCTAGAGGTTTTCAAGCTGAAATGATTGTTGAGATTTCTCACATAATTTCCTGAAAAATGTGCAAAATTGGAGTACAATAGCAGTAACTTTTTCAGGTAATAATGTATGCAATGCCAATGGTAGTAAAAGTTGTAACAAAATATGTGAATTGTGACTTTTCAATCCATGCAACTTACGATTCTTCAAGTCAACACACCTCGAGATGTTACTCGAATACCCATCAAATACCATCACATTCTTTAAAATTAGAAGGAATGTATCTTTGTCCCTATTTTTCATTACAAAAATTTCCTGAGCATACTTTTCATTCTTATCTGGCCAGAGATAACATTTTATGTTCATTACTTGTAAGTTTTTGTGAGCATTGAGATGATCCTTCAATTTTTCATGCCCATTAAGTAATGTGAAAATCAAATTGTCACATACATTCTTCTCAATATGCATCACATCAAGATTATTCCGCAACAAATTAAATTCCCAATATGAAATTTTGAAGAATATACTTTTTTCTTCCATTTTTGCGTTCTGATTTCACTGGAAGATGCACTTCAGACCTGTTTTCTGCAATCATTCAAATGATGAACCTGCCCAAATTCTATTTCAAAATTTTCAAATTGTTTCAATATCTTAGTACCCATTAACAACTTTGGAGGTGGTATACGATCAATGAAACCATTAAATTTTGATATGATCAGCCAAAATCTATGAGATGCATCAAGAAATCTTTGATGGCCCAAGAAGTACCATTTTCTACTATGAGGTTGCCATTTGGTCTCAAAATCAAAGTTACAAACAGGAGATGCCAAACTCGTGTAAGTGTTCCAACCAGATAAATTCCCAAGCCCAGGGAAGTCACTAATGGTCCACATTAAATTAGCATGCATTTTGAACATTTTTTTAGAAGAAGCATCAAATGTGTCGACACTGTTGCTCCATAAATCCTTCAATTCATCAATCAAAGGCTACAAGTATACATCAATATCATTTCCAGGCATTTTTTTCAAGAATAATCATTGAAATGATAAAATATGGTTTTTGCATACACATCCACAGAGGCAGTTTGTAAAGGATCAAAACAACTGGCCAAATTCTATAACTCATACTCAAAGTCCCAAATGGGTTGAATCCATCGGCAGCCAATCCCATTCGAACATTCCTAGGATCAGCTGAGAAATCTGGATGTAATGAATAAAATGTCTTCCATTATTGTGAATCTCATGGATGTCTCATTAACCCATCATTGTTATTATTTATAGAATTCCACTTCTTGTGTATGGTGGTTTTTGATGACATGAATAATCATTACAATTAAAGATTCAAAGGAAAGTAACACAAAAAATTTGTAGGTGTGTTCCTTTTCTTCTTCTCCATGAAATTATGTTGATTCAGACTTCCAACATCACCATTTGACTACCATCTAGAAAAAGAACATTTTATTCAATTCTGTCTACTTGAATCTTCTCCCCAATAAAGCATACAATCTTTGGGACACACATGTATTTTTGTATAATTCAAACCAAGCCTATTAACAACTTATTTCGTATCATAAAAAGACTCGGGGAGTAATTCTTCAAGAAATTCATCACGAATCAATTCCAATATCATTGACATTTCCTTATTTTTAATTCCACATAGACATTTTATATGGTATAACTTCAGCAGAAATGAATGATTTGAATATTTCAAACACCCACTATACAACTCTTGATTTCCATCATCAACTAAATCATGAAACACATTTTACTCAGTGAAGTTTTCTCTTACATTTGGCTCCACAGAATCAAGAGGAGGATCCAATGATATGTTACAATCTTGATCTGGTTGTGTTACAGTCTCAAAAACATCACTTGTCTCGTTGCTATTTGTAGCACCCTCATTTGGTTGTTCGGATATGTTTTGATGTTGATGGTGGTCTCTTGTAGTGCCGAATTCATCATTTCTAAGGGTTTTCATTTCATTTTCTATTGTTGACAAAGTTGGTAGGTCATTCTGTGAGTTGGCATCAGTTCTCAACTTTTCTGTAATGTTCGATTCTCCATGCCAAATCCAACGCAAATATTAACTGGGGAATTACTTCACTATAAAATGTTCATAAACATAAACTCTCTTCAAACATATTCTAAATTTACATTTTTGACATGGACATATTATTCTCCCTTAAACAGATCGATTGGAAATTGATAAATCTAGAAACTCATTCAAAGCCTTAATATATTGTGGGGCGTTCCTTGGTAATGTGATCCATCTTTTAACCATGTATATCACAATGTGCTTTCACAATAGTAAAAAAGAAATTAAAACACATAATTATTACTAAATAGGGAAATAGATTCATATATACTAGTTGAAATAACATATAAATATGTTACATAAGGTTTTCCTTTATCAATACATATGGTAAATCACCAACTAGTGGTGTCATCTAAAGTAGTACCAACACAAAGGATTCGAATTAATTTGGGAGATTAGGGTGATTGAACAAATTCCAACCACATTACTCAACTTAATAAAGTTGGAGGTTCCCCTCTCCAATTAAATTAAATAATTCTAACCATTTTTTGAAGTGGCCCAATATTTAGGGAGATATGATCCATGGAGTGGATGTGCTAATAAAGTACGTGTTATTCATCTAAAGAAAGATCTGATTAAATCCAAAAAAGCATGAAATAAGTGATGTAATAATTATTTCAAGTCTCATTTGATATAAAATATGATCAAAACGTGTCATGGCTGATCATGACTCAGCAAGTGGTGTTAGGAAACCACTTTTTTCAAAACATGATCTAGATGTTTCATGATAAAGTAAAGTCACTTGTTGAATCTAGAATTACATAAAAATGTATTATTCTAGAATAAAAAGAGGTTTCCAAGCCTTAACTAAGAGAATAAATTATGTCATATTGAATCTAGTTGATAACAAGGGATATCAAGCACTAAATTTAGTAGAATTAGACCACTAATAAAGAAGAGGTACCATTCATACCATCTTGTAATAATGTTTATAAATCTCTTTTTATGAAGGGAGTGGGTAGGAAAAAAATTATGTACAAGTATGGATTTTGAAATGTTTGATGGAATATTCCACCTTAGCTAATGTGGATAAGAAAATTAAGGAAGTTAGTTGACCTTAAAAATCTAAACAAGTTATAAACAATACCTAATTTCATTATTCAAATGAAATAAGATGATCATGGGTTGTGCATCAATGTTGGTGTTGGGACAAATTCATTTATTGTGAATTAGATTATAGGTATAAACTGTTAAGAAAAACATGAATTATGGTTAAATCAATACTAATAGTACCTCACACTATTAAGGGAACCTGTTATTAATTTTATATAGCATTATTATCCCTAAATATTTATCATTCTACCCCTCCTTGATAATTCCTTCCCCCATGCTGATATAAGGCTTGATGGGATGTTGGGGTTGTTCTTGGAATCACTAAAAATAAATCAATTTTGTGGATGAAAAATAATCTTATGATATCATCCAAGTCGATCATGAGAGTATTGAGTTAGATTATAACTATTGCCTCATTTTGAATTCATAGGATAAGTATAGAAACATTTGAGATGTAATAATCAACCACAGTTGTGAAATTCTCAAAGGACTATCACACATTACATTTTTAAGTGATCCAAAGAGACATATTGGAATTAACCCAACTAATTATTTTGAAGTGGATAATAGTGAAATGACCTTGTGGATTGTTTATATGGTGCTTTTCTACCCTGGGGATAATTTTTCCTTCTATACTTATTTCCACTACTGGAGTTTCCACCTATACTCATGTGGAAAAAGGTGTTCCCTCCACTAATATTCCCTATAATTTACACCTTTTCTACCATCAAGTTGTTCTCAATCTCAATGAAATTATCAATAAAAAACATGAAAACCTTATAGTGATTCTTAAGTCACAGAACCAACTCAAACACACATGATTTGAGAGATTAACTAGATGCCACTTACAGTACAACGTGAGGAAGGTAAGTAAATTGGGCTTTATATTACATACCTGATATATCTCTATGATTAAGATAAAAAAATATATTTTTCAAAATACATGAATGGTATGTAAGTATAATTCTTTGCAAAAATATCATCAAATCCATCTGATGAAAGGTATTGATCAACCTTAACATAGATGACTCAGTCTCACCATTTTCATGATAGTACATTGAGTATGCACACTACTATATTTAATTTAGTCCCATATATAGTTTCAAAAAAATATAAAATCCTATTTATCAAACCTAGCCATGACTTCGAATCTTCAGGTCCCACGTCAGCCTATAATATTGGTAGGATTTTCCTTTGAAATTTTAATGATTGATCTATATAATGTGGTTCCTAATTCCAATTTTTTCGTTTCCACTACCCAAAAAAATTTCACTATTCTTATTAAAATTTACTAATTTACTTATGGTCTAGGGGGAACCACATTCCTAGTATCACACTCCTGCTAATTTATAGGTCTATTAACCGGTGGTATTATTTTTCTATAACCATAGTTCATGTTATTAAAATCATTACTTAGTCACCACCCAACACTTTAGTTAAAGGTTTTACAGTGTGCAATAATACACAAGAAAGATCAAAATGTAAAATTTTCAAAGTAACAACCCATGAAATATCATGTGAATGATGAATTTATGGTGGTATGTCTCTTTAATAATGTTGATACACAACTATCTTTGGCTAAACCCATGATGATGAGGAGAAAACAATCCTAGAAGTGTTTTAAAACACTTTTAATACTCATACCACCTAGGTAACTTGAATATTAGTATAAAGAGGTTATATATACCTTTTTATACCCTATATTTATTGTCCTAAAACATCCTATATCTATATCTAGCTTCCTAACTAATAGATCATACCAAACTAATATCATTTGTAATATCAGAACCCCAACCGATCACCGTAGATAATATTGGAATTCCAATAACCTTAGGTCCATCCCACGAACACTAAAGGTTGTAAATAAACACCTAGGGTTAAGAATATTACAAGGGGATGATTTACCCTTAAAATATATAACCTTCAGTAGAATAACTCTAATGCTAAAATAAAAATATGATTCATGAGAAAGGAAAACCAAACTATAATAATATAAAATAATAATAATAATCTAAGATACAATAAACAAAAATATCATCAAATTAGTCTATAAGACAAAAGACGTATAAAGGTAGAATAGGGATCCATACATGGCACTACACCAAGCTACAAACCACTACTATCTCTAATATATGACCTCTATCACCAATAACCACAAGATCAAGGTGCCCCTCTATAGAATTAAGAAGCTTTCCCTTTACCTATACCATGTCAAACATCATATGCACCAAGATACATATGCGGGGTGTGAGTATGTACACCCAGTAGATAGTCAACCAAAGACTTCCTACACATTATACTATAATAATAATAAAAGTTATCTCACATTTTATATAAAATAAAAAGTGAAGCTAGAAACCAGTGAATCAAATACATATACCCAGTGAAAAAAAACTCACACTATAGCACACATCTAGATCATGAAATCACACACCCATAAAATACACGATAACTTCCCCTCTGGGAGCTATTTTACTAACCTAGTGTATCCCGAATCTAAGTAGGACCAAATTAATAACTCAAAATCCTGATTAGAAACCTATCTCCTTGACCCAAGCCATCACTTGGGGGTACAATCTATGTTCCTAATTAAACAGAATTTGTATCTAAGTCCAAACCAACAATGGTGAATATATAAGAATCATGAATGAACACTAACCTCTTCCAAGACATGTTATACACACAAAAGGGTTGCATATTTCCATAACCCTATGCACTGAAATCTCCAAAAAAAAAATGAAAAACAATACCTATGACTATGAAATCCACCATCGGCAGGGGAGGAGAGCCGACCTAGGGTAGGAACTCGATGAGGTCGGGGGAGAATCCGGCGTCGCGGGTGTCGGGGGGAGAAGCAGGGTTAGTAGTGACAAGCGGTATGGTCACCAGTGGCACGAGAGGGGAGCGGAGCTTGGTTTGTGTCTAATCGGGGGATAAGGGTCACAAGTATCAGGGAAGAGGGTTGGATCGGGTGGGGGAGTGTCGCTACTGTAAATAATTAAAAAGGTTTTGCAGTAGTTTTTAATAAACTGCCACTAAACCACTTTACAGAAAGGTTTAGCAGAGGTTATGTAAACTGATGCTAAAGGAGATTTATGTTGTAGTGTGGGTATTCTCTTTACTAAATAATATTATGTAAAACATCACCTAGGTGTTGATTATCAGAACCTCAATCAAGTCATCATAAATAACAAGTATATTTTTTACTGATTGTTGATATGTTTGACCAATTGAAAGGGGTGAATTGGTTTTTGAATATTGGTCTTCGATCTGGTTATGACCAGTTGAAAACAAATGAATATGACACCTATAAATTTTTTTTTTAGAGATGGTAGGTCCATTATGAGTATCATTTCATTGAATTTTGTGTAAAAATTCTCCTATAGTATTTATGTCTTTGATAAAGAGGATGTTCCATTAGTATCTTGTTATGTTCACGGTGGTCATTGTGGATTAAGTCCTAGTTTTCTCCTTGTCCATGGAGGATAATGTTCTTCATTTGGGTGTAGTTCTGGAACTATTGAGAAATTAACACCTTTTTGTCATGATGTTGAAATATAATTTCTAGATTTAGGATGTTATGTTCTTAGGACACATTGTCTTGTACCATGTTATTTAAGTTTATCTTGAAAGGTGAAATATTTTTTGACAAGGGAGTAATGATGTAACTTTTTTGAGATTTATAGCTTCTAGGGCTTAGATGGATATGATCACCATCTCATAAAGGATATGTCGAAGTTGATTTCTCCAATGACCACTCTAACTCATACGGTGGTAATGTTTTTATGAGATAAGAAATATCATAATTCTATTGTTTACATGAAATTTATTTTGACTTGTATATCGATGTTGACTCTTCCAAAGGTTGAGCATGGATATGTGGTATTATGTGATGCATCAGGTATAGGTTTGGTTAGTGTACTTTTGTAGGGAGATCATTTCATTTCCAATGGATCTTGGTATCATATCCCATGTGATAGTAATTATCTAACCCATGGCCCTAAACTTATAGCTATGATATATTCACTTATGATTCACTGGAATTACTTTTTTATAAAAGGATTTACCATGTATTCTAACCAATAGATCTTGACTAATACCATCTTTCCATAAGATTTGAATCTATGACAAAGATGTTTGGTGGAGTAAATTCCATAATTTTATTTTGATGTTTCCCATACCTCAAGAAAGGGTAATTTCATTGATGATGTGTTGAGTAGGAAACATACGACATTGGTTGTGAAAGAAACATCGGAAGAGTGGAACTTGATTGCTTATTTTTTAGAGTTTCATATTGGAGTTTACGAAATAGGGGGTGAGGTTATCTTGAATATGTTTCAATTGACCGTGACTCTTATATAGATGGTTCTTCAAGAATAATATCTTGAAGATGAAATTCATGTCATGTTGAACTCTCTTTATGGTAGGGAGACCATTTCTAAGTTGTTTTTCTCAATTGAGGGTATATTAAGTTTCTAAAACCAGTACATTGTACCCTTCCCTGTGAGGAAAGATGTGATACTATATTTTTATTATTCAAAATGAGATTTTCTCCCATGAACCAAAATATTGTTTTATGAAATAAAAAGGTGATTTTGGTGGCTAGGTATGAGATGAGACATTTCTGACTTTGTTTTTTATTAATATACTTTCCAACAAGTTAATTTCGAGTGTTTGAGACCTTTCGATTTTCTTTAACCACTTCTTGTGCTGACATGGAAGTGGGCTGATATTTATATGGACTTTTCTGGTTTTCTACATACCCAGAAAAATAAAAATGTGATATGTTTTGTGACCAAATCAGATCACATTAAACCCGTTCTTTAAGAAACAAAAGTTGAAAATATGGTAAATCTCTAAGTGGGATAGATATTTTGTTTTCATAGAGTTCAATATGAATTATTATATGGTTGGGATCCCTATTTTACTTATTTCTATTATAGAGGCCTCAGGGAGGCACTAGGATCTTGGGTTCGTTTGAGTATGGTATACCATCCATAGATGAATGAAAATATAGAGAGGACTATATAAATTCTTGCGGATCTGCTTCATGCATGTGTCCAGAATTTTAGTCAATATTGGGATAACCATTTGCGCCTAGTTGAGTATGATTATAAAAATGGTTATCATTCTGTGATTAGAATGGATCCTTTTTCATCCTTGTATGGCTGGACGTATAAATCTATACTTTGTTGGCCAGAGATCGATGAAAGCTCCTTGGTTGGAGTGAGCCTGGTTTAAGAGATGATAATATTAATTCAGCTAACTCATTTGAGTATGTTGATGAAATATATATGGTATAAATATTATTTTGATCAGTGATGCATAATAATGGAGTTTTTAGTGGGTGACGCAGTGTTCTCAAAATTTTCACCACATTTAGGTCATCAGTGTATTAGGAGGAAAGTGAAGATTTATCCCCATTTTTTGAGACCTTTTGGGGTTTATGAGAAGGTTGGAAAATTGGATTATTGTTTATCACTTATATCATAGTTGACAACAATACACAATTTTTTTATGTATCTCGGCCATAGAAGTGTCTTTCTTATCCATTTACTATTTTGAGCTGGAGTGATCTTGATGTTGAGAATGATTTATCTGTGACTAAGAATATAGTCAGGATAATTGATTTTGAGACAAAGATACATCATCCAAGGAAGATAACTTTGGTCTTACTATAATAGTATCATGGTTTTTTTTCTCATGAGACATAGGAGTATAAGTAAATGATAATAGAGTGTTGGCTTAACCATTTTGATATGGAATCTTCATGATATGATTTCTGTGGAATGGATGTTTTTATGGTGGGGAGATTGTAAAACCATATAACCTTTCTATAAGGTATGTTTTAACCTTTCCTGGTTTTACTTTTTTATTATATGGGTAATCTCATGAATGAATTGGGAGGATTCGTGAAGTGGTGAAGTTAGGGATTTGTTGGAATTTTGTACATAAAAACCTATAGTTTTTTCAATGATTTGGGGATTTACATGACATGTAATGTGTTTAAATGACATGTAATTATTAACTAGAAGATTCCATGAAATGGGTACATAGTGTGAAAGGTTACATACAATTTATAGTTTACACACTGTGAAAATATTAAAAATCAGTTCATTAATAAAAGGCGCTAGGTTTTTTAGTGTATATAAGAGTTTAGAACTACATGAAATGTAATTGTATTACAAATAATGTAAAATGATGGTTTTCAGTTTTAAGAATGTATTTTAGAAAAAAATCTTATTTACTTCCACAATGTTTTCTTTCTCTCAAACTAGAGTCTCTTCCTAGTCAATTGTGGATATCTCTAATCCCATTGAATCATCCAGCCAGAGATTGACTGTCATTTTGGTTTCGGTTCATCTCTTCATGTAAGTGGTCTCCCTATATCTTCATTCTACATCTCTATACTCCTTGTAATTTAATATATCATCATAGAATTTAGAGGTATAAAATCTATGTTGTTAACTCTCAATTCGATTTTTAGTTCCTAGATCTTATGTTACTTTTGTTTTAAATTAGTGAGTTTGGTTTTGGGCATTGTGATTCTATGAAAAAGACAGGTCGTTTCATTTAAGATTGAAAAAATTATTAAACCCTAAATTTATTATTTTTTAAAATTAATTTCAATTGAATATTGAAACCCCAATTTAATATGAATAGGAATTGAAATTAGATTGGTATGGATTTGTTGGAAAGTAACCAATTCCAATTGGAATGGAAATTGTGGTGTATTTTAAATTTGATGGATTTTGGAATTGATATTGAGGAAAATGGGTTAAATTGAATTGATAAAAATCTATAATTAATATTTGTTTAAAAGGGAAGGAAATGATGAAAAAAAATATTTTTGGCTTTGGAATGAAATTGGTTTATTTAAATATAAAATTGAGAAATTTTATTTAAAACTATTTTGAAATGATTTTCCCATTTTTGATTGATTTATTGAGCACATGATATCCTTGGTAGTTACTGGGTTATTTTGGAGAAGAATTCTAGGATGGTAATTTACTATAAACAGATTGACAATGAAAAGACTTACAGAAACATAGATAATCAGATCTTATCCTATTTGGGATTTTGATTAGTCCTATTATAATAATCCTGAGGGAAAATATTACACATATTAGTTGTTATCACTAACATGATATATGTGAGGATCCAAAAAATAGAAACTATTATACCATAAGGCAGATGACCATAGTGCATATTCTGATTTTTTATATATATATTCCACTGATATAGAACTATTTTATACTTATTTATTGATTTGTATAAAGTAAATTATATAAAAATTTTATTAATCCATGTGTGAATGTTTTTCAAAAAAATTGAACTAAATTCATGTTTAGTCTTAAATATGAAAATGTATTATTGTGACTATTTTAATTAATATTGAATGAATTATTTTTTTATCATTATAGAATCTTATTATGGAACAATAGTTAAGACTATGCTAGGATTTATTGCTCACACCGTACCTTTCCCTTCATGTTTAGTATATTTCTCTCTTCCAGTTCCAAGTAATTCAAATGCACATTTGGAAGAGGATGATGTTATTGATCCCTCAGGGATTGTATTTATGTGTCAATTAGAATGTTGGGTTATCAAGTCTATTTTCGGTACTTTGATGATGTACTTTTTGGGTTCTTGATATACCTATTTTGTTTTTGGTACAATCCCTTTGAGGGGTTTTTAGCATACAGATATGTATATGTACTCAATATTATGGTTATAATTTTTTGTGTTATTTTGTGAGTGATACATGGTGATGTTGGGAAAAGAAAAATATACCTTTTAGTTTATGAGTTATTTTCACTTGTTTACTCACCAAGATTTTGTATGCTTATTTCACTTTTTTTATAAGAGGTTTTAGGAAGGATCCTACTATGTATACATTCTATTATCATTCTATATGTATATAAACTATTCTATATAATATAAAGAGATATTAGGTGATAAATATAGAAATTAATAGTTCAAGGAGTTGTTCATGAGCTATTGGAGCATCATGGTCACTACCGAGGATTTACCTCTTTCGTATTTTTCATTTTAGTTGTATCTAATTTTGTATAACATAACATCATGTATTTTTATTGAGTCTATTTTTTATTAGTACTCAAAGTTGTTTTGGTGGTTGTTATCATATTACCTCTTACTCTTTAAATCATTATGAGGGAAATGCCTCCCAAGTGTGTTATTATATACAATCATTGTTAATCACCAACCCATATCCTTTTGGGGGCTGGGTCTGGGTATCATTAAATCTCTTTTTCTATTTTCAACCAAAGATTTCTACCTTTGGAGAGAGAGGGTCATGAAACATTATTACAAAATTATCTTTAGACCTTCAAAAAAATAAAACAATTAAATAATGACATAATTACGAATTCTAACTTCACCAAAACTGTTAACTATTCTATTAGAATTATAACCAAATGTAACATCACAACCATCACATTTATTGGATGATAAAAAGTTTGAGATATCATCCACCATGTTTTATTCCCATCCACAATCTATATACTATGTGTCCGTTTTGGAACATTCAAGAAAAATTCCATAAAAAAATATTTTGGAAATTTTTGATACCCATACAAATTTATATCCAAAGGGATTAGTAAAGTATTATTAGAAACCCATAATGATTTTAAACATTTATTCTAGGATAATTATTTATAAAAATATATATAAATGAAATATTTTTCTTGTCCAAGAGATTGAGGAAACCTAGTTGAACAATCATTTAATTAATAACATTTTATCCTACATATAAAATAAGTGACACTTGAACCATTTCAACTTTAACATTTGACAAATATAGTCCAATAGAATCTATGTAATTGTGTATCATAACCAAGACTAGTCTTAATTTTATTCAGTTTATTCATCCTCACCATTTTATCATAATTTTCCCTTTCATTAACAAATTTCATCAAATATGTTTTCAAACTTTCAACATCACATTTTAGTTTTTCATTCTCCACCAAGGCCATACTAAACATCCTTTATTCGGTCACATTGTTCTTAGTCATAAAATACATGTTTTTTTCATTTTTCTTCTTGTGTTTTTAAATTTTATCATGTGTATATTTTATATATATTTCATAAAATTTCAATTCACCATAAGTTGTTTCATAGGAAAAAAATTTCATTAAAAATACATTTTCTCTAATAAGTTTATTTTGTTTACTTTTAAGAACATTGTGTAAACCAAAAAAATTTCATCTCTCAATATTTGATCACATAATTCCATTACATAGATCATCAATAGTTGTCTTGTTATAATCGGATTAAGAAAAATAATAATTAGATTCACTTAATCTGTTTGATGAATCCATTACACAAAAGTTTGAAATATCATTCTAAAAACTGAAGACATAGCTTGAATCAAAATATTCAATATCACTCAAACCAGCTATCATTGCTTTCCTTTTTAGCATAAATTGTTTCTCTTATTTTTGACATTCTTACATCTTTGATATCTAGTCTTGATGTTCCCTTTATTTTTGTATTAACAGAAAATAATTTTATGAGCATCATTAGAGGGGTTAATTTTCCCTTGTTTTATAATATATATATATATATATATATATATTCATATTGTATTATATATTAATGAACATCTTCCATGATGTTTCTATGAGGGTATGTATGTGTGAAAGACATATGTGAGAGTGGAATGGGCCTAGGTGATAATGAAAAATAGTTGTGACATATTGTGGTAGTAGCAACAATCCTACACACATTTCCATTGAAATTTTGTTGCTCCATGATTAATCATTATAGAAAAATTGATTTTTCATGACAACACATTTACAAAAGACTACAATTCCATTAAAAATAGTCTATAGGTGAACTTATTTGCGACAAGCTAGATCATTTCCTGCAAATAATTTATCCGTGATAGTTTTTTTATGATAGATAAACATGGAATCGCAAAGGAATTTTTGTTCATGCATGTACGACAGCAATAAAAATCTATTTGCGACTAAAAATATATTTAATTGCAAATACCCATTCTTATAAAGGGGTTTTGTGATAGATCTATTGCAAATACATCATTGAATGATTTTTTAGGACCTACTAGTCTATCCCAAATACATTAATCTGTGACCAAGAAAAATTATTTTTCACATTGCATTTTTGGGATAGATAAATTATTGGTCGCAAATACCTATAAGAAATAGTGCAAACAACATACTATTCACATCCATAATTCCTTCACAAAAAGTTCATCACAAAAAGGTAAACTATAAATATGTACAGATCCCCCACCCCCAAATCTCCTCATAAGACTTCAATTTCAATTGAAAAAACCTCTAATTTCATATATAACCTCCAACTCAATATTTTCTAAACCAAATCTAAAAATCTTTTCCAAAGTACCATCTTTGAGGTAACTTTTTAAAGATTATTTTTAATTATCATTAATTTTTTGGATTTAATTTTTTTTTATTTATATTTTTTTCAGCAATTTTAATTTATTAAATTGGAATTACATTTAGTATAAATTAGTAAATTTACTGCTAATTTGAATATTTTTTATAAACTGCTATAAATTTTTATTAAATTCATGTAAATTAATAATAAATATTATAAATACCTATAAATTTATATATGTTAATAAAACTTAGTCAAAATTGATATAAATTAATAATTAAATTACTTAGACTATATAAATGATTAAAATTAATTATACATAACATGCTTTATACATTATTATAAATTTACTGTTAATTGATTTAATTTTGTATAAATTAATATAAATTTTTATAAATTAGTATAAATTCAATGAAAATAAATATAAGTTAATATAAATGACTACAAAGTGATGTGGTTTTGTATAAATTATTAAGAAATAAATAGTATAAATAAAAAAATAATTTTTTTAGTATAATTTGATAAAAATTAATAAAGTTTTTTATATATACATATAAATTATTATATGTTCATATAGTTTATTATAAATTGATATAAATTATTATTAATTTATATAATTTATTATAAATTTTTATAAGCTAATATACATAACCATAAATTGTTATTATTTAGAATAATTTATATTAAATTCATATAACTAATTATAAATTACTATAAATTAATAAAAAATAATATTAAAGAGTATCATTTAGTATAGATTGAAAAAATTGTTATACATTATTATAATTTAGTAAAAATAGATAAATATTATCAAAAATGAATAATAAAATATTATATAGATAAATAAATTATTATAAATGGATATAATTTATTATTAATTCATATATAATAGTATAAATTTGTATACCTTAATATGCATTACTATAAATAGATATAATTTAGTATAAATTATTATAAATTAATATAAATTATTATAAATTCATAAGAATTTGTATAAATTCATTTACGTTTAGTATAAATTAATAAAAAAATGTTATAAATTAGTATAAATGGGCATAAATTTTTAAAAGATAAAATAAATTAATATTAAATTATTTATATTAATATAAATTAGTAAAAATTGATATAATTTATCATAAATTGATATAAATATTTATTAATTCATATAAATTAGTACAAATTAGTATGAATTCATCTAAATAACTATAAATATTTAAAATTTTGAATAAATTCATATAAATTCATATAAATTTTTATAAATTAATATTAATTAGTATAAACTTGTATAGATTCAAAAACATAGAATAAATTCTGAAAATTTAGTAAAGATTAGTCTCAGTTTATAAAAAATAATAAATATTGTTATACATTAGTATAAGTGAGAATAAATTAATAAAAATAATTATACATTTTTATAAAATAGAATAGATTAATATAAATCAGTAAAAAAATAAATTAGTATAATTTGGGATAATTTACTATAAATTACAATAATTTTATATAAATTAATTTTAATCAATATAAATTAGTATTAATTCTTTGATAATTAGAATAAATTAATGTGCATTAATATATATTGATATAATTTATTGTAAATATATATAAATTACTAAAAATATATAAATTCGTAAAATTTATTATAAATTAAAATAAATTAATATAATTTAGTTTCATTTTATATAAAATAATAAAAATTGTTATATATTTAAATAAATTAATAAAATTTATTATACATTAGTATAAATACGTTTAAATAAATATATATTACTAAAAATTGACATAAAAAACTATAAATTGATATATGTTAACAAAAATAGTGTAATTTAGTAAAAATAATATAAATTATTATAAATTAATTCCTCTTAAATTTGTATAAATTAATATACATTACTATAAAATGCTAAATATAGTATAAATTTATATAAATTACAATAAATTAGTAAAAATTAGCATAAATTAATAAAAACTGGTATAAATTAATATAAATTAATTTCATTTATTATAATTTAATAAAAAGTGTCATAACTTTTAATAAATTTATAAAACCTATTATAAATTTGTAAAAATTAATATATATTACTATAAATTAATATAAATTGATATAAATTATATAAATTTATATAAATTAAAATAAATTGATATAATTTAATATAAATTAGTTATATTTGTTATAAATGAATATAGATTTCTATAAATTTATGTAAATTCATCACGAATTAATATAAATTTATATAAAAAATTAAAAATTAGTTAAAATTAATGTGAAATACTATATATTAGTATAAATTAATATATATTGTTGAAATTTCAAATAAATTAGTAAAAATTAATTCAAACATTAATTTTTAGTATTAATCAGTATAAATTTACATAATTTTTTATATATTATTACAAATTCATGCACTGCTTACATATATTGCATCAATATGTTGGGTATGTACTTCTTCATTTGTGATGGTACCCTCTCATGCTGACATGAAAGGAAAATCTCACCCCCCAAACTCATATTATAACACTTCTAAATTTATAATAATTTGAAAAATTATTTTTTTATTGAATATTTTATAAAGAAATAATTAACTAGTAATTCAAAAAAATAATTTTCATAATATATTTTATATAAAAAAATAATTAATTTTATTTTCATAGAAAATTATAGAATTAATAAATAGATAACATTTTTTACTACAATATTGTGATTAAATAAATCCTCACATAAACCCCAATGGTTTTAGTATAAATCACATATATATCGAGGGTGTAACATAATTTATATCATTTGTATAAAAAAATAATAATAAAAATTTAAAAGGAACAATTAGTTTTCTATGTAAGTTATATGACATCCGATGATATGAAACAATTGATAATGTTGGGGTTCATATTTTTTTGATTTTGGTTTTTGAAATGATTATGTATTTCAAGTAGAATTATTTTGATAACATATTTTATACCATGTTGGACACACCTTTAAAGACCAAACATAATGTGAGTTCATTATTAGATCATTCTTAAATTTATAGCCATCCAAAGATTGATTTATATGAGAATGAAAGATCATAAAATTTTGATGAATCAAAAATAAGAGTATGTACATTGAAAATAATATTGATTATTATTATTTTCAGTGGATTAATATTTTGATGGTACTATATGGATATCTTCTAATTTTTCCTATTATATTAAAAATATAAATATTTCCTGGTTAAAAATCCATCACTATCATTTCACCAGGAAAAGATTACTTCTTATTGTCCTTATAGGGCTGCTATATTCTTCAACCTATGATGTGTTGAGTGAAAATTCAAATTTCTTATAAGATATTATTGAAGAAAAAATAACCTATCATTCATTGAGTATGGTGAAAAACAGTGTTTTCGGATCTTATGTTAATTAGATAAAAAATTTTCATCCCTTTTTACTCAATGGAATATTTAATATTTTATTTTACATATGATGCTAAATTTGAAGGGATGGTAAAATTTTTATGGATATGCCCATTTAAAAGATGTAAAAAAATTGAATAAGAAGTTATATAACAAGACATCGATTAAAAGGTCAATTTTGGAAGTGCACCTATAAGAGAAAAATTAAAAAAATTCATCTTATTATTTTCAATCTGAATATCCTCTATAACATAATCAAATGGATCAAAATAATGAAAATGATGATGATGTAACAGACCACTGATTTTATAAATTTAATCATCATGATATTTGTTTTGGTTGTCCTCATTAATGATGACTTCCAGATAAAGAATTACAAAAATTTCATAAACATTTTCTACTCAATTCTAAATAAATGATCTCATTTGAATAGTAAGGATAACTTTTACTTGTATTTTTTAAATAAATATTTAATGTAAATTTATATTAATTTTTTATAGATTGTATAATGATTATACATAAAATTCACATAAACTACCCCATTTTATCTTCAAGAATAAAGAAATAATAATTTTTCCTACCAACTTCAATGACAGATAAGTAAAATTATTTTATATTTCAGTTATAAAATCAATTTTTTATTTTATATATGATTAAAAAAATTATATAGGTATCTAAATATAGAAAAAAATTGACAACTGATTATATGAACTGAGTAATAAACTCTCTAAATTGGTAGAATATTGTAATAAATATGTGGTTATTTAATTTTTATCTCATACATGCGCATATGTTGAATCAATAAATTTAATGAAAAGTGGTGTTTTTTAAAAGGATATAATTATAAAGAAGGTGAAGTAGAATTTAATGTGATTATGGATGAAATAACTGAGTTATGTTATCCATGTATGGTTTACATAACAATTTTTAAATTTTATTGGTTTGATATTGATTAACAGTTTCATTTTCATAATTGACATGGATTTTTTTATATTAAATATAAAAAACATCTCATATAAAATGAACCTTTTTTCTCATATCTAGCACATAAGGTTTATTATCAAAATTAATCTTATTATTTTAGTGATTTAAATTATTAGTGGAGTCTAATAAAAATTAAATATCAAGATAATGAATTTTTGGAAAATGAACGAAGTTTTTTTATGTTCAAAATATAGAAATGTTTGAAGAAAAATAATGTAATATATCTCTCAATCAAAGAGATTCAAATATCAATGATGGGACCCTGTAGTTATGGGATAATTTTGTTAATTATATTGATAATCTAACCAACAAATTTGGTATTACAATGGTTGATATGATGGAAACTAGTGTAAAAATTGATGATGGTATTGAGGAAGAAGAAGACTTTGAAAATAACGAAACTGGAGATTAATATAAAGATATAGATAAAGAATAGTGTATTATTTGTTTTCAATAAATATTTATTATTTTTTATAATTGATATATAAATTAACAATTATTTATAGGTAGCATTATTTTTAATCAGTTTCTTAAAATAAATGCATCATTTTAAAATTATTTATATTTTTTATAGAATACAATATTTTTATTAGATTAAACATATGTTTCAAACGTTTTGAGAAAATTATGATGACATTATTCCTAGCTTGATTGAGGATTTTCTTCCCAGTGATGAGCCTATTGATTCTATAGTTTATAGTTTTGATGTGACACCAAATACATGGATCGTTCTGGGCCTTGCATGATTGATGATTCTATATCCTTTTCTATAGATATATTCATCTAATTACTTTGATCCTTTTGGAGGAAGTGGTTTTAAATATGAATTTTTTTACTTTTAAATTAATTTATTTTATTCATTAATTATGTTAATAAAATATTAATATTTCTATAGACTTTAACATGTAGACATTGGTTATGAAATTATGTTTTTAGTAAATACTTTTATACTCCTTGGGTTTCATGGGATTAAGTTCATACTGAGTTACACCATCATATGTTCAAGAACTAGTTGGTACTTATAAATAAGAATTTTATTATTTTTTTTATTATTTAATTTATTGTTCACTCTATTTTAAAATATTATTAGGGTTTATGAACTCCTATTGATGAGAGCACGAGTCCTTATATTGGGGAGTCATGGGAGGCCTACATGAATGATTGTTTCCATTAATATTACATAGACTATGGAGGAGAGAAATGTGTATAGAATCTATGAATGTATTTGATGAGTCTTATAGGCCTTGTCGACCTGATTATGTTCCTACTCAGTATTGGGATGTATTTTTCATGTATTGGATAGGTTATAATTTTAAAAGGATATTTCATTCTAATCGATAGAATCATCACAGATAGCATATCACACACATAGCTGGGAGATCTAATTTCAATATAAATAATTGAAATTTATTAATTAATATTTTTAATAATTATTTTTATTTTTATTTTTAATGATACATGTATATGAAAAATTTATGTAGTATATAGTTGATATAGTGATTATATTTTTTGATTTGTATAAGAATATATACACTGATAGTAGTAATGAATAGATTATGAGTGATAAATAGCAGCATATTGTGGTGATTATTTTTTTCTTTTGGTTCTTCAGATTAACATAATATAATTTTTTAGCAAGATTATTTATATTTATAAATTTTTGGGATATATATGACGAAATGGTTTCCAAAATTAATTAGTGTTAGACCAAAATAGATGGTGGGGATGATGGCTCATGTGAGTCATGTTTTTATGAGGTGGTTTCGATTTAGGATACAACTAGTGGACTTTATAAAGGTTGAGTGATTGTTATAGGTTTATGATTAATTTTGATTAATTAATATAGAACTATAATGATGAAATTATATATCCTAAATTGATATGTTTCTTCATCAACATAATTTTCATCTGTAGTCTATGAGGTGAGGTTTTGAACATAGTATGAGGTAATAAATTGATTAACTAGAGACCAGTAAGAGAAGTGATGAAAATTGGAAGATAAATTATGGGAACATAAGTACTACCATAAGGTGATTATGTCTTATAGGTTCTGTATTTCATGTAGTTTATGGATGGAGTACCCCCTGATAGCTGGACCTGATCCCCCACCACCTTGGTGGAATTATTATGGAATATTTTTCTATGGAAATTTTTATGTAATTTAAAATCTATAATTTTATAATTAATGTGTGTTTATTTATGTTATTGTTAGTTTTTTTTACTTATTTGTAACGTAAATGGTATTCTGTGAATAAAAATCACAAATTTTTTTTTCTGAAACAGAATGTTTATTCCATCATGAAAAGAATTAACAAAACAATTTGGGACGAAAAAAATAATCCATAAAAAATAATACTCCATGAAGTTAATTTTGTAATCCCATTGAAAATAATATTATTTATGTTCTTTTTTCTATAATGTACATTTTAAGATAGATTTTCTCTACACATAACCGATCACAAAAAAGTGATTTACTTAAGTTCATGCTAGGTGAAATACTTGAGGGAAACTATATGCGACCCCCTATAGGGTGCCTGTACTTGGGTAACGGCTAGGGTTTCCTAGTGATGTCTTGAAATTAATACATGAAATTTCATGGAGGGTTGTGATCTATGTGTTAGGTGAATGAAGGTGTTTTTTGAACATTTATAGAGAAATGGGTTCATTTGGGAGGGTGACCTATGAATGTTTATTGATATGGTCACTTCAGTTCCTTTGAAGCCTTGAATAGCTATTATAATAAGTCTACTAAGAGTATACTAGTGGTTAACTCTCATATAATCATTTCACTTTCATGGTTAGTGCAAATAAAGAGATGATTATGATGTTTTTTATTTGTTACCAGAAATCTGGATTCTTTGTAGATATTTATGATCTAAATTATATAGGGCAAGGGTAGTTTCATTTGAAATTTGGTGAATTATTTACCATGTTTAGAGTAGCACAATCTCTAATAAAGGTGAGGTTTACCCTGAGAAAATTGTATTTAAAAATTATGAGTTATGGCCTTTAATGGGTTTAAATGAGTTTAAGAAAAATTATTAGAATATTCATAACTTATTTAAACTATATTAATGGGATATCCATACAAGATAAATGAAACTTATGATAAAAATGAAATGATGAAATACTATTGTAAATGGAAAATAGATTCTAGTACATCATCAACTTTATATGAATTTATTGAATATCAAATAAGAACGGCTAGAAGACATCCCCTCTCTATAGTGTATCCACTGGATAACTGAACCACATGTCATACATGATGGACTCCCCACCCACTATGATTTTCTATCATATCATATTGTAATGGTAGTAGGAGAAAGTGATATTTAGTTAAATGATTATTGACTATGTATTATGTAATCAAACACTATATGTATTTCAATCATATGATATTATTATATTGGTTTTCATAAACACTCATTACCAGCTCATACTCACTCCTTCATTGAAGACCATGAGTAAATTTCGTTGTTGGTTCTTGTATCACATACATGAATACATATATTCCCTACCATTTCATCTTATAAAATCATTCATTAATGATATCTTATGTCAAATAATATATTGAATTATAACCAATATCATTAGTCTGCATATAAAATGTATGTAATGATACACCCAATTTTTTATGTAAATCAAATTTTTCATGATATAATTGAGATCATAAATATATCATATATATATGTATATAGATTTTGGGAATATATTCTTCAATCTCACATGTACACTAAATCCGAAAAACATTGTTTCATTTCACCTTATATTGTATCATATATAATAAATTTTGAAACCATATCCTAAAATACTTTTGAATATCTTCCAAAACACTTTTGAAAATTTATCATTAACTTCAAATTATATCACATAATTTGAAATACCTTGTGAACACCATTTTAAAATTATTTTTGATTAACTCTAAAACACATTTATATCAACTCTCTCATTTAAACTCTATCCCCTTTTAGTCAACCATAATGTGTGACCCCACTGTCCTTTCTAGAATTAAAAACAAATATGAATCTTTATATCCATATATTTATGTAATTAGTTACTTCTAACTGACACCTTTATCCATTATTCTTAGAGTGTTGACTAATATTATCAATAAATAAATAATACTCCATTCATCCTTATATATAATCACATAAAATGTACCTTATTTGGATAGATATATAATATCTATATGTGACCGTACACTCTTATATTCTATATAATTTGAGGGTAAATATGTTATACTAATCATATAAGAGGAAAAATCCCATTTTGGTTGCGTATCATATGACAAAATGATCTAAAATATACATAAACACCCCTATATTGGCTAATTCAATATGTCATCTTATGTATGTAGGGTATAAGACTATAAATTTTCTCATTGTATATATCTTTCTTACCATATTTAATGGTGATTTAAATATGATCCATGCACCCCTAGTATGATAAAGACATCTATATGACACTCCATGTGGAATACTTAGTAGGTCATATAGTGTACACAAAGGATCTTATTATCTATTTTGTACCTCATGATCATATTTTGTATCTGTATACAAAATCCAACTCACACTAACCTTATCACTTCTTCATAACCTATAATAATATATGATGAACATTGGTAAGGGGTAAACTTAAAGTCATAATTTAACATTTCAATCATCATCTCTCTTTTTGAAATTTGTATCTAAATATAAATTTATGTATCCAATGTGAATGAACAATAAAATGGAGGTTGCATTTAATATGTTACATTTTAATTTTCTTGAACTCTTTAAGAATATTTAACAAAAAAAATATAAGAATTGGTTTTCCATATCATATCTAATAAAATGAAAGATTGTCCTTATGTTTAATACATATAATATTTTTTGTTAAATAATTACATCATATCTAATTTATGTCACATCTCTATGTTACCATCTATTAAAACCCTAACACTAAACTATTTATTGCAAAAAATACATGATGAAATCCAGTTTGAATAATGGTGGGAATTAAGAATAATAATTATAATTCTTCAACAATTCAAACATATTAAAACTTATTAACTTCACAAAATCAAATTTTAGTATATAAACTTATGTTTTGTAGTTATAACTCTTTCTAAATGTATCACTATAAGTCTTGGAACCCTAATCCATCAAACGTTTTTACCCAACTAATGTAACAGTTTACATTATTGTTTACCATTCCTCTTAAACTCTTCTTGGATAAAGTGATAATAACTTTAAACGGTACATAAATTTAGCTCTTACATTTCTGTTTACCATCATACCATAAACTCTTTTAGGATATAGTGTGTAATTCAATTTTCGTTTTGATTGGTATAATCACTAAAAAATAGTACCTTTCATTATTTTTGATAACTGAATGTTTCACATTAAAAAAATTTCTTTTAACATATCGTAAACTATTTTATGATATTGAATGTAAATAACATTAATCATAGACATAGTTTATTAGATAAAACTAATGATACCTACTTTATAAATGGAAATAAAATTTAACACTATACACTTTTCCATATTGTCACATATCCTAAAATGTTTTAGGATATTAGGTGGAAACCACTTCAAGACTTATGTAATCCTTTATTTGATTACTCTAAACAATTATATTTACAAACATACTCCCAATAACCTCTCTGAAACTATATTTCATTTATAATATGTTGCTAATATTCAATACAAAATACTTTGTGTTTTGGAAATAACACTTATGTCCTTTAGTAGGAACATATAATGTATAAACTATTGTTTTCATATCATATATGGTATTTTATGAGTTTGGATCATTTTAAATTTAATTATATAATATTTATAAAATATACCACTAATAAGTGGCAGGAACACATTCACTTATATGTTAACAAACAACTGGATAAGAACATTTATCTTTGATAGACATGGTTACCCATATCTTCTTCCTTTCACATGAGCATTATCCCAGTATGTAAATACTATTCAAGTGCATCCAAGAGACCCAAGATCAAATCTAGGTGTAGGCTTATTACCAGGTACTATAGTTGTACTGAAGTAGGTATTGCAACATCTTGATTTTTTAAAATAAAATGCAATGTTCAATATTGTGCATGATATGCCACATCAAGCTTAAAAGAACAACTAAATATTATTATTTAATATTGAAGTTATCGCTTAGATTTAGAATTAATGGAATGAATAGTGTTAACTAAATTTTGAAAATATGGTTTACACATTTTTATATAGAGATACATTGTTTTCCGAATTAACTAGAAATGAAACTGAAACCCAATTGAATATAAAGGATGCGTTTTTTTATGGAAAACAAGTTAAAAGTGAATAATTATACTTCTAAAATAATAAAATCACACTTATTGGATGATATTAATGGAATATTAATTTAATATAATTTTTAAAATTAGTCTTCTAAATTTTATAGACATTATATAAGAACAAATTCAATTTTATGGAAAAAATGATTGTTTTTTCTAAAAATACAGTTTTACCGCCTTTTGATGGAAAGCATTTTTTCATAATAGATTTTGTTGTTTTTATATGTTCTAATTGATAAAATAATCTTCTTATTTGGATTAAGGGCATAAAAATTAACTTTTGTTAATTTTTTGGTATTTTTCAGAAAAAATTTATTTTTTAATGAATACTGAAAAATACTACATTTTAATTCAAAATTTCCTTTTCGTATAATGAATTTACATAGTTAATTTATCATTTTAATTGGTTTTAAGGTTTAATTAGAATAATATTTTATAATTTAATCCAATTTTTTTCATTGGATGTAATTTCACATTTAAATTGGATATAAACTTATGTTAATCTTTTGGTGGTTTTTTACTTCTTAAAAACCCATTTCCTCGATCTGACAAAGGGAATAGTGTTAAAACTAATTTTACAACATCTATAAATTGAATTTTTAAAAACTAAAATGCATGGTTATAGTAATTATGGAAAATTTTCTTTAATAGGATCAAAATATTATTTGTGGAATAGTTACACCAGTATTTGATTCAACACATTTAAAGGTAAAAAGGGTAATTAAAGGTAAAATTAATAAGATAATAATATAGAAAATCCCTAAAACATATCCTTATTTTATATTATGAGTTATGACCATAAAATAAAACCCCTTTTATTGAAATTTTTCCTTTTTAATTCATTTTGGTGTGATAATGATATTTTATAAAACTTAATTTAATGTAAAGGGAAATATAACATAAGCATGTATCTTATTATTAAATCAATTTTAATATGTGGTTATATAAGTGATCCCTTCTACTATAAATATTAATTATTAATATAAAAATATTTCCTACAATATAGTAATTTATTTTTAATTTTTAGAAATTAAATAATTAAATTTAATTATGGCATGATGCTGATGTAGTGATTGCTTTATTAATGAAATATTTAAATAAATGATATTATAAAAATTTTAATAAATATTATTTGTTATAATTTATGTTATCCACTATTTTTATAGGTGAATATGACATGTTATAAGACTATTAATTTGTTTTTTTGGATGTTATCTCTCTATTATGATATTATTTAAATTTCATAAAATGAATAGTATAAGATGGACATAATTAATGATTTATAAAAATATTATTTTATTAAATTATTTAAATATCCTAAAAATCTTTTAAAATCACAAAATTACTATTATAATGTCAAATGGATAATTATGCATCTAATTATGGGATGTTTACCCCCATATATGTAATATTAATTGCCTATTAATAATTACAATTTTCATAACTCTTTTAAAATTAAAAGAGAATAATTAATGGTAAACCAAAAAAGATATGGTTTCAAATGAATTCAAAACATGTCTAAAAATTATTTTATGATATTAAATAAAATAATCCTTATCTTATCTTATAAATATCTCAATTTGGTTCCATTGGGATTGAAAAATTATTTTAGAATAATTTGTTATTTTAATTTTTTCCAACGGTACCCCTCCCCTCTTCTATAAAAAGGTACCCTCTCTTCTCTAACACACACACCACTAAAGCCTTATGGTTCAGCCAAACCCTTCAAATTTCTCCACCAAAAGTCCCTCACTTATTTTTATAAGCCTTATTTTGGGAAAAATCCAATCTAAGGAGTCATTTTATTCCACTCAAAAGAAGACACTCGGCAAAGAAGTAATTGTTTTACCCACATTTTCAAAGTGTTTTTTCCCTTCTACTTCATTTTCATAAGTATCTTCCATATTAAAGTAATAAATACAAAATGAAATATATTCTAAGATTTTTTATTATTATACGAAAAATGTATTCATCCTTTTACCAATCCTATGATGAAAATTTCACCATGCGTGCATATGCACGACTTATCATCTCCACGTCGTGGTGTAAACTATATTTCATCTATAAATTATTTAGATGGATATGAAGATGAATATAATGGATATAAATAATTAATATGAATTCATAATTATTCTTTATAATTAATATACCATCTAATTCAATACCATTTAACCTTTAATTGAATGACATCATCGCATGTGCGTACATACTGGTTACCTTTCCTACGACGCGATGAGATTCATTCTCCAATTTAACTATTCAGAATTGATTATAAATATATATAAGTATGTATAAAGTATTAAGATGATATTAATGATTTTATATTCAATCTATAATGTTAAAATAAGTTTTTTTTCTATAATGATCAATGAAAAATGGAAAACTTTACTCATGCATATGTACAGCTTAACATATCCATGATTGTAAGGATTAGATATCACGACTCATCCCCTAGGGCATGTTTTGTGACTACCCTAATCCCACCATCCATAGGCCAGGGTCTGGATACTAGCACCAAAGGTGTAAATCCCTAAAACTGGTAAGGCATTTCCTTTACAAATTATAAACACACACAACAGATTTTCTAGAAGAAATACACTAAGTAAAATTGTATACAAAAGAAATGATAAAAAGTAAAGGGGTTGGAAATACAAGCCCAACTGTAAAGTATAAGGAAACTGAAAGTACAAGGAAAACAATTACAACATAAGTAAGGAGACACAGCTACTTGATCATCCTCCAGGAAATCTTACTTAAAGGGTAGGTACAGATAGCCTCTACAACACTCCATGTTCGTCTGTCTCCTCCGTGTACCGTCACGCCATGTGATCCACCTTCAGGTATCATCCTGTCCTCGTACACTCATCCTCGGTCAGTGAAATCCGTCGTCTACATCCAAAATAATGAGGTGCGGGCATAGCCTGTGCAGGGGTGAGTATAATGATACTCAGTAGGGACCCCAAAACCCTCAAGGTCCCACAAAATCCAACAACAATAAACCAAAAAGTGAGAAATCAACATATCACCACACTTAGGTATATTACCATACATATACCTAAGTTATCAAGTAATCTGTCTCAATCATGAGGTAACTCAAAAGTTACTGACTCATCTCAACTAAGATTTTTATTCATAATAATGAAACCACGACTGCTGGAAAAATCCTCCTCTGTCGAGTATAGTGGGTCTGCCGCGACACAAAGGTGTTTCCCAAAAACCTTGGACTACTGAGGTACTCCTCTTTTCAGGTATTGTGGGTCTGTCGTGCTCACACAGAGGCACTCCCTATTGTAGGTCCATTGCCATCTACTAGGCTCTCCTCCATCATGGGTCTTCCACCGACTACCACGCTCTCCCCAATGGTCTAGTTGAATCACTCTAAGTCAAATCATTCAAGCAGTCATCAGGTCTCAGCAAACTACTAGGTCTTCATACGCCACTTGCTCGTCTCTGAGAGGGTCCACTCCATGAGCTATAGGCCGATACTCCAACTGTCACGAAGTCCCACATAAAAGTATCTTAAAAGTCTGCCTCGTGATAGGGGTCTCAACGCAACAGACGGCGCGTCGATCCGATACCCGGTCTGTGAGTTATTATCCTTCTAGTCCTGGGGGCCAGGTTAGATTCGTGTATGATCCAACCTCACATTATCTCAAATATACCATGAACTCAAGTGGGGTTTTCTCAAAGGGACCGTTACGTACCATGAAAACCAGCGCTACTGATAGTTTATAAAACGGGCGTCTGGTGCCAACGATATGGCCAAATAAAGTAACAGTCAGTAGTGGGCACGTGTCCGGTCTGACCCAGTCGGACTGACTCAGCCCAACCCCGTCTGGGATAACCCAGTCTGGGTTGACCCAGTTTAACCTATTGGGTCTGGCCTGGCCAATTGGGCAGGCCAGCCTGTTAGGTTTGGTGTGGTCTGATGGGCCCGGCCCAGCGGACTGCGAGGGCAGTTCGGCCCGGAGGTCGTCGTGTAGGCGGCTCGGTCCGAAGGTTGGGGTCGGTTCGGCCAGGGAGGCCACATGGGATACCGCGGGCTAGCTCGGGAGGCCAGCGTGGCTCATCCGGTTCGGTCGGGAACCAATGCACGGGCAGGCCGGCAGGGCGCCAGGCAGGGCACGTAGGGCACCAGGTATGCCGCACGGGTCGCGGGAAGGCCGGACAGGGCACGTGGGGCACTGGCAGGCTGGCATGGCAAGCCGTACGGGGCACGGGCAGGCCGACAGTGTTCCAGGTAGGCCATGAAGGGTATTGGAAGGCCTTGTGGGGTGCTAATAGGTCGCGTGGGGCTCCAGTAGGCTGTGCGGGGCGCGAGTAGGGCGCACGGGTAAGTCGCGGGCAGGTGGGTCGGCGGCTGGGTGGCGGCCGAGCAAGTCGGTTTGGCACGGCTCAGGCCGACGTGGGACGGTGGTGTTTCGTCAGGATCACTAGAGCGCTATGGGGGCGGTGCGGTTCGCGAAGGCCGCAGGTAGTGTGAGATTTGTTGTTGCCACCTTTGTCGTTCTGTCATCGCATCACCTTGCCGAGGATCATCTCAAACAAGAACGGCGGAGGGGCCGGGCCATGATGGTTTGGCCCGCACCATCCGCGTTTAGGTTGGTAATAATTAGCTCATCAAGAAGTAAGAAGAGGATTTTAAATTGTTATTTTCAATCTCCGCAACATTTCTATTCCAACTGAAGGTGAGAATAAGAATTGGTAAATTACTCAAAAACAAACTTCTACCTTTTTTCATCGTTCGTCGTTTGTTGACGGAGTTTCTGAATGTAAATTAAGAAGATAGTCATTCATCGCATACACAATGCACTTCCAAACCCAAGCTGTGTCATCTGTGGAAGATGCTCCACATTGGTAGGTGTCTGCGAAAGAAGTCAGAGAAGGATTGTCACTGGCGTTCTTCATTGGAATAACGCATTCTTCATTCTTTGTTGGGAGAATTCTCTATTCTCCTAGTAATCCTCCTTCCCAACTTCCACCCAAATGCCAAGTTAAAATAATAGAATAATGAGTGTGTCTCTTATATTTTTGGCACAATAATTCAAATTGGAAAAATTAATTAGGTTAGCTCCCCATTAATTGGGGATTATTGGAAAAATTAAATGCTATGGGAGGTGAAAAGGCTCCCCTAAATTAATGTGAGGCTTAAGATTTTTCTCCACTTTAATGAGGAGTTTATGGGGTTAAGAGCCTGGGTGGTCCCCACCTCATTTATACTCATATGGGAGGTAGAGTTCGGGTGGGACTCACCACCATAACCTCTCATGGGAGGTTAAGGTGTAGTGGCCCCACCTCCAACTCCCATGAGGAGATTTTAACAACCAAAACTCAAATGGCGGCTCAATAAAATAAAGTGTAGCTCACTTTATTTTATTATTTTTTTAAAGAAAACCCAAAAATAACTTCTATCCTCGACTCACTTCCATCAAAGTGAATGTTTTTCGATGTGAATACTGGATCTATGAGTTCAACGGTGCCCTCATATTTCAATTCCGAGAACTGCTTAAAAAGTTATAAAATCCCGCTCGTACGTTTACTGAATGTACCCGATCAGTACTTCAAAAATTGATTCTGGGCACACCGAGCCTTGGAATCAAGCGTCGTAAATTTTCACAGACTAATAAAATTCCCATGTATTTAATAGAAAAATTTCCACGAGAATTTAATTTATTTAAATTCACCCCACCTTATTGATTTACGTCCCCGTAAGCTATAACTCGAACAAAGGGAACAAATGGAGGTACTGAGCATGCATCTGAGCCTCCAACTCCCATGTTCTCTCCTTGAGGTTCCCATGCTGCCAGTGAACGCGCATCAAATGTATTGACCATCAATGTAGGACCCGCACCAGTCAATCTTTAATCTCCACTAGAACTTCTGTAAAATTCCCCCCATCGTCGACATCCATCTCTCTATAGTCAATGTTGTGGGAAGGGTCATGCACATATCTCATCAGCTGGGATACGTGGAAGAATCTATACACCTGCTGTAACTAAGGTGGAAGATCTAGGCTTTATTCCACCTCTCCAACTCTTCTGAGGACCTAAAAAGTTCCCATGAATCTTAGGGCTAACTTGTCTCCTCGACCAAATCTCTGTAGACCTCATCGAGGTAAGACCCGTAGGAATACGTGGTCACCATCCTCGAACTCTAGAGGTGTCCATCTCTTTTCAGCATACGACTTCTGCCTACTCTATATAGTATTCATCCTCTCCTGGATGATCTACAACTTCTCTATGGTAGTTCATACCATCTTTGGTCCCACTAGTGCTTAATCCCCTAGGTCTGTCAGACACAACGACGATCTGTAGTATCGACCATACAACGCCTCGAAAGGTGTCATTCCAATGGTAGAGTGGTGGTTTTTGTTGTATGAAAAGTCTACCAGAGGTAGGTGATCTTTCCAACTATAACTAAAGTCAATGAAACATGCTCAGAGATTTTCCTTGAGGGTATGAATGCTCTGCTCGGTCTGACCATCCTTCTGAGAATGGAAGGCATTTCTCAGGCAAAGCGGCATCCCGAAAGCCTCCTAGAACCCCTTCCATAGCAGGGAAGTAAACCATCCATCACGGTCGGAGACAATAGTTGAAGGTATTCCATCAAAATTCACAATATCTTGCACGTAGAGGAATCACAAGCTCTCTACTGAACCCTTCTCTCTAATCGATAGGAAGTGGGATGACTTGGTGAGTCGGTCGATGATCACCCAAATAGATTCGTGACCCGTGGATGTATATGGATGACCCTTCACAAAGTCCATAGACATCCCATCCCACTTCCACATTGGGACCTATGAATGTTGGACCATGCCTGCTGGTACCTAGTGCTCCACCTTCACTTACTGACAAGTGAGGCATCGAGAGACAAACTCTGCTACTGCCTACTTTATACCTGGCCACCATTGATGTCATCGAAGGTCCTGGTACATCTTCACCACACCTGGATGTACCGCTAGAGGGGATGTTTGGAACTCCCTCAACACATCTTCTTGAAGTGACACTGGCACCATAGTACGTCCTCTGAATGGGATTACGTGCTCCCCACCTTCATAAAAACCATTAGGTACCTATCCTGTGGATATCTGAGCACGTCATGTCTTTCCGTCAACGTCCCCATCTTGTACCTCCCTGACTCGCTAAAGATGTGGGGGAGTGACTATAAGAGACTGCAGAAAAGATGCTCTATCTCTAGACATAAAGGATATCTGTAAAGCATCTATCTGCTCTATCACCTCGCCTAGTAGTCGTATACCAGATATTCTACTAAGCGCATCCGTAATAACATTCCCCTTCCCAGAAGTATAGACTATTTCAAAATCATAGACCTAGAGGAATTCAATCCAATGTCACCATCTAATGTTCAGTTCCTTCTGAGAGAAGATATATCTGAGACTCTTGTGATCAGAGTACATGGTAAAACGATTTCTCATCAGATAATGTCGCCGCATCTTCAAGGAGAATACCACTACTGCGAACTCGAGGTCTTGGGTAGCATAGTTTTGCTCATGTTGTCTTGGCTGATGAGAACTGTAAGCGATAACTACTTGCTCCTACATCAAGACACACCTGAGTCTGGTCCCTAATGTGTCGCAGTAGTCTATGTACCCTACACCTTACTATGGAAGCCTCATGATGGGGGCACTAGTCATCCTCTGACTCTGCTCCTAAAATCTCTGCTGGCATCTCTCTGACCACAAGAAGGGTTGCCCCTTCTTCCTCAAGGCTGATAGTGGTGCTGCAACTCTGGAAAAGTCTGGTACGAGCCTCCGTTAGTAACCAGCCAATCCCAAAAAACTACATACCTCCATCTCAATCCTGAGTGGCTCCCAAGCAAGTACTATATCAATCTTCACAGGATCCACTACAACTCTATCCTCTGAGATGATATGTCCCAAAACGTGAACCACTTGGATCTAGAACTGGCACTTTGAGAGCTTACCATAAAGTTGGTGCTATCGGAGTGTGTCCAGTTCTACCTGCAAATGGTAGGCATGCTCCACCATAGTAGTTGAGTAGATCAAAATGTTGTCGATGAATACTACGACAAAGCGATCGTGGTATGGTTGGAAGATCCTATTCATGAGTCCCATGAATACTGCTTGGAGCATTGGTTATGCTGAAGAGAATAAACAAGAACTCATAGTGGTCGTACCGATATCTGAAGGTCGTCTTCTGTACATCCTCATCTCAAACTCTGAGATGGTGATAGCCTGATCTGAGGTATACCTTCGAGAACCACCATGCTCTTTTCAGCTGATCAAAGAGGTCGTCAATACTTGAGAGTGGGTACTTGTGCTTCATGGTCACCTGGTTCAGGTGACGGTAGTCAACATAAATCTTCAAACTCCCATCCTCCTTCTGGGCAGACAGAATCGTTGTTGTCCAGGGAGAAACACTGGGCCAAATGAATCCATTCCCCTTCAAGGCCTCCAACTCTACCCAAAGCTCACGAAGCTCAGCGGGTGCTGTACGATATGTTGGAGTAGATATCAATGTCATACTATGGTACAGGTCAATATAGAAGTCCACCTCTCTATGAGAAGGTAGACCTGGGACATCATCAGGGAAAACATCTGCGAACTGGTCCACCACTACAGGATAAGTCGGACTCTCCACATAAACTGCTCTGAGGGTAAAGTTAGCCAACTGATGAGTGATCGGTTGCACCCTCCTCCGAGTAATTTTTTCATGTGCTGAAAAGGCTCCCTTATCACCGGTAATGTTAAACCTGGTCCCATCCATGTGGAAAAATCGCACTTTGTGCCTAATACAGTCAATCTGAGCATGGACTGTAGATAGTCAGTCTATACCCAAGATGACGTCGTAAGGCCTCGACACTGCTACGAGGAGATCACAGTCAAATCTCTAACCTCCTAGAGTAAGCTCACACTACTGGAACTAGTACGTAATCGTCGAGTCTGCTCTCTTAGAAGTCTCTAGCTGTAAGGATCGATCCAATGTCTCCGTCGAAATTTCTGAGCTCTGTACGAGGGCAGTGGAAATGAAAGAGTGACTGGCACCTATGTCTATAAGAACTATAGCTATGGTGCAGTAGACACATATCGTACCTCAAATCATCTCTAGAGAGCCATGTTTTTAAGCCTTAGCTCCCTGGATCTGAGCTCTCGCCTGTCCACCTGCTCTCTACGGTCGGGATGGACCTCCTTGTGGTGGTGGCGGTAACACCTCGAATCATCACCCACCACCTGCTGCACGACCATCTCCTCTACCATGTTCTCTTTCTCCCTATAGAACACCTCGATCGAATCTCTATCTCTGCCTGGGAGGTCCTTTGATCATCATCTGATCATCCGAATGGCGGGTCGGACAATAACGAGCCATGTGACCATGCCCACCACATGAGTAACATTGTCCGCTCCTGGCATGTCTGTCTCTGTCTCCACATTGGTTGCCCCACTCAACCGATTCTAAGTCGTGCAGTTTTCCACCTGTAGGTCAGGTCTTATTTGGACTATGCGACATCTATCTACTCCCAAATGTAGATGACTCCACTGCATGTCGACTAGTTATGGGTCTCGCTGCTGGAGACTACTGATCAAGGAAACTCTCCACTAAGAGGGCTTTCTCCAACACCCCTTCCTTCATCAGGATGCTGAGGGAGATCCTCGAATCCATGATCGCTCACCTGAGTCCCTGCTCGAAGGTCCAGGCCCTGATGAATGTGTGTCGTACCATATCAGTAGATTAGTGTGAGAGGTTGGTGAACCTCGCTGAGTAATGTTCCACCATCCTGCTACCCTACTGTAGATGGAGTAGCTCATGTATCCACACCGCATATAGGATTCCTGGGAAAAACTCCGCCAAAAATAGGCTCTCGAAGTTAGCCCAGAGTAGCATCATATATTCATGCACCTGGAGCTTTAGGTTGCACCATCTGCATGCTACTGCTTGTAGAAGGCTGGTAGTAAGGATCACCATGAAGTCGGCTGGTGTCCCTACCAGTCTGAAGACTCTCACCACAGCCTCCAGCCAATCCTCAGCTGCATGTGGGTCCGTCTCTCCCCTGAACCTAGGTGGCCTCTGGCGCTGTAACTCGTGCAACATGCTAATGTTTCATGCATCTCCTTCTATTGGGGCTGGTGGCATTGGTATCCCAACAGAAAGTGGTATTGTTGGTTCATCTGTCGGTGCCTCTACTGGAAGAGGGCCCTATACTAAGGCCTCATCTCATAGTGGGCTATCTGCACGAACAACTCTTAGGGATCTAACTGGTCATCCACAGGGAGTCATCCTGAAAGAAATAGATGCAACATGATCAAAGGTTACACCTGTTCAGCTGACCTGGTGGAGCTGAATTAAAGAAAAACTTTTGAAAACACACATTCAATCAGTTTTTTCGTTCACTGAGTCGGAAGTCAGTAGTAAGGGTCCTGGTGTTTGGATACGTCGGCCGCCGCACCAACACTGGACTCCCTGAACTGAAAACCACAATCCGTACCCTTAACACTATTTCTTCACATAAAATATCATATTTCTAAGTTCTACAGTTTAATTGACGTCCTCTAATACCAATTTGTCACAACTTGTCCCCCGGGGCCCATGTCGTGACAACCCCAAGCCCGCCTTTCATAGGCCAGGGGCTAGCGACTAGCACCAAAGATGTAAATACCTAAAAATGGGAAGGAATTTCCTTTACAAATTATAAACACAGACAACAGAGTAGTTGGAAGCAATACACTGAGTAAAATTATATACAAATAAAGTGCTTAAAAGTAAAGGAGAAGGAAATACAATCCAAACTGTAAAGTACAAGGAAACTAAAAGTACAAGGAAAATAAGTACAACAGAAGTAAGTAGATACAACTGCTGTATCATCCTCTACGAAATCCTACCTGAAGGGTAGGTACATAGAGCCACCATAGTACTCCACGTTTTTCTGTCTCTTCCGTGTACCGTCACGCCATGTGGTCCACCTCCGGGTACCATCTAATCCTCATACACTCAGCCTCGCTCAGCGATGTTTTTCTTCTGCATCCCACACAATGAGGTGTGGCCATTTCCCATGTTGGAGTGAGTATAACAATACTTTTTAGGGACCCTGAGACCCTCAAGGTCTCACAAAATCCAACAAGGATAAACCACAAAGTAAGAAATCAACAGATAACCGCACATAGGTATATTCCCATACATATACATAAGTTTTCAAGTAATCCTTTTTAATCATGAGGTAAACTCAAAAGTTACTGACTCAGCTCAACCAAGAATTGTATTCACAACAATGAAACCACTACTGCTGGAGAAATCCTCCTCTATCAAGTACAGTGGGCCTTCCGTGACACCAAGGCACATCCCACTAACCTTGGACTGATGAGTTACTCCTCATGTTGATTATCGTGGGACTGTTGCACTCACATAGAGGTGCTCCCCACCGTGGGTCTATGAAAACTACCAGGCGCACCCCCTAATTGCCTGCAGAGTTACTCTTCATGTCAAGTACGGCGGGTCTTCCACCAACTACCAGGTGCTCCTCCGTCGTGGGTTTACCTCCAATTACCAATCTCTCCCCACTGGGCTAGTCGAATCACTCTGAGTCGAATCAGTCAAGAAATCATCAGGTCTCAGCCAGCTACTGGGTCTCTGTACTCTGCTCGCTCATCTCTGGGAGGGTCCGCTCCATGAGCTATAGGTCGATAATCCAATTTTCATGAAGTCCCATGTAGAAGTATCTCAATGTTCTGCCTCATCATAGGGGTCTCAATGCAGCAAATGACGTATCGATTGGACGCTCAGTCTGTGAGTTATTAGCCTTTTTGTCCAGGGGGGCGGTTTGATTCGTGTACGATCCCACGTAAACATATCTCAAATATACCCCGAACATCAGTGGGGTATTCTCAAAGTGAATGTCGCATTCCAAGAAAACAAGTGCTACTGATAGTTCTTCAAACGGACGTCTATTTCCAAATATCTAGCCAAAGAAAGTAACAGTCAATAGTGGGCATGGGTCCGGTCTGACACTGTCGGACCGACTCGGCCCAACCCAGTCTGGGCCGACCCGGTCTAGTTCGCCCCGGTCTATTTTAACCCAGTTTAACATATTGGGTCTCGTCCAGACCATTGGGTGGTCCAGCCTATTAGGTTTGGCCCAATCTGCTGGACCCGGCCCAGCGGACTGCGAGGTAGGTTCAACTCGGAGGTTGCTGCATAGGCGGCTCGGTCTGGAGGCCCGATCCGGTTCTTCCAGCGACACTACGTGGGACGCCATGGGCCGTCTCGGGCGACTATCGTGGATCAGCCAGTTCAGACAAAAACCGGGGTGCCGATAGGCCAGCAGGGCGCCAGGCAGGGCGCGAGGGGCACAGGGCAGGCTACGGGCAGGACAAGCGGGGTGCGGGCAGGCCGGCAGGGCTCCGTGCATGGCGCGCGGGGAGCCGGTAGGCCGTGGGAAGGTCGTGCGAGGTGTGGGAAGGGTGCACGGGAGGCCGTGGGCAGGCGAGCGGGAAGCCGAGTGGTGGTCGGGCATGCCGGTTCGGTGTGGCTCAGGCCGACGTGGGTCGGCGATGTTCGAACGGGAGCACCGGTGCTCCACAGGGGCGGCGCCGTTCGCGGAGGCCGTGGGTAGCACAGGCTTTGTCGTCACTACCTTCATCATTCTGTCGCCTCATCGCCATGTCGAGTGTCATGACCCCATCCCCACAATGTTTACCCCACTTGGGCCAGCAATGTGAGAAGATAGATAGTGACCCCCCGAGTCCCACCTCCAGTAGGCCCCGGGTTGGCGACTAGCACCGAGGGTATAATAAACATATAAATGGGAGGCATTACCCTCTAAGAGAACACATGCAGAAGAGAGAGATAGAATATACTCCAATCAACTCCAACTCAGAACTAAAAAAATAAAATAAATCCAAGTACATATATGAAATGTCATGCAAAAGTACTACAACTGAAAGGGGAAACTAAAAGTACCCAAAAAAAAGTAAAATGGTAGCGATCACAAGCCCGAACAGCTCCTCCTCCAACCACAAGCTATTAGTAACCAGCTTGATCTCCAACCTTCTCCAAGTGACCTGAAAAATAGTTTATATATACATAGCGTGAGTATAACAATATACTAAGTAGGATCCTCCCCAAGCCTCTCGTGCAACACTAAAGCATGCTAAAGCCTAGTGAATAACAAGTGAAACTAACTCATCACTTAAATAGGTATACTAAGTACCCAACCTCACCATGGCTACTCTCACCAAGTAACGAATACAAAAATATAGCATATAGTAATGATTATCAAGGGTACCCTGCTAATACCTCCCCACTGGTTTTCCACTTTTCCCCAATGACATACGTCCTCTGCATGTCTCTCCAAAGGCTTGCCCGCAGACACCTGGGCTAAGCTCCACAATCTGCACCTCATGCACCAAAAGGCTTACCCGCAGACACCTGGGAGAAACACCACACCATCCTCACAACCAAAAGCAATCGGGTAAGTTCCGGGAGCCACCACAGCCCACATAACGTGTATCATACATCGGGTATTATACCTCAAGCCATTATAGCCCATACACCGAATAGGGATCCTCAAGCCATCACAGCCTATACACGGTACACCTATAGTAGTCCATAGGATACTATATCCATACTATATGTGTGTGAAATAACAACAAGCCATTACAGCCCTCTACACACATATATAGGTAAAACTAACCAGTGTGCCTACCAGCACAAAGATCTACCACGATAACAGAGCGGAGTCAAAGGGGGTAGTCAGCCATTCAACCTCCCATCAGAATGTTGGGGAAACCCCCCCCCCCCAGGGTTCAGAATCCTTGGGGTGCCATTTTTCCTTACCGACAGTGTGGAGTAGCATATAGAAACACAAAAAGTACACAATATATATATATATATATAACTCACATCCACACTATGGGCATTACCTAGTCTTAGATACAACTGCAGCTAACGTCTCTCGGACTCCAGGATGCTACTTCTAAGACTAGGTATCCTATAAGCACACAAACATTTGAAGAGATTCATTAGATTACTCCGTTCTCATTTTATCAGTTCCACTGTACCTTAATTAATTATTTAAACATGAAATTAAACATGAACAATTCAACATTAAACTAAATTGGCATCACATTCAAAATCAACTGCTCCTTTTAAGATTCACATCACCTTTAAATTCTAGTATCTTCATCCATGTGGATTTTCACCATTTAATCAAAAATTCATTACATAATTACCTTTCCATATTCCCAGGCATTCTAGAAAAGCATCTTATGCTTCTAAACACAAAGGAGGCTCAACACGGTGAGTAGATATACTACCTGTCGAGTCTTTTCCGCCCATAGAAAGAGCATATACCCATTCTACCTCGAGAGGCTAAACATGGAAAGCACGTGGCATACCCCACGCGTCTTCACCTCCTTCGGAAGAAGGGTAGCAAGACCAGTTTCCTTGAGTAGTGGGGAAAATAAAAGAATATTAACATTTAATGAAAACCACAAGCATCCAGCAACCACATCCATCCCATTCCATCACCCCTAGTGTCCTCCCCGACACCCACAGGCATAAAATGATGCATCTCTCCACTCTAGGCGTCATCTTCTACCCCAACCACAAGGCCTCCATGCCTCCACATATCACAATAGCCATCCAGGCTCACATCAAAACACAAGTATCAAGAAAACAACACTCACAACCATGGGCTCTTGACCCTTTAACAAACAAGAGGGTAACTCAGAACCCTTTTATAAATTCCCACATTGTCTTTTCTTTAATCCATATTGAATTAGCATATTTTTTTATTTGTTGGTTCCAATTACGAGATACCTAATCAGTAATCTATCACAATTAAATAACCAGGCTTACTTCCCTAATTTGATTCTCCTCAAATTAGAGCAACTAAAATAACGGCAATAACCAGATTAATTTACATGACTCTTTATCTTTAGACAATTAATTAACAATTAATTCCGGCTTTACGTTCATTATCAATTTCTATCATGAACGAACAACAAATCAATGAAATCATAGATATCACTCTATCTAGAAAAATATGAGGCAAACTGTTATCACGGTATAAAGCAACAACATGCGATCAACCAATTATTTTAATCAGGTTCAAGTATTTAATTAGGTAAATTTCATTGTGATATAAAGGAGTAAATCATGATAATTATACGATTGCACATATACAATTAGAGAAGCCATGAATCCCCTACCTAGAGGAGTTCTTGACGTCCTTTTTCCACACAATGGGTCACAATCCTCCTCTCACAACAACTACATCCACCGGAGGATGCCACGGTACGATAGTACCAACCAACCCCAAGAAAACCCCATTAAAATCAGGGAAATTGAATGGTATAATATGGAAGGGAGAAACAAGAGAAGATGATACCCAAAGGAACGACGATAAAGCATACCTTATTGGGAAGATTGACCGACACATTTCGGTTGCATCCAAAGCAGAGCAGAACCAATCCTAGGAGTAAATATTGATTGTGAAACTCCTACGGGAATGACTGAAAGGTTCTAGCATCTTTTAGATGAGAACAAAGGGAAAGAACAAGGGAGAATGATATCTCTTCCATTTTTATGATTTAAGGGGGCTACGGTCTAAGATCCGGTTAATTCTCCATTAAAAACGGATCACATTAACCCACGTGGTTTAACCAAGTAAATACATCCCGGCCATAGGAATAATTAATATAGGATTTATGGCCTTGGAAACGACCTGAAGAGCCCTTAAAATAAGGCTTTAAATGTATTTTACTTCAAAGGAAATGTTACTAGGGGAAAAACTGTAGTAATCTTGAAACATTGTTCACCCACTATTACTGTACATGAAACCGATCTGTGAAACCGATATGTTAGACCGATCTGTGAAACCGATCTGTCAGACCGATCTATGAAACCGATTTGTCAAACTGATCTTTGAAACCGATATGTCAGACCGATCTGTTAGACCGATCAGTGAGACCGATCCGTGAGACCGATCTGTCAGACCGATCTGTGAGACCGATCTGTCAGACCGATCTGTCAGACCGATCTGTGAAACTGATCTGTCAGACCGATCTGTGAGACGGATCTGTCAGACCGATCTGTGAGACCGATCTGTCAGACCAATCTGTGAGACCGATCTATCAGACCGATCTGTGAGACCGATCTGTGAGACTGATCTCTCAGACCGACCTGTGAGACCGATCTGTGAGTTCGATCTGTCAGTCCGATTTGTGAGACCGATCAGTGAGACTGATCTATCAGACTGATCTGTGAGACCGATTTGTGAGACTGATCTGTGGTACCGATCTTTGAGACCGATCTGTGAGACCGATCTGTCAGACCGATCTATGAGACCGATCTGTCAGACCGATCTGTGAGACTGATCTGTTACTGTTCATAAAACTGGAAACACTGTTCACAGAACTGGAAAATTGGAAAAGTGTTGGGGATAAGCCCCCTTGACCTCCCAGAATACCTCCAACACCAAAATTTCACAAAGTAATAGACCGGAGAGGTCCGGGCCATTACATCAGATACCTCTTAAAACATTCTCATCCTCGAGAATTTAAAACCATCCTGAGGAAAAGAGGGGTCCGAACAACCACCTCGTAAGATACCTCTCAGGGGAAAACCACACTGAGTTGTTCTAAAGCTAGGAAAAAGCCACGACATCCAAGAGAAAGGGAACAAAAAATCCATATCCATACCATTCAAACATAACATCACATGAAAAGTAAATAAATAAAACATGAAAGGTCCGACCACAAATAAAACAACATTACATGAAAAGAGTTAAACATTAAACAACTCTGGGTACTGAGCACGTATCTGGGACTCACGCTCCCATGTACTCTCCTCCATGCCACCGTGTCGCCACAAGACACGAACTAAGGGGATAAAACGCCCACACAACACCTTCTCCTTGCGGTCATAGATCTCCACAGGTCGCTCCTTGAAGGTTGCGTCATCATCAATGTCGATCTCTCCCCAATCAATAAAATGAGATTCATCATGAAGATAACGACGGAGCTATGATTCATGGAAAACATCATGTATCTGACTCATCTGAGGAGGAAGTGCTACTCGATACGCCACAGCTCCAACATGAGCTAACACCTCGAAAGGCCCAACAAACCGGGGAGAAAGCTTACTTCCATGACCAAACCTTCGCTACCCACAACGGGGAGTCACCTTCAGAAACACTTGATCCCCAACATTAAACTCTAAGGGTCTCCTTCTTTGATCAGCATATGATTTCTGATGATACTGTTCTGTCTTCATCCTCTCACGAATCACCTGAACCATATCTGTTTTATTTTGCACTAGTTCTGGTCCGAGAATTGCTGACTCTCCGACCCCAGTCCAACACAACGGAGAATGGCATGGTCGGCCATACAAGGGGTCAAACGGCGCCATATCGATGGTAGAGTGAAAACTGTTATTGTAAGCGAACTCTATCAAGGGTAAGTGCTTCATCCACAAACCTCCAAAATCAAGAACACAACATCACAGCATGTCTTCAAGAGTCTGGATGGTTCGCTCTGTCTGACCATCCGTTTAAGGATGAAAAGCAGTGCTAAGGCACAGTTGAGAGACAAAAGCATGCTAGAGTCCTCTCTACACCCTGGAGGTAAAACGAGGATCTCGATCAGAAATTATCATACTAGGTACTCCATGAAGTCTTACCACCTCCTCTAGATACTGTCTTGACAAAACCTCCACTGACCTTGACTCCTTGATCGCTATGAAGTGGGCCGACTTTGTTAAATGATCCACTACCACCCATATAGCATCATGTCCTCCCAGAGATCGAGGTAAACCTGTAACAAAGCCCATTGAGATATCCTCCCACTTCCACTGAGGAATCTCTAATTGCTGTAGAAGACCACCAGGAACATGGTGTTCGGCCTTCACCTTCTGGAAGACTAAACATCGAGACACACACTCTGCAACCGTACATTTCCGCCCAGGCCACCAAAACTGACTCCTCAAGGATCAGTACATTTTCGTCACACCAGGATGTACTTCCAAGGGGGAACTATGGAACTCTCAGAGAACCGTCTCACACATCTCCAAGGGAACAAAAATCCTTCCATGATACAACACTTGGTGTTGTTCATTCTCCGACCAACCATTAGGGTCCTCACCACAAACAACTCTGTGTCTCCAGACTTCCACCTCTAGATCACCCAACTGAGATTCTTCTACCTTCTGCATCAGGGATGACTGCACCGTCATCTGGAAAAGACATCCTCTACCCCCAACTTCTCCCATATCAATATGAAAATATGATAGCTCTTCCATCACTCTCCAGGAATCACCAGATTTACACACAACATCATTACGTGACTTTCAGCTTAGTGCATCAGCTATAACATTCCCTTTTTAAGGTGTATACAATATTTCAAAGTCATATTCTTGCAAGAACTCCATCCACCGATGCTGCCTCAAGTTCAAGTCACATTGGGAGAAAACATACCTCAAACTCATATGATCGGTGAAAACCACAAAGTTCTCACCAATGAGGTATTGTCACCACAACTTCAGAGAAAACACCACGGCTACCTACTCAAGATCATGGGTGGCATAGTTGCATTCATGGGGATGCAACTACCGAGACCCATAAGAAACAACTGACCTCTGCTACATGAGAACACAGCCTAGCACCAAATGTGAAGCATCACAGAAAACATCAAACTGGACTCCCTCCGCTGGAAGACAAAGGACTGGAGCACTTACCAACTTCTCCTTTAGATACTCGAAATCTACCTGACACTGATCAGTCCATATGAACACTTGATCCTTCCTGGTCAAAGCGGTTAGAGGAGTCGTAACTCTGTAGAAATTGGCTGCAAACCTCCTATAATAGCCTGTGAGACCAAGGAAACTTTGCACCTCTAACATGGTCTTGTGGGATGCTCAAGACACCACTACTTCTATCTTCTATGGATCCACAGCTACTCCCTGTTGGGACACAACATGCCCCAAGAAACAAACTTCTCGAGCCCAAAACTCACACTTGGACAACTTTCCAAATAACTGATGTTGGTGAAGAACTCCCAAAATGGCTCGTAGATGCTATGCATTAATTTCTTCAGATGTTGAGTAAACAAGGATGTCGTCGATGAAAACCACAACAAACCTGTCCAGGAATTCATGGAACATAGCATTCATCAACCCCATGAAAACAGCTGTATCATTCGTCATTCCGAATGGCATTACAACAAACTCATAATGCCCATGATGACAACGGAAAGTAGTCTTCGGGATATCCTCATCCTTTACACGCATCTGATGATATCCTGACCGCAATTCGATATTTGATAACCAACTTGCACCCTTCAGTTGATCGAACAGGTCATCAATCCGCGGAAGAGGATAGAGGTTCTTTATTGTCACTTTGTTTAATTGATGATAATAGACACACAACCACAAACTGCCGTTAGCCTTTTTCACAAACAAAACTGGTGCTCCCCACGGTGACACACGTGGCCGAAAAACCGCACTGCAATAGACCATCAAGCTGAATACGTAGCTCTCGTAACTCAGAAAGGGGTCATCCTATACGGAGACATAGATATAGGAGACGCTCCTGGCTGTAGATCGATCCCAAACTCGATCTCTCGTCGAGGGGGTAAGGATACATCCTCTTCTGGAAAGACGTCAGGGTACTCATCTACGACCCTTGGAAATGCAACTATTGAACCTCTGAATAACTCAGCATCATCCCAGCCATCATGGATGATAAGGATAGAACTTGTCTATGACTCATCTGAGGATATCTCTCGCCAACAAACACCACTTTCTCTCGATCTCCATCAAAGAATATTACCTTCTTCCTATAGCAATCCACAATAGCCTGCACCGAATACAACCAATCCATGCCGAGTATGACACATATGGTTGTATTCGTAAACATAGGAAATCTCCCCACGAGCGGTGTTTCCCCAACACTAGCTCACAGTCTCTACAAACTTCAAACAAGTTGGCTCGACCTCCAACTGGCGTAGTCAACGCCAAGGGAACTGTAAGCCTCTCTACCTCAAGTTCCAAAGCATGGAAAAGGGTAGGTGATATGAAGGAGTGTGTTTCTCCTGAATCAGACAAGGCATACACCAATGTAGAAAACAAGTAAAGGGTACCTCGAAGGAAATCTGGCTTGCCTGGGGTTGGCAACGCTAAAGCATGAAGCTGACCACAACCTCCTCTACGGCCTCTCTGACCCTGATGACGACCACCACCATGGTCGTGCTCTGCTCTCTGAGGATGGGGAGCATCATGGGGATATCCTCTGCCTGCTCCATCTACCCTCTGGTGATCTAAATCTGGTGAAACCTGCTGCTGCTGCCTCGGCTGGAACTGCCTCAACAGAGGAACCTGATGTAGAGCGCCCGGTGCACGATGACTGCTCTGAAAATTCGGGCACTCCCGCTACTGATGACCATGACCACCACAAGAAAAACAAGCGGTTAATCCCTTGGCATAGGCCTGAGAGTTTCTGCCTCCGGAGAAATGAGATGGGAAGGGCTGGAACCTACCCCCAGGTGAACAGATACTCTTCTTCCCTAAAAACTGAGATCCCCAGACCATAGCTTTGCTTAGTGAGGAATCATGATGATTCCCCTCTCATGACGATCCGGTCCTAGACAAAGTCCTCTTGACAACCTATGCCCCCGCCATCACCTCAAGATATATCTTTAGCATACATGGGGTGACTTGGCGTTGGATCTCTGGACTCAAAGCCTCCTCGAAATGCCTCGCCCTGGCCTCCTCATCTGGTAACAGGTCTGAAGCATATCATAGAAGGTTCCTGAAATGGATTCCAAACTCTTGAACACTGGAGCTCCCCTATTGAAGGGTTAGAAGCTCCTGGTGACTGGGCGCCTTCGCAATCGAAGAAATAAACTCGACTCTAAACCTGTCCCGAAACTCCTCCAATGAGATCAAGGACTCCTAATGATCCCCGAGGAACAAGAACCACCGCTGCCTCGCTTCTCCATGCACCATCATCACAACCAAGGACACCCAGTGTTCCTTCCGAGCATGAATCGAACTGAAGCCTATCTCGACCTCCTCCAACGTCTTCTATGACTGCATCTGAAATGGAGCCCTCGTACTTCTATAGACTCTGGCGTTGAAACTCTCGGATTGTCTTACTCCATGTGTCATCATCGTCATCCTCTACCCAGTAGCGATCTGCTGGAACAGCTTTCTGGGCATCTTCTGTGAAAACCTGACGAGGACATCGACCTGGAGCCATACCTGTAAAATAAAAACTATTAGAGCTCCTAAGCCTGGAATATGGAAGACTCAACATTAATTAATTAATTGTTTTGTTTTATTAATTTTAGGTTACATATCCCAAGGTCTACCCATTCAAGCACAGGCGAAAATAATAATGATGCATGATGCTTTCCTAGGTCTCTACCCTGCAACAAGTATCACTTTGTTTAGTATCCATCGTAAACTTGAAGGTTCGTGCAATAGATCATAGGGGGACCTAAACACCTATGTCTCTATCGGTCTCCAGTGTCTACCCCACTTGCTAAATAGGAATGACATCGTTTCCCTACCATCCCATGTGTCCTCACCTGTGCCTAACTCCAAACTCCATTCTATCCCTCAACCAGACCTCTGATACCACTCTGTCATGACCCCCTCCCCACAAAGTGTACCCCTCTGGGGCCGGTAATGTGAGAACGGAGATAATGACCCCTGAGTCCCGCCTCCAGTAGGCCCCGGGTTGGGGACTATCACCGAGGGTATAATAAACATACAAATTGGAGGCATTACCCTCTAAGAGAACACATGCAGAAGAGAGAGATAGAATAGAATCCAATCAACTCCAACTCAGAACTGAAAAAAATAAAAGAAATCCAAGTACATATATGAAATGTCATGCAAAAGTACTACAACTAAAAGGGGAAACTAAAAGTACCCAAAAGAAAGTAAAACGGCAGTGACCACAAGCCCGAACAGCTCCTCCTCCAACCACAAGCTAGTAGTAACCAGCTTGATCTCTAACCTGCTCCATGTGACCTAAAAAATAGTTTATATATACATAGGGTGAGTATAACAGTATACTCAGTAGGATCCTCCCCAAGCCTCTCGTGCAATAGTAAAGAAAGAATGCTAAAGCCTAGTGAACAACAAGTGAAACTAACTCGTCACCTAAACATGTATATTAAGTTCCCAACCTCACCATGGCTACTCTCACCAAGTAACTAATACAAGAATATAACATATAGTAAAGATTATCAAGGGTACCCCACAACTACTTCCCCACTGGTTTGCCGCTTTTCCCCAACAACAAACGTTCTGTGCATCTCTCTCCAAAGGCTTTCCCGCAGACACCTCGGCTAAGCTCCACAATCTGCACCTTGTGCACCACAAAGGCTTGCCCGCAAACACCTGGGCGAAGCACCACACCATCCTCACAACCAAAATCAATCGGGTAAGTTCTAGGAGCCATCACAGCCCGCATAACGTGTATCATACATCCGGTATTATACCTCAAGCGATTATAACCCATACAATGAATTGGGATCCTCAAGCCATCACAGCCTATACATGTTACACCTATAGTAGTCCATAGGATACTATATCCAGAATATATGTGTGTGAAATAACCACAAGCCATTACAGCACTCTACACACATATATGGGTAAAACTAACCAGTGTGCCTACCAGCACAAAGATCTACCACGAGAAGAGAGAGGAGTCAAAGGGGGTAGTGAACCATTCAACCTCCCATCAGAATGTTGGGGAAAACACCCCCCACCCCCAGGGCTCATAATCCCCGGGGTGTCAGTTTCCCTTACCTAGAGGATGGAGTAGCATATAGAAACACAAAAGGTACAGAATATATATATATAACTCACATCCACACTATGGGCATTACCTAGTCTTAGATACAACTACAGCTAATGTCTCTCAGACTCCGGGCTTCTACTTCTAAGACTAGGTATCCTATAAGCACACAAACATTTGAAGAGATTTATTAGATTACTCCATTCCCATTTTATCAGTTCCACTGTACATTAATTAATTCCTTAAACATTAATTAATCATGAAAAATTCCACATTAAACTGAATTGGAATCACATTCAAAATCAAATGCTCCTTTTAATATTCACATCACCTTTAAATTCTAGTATCTCCATCCTCGTGGATTTTCACCTTTTAATCAAACATTCATTACATAATTACTTTTCCATATTCCCATGCATTCTTGAAAAGCATCCTATGCTTCTAAACACAAAGGAGGCTCAACACGGTGAGTAGATATACTACCCGTCGAGTCTTTGCCGCCTATAGAAAGAGCATAGACCCATTCTCCCTCGAGAGGCTAAAAACGGAAAGCATGTTGCATACCCCGAGCATATTTGCCTCCATCAGAAGAAGGGTAGCAAGACCAATTGCCTTGAGCAGTGGGGAAAATCAAAGCAGATTAACATTCAAAGAAAACCACAAGCATCCAGCAACCACATCCATCCCATTCCATCACCCCTAGTGTCCTCCCCGACACCCACATGCATAAACTATTGCATCTCGCCACTTTAGGCATCATCTTCTTCCCCAACCATAAGGCCTCCATGCCTCCACATATCACAACATCCATCCAGGCTCACATCACAACACAATCAGCATGAAAAAAACAGTCACAACCATGGGCTCTTGACCCTTTAACAAACAAGAGGGTAACTTAGAACCCTTTTAGAAATTCCCACATAATCTGTTCTTTAATCCATATTGAATTAGCAGATTTTTTTATTCATAGGTTCCAATTACGGGATACCTAATCAGTAAGCTATCACAATTAAATAACCAGGCTTACTTCCCTATTTTGATTCTCCTCAAATTAGAACAACTACTACAACAACAATAACCAGATTAATTTACATGCCTCTTTATCTTTAGCCAATTAATTAACAATTAATTCCGGATTTACGTTCATTATCAATTTCTATCATGAACGAACAATAAATCAAATAAATCATAGATATCACTCTATCTATAAATACATGAGGCAAACCATTATCACGGTATAAAGAAACAACATGCGATCAACCAATTCTTTTAATCCGGTTCAAGTATTTAATTAGGTCAATTTCATTGTGATCCAAAGGACTAAATAATGCTAATTCTATGATTGCACAAATACAATAAGAGAAGCCATGAATCCCCTACCTGGAAGAGTTCTTGACATCCTTTTTCCACACAACAGGTCACAATCCTCCTCTCATGAAAACTGCATCCACCGGAGGATGCCACGGTACGACAGTACCAAACAACCCCAAGAAAATCACATTGGAATCTTGGAAATTACATGGTATAATATGGAAGGGAGAAACAATAGAAGATGATCCCCAAAGGAATGACGATAAAACATACTTTATTGGGAAGATTGACCGACACAGTTCGGTTTCATCCAAAACAGAGCAAAACCAATCCTATGAGTAAAGATTGATTGTGCAACTCCTACAGGAATGATTGAAAGGTTCTAGCATCTCTTAGCTGAGAACAAAGGGAACGAACAAGGGATAATGATATCTCGTCCCTTTTTAAGATTTAAGGGGGAGACGGTCTAAGATCCAGTTAATTCTCCATTAAAAACGGATCGCATTAACCCATGCGGTTTGACCAAGTAAATACATCCTGGCCTTAGGAATAATTAATATAGGATTTATGGCCTTTGAAACAGCCTTAAGAGCCCTTAAAATATGGCTTTAAATGTATTTTACGTCAAAGGAAACGTCAATAGGGGAAAAACTGTAGGAATCTGGAAACACTATTCACCCACTATTACTATACATGAAACCGATCTGTGAAACGGATCTGTCAGACCGATCTGTGAAACCGATCTGTCAGACTGATCTGTGAAACCGATCTGCCAGACTGATCTGTGAAACCGATCTATCAGACCGATCTATGAAACCAATCTCTCAGACCGATCTGTGAGACCGGTCTGTCAGACCAATCTGTGAGACTGATCTGTCAGACCGATCTGTGAGACCGATCTGTCAGACCGATCAATGAGACTGATCTGTGATACCGATCTGTCAGACTGATCTGTGAGACCGATCTGTGAGACTGATCTCTCAGACCAATCTGTGAGACCGATCTATGAGGCCGATCTGTGAGACCGGTCCGTGAGGCCGATCTGTGAGACCGATCTGTGAGACCGATCTGTGAGACCGATCTGTGAGACCGATCTGTGAGACTGATCTGTGAGCCCGATCTGTCAGACCAATCTGTTAGACCAATCTGTGAGACCGATCTGTGAGACCGATCTGTCAGACCGATCTGTGAAACCGGTATGTCAGACCGATCTGTGAGACGGATCTGTCAGACCGATCTGTCAGACCGATCTGTCAGACCGATCTCTCAGACCAATTTGTAAGACTGATCTATGAGACCGATCTCTCAGACCGATATGTGAGACCGATCTCTCAGACCGCTCTGTGAGACCGATCTGTGAGACTGATCTGTGAGACCGATCTCTGAGACCGATCTGTCAGAACAATCTCTGGGACCGATCTGTCAGACCGATCTATTACTGTTCATAAAACTAGAAACACTGTTCACAAAACTGGAAAATTGGGAATGTGTTGGGGATAATTCCCCTTGACCTCCCAGAACACCTCCAACACCAAAATGTCACAAAGTAATGGACCAGAGAGGTCCGGGCCATTACATCGAGGATCATCTCAAACAAGAATGACGGATGGTTCGAGCCATGTTGGTTGGGCCAGCACCCTCTGCGTTTAGGTTGGTAACAATCGACTCATCAAGAAGTAAGAAGATTATTTTAAATTTGTATTTTCAATTTTCGCAACGTTTCCATTCCAACTAAATGTGAGAATAAGAATTGGTAAATTACTCCAAAACAAACCCCTACCTTTGTTTTTTGTTCGTCGTTTATTGATGGAGTTACGGAAAGTAGACAAAGAAGATATTTGTTCATCGCGTCCGCCAAGCACTTCCAATCCTGAGCTCTGTCAGCTATGGAAGATGCTCCACATTGGTAGGTGTCCGTGAAAGAATTCGGAGAAGGATCATCGTCGACATTCTTCGTTGGAAGAACGCATTCTTTGTTCTTCATTGATAAAATTCTCGCTTCTCCCAATAATCCTCCTTCCCAACATCCACCCAAATGCCAAGTGAAAATAATAAAATAATGATATTTTCTATTTCATTTTTTTCAGAGTAATTCAAATTAGAGAAGTTAATTAGGTAGGCTCCCACATAAATGTGGAGGGTTGGAAAAAATAAATGCTAGGGGAGGTGAAGAGGCACCCCTAAATTAATGTGATGCTTAAGTGTTTTCTCCACTTTAATGGGGAGTTTAAGGGGTTAAGAGCTCGAGTGGTCCCCGCCTCATTTATCCTCATATGGGAGGTTTTGTTCAGGTGGGGCCCACCACCATAACCTCTCATGGGAGGTTAAGGTTTGGTGGCCCCACCTCCAACTCCCATGAGGATATTTTAACCACCAACACTCACATGGAGGCTCAATAAAATAAAGTGTAGCTCACATTATTTTATTTTATTTTTAAAGAAAACCCAAAAACTAACTTTCATTCTCAACTCACTTCCATATAAGTGAAAGTCTTCTTAAGATAATACTGGCGCTACGAGTTCATCGGTAACCTTGGATTTCAATTCACAGCACCGCTTCAAAAGTTATAAAATCCCGATCATACGTTTAATGAACGTACTGGAACCAAACATCATAAATTGATACCAAGCACACCAGGCCTCAGAATCAATCACCGTAAATTTTCATAGACTCATAAAATTCCCATGTATTTAAAAAAAATTCCAAGTGAATAATGGGTCTTTACATTAGAAACTTTTCATATACATATTTAATGAATGAATATAAAATAAAAATCAATATAAAAAAGTGATTATTATTTTATTAATATTATATTGGTGATTACATAATTATGACCACATGGACAATTAACATCATGACAAGTTCATTTTCGACTCAAGTACCGAGAATCGACAAAATATCTGATATAAACTCAAATAATTTACTAATTTTTATACCATGGTAATAAGTGATATAATAGGAATAAAAAAATAAAAAAAGTTATGATGAAATTATAAATTAACCTATGTTAATTATTCATGAATATAAATCATGAATGAGACAATTTGGACTCAAGGTAAAGGATTTCATCTCAATATCCTTTCATTGAGGCATATCATGTTTTTTCACCATTATTATCCTATAATGTGTACATGAAACCAGTTTTACTCATTAAATCATGAATTAGTATATTATCATGATATTTAATTTAATTTTTGTTTCTTTCTCGTAATGATTTTTATTCAAGTGTTTCTCATGCGTTAAGATACTTTTTAACTAAAACATAATTTTAAATGTTATAAAAAATTAATCTTCTAAATCCATATATTTAATGTACATGTTTTCAAAATGGTTTTTATGAATGTGTTTATATATAAATTAAAGTATAAACATTTTAATTCCTTTCAAATTTTTAAATGTGGTATGGGATGACTTGACTCAAAAAAACATATTTTTAAATATTTTAAATTTTTTTAAACTTTGATTGATTATTTAAATAAAATGTAAAGTTTTATATATATCTTCAACCAAATTTCTCAAGTTTATGTATCTTTAATGTTTTAATTATTACTTTATAGGTTTGAAATTTTATTTTCAAATAATGTTTTTATTATTTATGTGTGTGGGGATTTGTAAAAATAATGAGTGATTCCAAAGTGGAAATATTATTATTTCCTTTATTCTTGTTTTAGGTGTTATGATTACATTATGGTTCTAGGTAATTATTTATGTATATGGTTTGTTTCATGATAAACCGAGGTCAGGTGATCTTAGGATATCTCACCAATGCTTTTGGTAATGTGATGGAGGTTAATAATATGGTTTCTCCTAATATATTTAGAGAATATTTTTTGATGGTAATTTCAAATGTAACCATGAAGGTTACTACCTATGTAGATAAGAAAACTACAATGTTTGTATATTATGGATTCCACAAGTTACATTTCTATTTTATGATTGTTATATATTTTTTATCAAATATTATGAATTCATGAGGTTTGTTCTGGATTTTATGTTTTATGGATGAAAAATATTTTTTAGTGAAAATGCTTTCATGAGATAGAAATATTCATGCACTAACAGTTTCATTCCTTAATTTATATCCCTTATTGAGATTCTTATGCTCATCCTAAGTTTTTGATACTTTTTCCGTAGGGTATAATGATGGGTCAGAGAAAGGAATACATCAAGAATAATTTTATCATGAAAAGAAATCATGTTCATTTCTTAAAATGTTTTTTATTGAGGAATAAATAGATACTATTTAGGTTGTATCCAGTTTGTAATATTTGAGTTGTTATGTAGTAGTTTTGAATTAATTCATTAAAACACTAGACCTAAAATATCATATGTAATGAAAGAAAAAAATAATATTCAAAAGTCACTAGAATAAGTTATGTTTATGTCCGGGCCCTTATTTTAGGAATTAGATAATGGTTTAAAAAAATTGGGATGTTAGTATGTCTTATTAAGGGATATAAATATCCTTATACATTTGTTAGATTAAGGTTGATCTTAAGACTAATATCTTAGAAACCCTTTTAGATTTATTTCATTAAATTTCAAGGTGATTAATGGTATTTTTGGATACATTTATTTTTGATGTAGTTATGGGTTATTAATTTTTGTGTTGAAAATCGAATGGCATAGAATAAACATTGAGTTTAAAACATTTTGTGGTTATTTTTGTGAATTTTATCTCATTTTGGTAATGTTATAATAATTATACAATTTTTGAAAAAGTACAACACATATACCATGTGACAACTCATCATGTCGGTCAAGGTTGCAGGAATAGAACCCACAACAGAAGGGCGATATGGATTTATCACCTACAAATAGCCTATGTAATGTCCCTGGTTATTATGACTTATTATTTTTAGTTAAATAAATTTATGTATTATGACTTACTTTATTTTGGAGACATATTTAATCAAATAGATAACCATTGGAAAGGAAAATGAATTTGGAATTAAGTGATAAATTTTGTTTTGAATGACATTCACTATTTGGGAACTTTATATGATTATGATAAATAGAACATTCTGTTATTTTAATTTGGGAGTAATTGTTTAACTATATTTTGTAAGAATATGTTATTTTAATTGAGTATTATTTAGGTAATTTATCGAAATGATTTTCCTATAATGGAGAATATGTGATTGAGTTAATTACTTTTTGGTATGAGACATTAAGCATGGTTGATGTTATTTGGAGAAAAAACATTAATTTATCTTGGAATAATATGTGATCAAATCCTTATGAATTTTGGCTTTCAATCTTCATTTACATTATTTTGAGGAATGTTAGGAAAAATTAGTTTTTGAATGGAATTTGTTGAACTTTAGATATTTCTATTGAATTTTATAGATTAAATGTAGTTTTTCATCATATTACAGTTTATTATTTAATAGGGATTTATCTAATATTATACTAACCATTTTGGATTTCATTAAATTTTAATGGTAGAATAAATAGATATTTTTTCTTTTGAGGATGATCTAAGTATATAGAAGTTTATTATAGTGCTTCATGCATGAAAACATCATCTTAAATACTCATCAATTAGATGTAAAGATGAGTTTATGGTGGAAACGGTCTAAAGGATGAAAATATACATTACAAGTATGTATGTGTACTTATATTATTAGTCTACGAATTAAATAAATTCCTCAAAAGATAATTAATACAAAAACTTTATCTGATTACTTTTCCTACTTTGAAATCAATGATCATTTAAGCAATTATAAATTTATGGTTTTATGATTTTTAACTTTTTAATGATCATATTTTCTATCACTACCCATCAGAACATGATGGTTAGTTTTTCTTCCATATCCATTTTTTCCAACATGGAATCCAGGTATGGGATTCTTAGGTGACCTTCATTCTATGCTTTCATTATTTTAATGTGAAAGATTTATTAATCCATTTTTGGATGTCAGATTACAAAAAATGAATTTTAAAAGGAAATACCATAGTTAACAACACCGAATTCAAATTTATAGGATTCAATTTCCAAAATTGAGTATAATGTAAAATCCCATGTTTTTAAAAAGAAACACAATGTTTGATATTGTACATGATAGGCCACATCGATCTTAAACTAATAACTAAATATTATTAATTAATATGGTAATTATTGCATAGCCGTTAGAATGGAGAGAATTAATAGTGTTATGTTAATTATGAAAATAAGTTTTAAACATGTTTATATAATGATTATTAGGTTACCAAATTAACTAGAAATGAAACCAAAAATGAATTCAATATAAAGAATATATTTTTATGAAAAAATAGTTAAATGTGAATAATTGTATTTATAAAAAAATGAAATCACACTTTTTGGGTCATATTAATGAAATATAAATTCAATATAATGTTTAAAATTCATCATATGGGTTTTATGTACATTATATAAGAACATATACAATTTTAAATAAAAAATGAGTTTTTTTAAATACAATTTTACCGCCTTTCGATGGAGAACCCCTTTTAAATATATAATTTTTCAATTTTATATGTTATATTTGAAAAAATAAATTTCATATTTTTAATAGGGAATTTATAATTTAATTTGGTTAAGGTTTTTATATTTTTATTATAAAATTCATTTTTTTAGTGAATAGTAAAAAATATTACATTCGAATTCAAAACCAACTTTTTGTCTAATTTATTTATATAGATAGGTTATAATTTTAATTGGTTTTAAGGTGTAATGTAAATAATATTTTATATTTTAAACCAATTTTATTTATTGGAAGTAATTTCAAATTTAAACTGTATATAAACATATGTCAATCATTTGATGGTTTTTACTTCCCAAAAACTTGTTTTCTCGATCCGAAAAAGAGATTATTATCAAAACAAATTTTACCACTTCTGCGAGTTGAATTTTCAAAAATTAACATAAATTTTTGTTATTGGGGTGAAAAATGTAGTTTAATATGATCATAATATTTTTTTTGGAATGGTAACTTTAGTATTTTACTTACCATGGTTAAAGGTAAAAGTAGTAATTAAAGGTAAAATTAATTGGATAATAATATAAAACTACCCTAACACCTATTTTAATATTTTTGGTTAATTTTTACCAAAACATAAAAACTATTGGGATGCAAATTTGGCTTTTTCATGACACTTGGGTGTGGTAATGACATTTTAAAACATTTAATTTAAATTACAGGGATATATAACATAGACAAGTATGTCTTTACTAAAACAATTTTAATATGGGGTTATATAAGTTAACACATAGGCTATAAATAATAATTATAAGCTTAATAATATTTCATCAAAATTTTATTTTATTTTTTATTTTTAGAAATTATTTAATTTAATTTAATTGTGACACAATGATGATGAAGTGCTTGATTTATTAATGAAATATTTAAATAAACGATATCATAAATATTAAAATTATTATTAAATGACATAATTCATGTTATAAATGATATTAATATGTAAATATGAAATTTTACAACACTATTAAATGGTTTGGTTCTATGTTATCTATCTATTTAGATTTTATTTAAATTCAATAAATGGAATAGTGAAAACATTGATATAATTGATGATTTATAAAAATAATAAATTTAAAAATTATTTAAAAATATTAAATAAAATTTAGATAAAAAATTGTCTATGATAAGGTATAAAAGTTAATTTACTATCCAACGATGGGTAATTTACCCCATATAAGTTAAATTAATATCCTATTGATAATTAAAATTTTGTTACCACTTTTAAAATTAAAAGAGAATAATTAAGGGTAACCCAAAACTATAAGGTTTAAAATGATATCAAAACATGGCTCCAAATTATTGTATGAGAGGATTTAAAACTATCCTTATATATTACATATCTCAATTTGGATCCATTTCGATAAAAAATATAATTTATATTAATTTATTATTTTAATATTTTCCAAGGGTGCCCCTCCCCTCTTCTATAAAAAGGTACCCTATCTTCAATAACACACATGCAACTAAATCCTTTTGGTTCATCCAGAAACATCCCATTTTCCCCCCCAAAATCCTTCAATTCATCCTATAGTCCATAATTTTTTCAGAAATCCAACCTATGGAGTCATTTTGAGCAGTTCAAAAGGACACACTTGAAGAAGAGGTAATTGTTTTACTAACTCCTTCAAATTTATTTTCCCATTCTACTTTATTTTTCTATGATTTTTTCATATTAATGTATTAAATATAAAATATAATATATTCTCTTATATTTTTATGGTTATGGTACAACCATAATCATCTTTCAACCCATCCTATTAAAAATAATATTACCGTGTGAGCGTACATATGACTTACCGTCTCCTCACTATGGTGTAAACTATTTTACATCTATACTTTATTTTGATGAATGTAATGATTAATATAAAATATTAAAATAATGAATATTAATTTATAATTATTATTTATAATTATTATTTATAATTAATATACCATCCAATTATATACCACTTAACCATTAAGGGAATGATATCGTCGCTTGTGCGTAGATACGGTTTACTGTCTCCACGACATGATGAGATTCATTCTCCACATTAACTATTCAGGAATGATTATAAAAATATATATACATATTTTTAAATGATTAATATTATATTAATTGTGTTATTATCATTATTTAAAGTGGAAATAATATTTACCTTCCTTCCATAATGATCAAATAAAAATGGAAAACTTTACTCATGCGTACGCACGGCTTACCATCTACATGGTTTTAACATTGTTCAATTTTTCATACCGATATTTAATGAATTAATATAAAAAGTATAATTTACATATAAACAATATTATTGTTTCATTAATATTATTCTGGATATGATGTAATTCAGAACATATAGACAATTTACATCATGACAAGTTCATTTTCGACTCAAGTACCGAACATCGAAAAAACATATGATATGAACTCAAATAATTAACTAATTGTTATAATATAGTATTAAGTGATATAAAAGGAATAATAAACTTAACAAATATTATTAATCAAATAAGAAAATTAAATTATGTTTTTTATTAATGATGATAAATAATGAACGAGACAAGTCCAACCCAATGTAAGGAAGTTTGTCTAAAACTCCTTTCATTAGGGCATATCTTGATTTTATGCACATTTATTATCTTATAATCTATGTATAAAACCCGTTTTACTCAATATATAATGAATTATTATATTTTAATTATATTTAACATTTTATTTAATGTTATTCATTTGTTATTTGTATTCAATTATTTCCAATGTAGTAAGAGACTCTTTAACTAAAACATCTTTTTAAATGTTTTAAAGATTTAAAGATCAAAATCCTTCTCTTTCAGGCACATGTTTTCATGATTTTTTTATGAATGTATTTTATGGACATGAATGTTTTAAAATTTTAATACCGTTTTAATGTTTCAAAGTAGTATGGGATACCTTAATTCCAAAATATTATTTTTAAATGTTTTAAATGTGTTTTCAAATTTTATTGATTATTTAAATAACATTGAATGTTTTATATATGTCATAATCTAAATTTCTAACATTTATTTCACTTTAATGTTTTATTATTACTTTAAAATTATACACTTTTATTGTCAAATACAATATTTTTATTCAAGAGTTCAAGGCTTTGTAAAAATCAAGACTGATTTCAAAGTGGAAATGTTATTTTTCCTTTATGTTTGTTTATTGTGTTATGATTACATTATGGTTCTTGGTAATTATTTCTATATACAGGTGGTTCAGTGATAAATTGAGGTCGGTTGAGCCTATGATATATCTCCAATGCATTAGGTTATGTGATGCAGGTAATTGACCAGGTTTCTCCTAAGATATTTAGGGAATATACTGTGAGGGGTATTCCAAATGTAACCATGAATATTACTCCCTATATAGCTATAAAATATAAAATGTAATTATGATATGGATGAAATAAGTAACGATTATGTTTTATGATTAATTTGTAGTTTTTTTTTGGGAATTTTTTGATTTCATGAGGTATATTAAAGTGTTTAAATTGTTTAGGTGAGAAATATTATTTTGTGAAAATGTTTTCAAGAGTTTAAAATATTCATGAAGTAATGGATTCATTCCTTATTTTATATCCCTTACTGCGATTTTTATGATGACATCATGTTTTTGAAATTTCTTTCTACTGGGTACAAGTATGGGTAAAAGAAATGAAGAATTCAATAAGAATTTTATCTAGAAAAGAAATCATGTTTATTTTTTAAAAAAGATTTATATTATTGATGAAATGGATAATATTTTAATTGTATCCACATTGTAATATTTTAGTTTTTATGTAATATTTGTGGACTAATTCTCTGAAAACTATAGACCTAAAAGATATTTGGGAATGCAAGAAAAACATTCTTTTCAAAATTCACTAGAATAAGTTGTGTTTAAGGTCTGGTCTTTATAGGTATTCTATCAGGTATTATAGCAGGTATTTTTTTGTATTTTATAAACCAAAACTATTCCTTTCATTTATCCTTCTGGCAAGTATTTATGTCCTAGAGTTTTTCAGGCCTTCAAACCACACAAGGCCTTATGACCTGTATGGCCTTAGGGCCACCTCAAAGCAATTGTACCACATAAAATTTAGATGAAACCTGAAAGACTCTGTAAGAAATAGGCTCCAAATGAGGATTCAGAGTAGGCACATTCACTAGAGAAGAGATAAATAGATTTGGAATAATTAGAGGGTATGGTATTTCCATCTATGCCAAGAATGTTCATCTCCACACAAGATAGCTATCCAACTGTCCATGTGAAGGTGGAGAGCATTCATCACAATATGGATACTGTGGTGGTTGAGTTCCAAGTAGTTATAGTTTGGATTAATTCCTCTAATACGTCTGGGCCATGTAATGTGTGACTAAGCCTATGGTTCATTTAAGGGTTCCCCCTCAACCCTTAAAATTGGAATTATCAAAGATTAATAAAATCTTTAAGGCATTCAGGATATTCAAGAATATCTTCTTCTCTGAACCTGTAATATAAATTGATGAACCATAAACCAAGTGTATATAATTAATTATCTCATTTTGGTTACAAAACACGTTGTTACTAAACATATTCTCTTATCAAATAATAGAAATTATAGGAATATACACATATTTTACATTGATTTATTCTGTGCTTTATAAAATCCTTTACATTTAAATAGTTGATGTAATGACTATTTAATTCATCTCATGAAAATAAAATATTAGCTTAATCAATTATTAAATTTATTTTAAACTCTTTTATATTTCTAAAACATTATAAAATATTCATTTGTTATCACATATCTTTCAAAATAAAATAAATAATTTCTATAATATCCCCACTTAACATGGATATTCTTTGGTGTCTCAAAAAATATTATAAATGTATCTTGGTTAATCTTATTATATTAAATTATTCTTCCTCTTTCTTAAAAATACTAGGTCTAAATGACACTTACTAGCTCCTGGAAAAAAATTTGTTTCAATTTTTAGCTAATTTTTATTCTTCTATATTGAATTTATACTCAATAGTATTGTTAATACAGCTCTAGTATCAAGACACCATATGTATAGTTCATATATTCTCAAGACGTTGATAATATTTATTAAACTTTTCATGAATTTATTCATGTAGTTGAAAATTTTCCATGAATGAAAATAGGATGAAATCCTTAACCATAATAATCCATTTTAGTTTCCCTTAAATAATGTTATAGAATCTAACAACTCAAGAAACATGATTATTAAAAACACTAATCAAATTTAATTTAAACAAATATTGTTTACATGATCTTATCTGTATCTAAATTTGATAAAAATACACATATTATGAAATGTTTATCCAAGATTTTAGTATCCAAGTTTTCAATATAGTAACTCCTTTTCATTATTACTTGAAATTAAACTTCAAGATTCAATTATTTTCGTTTTTTGATATTCTATATATTTACAACACTTTATCAAAAAAATATTTGATGTAATATATCTATAATAATAATAGTATTTATTCATATAACAATAATGATTGAAGAAAACCTTTAGTCCAACAAATTCATTTAGAATATTCACATATTGAATTTCATTTTACATACCCAATCAGATTGAGTATATGTGAGTATAATTCCTTAAATCATTGTTGAACCCAATTATATAGATTACAAGATTAGATACAAAGATTCCTTAGTAAATTTTTCATTTAATACAGTTTTAACCTCAAATTAAACACACTATGATTCCATATTCATCTAGGTTCACCTGTTAAACAATTTCATCACTTCGTTACTCAAAAAAGAACTATTCTGACTCATGGAATTTTCTTTAAGATCTATTATTAAGTCACTATTCATGATTTTGAAATTTTTTTAATTTACCAATCTTAGGTGTTTTTTACATTAAGATTCTCTTTATCGATGATTGATTACAATGTTTTTCTTGATGATGATGATGATGAAATTATCTTCAATGGAAGATTTTTTCATATTCAAGTCATGTTTTATAACCATCAAATATGGACTTTTATTAAATGGTCTCCCAAAAAAATGATGGGTCCCTTTAAAAATAAATTATACACATTAGTAGTCCATGACCCATATTTAACTATGTTCATGGTCACTTTTACATTTCTCCCATCACTTAGATATTTTATTGTGGAATCATCCCAATAATAATTATTTTTACACTTCTATAGATGAGTGGATAAATCTTTTTCTAATATTCCATATAGATAAACTAAAATTTATTCCATTGGTAACCTAATCCTATTATTGTCTCCTGGATAGTGTAACCCAAAGAAAACACCAAGAACAAGATAAAAAGGGACAATATAGGGGCACCCTGCTTCAGCCTGACCTACCTAATATGGCATTATTAAGTCACTTAATACGTTATTTCCTTACACAATGATAATACATGGGCTCCTAGATTTAGTATGACCTACCTAATTTGTTTATTAAGTCTAAAACGGTGAATATTTGGGTGTAATCCCACACTTAGTGTTTAAGGATATCTAAATGTTACTATATCATCTAATTTTATTCCCATTTATGAATCCCTAGTTAGAATAACTAAGTTTTGTGTTATATTCTCTCCAAAAAACCATATTTAAATGAAACTCTTTATGAAACCCACGTATTTGAGTTACTCACCCAAAAATAGAAGTCATATATATTCATATATATCCAAATGAAACATATGAATAAGGTTCACAAACACTTAATGTATAGGTTAATAATTATATGAGATTGAAAACCCCTAGAAGATTAAGCTTGAAGCCGTAGATACCCAACCCCATTCACTAATCTTGAAATGGAATAAGCCTCTATTTATGTAGGTAATCTGACCGCAAGTTCCTCTACCCGTGGATAATTTAGTCATGTGAGAATTCAATTCATCATACCTCTAAAACGTAATATGTTTAAACTATATTCAACAACTAAAATCAAGTTCACAACTTCAATTACTAACTGAGGTCAAGATAGATTAAAAAAATCATTATCATACCTGAAATTTAACAAAAGGATCTATCTAAGATGTACATTAACATTTTAAACTAATTAATACAACATTAATCATATATATAGTTAACAAGTATGAGTAAAATTTAGAATAAAATTAAAATAAATGGAAAATTAAAAAATTTAGACATGAAATAAACATTTATTAATAACTCATTAGTAAAATATAATTATAAATATTTTATCATTTTTTATCTTTAACATTTGGTACATTTCAAAATCATTAATATAAACCCACTATATTTATTTAAACATGAACACTTTAATATTTATAAATATATGGGATTCTCATTTTAAATATATGATTTTATATGAATTATAAATTATTTATAATCCAATTTATATTATGAACACATTTTACATCATCTAATTATCATATACATTAACATTATATAAACCTTGATCATATCATTTATCAAAACACTATTTATGTGGTTTAAATAATATCTAAAAAAGAGCTTTCTTATATTGAACTATTTGAAATAATTAATTATGAAAAATTTATAATTTCAGTATAAACATTTTACATTTTTCCCTTATTTAATTATTTATAAACCTTTGTAAATTATTTCTTATGATGTCTAAACAAACAATTTTATTTCTATTTCGTAAGAAATTCCATATAATTTGTTAATGTTTATTTTAAATATTAATATTTAATATTTGGGAATATAAAAAATTTGTAATCATTTAATGAATTAATTATTCCCCATAAAAAATTTATTTATTTATTTATAAATTCCCAATTATTTAAATATTCCTAAAATACCTTTTAATAATATTTATATACATTTTATAAATCATAAAAATTGTTTAATTTTTTTTAAAAAATAAAAACTTTTTTTACCTTACATGGAATCAATATTCTATTTGATGGTATACTTATTCTACCAATATGTAGATAGTCTACATGAGGTTAGATATTTATGACCCTTAGTAGAAGATATTTTTTAAGGATATAACAGGTCTTACCTTTATATGAACCTTTCATATAAGGATAAGTAATTATCAACCTTTACATAAACCTTTAAAACAATGCATTATCATTTTTTAAATATGTAAATCCTTCCCCATATCATGTAATATCACTATAACCATAACACAAGATATTTAAATATAGAATTACCCTTATTTTAAATCCTTCATATAATGTTAACTCCTTAGTTACCTTTACGTACCATTTTTTACATAAGTGTATGTTGAGAATTACATTTACATAGCCATAATGAAACCTAATATACTTTTACGGAGCCTCCCAAATTAAGGTGATGTATTAGTTATCTTTAAACAATCTATATTTTTAAGGGAAATTCCTCAATTGCATTTATGTATCATAGTTATGTAAGTGTAAACAATTTTTCCATATTTTCAAGAAACCTGAAAAATGATTCTTTGTTTTAATTTTTATTTCATTTAAATGAAATATTATATAAATATAAAGAATAAAAAGAAACTAATACCACTGAATGGTTTTAATAGATTTTTATAATAAGTATTATATAATTTTTAAGAGATTTAAATCATTTTCTTAGGATCTTCATGCGAGAAATATGAAACCTATGATAAAAATGAAAATATTTATGTAAATGGTGTACCTTACACTAAAGATATTATTCTACTTATTCAACATCAGATGTAATTATTAAAGATATCATAGTGGCAGCCATAAGAATCCCCAGTCCAAAAAGTATCTAAATGATAACCAAATCACATATCAATGATATAGGACTCCCCATTCTTCATGATGTTCTAACATCTCAACGATGCAAATGAGGTAAGAGAAAGAGATCTTTAGGTTAGGGAATATTAGGAATTCATTTTGTAATAAAACCCTATATATACTTCCATTATTATAAATTATTCTATAGATTGTCTAATACACTCTTAAACAACTATGATTCAATCATGCATTAAAAAGCAAGACAAAATTGCATAGTAGGTTCTTGTATCACAGACATAGATACATCTAGTCCCTACTATTTCATATCATGAAACAGTTCATTAATGATAGATTATGTGTAATAATATGTTTTATCTTAACCATTATCATTAGATTTTATATAATGTTGTATGTAATGATACACCTATTTTGAACACAAATCATAATTTAAATTAAAACAAATTCAGCTCCTAAATATATGATATGCAAAGAGGGATTTTTGGGAATTTATCCTTCATGCCTAAGGAAATGTCTCACTAGGAATGAAATAACTAAGAGTGGAAGTTAATATTAATATGTATGAGAATTTCATTGAGTATGTTTGGATTATTCACACATTCATTATGATAGATTAGGTAGTTAAGGGGTGGTGATTGAGATGTCATGAAACCTTTATCATGAGGTGTGATGAGCTATTAGCCAATGGATAGGGTCAAACTAGGTGTCACACATGAAATTGATTATGATTATTATTCCTAAATTTTAAATTTTATATGATCAATCACTAATCCAAGGGATTTATGAACATATATTAACTGTTTTATGGTCTTTAATAAATAAATAGACAAAAATACACCACCAATAATGTTGAAAGATTACACATAGTCTGGAAGTGTTTCTGGAAAGTGTCATGAATTATTATACTTCTATTCTCCACATGTTACCATCTAATAACATGAAATAATATTTTCTAGTAAAGGATAAAGAATATGATAAAATTGTGATTTTACTGGATAGTCAACCACCTATAGTAGGATCTTACATCCATTGAAAATTCAAGCACCCAAATATCATGTACATCACACACCGACATTAAGAACCATAATAGAGGAATCTATATACACCCTAAATCACCACAAAATATGTTCGTATGATAAATAAAAACACAATAATACATGAGGGCCTTGTAAATTCATCAATGTAAAGAACAACTTCACTTATATGGTTTGGATTTTCATCATACAACCATAGGAGAAAATTTTAAAGATTATTTCACTATAAGAACAATAATTTCATCTTATAAAATTATTAATAATTTGGATTACACAAAAGAATGTAATATTTATCACACATAAAATATGTTTTCACCCAATATATATAGTGGGGTCTACTGGTTATCTATTTGCACTGACTTACCAATATCTTTGGTCTCCATCCATTCATAAAATTAATCATTGATCTCTTACAAAAACCTCAACAGAATAGATTCAATTGGTAGACTGGGTGTATCTCTATATTTCTGTTGAATTAATCCACAAATTAATCAACTTATTCTTATCTAACACATCCATTTTAATTTCCACCAGATCGATCTACAATATTTGAAGTCTATGTTTTTACTACCATCTTTTGATGAAATGAATATTTTTCATTCATTAATCTAATTCTATATCCATAAAGGTGCATAAAAATACAATCAATATTTAAATTGATTATTTCTTCAAGTATACTTGGGAAACCATCAACACTTAAATAGATTTGGGTGTCTCAACCTCATTTGTTATATATGTTGTGATCTCCACCTCCTTTCAGCTACCCCATTCCCACTAAGGCATATTAATGCAGTAGAATTTCTTGAAGTATAACCTTAGTGAACATGCATGTTAGAGTTGTTCATATAGAAATATTCCACATCTCAATCTCTCCATCCTCAAAATAATTATGAATATAAGGGTATTTCAGTTCCATATGTTTAGTCTAATAATGGAACACTAAATATTTGGTAATGGAGTTATATTTTTGAAGTCACTGTAAAGTAAACCACTTTCCTAATTTCTCTCTAACTTCACCAACAAAAATTTCAACTATATGAATTCATTTATTTCTTCTATTATGACTACATATTCCTCATCAATTGAAGATAGTGAATCTATTGACCAAAGATTTGATATCCAGATTATTTTCTTTCCTTTAAATGTTATAAAAAATCCTTTTATGATTTTATGAGTATCATAGTCACCCACAAAGTACACGTCCATATATCCATGAAAACTTTTATCTAAATAAAAGAAAAATGTATTATCTTAAGTTTGTTATAGATATATGATGATCCCCTAAAATTCTTCATAGTTTTCTTTCCACAAATTTACCATATACTAGATGATGACTCCCATTGAAAATGTATTGTCTCGGTTAGTGCATAACGTTGTATATATAAAAATTGAACCTCCTAAATAAAATGGAACTTTTTCCATGTATATCATCTCATATTAAATTTATTTTTAATTCCCATTTGAAAAATTAATGCACCTAATAAAGGTGTTTAAAATTATTTAGGTCCATAAATTCTATAACACTCTATCACCATCAAGTTATACCTTATTTTGGATAACACTAAACTCCCAAATCATATGTATATTTCAATATTCATATCAAAAATCATAATTAAAAGACCATTATCATTCAATTAATTTTTTTGGATAACTCACACTTTAATTCCTTTATCCATTGAGATTTTGACGCACATGAAGAATATCATCAATATACAATAGAAAGATGGTAAAAAATCATCCTTATAATCCTTCATTAGATGCAGATAAGTCATGTTTCTTAATTCATTTCAGGTAATGATACACATAGCTCTTCATTTATAGTTTCACGCACTTTTTTTATTCATCCAAGTAGATCTTGTATTTGTTGTTTATTTTTCATTATCTTATTCCATTAAATGTTAATTAACACTAAAAGAACCCAACAATAGACTCAATGGTATCCACATACTTAGTTTAGGAAATTCCATTTTGGAATGAATAATTTAAAAGGAAAAAATCATTGTGGAAGTCATTTAAACAGATTTTCCCCATAGTCACGATGTCGTATGGCTAACCATTTCAGTTCATTTGTTAAGGGTTAACACATACAAAAGGTCCATCTATTTTTCACTAAGGTGTGGCGAGTAAACCATTTCCGTTCTTTTGTTTATAGTAAATTCATGAAAAACAACCAAAAAGGGTATGGTGTACATTTCAATTTTCACATGTGAAGAGATTCGTCAAAAAAAAAATTCAAAAAGGATGCCACAACATAACACAAGAGATACTACCTTCAAAATTGATTTATAATTTACAACACAATTTTGTGTACACTATGGTGGGGAATTTTACCACATCCACCATTGTTTCCTAGTGTAGGCAATGGTGCTATGGAAAAATTATTTTTCCATAATTTTCAATTTTTAATTGAATTAATAATTTATAGGTTGTTTATAGATTACTATAATTGTGATTTTTGGGATTTTTATTAATTACTAAAATGTAAATTAATTAATTAATTATAAAGTGTTTATAATTAATTAATAAATGTTTTAGAAACTTATTTTGTAATATATAATTTAAATATTAAATATTAATATTTAATTTAGTTTTAAATTAATATGGAATTTTTTATAGATTATATATAAAATGGATTATTTTATAACCATAAAAGATAATTTTTTAAGTGTATTTTAATTACATAAATGAGGCCAAAATATAAAATGTTTTATTTTGAAAATTATGAATTGGTCATAATTAATTATCTTGAATTGTTAAAAATTAATTAGTAATTATTTTGAAATGCTATGTATATGACATTTTGATTATGTAATATACATACATAATATAAAATTAATTATAAATTTATTTTTAATTCATAATAAGATCATATATTAAAATTAAAATTCCATATAATGATGAATATGAATTAATCATGTTAAAATTAATGTATTGTGTCATCTTCATAAATATGGAATTTCTACTATAAACAACTAGAAATTATAAAATTATTTATAATAACTTTTCATTTATAAATTATTCATATGTGGATATTCTATGTTTAAATATTTTAAATTTTTATTTATTTAAATGTTATTCCATATTTTCTCATAGTCATAATTTTTTTATATTATGAATATTTGTATCCCAAAATTGATATTAAATATTTCTTCTAGAATAGAGCATTGAATTTTCATTCTACAGTTGAATCTATAATGAATTTGGTTTTTCACTTATCTTAACCTCTGTTTCTAATTGAAGTTATGAACTTGGATTTAGTTTTTAAATATACTTTATGCTCATTTGGTTTTACAGTAATGATGGATTTAATTTTATTTTTGTAAATTATCCCTTGTCAGAGGGACCTGGGGTTGAACCACCAACCAGCCTCGAGTCTTATTCCTTATCTAGAAAGGAAAATAGATTTGGATATCTATCACTTTGGGTGTACTCATGTGGAGGCTTCCAATCTCACATAACTATACCTTTTCATGAAATATTAATGTACCTTATTCACAAGATGAATTTGGATGTGGATGAAAATGTCTCAATTCTAATTTATGGTGAGAAACTCAAACATGTGGGTTGTGTAAAGAGTTACACATCAATATGGTTTAAACATATTAGTTTGGAGAAGGTAATAATATTCAATACCAAATAACTAGAAGGATATATACATAAAGGTAATATGATGAGGTATGATGGTGACTTTAAAACGTCTTTATATACTAAGTGTTAGACTCCTTCTAGTGTGGCACTTTTAAAGACATCAATATTTAATAGGGAAGGTCATGATAAAGCTTAGTTCCCCTATATATTATTATGTAACGATATATGGTAATAAATGAATTTGGACTATACTTCTTTTTGGGTCATACTAAATATGGGAGCAACAGGATGGTCCTTTATTGGACTGTTTTTTCATTTTCATTTTGTTACACTAGCTATGATACCTTAGTAGGATTGTGATACTAGAGTAATGTTGTTGAGATTATTCATATGATGGATTTAGTAAAGCATCATATTTTCACTTATCAAGGAGACATATATGATATTATTAGGTTGATACCCTACCTAAATAACTTAATGTTGGAGAAATGAAAAAATGAACCAGACCTTAGTGAAATATGGATCTTGGCCTACAAATGGATATGATGGTTTTTAATTGGGGGATTAATATTAGTGGGATCCCATTTTATTAATGTCCGTATTAATTAGTTATATAAATTTTACTCATCTAATAATTCATTTTGTTATAGATAAATGGAATCATAATAAAAATTGATTGTGATATCAATCCTTCCTATCAAAAATCTAAATGGTATAAATTTCCATGACTTGTACTAAAATTTAAGAATAGTTCTAAAAAATATGTAATGTTCTATGATTTTAAACATACTATTCTTAAGAAACCAACCAATGAATGTGTTCAACAAAATGATTTAGATGAATTTGATAAGAATGAAAAGGATTCATATAAAGTATCCACACTCATTACTATTACCAATGAGTTGATGATTCTATGACAATGTAAGACCCTGAATGCTTATCAAATGATAGGAAACCCTAAGAGGATTTATTAAGAAAATATAATGAAGAAATGATATGATGTTTCTAAATAACTTTTTTAGGGAAATATGGAATAAGTAACATCAGTCACCAACCATATAATCTATATGATTGAATATGTAAATTACATAGAGAGGCTAGTTTCACCCCTTAAACATGAATTGGAAACATATTTCATTCTAAATTCACTAATAAGAAGGTTCTGATAATTTTTTGAATTATAATATGAATGAAATTTGTAATCTTTTACCATATCTGTTCAATATATTGAGTATTACTGAGAAATACATCTATTATCAAGGATCATGTACTATTCTAGTGATATAAAGGGAAAAGGTTAAAGGTCCTTGGAAAGGGAGGAAGAAAATATGTCATGGAGAGTCTACAACAACTATAAAGGTGGGAAATTAGAAGGTAGGAATATTATTTCATTGTGAAAATGTTTTCAATTGTAAAATAATTTTTCTAGATTACATAAGATGTTACAAGAAGACTAATTGAAGTTCCACACTAGGTATTAATGTTATAGAATTAATTTTATTCCTTTAAATGTCATGTGATTACAATTGTATATTTTAAAAGTGTTGGAAATATACAATAAAACATAGGAAAGAGAAATAAATGAAATATTAAGCATGAAGTATGCTTCCATGTAATCAATTAAAGGTGTTGTTTTTTTGGTACTTAGATACTACATGTTTATTTGAATATTTCATATGATGTTTGTTATTCTACTTTTTTCCTATATTAAATCACGTAAACAATTTTTTTTTAAATAAAATGATATGGGTTTTTTTGATACACATGATTATGATTTCATAAAATCTATTACTTGCTTTAAGGGAGATTAAAATGGATTATTCTACAAAGATAACTCATCATATTTTAATTCATCAAAATTTTCTGACAATATGATTGAATTTATAAAAATTTTATATGATACACTCACAGTGTTGAGAATAAGTAAACTAGATATATGATGTCTTGTTAATAATGTTGTATGGATAACATAAGTGGGTAAAAGTTAAAACTAGAAGAATAAAATTTAGTTGAAAAGTTCAATAATTTTTATTCAAGAATGAAACTAAGGTATTTGAAATATAAGGTTTTTAGGGAGGAGGAGTATTAAATAAATATGATTTATTATCATAGATACTATAAGGGTTTTGGGAAAATCCATGGTATTTACATGTCAATTATAGGATATATAAAAATAAATTATTAAATTTTTAAGGTTATATGATACCCAATGTATATTTTAAAAGTCTTGTAAACATACATGAATTCAAAATTGAATAAACTTGTTGTTTAAATTAATGTTTTGAAGCATAGAACTATTACATTCTATCATAATGTAAAATAATGTATCAAGATCAACTGAATAAAATTAAAGGATGTGTATCTTAATCTCATTTATTTTATATGATAGGAGAAATGGGATGATAATAAAAAGTTATTCTATATAAAATTGAGATTATTGATTGTATTCATGGTTTAAAACTCATCATATTCTATAAAAATCAAAAAAGAAGAGAAGGGTGGAATTGTTTATCCAAGTATTTATTAAAATAAGAAGGAATGTGGTTCAGGCACCCATCATTGGAATATTTTATAGAATTATTTTCTTTTTCAATAAAAATTCATCAGACACATGAAATGCTATATATGATAGGGATATAATAGTATATTAGTTAAATATTCCTACCAAAGAGGAAATAATTTTTATTTACAAATATGAAAGTGTTTGCATATTATAAAAAGATATTTTGAAAGAATATAGTGTCTAAAAATCAAGTTGGATAATTTTTGGACTTGTAAAAGTTTGAAGTTAATAAATCAATTATTTTTTCTATCATTGGAAAATAATTTTTCACAAGATATATAATAGCGTTTTTGGACTTCTGAGGGTAAAGAATAATTAAAAGAGTTATAATTAGTTACCAATGGTAATTGAACAACACTATGGGATTATACCAGTTAAATAAAAAATGAATTACGCTTGTAATCAAAAAAGAATTTAGGGTATGGAAATTCAAAGAGTTGTATCAATTATCATAATAATGTAAATGTAACTTTATCTTAAAAAGGATTAGGATTTTCTTATTATTTAATAATTTAAAAGTTACATTACTTGAAAATTTCAAATGAAAATCTTGATGCAAGGAGTTTCTAGGATAATGATTATGCACTTACAATGAGTATTAAGTAGAAAATATATATTGAGATCATAACATGTGATGTAATGAAGTAAAGAAGTTTTAATATTTTCAAAGAGTTGAATAGTTGGGAATATGATTCCTAAATCCTAGCATTATATAAATTGATTAAAATCATATAATTTTCTCACTAAAGAGTGTAGTGGGGGTGATAGATGATCACGTAGAGATGTGATATGAATTACATATGATGTAAAGAGTTTCAAAACAAATAAATTGTAGAAACCATAAGGCGAGTCATATAATTTTTCATATATTATATGATTAATCATTATTTATGTTAGGTTTCTTAAATATTATTAAATTATTTTAAGGATATTTAAAAGAATCATAATGTTAGTAAAACTCCAATATATCCATATTTCACATTGAATATATATATATATATATATTAAATAAATTTTAATGATGATTGATATAACATCCCAATCATAGATTCCACTAAACAGTTCCTTGAGCCTTATTCGCCATATGGCCTCAAGCGCCAATCCCAATACACCCGAGACTACAACATAGGGGTGAGGTACTTGGTCTTTCTGTGGGGATACTATTCTCTCATAATTAGAGTGTATCATAATATAATATCTTCAATAATAAATAAAATAACTAGTAAATCATACAACGAATCGATTAATAGCGGTAATAGGTAACAATTCCAAAATAAAATCTCATATATAGAGTATGATCATAGACATCTATAAAAAATTACTAAAATAGGTAAATAGTAGTAAAATAAAATACATGTTTCGAAAATATGAAAAATACAAGAAATTTATATCCTTAAGTAGAGTCACAATCCTCGGCCCAGTATCATGCTCTCCTACTCATACGTAAGGAACAAAAAAACACTCGAACTATGGGATCCTGACCCTTTCTCTACCTACATTAGGGAAGTGGATTCGAGAACCCGGTGATGGCCTGAATAGGGTGTGAGAAGCAATCTCGGTAGGTAACCACCCAAATATCTATACAATCCTGTCTATGCAATATAATAAGATAACTATGTGCAAGTAAACATATAAGAACTAAATGAATGTAAACATTCCCATGGAATCTAAAATACTATACCATAAACACAAAGATAACCTCCTTAGGAACCCTCAAAAATATGGTCAATATCCTCTATCAAGGAATCTACAAACAACTCATAAATAACCAACACATCCTTGTCGTACATCCACACATATCATGTCACCCATGGCCTTTCCATATAGTGAAGTTTGAGAGTAACCATAGTCATTCCATTAATCCATGAATATCATATTAGAAATGGTCCTACCATATAAACAAATAGTGACAATTCCCATAGTCATTCCATATAATAACCTTAACTTAACATACATAGACATTACATAACTTTTTCGGAATACATAAAACATTATACAAATAGATTCTCAAATATCTTATTAGTTTTGTGCCTTTGGAATCATAGAAACATATACACAGGTACAGTAGAGAGATACATTATCTATCACTAGGTTCTTAATGACCAAAACATTCTTAGACACACCATAATTAATACATAACTTTATAGCCTATGGAAGGAAACGTAAAAAGCGGTGAGCTTAGATTCTCAGTAAGGGTAATAAAGGATTAATTTTAAGTGTAAACATGAGGATAGGGGTTTGAGAACATGATAATAACATTAAAATATCATATCATGCATATCTAAGATCATAAAAATGACTAATGGAATAGATCTTGGTTGTTTATAAGACATGGATCACATAGAAATAAAGAACATAATCCATGAAATCATAACCTAGGAATAATACATTGAATTTTGTCTTGCATAAACATGTGATATCATTCCCTATAATTCATGATGAATTTATAAAACTTATCAAGGAACTTAATGTAAATTGTACTAATTAGGTGGCACACACCATCATCCCCAGTTACATCCTTTTACTTGAAATTGATCAGGATTCCCTATCTTCCCATAGTGGATTGAGTTTCTCCATCTTCCGATAGGGAATCGAGTTTTTCCCACATTCAATCTTTATGGTGACTACACCTAATGGGTGTGAAAAACCATTATCCCTAGTCACAGTAATTTCCTTGAAATAGACCAGGTTTTCTAATCTTCCCATATTTGATCAAGGCCAATGTATTGATTCCGATTATTATCTCATGAGATATAAATCATTACCCAACGCATTCGAGGGAGATATAGGTCCCACCCATCCCATTATGAAATCATACATATATGTTCCAAAAAATCATAAACAATCATATCATAACCCATGAAATGAAATGTGTATCATAAACAAGATATTATATCATTACCTTGGGAAATATTTTCAGGTTTCATATTAATTTCATCAAAAGCATAACCTGTGAATGAAGCATGTTTTAAAAGAAAATAACCCATGAAAGGGAAATATATTTCATAAACATTATTCCATAAAAACATAAACACTCATATAAATAATATCAATGAAAAAATATAATAAATTATATTAAAAGTCTTGAGTAACCCAAATATATGTTATCTTAGATGGGAAATAATTTGAAAAGATATTTTAAAAAAAATTCGTAAGGAAAATATCCTTCTTCTTTGATTTTTTTTAAACATAAAATCCTTTGTAAAAATTTTCAAGATAATAAACTTGAAAATTTATAAAGGTATAATTGAATACATATTTAAATATTTTTTCCATTGAAAACATATAGAGAATCTTGAAAACTTTTTGAAAACCGTTTTCCTCGAACACATATAAAAGAATCATGAATTTTTTTTGAAAACTGCTTTCCATAAAAAATTTTAAAGAAGCATAAAAAATTATTGAAAAAAAATTCCTTGAAAATAAATAGGAGAAATATATAATATTCTTTGAAATCATTGAAAACTACTTCTTTGAAAACAAAATTTAAAAAACATATAAACGAGGTTTTGAAAATCATATAAAATGATTTTTAAACATCAATCATTTTTGAAAAAAATTTCACTGAAATCCACATTAAAACAAAAAAAATATAGAATATTTGGAAAAAACTTATATTAAAAAATATATATTGAAATCTTGTACGTGTTAATTAATGGGAATGGCGGTGGGTAAAACCACACATGCTGAACATTATTTTCATACCGTAAAGAGTTTAGGAATGTTCCTTGACCAGAAATGAAATGAATTATAATTTTTAAAAATATATGTTGTTTAAAAGGTATAAAATTTTAAAAAATGGTTTTTTGAGATTATATAGGAATATTATAACCTTATTTAATCACTTTTAGAAAAAATTGTATTGAAGAAACACATATTTCTGAACAATGGGAGAAGTAAATTTGGACTTCCTTAAAACACTTTCCTGATCATATTATGTACCAAATAGTGAATAATTGATACCATTACTTGGATATAACATGAAAAAATAAAATATAAGAAAATATTTAAGTGTTTTTTATATATTGATCATAATGTTTCATCAATTGGAGTATAATCATAATCATTCTTGTAAAACGGTGAGAGTATAACTTTAAACCATTACCAATTTTGTAACTTTGAATCATAAAACATTGTAAAGACTAAAATTTCATGAAGATTAACATATAATGAAAATAATTGTATTTATTATATTACATTTCAATGGAATTGTATACACATCATTGAAAAATATTTCTTCACAACATGGAAAGTGTCTCATAGAAGGAAAATTGGGACAAAATTACTTTACTGAATTGGTAACTTATGAAACATAATCCTTATGAGAAAATTATCATAAAATGTATAATTAAATACAAATAAATTTACATATAATAATCATATAATATAACCATGTATAGTACACACACCACACAAAACAAATGTGTGGTGAATAATGTATGTATCTCATAGGAATAAAGAGTGAGATGAAATTCCGTTAACTTGTGGCTTGAATCTCATTATACTCATTGAAGACTTTGGTATAATAAATGTTTGTTTTTTATAAATAATTTATGTAATAATATTCATATATCATGTGCCATACATGTTTTTATTATGACTCTATATTACCCACTTGTTAGTAATTACACGTTAACGTTACGCTTCAATTAATATTCGCTTTATTTTTTTGGTGTGCCTTAACCTGTTATATATTTTGTCCTCTTACGTATATCATGATTTTTAGAATGTAAAATATTATATAAATATAATTAATATTCATTATATTTTTACAATAATAATTTATATAATATATATGTATGAAATCCAATACATTCTTCATGGATACGGTAGGTCGTATGTATACATGAATGTTGTTTATGTTTTATGGTCATATTGAAAGAAAGAGAGTAAATGTCATATGTGTATATATGAATATAATATCATTATATTATTATTATAATTTCATATATATTATATAGGTTAACTATTATTATCTTTTATATATTCCATGTAGTGTGTGAACGAATCACATCGCTTTGAGGGGGTTGTAGTCCACACTTCCTCAAATGAAATTATCTTATTTACACAATATGGAGAGTATAAGGGTATATTATAAATAAAAATTACAAAAAATTAAAGATAATAAAATATCATATATATCATATAAATAATTTATAAATATATTTTACATCATAATTTCCACCATGAGAGGAGTTAAAGGAAAAATGAACAATCATCATTTCGTGAGGCAGTAGTTCACCATACATGTAAATAGTATATTCTCTATCCATTAGATTTAAGTGTGTATAAGTGTGGGTATAAACCTTAGAATAAAAAATAATAATATATTTAGGATACTTTTTATATTATAAAATCATAAATTAAGATGATTTTAGGGAGTGTAGAATGGAAATTAATGAAAAGAGCTTAAGGGAGGGTGATACCTCTTAATAAGAAAACTCCATTTGGTTTGCAACAAATGGATTCCTTGGAATTCCTAATTCCAAAATATATTATTCTTGTAATAATTTAAGGTTATTTGTAAGTGTATTAGGAAGATAGTTTCTGATCTTAAATGGTTTGAGAGGTGTGATAAAGTGGGATAGGTGGTGACCTTTTATAGGGAAGGGAATGGACAAACTTGGCATTTATAAAAACAAGTCTGGTATACCCAAATTTGTACCTAAAAAAGACATTCAAAACCCAAAAAAATCAGTAATTACAGTTTTATGACAGAAATATTTTTAATTAATGGGTTTATGTTAGGTTTATAGATCAATTGAGGCCTTAAGTTTATGGTTTATTCCCTTGTTAAGCTTAATTTTACATTAATCACTGTAATTAATTTCAACTTCATTCACTAATAATTGATGTCAAAAAATTAATTTGACATTATTATACATTATAATTTATTCTTATTCAAAATATGGAATTTATTTTTTCATATTCCAATCATGGAAGTAGCAGAAATTCATTTAAAATTAATCTTGTAGATAGGACGACAATACAGGTTTTTAAAGTAAAATAATTCCCAAAGCATGCTCAGTTTTTTACCAAATATCCTGGTGAAATTTATTCCAATGACCAAAATTGGATTAATTTATAAAAATATGATTTCATTATACATTTAAGTAAATTTAAAATACAATTTATCTTTATAAATAAATTAGACGAAAAATTAGTTTTGAAATAAAAGTCAATATTTTTTAACTATTCATCAAAAAATGAAACCATAGTGAAAAATAAAAATTGTTATCCTAAACTAATTTCTATTATTTTCTTTCAAATTCAACGATTATTTTGAAATATTAAATATTTAAATTCTTCTATAATTCGATTTAAAATGGGTTCCTTATTAAATGGTGGTAAAACTGCCTTTATAAAAATATAGGTTTTTAAGCCTAAAATTGGGTTTCTTCTTATCTTATGTCAATAAAATATATTGGATTAAAATATATTTGATTGAATATATAAAATATATATTTAATTAATATAACATATTAATTATCATGAACCGAATCTAATCACCACCAAAACCGACATCAAACTCGTCCTGTGACAAGGCCCAAAGGGCATTCCCGATCCCCACGGGCGGGCACAAGTACATGGGTATCATAAATGAGATTTGGGAACGATTTACCCAAGTTTATAAACATAAAACAACTAATGAATCTAATAAAATGAATCTGGATTTTTCAAAACAAACATTGTTTTACAAAAATTCCAAACTGAATTGCATAGTCTAAAACAACTCAACAGGACTATAAAAAAGGTACAAAACCAAAAATGAACAGCCCAAGAACCTCAACATGGAATGAGGCATCACCCTCAAGCCATCTCGACAACACCACATCATGAATGACCTGTGAAAACCCGAACTGTTGGCACAAATGTTGTACCCAAACCTATGACAAAAAAATTACCAAGTCTACTTACACCAAAGGACGTAAGTAGGGTGTGATCCAATGCCCAGTAGGATACCACCACTAATAGATTACTTGTGATAACCATTCAAAGTTGAAAAGAATGCAAGTTTTCAGAAACATGTAATTTATGGTTACAATTTCTAGAAGATGCAACTTAAAACACTAGTTTTCAAGTGTGATAATTTAAAGAATCAAAACTTTTAAAATTAATTCAAAAGATACTAAATTTTTTCATCAATATATATTGTATGTCTATGGTAAGTATTAAGGATCTAATGAGAACAAGCAATATGAAATAACTCCTAGGCACTTGCTAGCTCTGGGACCCAGGTACCTCGTATCTCAGTGAGAGTATCCAAAAAAATATATGTTCTTGTGCACGATCCACGAGTTGAGAACATACACATAACATAGTGGTCCCCAATCATCATGATCATAGTTTAGTTAGAGTTGTAAGTTTCAATCTTGCTATGTAAAACTGAGTCCAAACCCCACGGATTCACTGGCATACTAGTACACGTCCACCCACTTAGATACCCGGGTTTTCCCTTTGTGCTCAAACAAGTTAAAAAAGCCAAGAAATATATTTTTCAAATGAAAATATCACTTACACATCACACATTAACCAAAAAGCCCCATGTACATCACACAAATCATGAATTTCACTTTTCATTCAAATGCATTTTGAAATTAAACTCACGCCAAAATATCCCACAACACTTTTTTCATCACTTTCACAATCCAACACATCCTTTAAAAATTTTATACAGTCCCTACAAATATGATAAACATCACATAACAGCCCAATCACATGTTTCATAAAACCCTTTTTATTAAAAAAATCTATTTTCCACATCGCACTCACACAAACAGCCCACATCATGTTCCCACCTCTTTCACATTTTTGTAAATCCCTTAAACATTTTTATAAAACATTTCCAAGAGGATACACATCACATGAAAAAACTATTCACATTTTAAATGGTCCATTTTGAAGTATAAAAAATCCAAATTAGTTTTCCAATATTGTTTCACCTCTTGCATAAATCATTAAACCATTCAAATCTTTCATAAAACAATTATAAAGAGTGTACCAAATCTTTTCACATAAAACCCATTTCAAACACATATTTAAAGGACAAAATCACACCAATAAATATTTAAAACATAATTTCCAACCCAAAATCATTTATTAAACTACCCCCAATTGTTATACTAACACCTCAAACAAAGCCACAAAAGATCCACATGAAAATCACACATTTTCCAAATCACTTTCAAGAAGTACAGTAAGGTTGTACACCTTAAACCCATTAAAACCCTCTTTAAAACCAAATTGGAACACCAATACCCTACCAAATCAAAATTTTCATACCAAAAAAGATTTATTAAACCAATTTCATATTTTATAAAACACCCAAACAATACCCAAAGGGCTACACATGAAAAAACCCAATTTTAAGCTAAAATAAAACTATAAAAATAAATGCTTAAACAATTCCAACATAAAGAGTTTTCGCACCACACCCAGAATATTAGGAACATTCATAATAATTAATTCAAGAAAATTAACTCATATATAAATGATTAAACATTGAATCACCTACCTTTTCTGTAGAAACCCTCAAAACATGGTTTGAAACATCAACCACACCACCGCCGCACCTCAAGGAAGATAAATCCGGACCTAGACCATAATATTATACCAAAAAGGCACCAATAAAAACCATAGGTTCGAAACTCAACTTCTGTAAATGAGGAACTTCAAGAAAGGGTGAAAGAAACCCTAAGGAAGGGAAAGAAATCAAGGAAAGAAACACTTACTTGAAACATCTTAAATCAAACACAAAAAATACACCAAAATTTTAATCTCCAAGCAACCAAACCTGATATAGAGGCTCTAATGGGGAAGTGAAGGTCAAGTGGGGACTGAAATGGGGAAAAAGAGGGAAAATTAAAAGATTTATGAAAGAATCAACTTACCTTCTCAAATCTAGACGATTTGAGGAACCCTAAAAAGTTTTTCCCTACTCCGCGAGGAAAATGAGGTCCAAAGTGAACAACTGAATAATGGGGGTGAGTCTTGGGATTTTTTATTTAGGTGGGAGGTGTAATCATGGGAATAAATTAAAAATCATTAAGTTATTAAAGAATTTAAATAACAATTTAAAACTAGAAATGGCTCACGGGTTGGCCCAATTCCAAATTAAATCACTCAAACCCAAATTGCTAATTGGTTCAAAAAGGGTCCAAATGGACATGGGGATTTGGATAGGTCATAGTAGGAAATTTGGGAAGTGAAATAGATGAAAAAAATTTAACAATTGAAGGAGTGATAAAATAAATACAATTTATTTTTAAATATGGAATTGGGCTCATGGTTTGGCCCAAATTTTGAAAACCCTCTATTTTCACCAAAATGAATGGAAAACCCCCAAAACAATGAAATAATTGAAAAAAAATGAAAAATACATTTAAAAGAAGTCATGTATGTGAATATTATCCCCACCATAAAGCTTTCTGTCCTCGGAAATCCACAGCAAGGCCAAATACAAAAATGAAACCCAACTGATAAACCAAGAAGTAATTCCTTGCCAAGATTCTCCCCCAAAGGCCAAAACATATCCAGTGATAATTTAAGGAAGGATTACTCTCATAACCAAAACTTACACCACTTTCCTGAAACAATAAATAACATTCAGGATTTATCCCAAATGAAAACTCCTCAAACACAATCTGAAAAAAAAAACTCAATCAATTTACCAAAACAAACAACAACATCAAACAAAGTTACACTTACCCAAATATAAATAAACTATTAGGCACTCTCCAATCTCAATGTTTACCCAGGTAAGATGTAGTTAGTTAGATATCTCTGAATGATAATACCAAATTCCAAGACAAGAGCAAGGAAAAAAAATCTGAGTTACTCATATGAAGAGAAAAAAATGGGCCCCCACCATAAAAGACAACTTAAATTTTTCCCTCATATAGAATCAGGACACTAACAGGGGGAGGCCCGAACAGACTCCCTAGTACAAGGGGTATAAATCCATTATAAATTTCCAAAATAATATGCATTATACACATGGTGGGTCTCCCCACCACAAGAACCAACCATCTTAACCGACCGGCATGGGCCAACACGAAAAGACCCCAAAAATTTAATGATTTGGGAAGGCTTCACAATTTGTCCACGTGGTTTGGGAAACCATGCACAAACTGTGTAGATCATTTTTTCCGCATGGATTCCTGGCACATGGTCACTAATAATCGTACACAAACCATGTGCTCAGCCTGTCTAGCCAAATTTCAATCCATTCTCCAAAGACTCAATAGAAACCAAAGGGGGGAAATTATATTGGGTGATGACATGGGTATAAGGACCTCCACTTATTTCCACCGAACGAGAACAATAGAAGAAAGATGATGACACCATAGGTTTAAAATCCTCGTATCCTTCATACTAAGGATAGGACTTTGTACAATGGTTTAAATGACATTGGGGTTTCCCCTGACTACGTGCCTGCTTCTCTCTGGGACCTATGGCTGGAGCTGAAAATATTGAAGCATCTTTGGCCTCGCAGTTAGGCTGTGGAAACCCCTATATGAAACTTCTTCTTTCGGTGCCACAAATAACTACACCGCATACCCTGATGGGTTCACCAAGATATAACACACTCCAAAACTCACTTTACCGAAACCTTACATTTCAAAGAAACAAGGGATCAGAAGATGCACACACATCACACCTTGTTTCTTTGGGTGCGAAACAACAGAAGGGCAGGACACATAGTAAAACCTTCCTCTAAGATAGAGGATTTGATGTTTTTACCAAGGGAGACATACTCCCAACATAACAGAGAACCTTAAAGTATTGTGTGACCTTCACCTTTACAGACAAATGAGTACACAACATCATAATGTGTCACTGAACAAGACCATTGTGATTGATAGAAACAATACAAGGAACATGACCTTATGCCAAGTCCCTAAACAACAGACAATTCCAAAAAGTGGACACAATATTCAATCATGACCAAAATCACAAAATTGGTGGTTTAACAAGAACTCTTGCTTCAAATAAACTATGAAGAACCCAGAGGCCCTCTTAGACACCATTTATACACTCATCCATAGTAACAACCCCAAAACACTTCCACCTTCGATGAATCTGGAAACTTAAGAAACTAAGGTCTCTTTCAACCTTCCATAAGCATTATCCAACTACAAGAGGATCCAAAAATCAACGAAATGAATGGGTGTCAACTCAATCAACAAAGATCGATAAAATAATACTTTTATTGATCAACAGGAGGATTTTACAATGGTGAAACAATACCGGTTTCACTTCAGTTTTGCATTAACCCTTAATGGGGGCATACCTTATCCAATGAGAGAGCCGAAGGACCAAACCAAGTTGGTCCATTGGTCAAAAAAATCCACAAACTAGATCCAAACAAATTAAGTGAAGCACCATAAAGGTGTCCCAAAACATATCTCAGAAGAGACTACTAATCGGACTTTCTACCCAACTTGTCGTCCAAAAACAAACCCAAAACACGGTTCAAACAAGAGGGTATCATGGAATAAAAACATCCCACAACATCAAAATTTTCCAAAAACGCATAATATACACCATCCCAAACAATTCAACAATACATCATGTTTTTCATTAAAAACATCTCTTTGAAAAAAAATGGTTCAGCGGTTAGTCTATCCACCAATGGTACCCCATGGGCCTCACACATGCATGTTTCTATGCCACACCTAACACCCTCTTCATATCTGTCCGAGGACTCATATAGTCATGCCATAAACCATACATCATCACATATAACCCCATGCATATGTTCTCTCATGAAAGTACCAAAGGTTAAAATAAAAATTCCTTACACTTTTCAAAAACAAAACGGTTAACCAACACATCCTTTTTCTCAAAACTGCTAACCACAAGATCAAAATACCAATTCAAATATTAAAAAACTTTTCACAAATAAAAAAACATTAAAAAAGAACTCAATTTCATGTTATTCACATAAATTTCAAAACATCTCATCCCATTAAAACACACTTTGATTATTTATAGAACACTATTGGAAACACTTTTTCAAAACCAACTTCAATATAGTTCCTGATTTCAAAAGAGTTATAAGCCCACCATTTTTCATTTAAAAATAACTCTGAAAATTCAGTTTCACCTTTTCATAAATCAAACCATTCCCACTTTATTTGAAAATCATTTCACAAAAACCACTCGCTTCTTAAAACCAAGTCACTTTAAAACCAAATTTACAAGATTTCAAAACTAAATAACACAAGACAATATGAGAGGACACTAGTTTCAGTGGGTGACTTAGACATATGGTTGGAAGTCATATTCCAATCACTTCACTATCATAGAGTGTGTTCTATTGAATATCCCCATCTCCACATGTCTTGCAAGGCCCTGCGAGCTCACAAAGACCATTAACCCAACTCTCTTTTAATTTCTCCTAATCTTTATTAAACTAAGAAAACCAAAGGACTCTGAAAGGTCCCCACTTTCCCCTGGACACTTGAATCCTATCATGAGGTGTGGTGATCAGCCACACTACTCATAACCAAAATTCCAAGTCCCATCAATCCTAACTCCATACTATCCCGACTGTTCCACAAATAACATGACCCAAAGAGAGAGAACCTCATTTGATACCATTTTGTCACGAACTAAATCTGATCACCACCGAAACCGGCACCAAACCTAGCCCGTGACAAGGCCCGAAGGGCATTCCTGATCCCCATGGGCTGCAACAAGTTCCTGGGTATCATAAAATGAGAATTTTTAACGATTTACCCAAGTTTATAAAGATAAAACAACAAATGAATCCAATAAAACGAATCTGGATTTTTCAAACCAAACAATGTTTTAAAAAAATTCTGATCTAAATTACATAGTCTAAAACAACTCAACATGACTATAATAATGGTACAAAACCAAATATGAAATGCCCAAGAACCTCAAAATGGAAAGAGGCATCGCCCTCAAGCCATCTCAAAAACACCGCATAATGAATGGTCGGTGAAAACCAGAACTGTTGGCACAAAAGTTGTACCCAAACCTACGACAATAAAAATAACCAAGTCTACATACACCCAAGGGTGTAACTAGGGTGTGATCCAATTCCTAGTAGGATATAACCACTAATATATTCCATTTGATAAACATTCAAAGACCAAAAGCACGCATGTTTTCAAAAAAATGTACTTTCTAGTTACAATTTGTAAAAGATGAAACTTAAAAAAATCAGTTTTCAAGTGGGATAATTTAAAGAATCACCACTTTTAAAATAAATTCAAAAGATACTGAATTTTTCCAGACAAATATACCATATGATGATGGTATGTATAAAGGATTTAATGAGCACAAGAAATAGGAAATAACCGCTAGGCACTAGCTAGCTCTAGGTCCTATGTACCTTGTATCTCGTTGAGATTAACCACAAAAAATATCGGTTCTCGTGCGCAGGACACTAGTAGGGAATATACCCATAACCAAGTGGTCCCCAATCATCATCATCATATTTTAGTTAGAGTTCTAAGTGTCAATATTGCTAAGTGAAACTGAGGAAAAACCTTACGAATTCACTACCATACTAGTGCACGTCCACCCACCTAGATACCTGGGTTTTCCCTTTGTGCTCAATCAAGTTAAAAAAGTCAAGAAATATATTTTTCACATGAAAATATCACTTACACAACACAAATTAAACAAACAGCCCCATGTACATCACACAAATCACAAATTCCACTTTTCATTCAAATGCATTTTGAAATCAAACTCACACCAAAATCGCCCAAAACACTTTTTTAATAACTTTCAAAATCCAACACATCCTTTAAAATTTTTTAAAGTCCCTCCAAATATGATAAACATCACATAAAATCCCACTCACATGTTTCATAAAACCCTTTTTATAAAAAAAATTCATTTTTCACATCGCACTCACACAAACAGCCCACATCATGTCCACACCTCTTTCATATTTTTTGTAAATACCATAATTATTTTTATAAAACATTTCCAAGAGGATACACATCACATGAAAAACCTATTCACATTTAAAATGGTCCATTTCAAAGTATAAACAATCCAAAATACTTTTCCAATATGTTTTCACCTCTTATATAAATCATTAAACCATTTGAAACATTCATAAAACAATTCTAAAGAATATACCAAAGCTTTTCACATAAAACCCATTTCAAAACCATATTTCAAGGAAAAAACCACACAAATAAAAATTCAAAACATGATTTTCATCCCCAAAAATATTTATTAAACTACCCCAAGTGTTATACCAACACCTCAAACAATACCACAAAATATACACATGAAAAGAACACATTTTCAAAATCACTTTCAAGAAGTACAATAGGGTTTTACACCTTAAACCCATTAAAAACATCATGAAAACCTAATGGCACACCAATAACCTACCAAATGAAAATTTTCATCCCAAAAAAAGATTTATTAAACCAATTTCAAATGTTATAAAACACCCAAACAATACCCAGAGGGCTACACTTGAAAAACACCCAATTTTAAGCTAAAATAAAACTATTAAAATAATTGCTTAACCAAATCCAACATAAATAGTTTTTGAACCACACATAGAATATTAGTAACATGAATAATATGTAATTCAAGAAAACTAACTCATATAGAAATTATTACACATGGAATCACCTACCTTTTATGTCAAAACCCTCAAAACATGGTGCGAAACATCAACCGGACCACCGCTGCACCTTATGGAAGATAAATCCAGACCTGGACCACAATATTTGACCAATAAGACACCAAATAAAATACTAGGTTCTAACCTCAACTTATGGACATGAGGAACTTCAAGAAAGGGTGAAAGAAACCCTAATTAATAGAAATAAATCACGGAAAGAAACACTTACTTGAAACATCTTGAATCAAACGAACCAAATACACCAAAATTTGAATCTCCAAGAGACCAAATATGATATGGAGGCCTTAATGGGGATGATAAGGTCATGTGGGGACTAAAATGGGGGAAAAGAGTGAAAATTAAAATATTTATGAAAGAATCAACTTATCTTCTCAAATCTGGACAATTTTAGGAACTCTAAGAATTTTTTCCCTACTGCTCAATGCAAATGAGGTCCAAAGTGGAAAAATGAATAATGGGGGTGAGTCTCGGGATTTTGGATTCAGGTGGTCGGTGGAATCATAGGAATACAGTAAAAAATGAGTATGTTATTAAAGAATTAAAAAAAAAGAACTGGAAATGGCTCATGGGTTGGCCTAACTCCAAATTAATTCACTCAAACCCAAAATGCTAATGAGTTCCAAAAAGGGTCCAAATGGACATGGTGAATTGCATAGGTCATAGGATGAAATGTGGGAAGTGGAATGGATGAAAAATGTAAAAAAATTATAGAGTTATAAAAGAAATAAAATTTATTTTTAAATGTAGAATTTGGTTAATGGTTTGGCCCAAATTTTGAAAACCCTTCATTTCCTCCAAAATGAATGGAAAACCCCAAAAGCAAAGAAAAAATGGAAATTAAATGATGAATAAATTTAAAATAAGTCATTTATGTGACATTATTATAATTTATTTAATTTATTAATACAAAACACCATTGAGGCCTAAAAAATATATATCTTTTATATTTAATTGGTTATTATATATTCATTACTAGTTAATTATTAACCAATAAATTCAAATTATATTTATGCAAATAATATATTTTCATATATAAGTTAATACCTTTGATAAATTCAAATTTATAATCTAGTTTATATATTATTATATAAAAATTAATTTATTATTGTTTAGTGAAACTTGGTCATTCATCTTACGCAAGCCATCGAGACAATTCATTATTTCATGTAATGAAAGCTATCCTAGATGATCAATGTAGAGAAATGCTAAAATTTATGTTGTTTTTAGTTCATTATTAACTTTTTTTTCAAATAATTAATGAAAAACATATTAATTTAATATAAAATAAACTATATTTAGTGTTCTAGGAATTAATAAATATCAAAAAGATAAATAAATTCGATAAAAAATCAGAAAATATAAGGGTGTTATATTCCACCCACCTTAAAATCAATTTTACACTTAAATTTATTCTGGGTTATCAAATGTATAAAATTGAATATTCCTTTCCTAGAAAACCACATTGTAAGAATCATTACTAAAATATACTTTAAAAAGGTAAATATGGAAGAATAATGGTTACCAAATGTAACAAAAAAATAGGAGAACATGGGTTGAAAATGAAAACATGGACTTGGAGGGAAAATGTATATATATTTGGGGATTGAATGAGTTCGTCAATCACAAACAAGTGAATAATAAATGATGATTTTTATGACTAAAAGTCACAAATCATAGATGATTTTAACATCCAACAGTTCAATAAAAATTATTGTACTTGGATAACATTTTATTTATAGATGGTTTTCATAATGTTTACGAATTTTGAGAAAATATATAATATTATGATTTTAGGAAAAACTCACCCTTTTTTGTTCTTTGATCCACCTAACCTCTTAATCTACAAGGGATGGTGAATTTTTCATTGTCGAATCACTTACAGATCATGAGATCCAAGAAATAACATCCCATTTGTCATCAGTTATCATCAACACAATCTTGTTAGAATATGTTATCAAATATGCATAAATCCTCATGTGGTGAGATAATACATTATTCTCTCAAATATAATCCTCAGATTAACTTAATAATTAAAAAAATTATTAACCTTATGAACCATCTAATAGTTGAAAATCCAAAAAAAATGAAATAATTCCATGAAATCATCTTAGCATTGATCCCCCAAATATCATAAAGTATCACTTTATTTTCACGTTCCAAACATGTGAATACCGTCATCATATATTCATTTGAAACATGGTAATAACCTAAATTACTATAAATCCTTTTTGAAAACATGCATACTTCATTATTTTAATGATTACTGGATACATTCTTTAAATCCAAGATGTTATAAACTTCATCCATGATGACATAGCCCACTTTGACAATAACTAGATATGGGGTAATTTTTACCTTCCAATTTACTTATTCATATACAATATATCATTATCCAAACATCATTAGCTCAACACTAGGGATTAACTTAGGGTTACCTTCCCCTAATCAGAATATCACTTTTCTATGAAATCACTTTCCTTTGTCATCATCACCATTCAATATGTCCTCTTCAATCCTTAAGGAAAACATATACTAAAAATACTTATATATTTCTTGATTAATATAACATATTATTTAAATTGAAAAAGATAAATAATTTACTCATCAATATTTATTCTTAAATGATTTCTCAGTCTTAAATAATTTATTCCTTAATACCTCTTTTCTAGAATATGAAATATGAATCTTGTTTTTTGGTTCCTCAACCTTAATCATTTCATACATCTTATGTAAAAAATACTCAATGAACATCACATACTTTTCACATGTCATTCGCGATCTCTTTATTTTCAAAAGTTTAACCAATAATTGTAAAAGATTCCTGATTCTCTTTATGAAATTTCTACTTTGGAAATCGATTTTCATAATGACCATTTTTTCTAAATCTGTAGAATTAATTTTTAACCATATTTCTACTAGTTCTCTCTATTGAAAAAATTTTGAAGGCACTGGATGAGAAAAACAAATCATAGAAAAAACCACATAATAATGAAAAATTACCTATAGGATATCTAAATCATGAAACATAATTTCGAATCTATAACACCTTTAGTTTATACTAGGTTATTAAAATTCAACCTCCATTTAAATCCATCTTTATGGTTTTTTAAGAGTATGTTATTTCCCAAAGCATATCCCCTGGGAGTGTCAAACCAGGTGTAGAGTAAGGCCTGTTGTCATGTACCAGGCTACACCGAGTCAAGACCAACAAACCTTGTCAGAGTTGTTACTCCTGGGTACATCTGTTCTAGAACCACATCCACTTGTAGTATGCATTCAAGGATGTATTTATAGGAAACCAATCACTCTATCCTTTACCAAAAATCTCGGAAATTTTTCTAAATGTTAACTCATCCTTATACTTATCCTTCGAGAGATCCATAGATATATCTATAAAAATATTCCAAGGGATCTCACAAAAGTTTAATATCCCTTGTTTCTAAAGTATAATTAAACCATCACTCGTATACTAAATATAATAACCCTTTCTTAATGTATATACCCATCACGTCACTTTTGTGGAATACTTAAAAAATATAAAAATAATATCACATAGTTTTTTTTAGTTTAGTGCCTTTGGAAACATGGAAACATAAACACTAGTAAATTAGCAATATACAATATCTCTCACTAGGTTATTCATGACAATAACCCATCTTAGAAAGATCATACTTAATACATAACCTTATAACATGGGGTGGGAAACATAAAAAGGGATGATCTGAGATGCTTCGTAAGGGTAGAAAAGGGAGACATGTGAGAATAAACATGATAATAGGGTTATGTAAACAAGATCATAACATTATAAGATTATACCCTACATATAAAAGATCATAAACATGAATAATAGAATAGTTTTTGGTTGTTCATAAAACATTAATCACCAGGAAATAAAGAACACAATCCATGAAATTGTAACTTAGGAATAAGATATGGAATTGTGTCATACATAAAAATGTTATATTATTCCCTATAAGTCATGAATCATTTCTATAATATATAAAAGACCATAATGTGACATGAACCTACTAGCAGGTACACAACACCATCCCCAGTTGTATTTCTTTCCTTTTAAAGTATCAAGTTTCCCCATCTTCCCCTTGTTGATCGGGTGTCCACATTTTCTCATAGTGGATTTGGGTTTCCCATATTCCATCTTCATGGTGACTACACTTATTAGGTAGGACAGACCAACATCCCTAGTATTAGTCCTTTACTTGTGAGGTAGTGTATTTTTTCATCTTCTCATAGAGGATCAAGCTAGTAAACATGATTCCCATCATTATATCATCATATATAAATCTGTACCCAATGCATTAAAGGGAGATATGTGTCTCACCCATCTCATAAGGTAATATTACATACATATGTCACAAAATAATAAAAAATAATATCATAACCCATTAAATTAAATGGATATAATAAAAATGAACTCATATGATAAAACATGGAAAAATATACATGTTTGATATTCATCTCATCAAAAGAATTACCATGGAAGAAGCAGTTTTTAAAATCAAATAACCCATAAAAGAGAAATGGATTTCAAAAACATCATGAAATAGGAACATAAACCATTCAAGGAAAAAATATTAATTTCAAAATTGATTCAATTCACAATAAATGCATGATTAATACCAATAGATGCTATATTATATGCAAAATCATTTTGAAAGAACTTTTACAAACAATTCTTATGGAAAATACCCTTCAACATTGAAAAATGATTTTAAAAAAATAAAACCCTTTGAAAAATATTTTCATGAAAATAAACTTGAAACCATGTGATGGAATCATTGAAAAAAAATTTAAAGACTCTTTTCCATTGAAAACATGTATAGGTTCTTAAAACAAATTTGATTTTTTTCCTTCAAAACATATAAAATAAGCATAAAAACTATTTTCATGAAAACTATTAATATAATATTTAAAAAATGAACACCATTTACTTCAAAATACATTAAAAACATATAAAATAATATTTTACGTCATTGAAATCCTTCACATTGAAAAAAAACTTTTGAAAACTTATAAAGGTGGTTTTGAAATTAATTTAAAACACTTTTTAAAGATAAATCATTTTTTAAAAACTTTTTCATCGAAAACAACTTTAATCCAATGAGTTTAAAAATGATTTGGAAAAAAATTTCTTCAAAAAAATTACTTTAAAACCTTGTAATTTAAGCTTCTATGTAATAATTATTTGTAAATATGTACATACCGAACTTTTCTTTTGCACCGTAATAAGTTTAGAAAAGTACCTCTATCAGAAAATGACAAGAATATTCAATTTTTAGAAACACGTTTTTTTAAAAGGTAAAAAAAATTTAATTTTTTTAGATCATATAAGAATAGTTTAATATTCTTGTAATAACTTTTATATAACATGGTTTTGAAGGAACACATATTTCTTACTGAAGAGAGAGGTAAATTCAGACATTCTTAAAAAACATTCATGATAATATTATGTAATAAAGAATGAAAAAATTGTACCATTACTTTAGTATAACAATAATAAACAGAATTCAAGAAAACTAATGATATTTCTTTATATTTGGATCATAATATTTCATAAATGGTTGCATAATCGAAAGAAATTTCTATAAATGGTGAGAGTGTAACTATAAATCATTAACAATTTAGTAACTTTGAAACATAACAAAATGGAAAGAAATAAATTTCAATAATTTTATTATAACATGAATAGTATTAAATTATTAATATTTTAGTTTAATATCTTTAAATACATCTCATTTAAAAATATAGGTGCATAACATGTCATGTGTCTCAAATAAGGCAAATTGAGACAAAATTACTATACCGATTTGGTAACTTTAGAAACATAAACCACATAAAATAATGGTTATCAAATGGATTTGTAATTACCCATAAAAATATTCATAATAATCATAGCATACATACATGGGATGTATATACACCACACAAAAGTAATGGGTTGTGAACAAAACATGTATGTCATGGGAATAAAGAGTGAGATGAAATTCTCTTATATTGTGTCTCGACTCTCATCATACATGTTAAAAACACATGTCTAATAAATGTAAGTATATTATAAATATTTTAAAGAACCATATTATTATATCTAATATCATATATGGTTTTATTATGAATTTAAATTACCCCTCATTCTAAATTCCATGTTAAGGTTTCGCTTTGGGTAGTATTCACTTTGAATTTTTCTTGTGTCTTAATTTTTTATATCTATGGTCCTTAAACTTATATCATGATTTAAAAAAAATATAATGATATAAATATAATTAATATTCCATATATTTGAATTATAAATAACTATATATTATAAAATTATTAAATGGAATACATCGTTCATGGAGATGGTAGGTCGTACGTACACATGAACATTGTTTCTGTTTAATTGCCGTATTGAAAGAAAGGGAGTAAATTAAATACAAGTATTTATGTGTATAATTTAATTAAATTATAATTATCATGTCATATATATAATATAGGTTCAATAAAAATATTTTTAATACATTTCATGTAGTGTGTGAACGAATCCCTTTACTTTGAGGGGCGATAGTCCACACTTCCTCAAATGAAATTACCGTATTTACACATGATGGAAAGCATAATATTATGTTCAAAATAAAAATTATATAAGATTAATGAAATTATAAATATCATAAATATCATATATATATATATAGTGGGTTATTGATATTTTCCCCCATTAGAGGTGATAAAGAAAAAAATGAACAATCATCGTTTTGTGAGGGAGTTAGTTCCTCATACACATAAACAGTATGTTTGATACCAATTAGATGAAATTTTGTGTAAGTGTAGGTGGAAATATTATATTAAAAACATGATAGTATATTTATTATACTGGTTATGTTATTAAATAATGTAATAATAATAATTTATGGAGTGGAGAATTGAAATTAAAACATGAACTTGAGGGAGGGTGTTACCTCTTAATCAGGTAACTCCTTTTGGTTTGCACCAAATGGATTCATTTGAAGTCTTTATTAAAAAATATAGGAATAAAGGAATATGTTTGGATTTTTTGGAATTGTATTATTTATATCATTTATGAATCTATGTGTTTTGAGATATGTGAGGAAGTGGGAGAGGTGGTGTCCATTTATAGGGAAGGGAAATGAAAAACTTGGTATTTTTTAAAACTAGTAAGGTGTGCCCATATATTTACCTGAAAAATCTCATACCAAACCAAAACAAAATCATGAATTTAAATTATATGTATTACATGTTTAAATACAATGGGTTTTTAAAAAGTAGCTATGTCATTTGGTCCCTTAAGTTTAAGGTTTATTCATTCATTAAGCTTTATTTTACCGTAATCACTATAATTATTTTTCATTTAATTCACTAATAATTTGGGTAAAAAATTATATTTTCCTAATTATAAATTATTAATTATGATTATTTAAAAAATTGATTCCATTTTTATGAATTCCAATCACATAATTGATCTGAATTAATTTAAAATGAATCACGCAAACGTGACGACACTGCTAATTTTTAAAGTAAAAATATCCAAATTTTTTCTATGTTTTCATACCCAATTTTAAAGTGAAATTTATTATAATTAAAAAAATTGGATTAATGGATAAAACATTTTCTTATTAAACTTTTAAACCAATTTATAACACAATTAAATCATATATATGGGTTAGATGAAAATGAATTTTTGAATTATAATTTAATATTTGTAACTATTCGGTAAAAAATAAAACCTTGTAGAAAAATAAAAAAAAAATTACCCTAACCTAATATTTATGTTTCTCTTTAAAATATTAATTTTCTTTTGAAATTTTTTATCTATAAAAGTACCAAAAAATGGATTTAAAATGGGCTCACGGTTTAAAGGTGGTAAAACTACTTTTATAAAATTATTGGTTTTTAAGCATAAAATTGTGTTTGTTCTTATCCTATATCTATAAAATATATTATATGAATATAAAAAATATATGATTGAATATATAAAATATATATCACATTAATTTAACATAATATTTTAATTTTATTTTATTTTTTATGTCCAAACTCCTTTGGTGTATAAAAAACAAATATATTCTTTATATTCAATTGGTTCTTATATCTCTATTTCCAATTAATTGGTAACCTAAGAATTTATCTTATATTTTTGTAAATAGTATATTTTCATTATTTAGTTAATACTATTCATAACCTATATTTTAATTGCTAAGTTATATCTTATTATATTAAATAACATTATAATATTTTTTGGTAAATCTCAGTCTTGTGTGTTATGCAAGACATTGAGAAAAGTCATTATTGCATATAACACAAGATATCATCAGTGTCCCGTTTAGATAAATGCCAAAATTTATGTATTTTGTAATACATGATTAACTTGTTTATTAATATAATGTTATCCAAACATTATTCTTTAATATAAAATAATCTTATTTAGTTTTAAGAAAAATGATAAATATAAAAAAGATAAATTAATCTCGAAAAAAATAATTCACAAAATCTTAGGGTGTTACATGGAAAATAAACAAAGTGTCAGGCCATGAAGGCCTAGATACAAAGTTTCTAAGACCAAATAATCCTTATCTATTCCTATTATAATCTCAATCGAAACTCGTTGATGCATTGTATTGATTCCTAGGATCATGTTATACCAAACAAGTCCAAATAAAGTCTATGAAAACCATATTTAAGGGGTTTTAAAGCCCATGGAATCCCACAAAATCAAGATCAAAGGAGTATACTCTATCCAAAGCATCCAATATTATGTCAATATATAGGGAGTAACATCTATGTAATCTAAAGAAACACTCATTATTCCATACCATGTGTATACCCACTCATGTATCCATTTCACATTCAATTACACCTCATGTGTATACCCACTCACATATCAAAATTCGCATTCTAGAGAAAATAGTGAGTATACACACTCTTTTAACCAAACCATTTACAATTAAAACATTAAAAATTAAACAAAAACATATCGTAACATTGTAAATGAGGAATCCCATCTCCTAACCATCTCATTTACTCCAATTCATTTTTTTAAGGGAGTCCTCTATCCATGCAAGAACCAACTCACCCCATGGGTTATTTAACATGGTCTGAAAAAGGGGAATTAATATTGTGCACCCTATGGGTGGCCTTGGTTTAGGAAACAACCACAAATGCAACTCAATTTAACCTAAGTGAATCCTAAATAGATTAAATTTCATTTAAATTAATTAATATTTTTAAATTGTTGGTCACATCAGAAATTCCAACGGGAGGCACAATGAAAGATAGTATTATAATGCACCAAAACCAATGTAAAAATTATAGATAACCTAAAATTGATTATTAGTATTGTGTTTTTCCATTATCATCTTCTGATTAAACTCAAATCGAGAGAAAAATGAAGAATATATGAGGATCTAGAAAATAGGGCAAATTAGATTGCACTTAAATAGAATAGTCGATATCCAGAAGAATAAAGAATGGATAAAAAATTCTGATCTTATTAGCATACATATAACATGAATGACTATGTAAAAAATAGCATCTTGATTTAAAAATGGAATCAAATACAACCACTTGTCTTTATTGGGTACCCCTAAGTTTAAAAAGGGAGGCTGATGTCTTACGTCCAAAATAGAGGCCCATACCTCTTATTTTTTAACTGATTGTGTATTTATAAGATGTGAAAATAACAAACATGTCATGAAAATATCAGGATCTTACTCCATGGAAAACCCCTTTATATGATGTGAAATATCCTGGCCACACCACTAGACATCATGTAATTGATACACATCGTGTATCCTAATTACACTATGTGTAATTGGCCTACAACCAAAATATAGCCCTCTAGCCTCTTCCTTCCCAATAAAAACCCAAACAGCCCATAGATCGGCTTAGGGTTTATTCTAAAAAGATTGTAAGGAATATTTTTGGCATAAAATAAAAAGAATTTTTACCTTAAGAAAAACCACGTATCTTACAATCTTCCCCCTTAATAGAATTTATCCCCGAATTTACCTCTTAAAGGTGGTCAAGATTCATCTGAGAACAAATCTAGACACTGATCATGTACATCATCCTCACTCTTCCAAGTCTCTTCCTATAAACAGTATTACTTCCATAGCACCCATACAAGAGGAACCGACCAGCCTTATAGAACCTCCATTCTCCTTCCAAAAATAATAATCAGATTCTCTTTAAAGGATTACATAAACCTATAACTCAAACACCTTGGGCTAAAAAGAATTAGATGGGTATAAATGATAGTGGAACAACTGAGATACATGAAGGAGTTCATGCATAGATTCGTACCTCTGATGTAACTATAACTAATCAGCTACCGACCTGACTCTACTCAAAATCTTTGATGGATCGACAAATCAAGGTGGAAGATTACCCTATCTCCTAATCCTTATATTTCCTAGCCTCGGTGAAACACTAAGGAAGACCTGATCGCCAACCTTGAACTCTAGTGGTTGTCTACAATGATCGGCATAGGATTTATATTGAGACTATAAAATATCCATCCATTTTTTAATCAACTAGACCTACTCGGAAGTATCCTATATGATATTCAGTCCAAGTAAAGTGTATCACCTACCTCTAACTAGCATAGAGGTGATCAGCATGGCCTACCGTAAAAAGCCTCAAAAGGTACCATCTATATCATTTCCTGATATCTATTATTTTAGGTGAAATAAACTAGGGGAATATGCCTCTCCTAAGGGCCCCCAAAATCCAGAATGTATGATCGTAGTATATCTCAATGCCCCTTTATCATACTCTATAACATGTCATCAATATGAGAGTGGTATGATGTGCCCAAAAGTAATTATATACCCAGTTCCTTAGGGAAACTCTCCTAGAAACAAGATGTAAATCGGGCATCCCTCTTTGAAATGATAGGGCATGAGACCCCATGAACTCGTACTATCTCATGGATATACAACATCCCAAGCTCAAAAACTTGAACGGTCTCTATGATAGTCATGAAATGATAAACAAACATGATCCAGTCTGCAAAAAACCATACAGTATCATTACCATGAGGCGACCTTGGTAAACTGGTAACGAAATCCATAGTGAAATCATCCCATTTCCACATAGGAATAAGTAACTAATGTAAAAGTCTATATTTTTTCTGATTTTCCTCATCCACCTACTAAAATATGGAACACCTCATAACAAAAATAGCTACCTAACAATTCATACATGGCCACCAGTACTGACGATGTAAGTCATAGTACATCTTGGTGACTCTAGGGTCCACTGCCCATATCAAGGCATGAAACTACCACATCATCTCCTCAAATACGCCCAATAGAACTCAAAACCAACCATGAATATGCAGAATATCACTCTTGTATAGAATCCAACCAAGATGTGTGTCCTCACCTTCCATGCTCTCTCATGGAACTAGGCCTTTTGAATCTGATAGCTTTCTTATCCCCACACTATACAGTAGGGTTGACTTAATATCTAAGGATGATATAAAATTCTTCCCATAACTATCATGAACCTCTATGTGCATCTTCGATAACAACTCCATGAGCTTCCACTCACTATTAGCCTTCTAAATAGCCTATATCTGAGCCCTCCAACTTAGTGTATTAACCACTACATTTTATTTACAAGGAGTGTAGGTAAGATTGAATTTGATAGACTGTATGTACTCCACATACCTTCACTACATCAGATTAAGATAACTCTATGTAAATATTTACAAGAGTATTTTTGGGTATTTTTACAATAACAATTTGATCTCCAAGTAATTAATGTATCCAATGACACAAAGCATGAACAACTATAGCTAACTTGAGATAGTGGATCAGCCAATTCCTCTAATTTGGATTCAAATGTTGAGACCCATATTCCATGACTCTATCTTCCTACATAATCCCTACTCCCAGCCTAATACCATATTCATCACAATGCAAAGTGTTTGTTATTTCTTTCTCTAGAAGTATCAAGACTGATGCTAAGTCAATCACATTTTCACCTCTTGAAAGTCTATTTCATAGGAATCTAACCATACAAAGTTCACACCCCTCTTACTCAAGATCATATTTGGAATTAATAATAATGAGATGTTATATATGAAACTCCTATAATATCCATCTATCCACAAGAAACTAAACATATCAATGAAGTTCCAAGGATGCTCCAAATAAACTACAGCTCTCACCTTCACTAGGACAAATTATACTCCATTCTCTAAGATGATTTGTCCTATAAATTAAATTTGATTGATCCGGTGGTTGAAAATTTTTAGAATGAGATATAAATAATACTCTATCAGTATATTCAAAATAATATAAAGTTTTTTTCCATTTTCATATCGATTTTCAGACTAAAAAATTATATCATCAATGAAAACCACAACAAAAAAATCCAGATAAGGATGGAAGATTTTGTTAATCAGTTCCATGAAAACTATTGGTGTGTTCATGAGATCAAATGACATAACCAAATACTCATATATATCAAACCTCTTACAAAAAATAGTATGTGATATGTCTCCAGGTTGAACACAAACCTGGTGATATCCCGACCTCAAATCAATTTACAAGAACACCTGAGCTCCTTGAAGCTAATCAAATAGGTCATCTGTCTATGGAAAGGGATTTCAATTTTAACCATCAATAGGCCAAACTTATATAGCCTAAGGGATCCATCGGCATCTTTATAAAAAAAGGACTAGTAAACCCCGTGGAGAAATACTAGTTAGGATAAAACCCTTTTCCTTTAAACCCTCTTACTATCACTTGATCTGCTACAAATCTATCATAGCCATCCATTAAAAAGGAATGTATATCGGTGCAGCTCTTGGAACTAGATCAATGGGGAACTCAACATCTCTCTTAAGTGGTAAACTAGAAATTTAATTTGAGAAAACGTCCCTAAAACAATAAACCAGTAGAGGAATGTATGTCTGACATACTCCCTGATCATCCAGATGAAAACTATAAATATTTTATTTATTCCTTCCCATCCCACAATTATTAGATCTAACTCAACTCACCTGTACACCCCATTCACCCTTTTGAGTATAAACTTCACCCTCTAGAAATGTGAAAATTACTATTTGGTTATAGAAGTCCACATAATTTTGATAAGATACTATCCAGAAAATCATGAGTATGACTTAAAACCCTGTCATATTGAGCACATAATGATTCTGGATGAAGTTACTCCCACCAACCTCTAAGGGGGAACTCTCTACACTAGCACACATCATTCATTATTATTCCCAATGATGTTCCTAGAATCATAATGCTCTCAGAAGATAGTATAACAAGACAAATGATTTTCACCATAGGTGAAAATATTAAACTATGTGATTCACCTATATTAAAAAGAGAAGATGAAATAGTGAGGCTAAAAAGATCATAGCTATCACAATAGAGGGTCTGACACCCTGAACCTTAGGGGTAGGCTATACTGAATATATTTGGATGCTTTGACCATGACCACCACTACATCGGGTTGATCGATCGATATTTCCCCAACATCCTTCCTAAAATAGAGCTGAGAAACCTACTCCAAAACCTAGTGTTAGAGATAACCTTTACCATTCACTTCTAGTGAAAAATTCTGGCAAAAATGTTGTACATGGACCATCCTTCCTCAATCTCGACACTCGATTAGGCCGAAATACTACTCGTTCTTAATGTGACATCATCTTACACACTAATTAAAGAAAACTAAGCTGCAATTACTAACATCCTAATTGGTACTCATCTCACGGTAAGCCTCAAAACAATGCTTCCAACCTAAAGATGCTAAGCCACTAGGTCAATAGATATTGCTTCCCTACTCTGTGCTCACATATTCTTTCAGGTTCTAATCTATAATCAACACCTAATTCAAAATTTCTATGATATAGGTCAATCTAAACATGTTAACATCAGATCTTATAGCATTTCTAATACCTTCATTAAAGATTCTCTCTCTCAATAAATCATCCGCAAGGTATGTAGGCATAAAATGCTACAACATTTTAAATTGTGCCTATTAATCCATATCCATCACATTGAACTACTCCATATGCATGAATTCCCTAACCTAATCCATCTGTAGAGTCTCATGGTATAAAAAATTGTAGAGCCTAATTTGGAAAACATCCCAAATTGTATCATGTAGCCAATCAACCTGGTTCAGAACGTCCCACTAGCACTTTATTGGTCCATGAAAAATGTAAGTCTCAATCATAACTCTCCTCTCAAGAGGTGTCTCCATATTCTATTCATATTATAAATATGTGGACCACCATCCTTTGAAATGGTTGGATGATGTTGTTAATAGAACACACGTGTTAGTTTATCCATATATAAGAATGGTTGTGGTGCTCACTAAAAAGTATGCATGAAGTGATAGAATACCTCAAAGAACTATTCCTTAACACCTTTGTTTGGAATACTAGATGGTGTCACAGCTGGAACTAGAGGAGAATTTGTTGGTATCCCTTGGCCAATTACATCTGGAGTGTGGTCATCACCTCTCTCATGGCATACAATATGATTTCTTCATGGTTGACTTCCCCTAAAATTAAAAACATATGATTCAAAAACGAAAAATACCAATGTTCATATCTCAAATTCATTGGACATTTCAAAACCCTCCTATAATGAGGTTATAACACATATACTACTCCTAAATCCATGGATATAACAAGAATAAACACCAAAAACCACTAGATACACTACCCCTTAGCCACTCAAAAACTAGGTGTAGGTAAAGTCTTTCTTTACAAGTTAACTTTTCCATTTCAATTAATATTCATTTTACCTTTATGTCACATTTAATTTTAAATGGTTGAACTAATGGTCCTCTAAGTTCTGATCCAAAAGGTCTCATACACCATATAAATCAAAATGTGTCACCCAGATAATTTACACTATATCACATTCACTTTAATTGATTGAATCAAAGGTTGTGTCACTTCCTAGTCCATAAGGACCCATAAACCTTATGAACTAAAATATAGAATAACTTTTCTATCCACTACAATAAATATATCATAATAGTAGGTAAATCTATCATAACACCAATATTAACATCATGAAACAAGTAATGAATCTTAAATGGCATTGCATAATGCCCAACATGAAATCATTAATAAGTTCCAAAAATGATTCATGAGATGGATTACCCTCATCTCATCAGGTTTCACCAAAATAGAACCATAAATCATATCAATAATAACATCACAATCAAGTTCATCACCCAAACCTAGAATCAAATAAACTGTAATAGTAAAAATCTAAAAAAACAATTTAATTCAAGAAAAATTTAATTTTTCAAGTACAAGGGTTAGCTACACCTAGGAAGAGCTCGTTACCAAATTCCAATACCATCCATCCATGTCATTTTTCAGAAAATAGTAAATGAAAAAAGAAAATAAAATGATATGATACACATTCTAACATCACCAGACCTGGGTTCCATTTAACAGTGCCTTGATCCCAGTTGGATGCATGGCCTCAATCTCATCTCCCCAAATGCAAGTGTGTGATAACATGCAGTGGGGTCCTTGGTGTGTTAGTGGGGAGATTATTCCCTCATCAATGAACTATAGCATAGTGTAATATTAATAACAATCAAAAGTGAAAGCAGTAAATCATACAGATAACAGATAAATAGTATGAATAGGTAACAATTCTTGAAAGGAATATCATATATAATAGATTGTAATACATGTATCTATAAAACAACCAAAATAGGTACACAATAGTAAAATAATATACTAGTTACCAAAATACCAAAAAAGAAAAAAATTAAACCTTGAGTATCATCGTAAGCTTTAGCCTGGTCTCACTCTCTTCTACTCTTAAGCAAGGCAAAAAAATCAACCCCCAAACTGTGGTTGACTTCCCCTATTTCTACCTGCATCCATGAAGTTTTTATGTGTACCCAACAGTAACCTCCACATGGTGTGAGAAACAATCCTAGTAGGTAACCACAAAAATATATTTACAATCTTGGATGTTAAATATAATAAGATAATAGTGTGTAGATAAAAATTTATGTAATAAATGAAAGTAATGATTTTCATGGCAGGTAAACTACTAAACCAATAATACTAGGATAACCTCCTAAGGAAAAATGAAATATATGGTCAAGATCCACTATTAAGGAAAAATACAATTGAATAAACAACCAACAAGGTCCTTCAATACATCTACACAAACAATTTCAACCATGTACTATTTTATAGTGAAGTGTTAGAGTAACAATAGTCATTCCATTCAACTAATCATTTCATATTACCCAACAAAATTCCATATAAAAAGGATTCACAGTTCCCATGGCCCTGCCAAATAATAAAATGTATATACCATGAATTTATGGATCTAATGTGTATATGTTTAAGTAATTCTCATCTTGTCCAAATAAAATCTTGATTTAAACTCAATTAGGAACTTTGTGGTGTCCTGATATCATTTCATACCAAACGTGCCATACACAAGTCCATGAAAGCTATATCCAAAGGGCAGCAAAGCCCAAGGCATCCCTTGGAATTAAGACCCAAGGAGAATACACTATCCAAGGATTCCAAACCACATCATGATCCAAGAAGTAGCATACAAATCATTTCAATGATTATTCTTCTTTCCATTCCATGACTATACCCACTCATATAGCCAGTTCACATTCAACTACACCTCATGAGTATACCCACTCACAAATCAAAATTCACATTCATGAGAAACAAATTTGTGTACACACTTATTTAACCCACCCATTTACAATCCAACCATCAAACAATTCAACATAGACATGTTATCAAATTTTAAAGGAGGAAATATTTCTCTAAACCATCTCATTTAATTCAATTTGTTTATTTTAGAGAATACTTTATCTAGAAAGCATCAAATCTCTCCATCGATGGTTTAACATGTATTATACAAGGTAAATTCATATGGAACACTCCATGGGAATCCCTAGTTGGGGAAATAACCACTTACACGTCTCAAATAGAGATAAGGGCATCCTTAATAGGCTCAATTGCATTTAATTCAACTAATTAGATTCATTTTGGGGCCGCATCGGGAATCCCGGTTGATGGTAAAATAGAATATATCCTTATAAAGCACAAAAAAATGAAAAATATATAGACCACCTGATGTGGCTCATTAGTAGAGTGATCTCCTATTATTAGCTCTTAGTTTAGCATAGATTTTTATAAAAACTAACAATGGATGAAGATCATGAAAATAGGGCAAATCAACATGCACCCAAATTGCATAGCTAATATCTAGAAGGATGAATAATGGATAAAACGTAATTTAAATATTACTAGTGTGGATAGAACATGACATAAAATGTAAGATATATATTTTGGATCTACAAACGGGAGTAAATCCTACCGCTTGGTGTTCTAGGGTGCTCTTGCACAAGAAAAGGGAGGGTGAGGGATTCTGTCCAAAATAGAGGGCCCTTTATTTTATTTATTAAAAAATATTCTTGATAATTGACATGAAATGTAAATACATTAGATTTCATGTAAATATTAGAGTTTTTCTCCTTGGGGAAATACTATACATGACATTAATGATTCTGGACACACCATTACACGTCGTGTAATTGATTCACATCTTATATCCCAATTATATGATTTGTAATTCCCCTACATACAAAATACATCCCTCCATCCTCTTTCTTCCCAATAACTACCCAACTAGAAAACATCCTAGCTAAGGGTATAAGACAAAATAAATTGTAAATAAGAGTTCAACTAGAAACAGAATAATATATACCTTAATAAAACTTGGGATCTTACAATTGACCTCTCAAAGGTCGACTTTGAGTTTATCACTAACCAATCTTCATTATAGATTATTATAGGTTATGAAGGAATGTTGAGGTTATGGTGAGTAATATTCTTGTATATATATTTTTAATATAATCATGAGACACAAAGTAATGAATAATATTGTTTTGTTCACTAAATGAACCAATAGTAAAACCATATGGGGTTTCATACATATGTCTTTGGAATACTAGGGTTGCATGAATCATATTTGAGACCACACTACCTGAGGTTTGTGGGATAACTTTTGTGGGATCCTTCATACTTTGATACCCTAATTACATTATTATATATATTGAATTAGCTAATCATGTGTTTGTTGGTTATTTTGTTGAACATGTTATTGATTAAATCATAACCAATATGGGATTTTCCTCTCGTATGATGAGTGTGATATATGTCCCCTCGATTGAGATATATTGTGAATTGTGTTTCCATAGATAAATAAAACATATTATGTACTTATATATTCTGATGAGTGAAATGTGATGTGATCATCCATACATATGAATGAAATGTGATGTAATCATGAAAAAGTTCGGTCTATAAATTATGAATCTAGTACATATGAGTTGGAGACATGGGATTGACAAACTCTATGTCACATTGTCACAAGAAGTCTCATATAAAGGGAATATATGATAATTAATATTTTCAAATGATGAAGACAAGTGGACATAACTATTGACATAAATGTGTTTGATGGAGATCCTACTAGATCCCTTTATAGATTGGGTAGCATTGATTATTTTCACGAGGCTTATCTTTTTATACATATATGAATCTAGATATTTATGAATATTTTGACACTACAAAGGCTCATGGGATAACACATTTTAGTTAACTAAACAGGGATTGTGTTTGATGTAGAGAGATAAACTAAAAATGGTTTAGTGTTAATTTAGAAGTGTTTTTGATAGGTATTCACAAGGTATTTCATGTGATGAGATACAAGGTGATTCTAATGGTGGATTTGAAAATTGGTTCTGGAATATATGAAAAGGGAATTTTGAATTTGGTTTAACAAGTCATTGTATATGATATAATATAATGTTAAATGGCACAAAACCTTTTAAGTATTTAGTGAAAGTGGGATTCAATTGGATATTCACTAAAAGAGGCACTGCCAACCATGGTGGTGAATGGGAAGTAGCTCACCAAAATGGGAACCACCATAGCATGGTGGTGCATGTGATTCCATGGTATAAACAAACAAACTTTTATTCAATTTATGAAATTGACATTAATTCTTTAAGGCATAATTTCTTTCATTTAGATGTCATTCAATGTACTGTTTCATATGATTAAATTTTTTAGGTTGTTTATTCATAAATTAAATATATAAACTAGAGAAATCTTTAACTCAGGCATTGGAACACTTGAGTTAAATAAATGCATCATTTAGAAGTATTCCCATTCTATGTAACCGAATACCATGTAATGGTAGTTGGTGTGGGTGATTTTTTCATGTGTAATTGATACTTATCCAATCCTAAAGCATCATTATTATATCTCCTTAGCATAGTGAGGTTCTATTATATTATAGAGTGAAGAAGGATCTCATTCATATGATGAATAATTCATTCATACTATGAATACTTTAAGTGGTTGGAGGCTTTCTTCAGCTACTTCTCTTACCTCTCTCAAATGCATCATATGAAGATCAATATGGTTGGAGAATCCATATTGGTGAATTGTATTCATTGTTTTTTATTTCCTTCATGCACTATAATTATTATTCTATATCAATTCTGGATTTTTGATTTATTTTTCATCCAGAACTTATATTAAGAGTTAGTAAACTCAAAGGAAAACCAACATTTATTACCTATGAAAATTTATTTTACTAATTTTACTATATATTTAAATGTTTTCAAATAAATAAACCATCTATTTAAAGATAATTATTAAGTTTAGTCTGTTATGTATTGATAAACCAAACTACATGTAAAGGAAAACTAAAATAAATATAAAGGTTATCTTCACATGCATAATTGTATTGATGAAATCTTGGAGTATATGTTAAGGATATACTGGATTGGTGTCAAGGTAAATCATTCATCAAGATTTGTGTAAAGGTGTTCAGTATTTCAATGAGTTGCTTAAAGAACAGTGTGTGCATTGTAACTTCCCCAACTTTTTTAATAGTCAAAAAACGTTAACATAATTTAATTGAGAAAATCCTAAGGGTGACATAAAGGTTGTATCATATCTATGTGAAGGTAAACCTGGTTTATATGGAGCTACATTAAGGTAAGAAAGAATTGTGTAAAGGTAAAGAACATAAGGGTAAGATTAAATGAGGCCATCTGGGAATTCAATAATTCATATACTTTAAAAAATGATAGGATTTTTTATCATTATATGTAAGTTTCTTTCATGTAAATACATCATGATACTCAGAATCAAGTCATGATTTTAGATGAGTTATAGGTTTATCATTCTTCACATCAATGATAATAACACTACATCGTGGTGATTAAAAATGAGAATATTATGGAATTCATGAATTATTTTATCAGTTTATAATTTTCATAAATGAATTTTTATAGAAATATAATGATAAATATATCATCTTAGATTGATTTTAGAAATTCATATTCATTATTTGAATTTAATATATTATTTTACTTATCATCATATAACTCAAAGATAGTGTATGAATTTGATGATTGTATAACATTGTTAAATAATATCATTTGACATTGCGATCATATGATTTACAAGAGGATAATATGTATTTGATGATCATATTACTTATCAATTAAAATAAAAATTCTAAGTATATGAATTTTCTAAATTCTTATGATATCTGGTTATGATGATCCATGTGGACCGAGATTATACGATTAAAATATCACGATAAATTTTCTATGACTCTAATAGCTAAATGATGAGCATAAATGAAGATATAAATTATAATTTTTAAAAAAATGATTTAAATTAATGATAATGAAGGTTTATTCCGTGTCACGGTAATATGATGAAACCAGATGATCATGAGGAGTTATGTTCCGCATTTTAATGAGAAATACCAAGTTATTTCTCCTACATTATCACAATATATTATGATTTCTTAAATATATGTGGTATTTGTGGATGTTTAAAGCTGAGATAATAATCCATGAACTATTATTTAATAATGTGGAAAATGATAGTCGAGTCTTTAGGTATAATTTAATGAAATACACCATGATAAATCTAGATTCCAAAAATACAAGAAGTGGAAAGGCTGGGTATCATACAGATTAAAATAAAAAATATTATAGAATTAATATAATAATGTTGAAAATAATATATATTAAATGAAGGTAAAGAATAATAATATGTTTTCATGATATTATTTTAAGGATAATACCTATATATTGATGAAATTATTAGATATTTGATACAATACCAAGTTTCATATCTTGTTTATCATATAAGGAAGAGTGACATAGTCCCATTCTGATCAACATAAGAAGACGGTAGAATGAGTATAATAGTGCCTCAATTATATAAAATATTCAAATAGGCCAATAAATAATAGGAGTGATCCCATATTTTAATATTTTGATATTGTAAAATTAAATGATGATTGAGGTAGCATTTATAGTTGCTGATATTTGAGTAAGTAGATCATATTTTTTCAAGAGACACGCTAACATATAATTTTGATATACATATATGTTCTATAAGTCAATTCTTGTATCTATATAAGTTGTTTGATTCTTGTTTTGGAATTGGTAATTACAATGTTGTATGGTTCCAAACCCTATACCCTTTCCCAAAATTCTTGTGATAATAAATAGGAAGATTTTTTGAGTCGGATAAAATCCACAATATATTAGGTATGTAGTCATAAAAGTAAAGATGAACCCCGGTAAGAAACATTGTTGTTATTTTGTGTTACTTCCTCCTTATATAATATGTATACCAAAAAATGTTGAGATAATAAAAGGGAGATATAAATCCAGTAACTAAACAACTGAGCATGTAACAAGTGAAAAGGTTTAAATTGGATATAAATACACCATCATATTTTTACCCCACCCCTATCTTAGTCAAAAAAATACCTTTGTGATATTATCAATTAGTATCAAAGTTGGTCAAACAAATTTTGGATTATAATAATTGAAGTATTTTTTATGATTTAAGTTTCTATTCCAAATTTATCTTGTAGTGAAGACTTTTAGAATTAGAATACATGGATGTTAAATCAGTCATTAAGGAGATAGATAGAAATTTTATGTTTGATGAATCAAATCAGTTAGACATTAATGAGTAATAATAATATTCTTTCCACAATTTTCCAATTGGAGAACAAAAAATTAGTTGAAACATCACAACATATATGATTTACAAGGAGATTCTATTTTTTACATTAAAATATATTCTTCGTAATTCCCAAAAAAATAAAATCACTTCTATTTGTTAATTGTTTATATGTATGTAGAAATGGATCACTCCTCTTGAAGAAAAAGTTAAGAAAATGGAGATAACAAACACAAAATGTGATATTGAGTGTAGATATAAACAAGAAATGTAATGTAAAGAGTGCTAAAATAAAAGATTTTGAAGAACCCTATTCCAAATTTGGTAAGTATTGTTTTTAGGAAATACTAAAAAAATATAAAATAATATTTTTAGGAGTATAATTTTTATGTTTTAGAGAAATATAAAAAGATATAAATGATTTCAAGGTTTCTTTACTAAAGCATACAATCCACAAGATAAATGATATTGAATTTTTGTTATAAGAGAATCCTCAAATTCGTAATTTTTTATAAATATTTCATAGAAGTTTATAAATGAGTATTTAAAAAAAATATCAATGGATGTCGAGAAGAATATATTAAATATTAATTTTATTGAATTCTAGGTCATATTGGTGAATCTAGAAAGTACTCAAGAAAATACTTTATAGAAATAGTAAAAGAGAGTTTCCACCACATTTAATTCAATAGAATTTTCTTATTTTAAAGACTTGTATTTCATGCAAAAATCATCCAAATATCCTTTGATAAAAAATCTCAAGAATCATTAAGTAAATATGTACTATAAACTTCTATAAACAATATTTTTAAAAAATACATTTTCATGTACAATATAAACTTGTGATCAAAATATATAGAAAAGTGGTAGATTTTTTTAGGATATCTCTGATATATAAAAGGTGGTTATAAGTATGTGTATGACAATATTTTTCCAAAAAGGATTAACTAATGGTAGAAAATTCTAAAAAATTGTAGGATCCTCAATCTGAAAATCTAGACAACCAACTATATAAAGAAGAATAGGGTTTATGCATTATTGTTTATACTATAACAAGTTTTGGAATAATGATTTGGATTGTTGGAATAATTTTTCAACATATTTAAATCAATGTAATTTATTATTTATTGGGAGAAAATCTAGGATAAATAAAAATTCACAGATAGAGGGGAACACGTTTTCAGTTTCAAAAAGATTTGGAAAACCAAAAAAATATATCTATGATGACTGAAATCAGAGTGGTCAAATAAATGGTACATGATAATATAAGATTGTTTCAAAATATAATGAATAAATAAGGCCAAAAAATTTGAATAATTGAGGAGAGGTATCCATGTGTAATAAGGGGAAGAAAATTGATAACTAGAATATACACAAGAACATTTCAAAAAAGACAGGTGAGTCGGACTTGGGTTATAAGAAGGAAAAAATTGTAGTTCACAACACATACAAGATGTAAAAAATGGTAACTAAACTAAAATAAATTATTTCCTTTCTTTTTCGTCTAAAAGGATGCATCATAGAACATATACACAATCCATGAGTGTAGATTTTGAGAGAATCCAAAAATAATAGAATTGATTATAAGTCTAACCAATAAATTATAGGATTGACATGGTGAGGAAAAATATATAGAAGACATATATAATAATAAAGAATCATAATAATACACTTCATGTATACTTTATCATTAATCCAACTACATAGGATAGAGAAAAAATGGAATAAGAATAATTAAAGGAATGTGATAAGGTAAAAGAAGAGATTCCACATGAAGAAGAAGTCAAATTTCATGGTAGGATATCAAAAGATGAAAACATTGTTGGAGTTATTTACCTAGAACCAACTTTTATGTACTTTATGATTAACTATATTCATGGTTTTTTTATATTAGGAAATTTTCAATAACATCATTATTTTTTTACTATGTGACATTTTATATGTTAATTTTCAATGGATTTTTATCATATTGAAAGGTCATAGTAGTTTGCCACTGTGATTAGAACCTAAAAGTTTTATGACAATATTCTTAAAAATCTTTTTCTATGGCTATATGAGCTATCATGATCCAAACCAAGTCACCCCTTGACTTGGAACCCAAGATGAATCATGACATATAGATGTTTCATTCCCAATCACCTTGGTCTAGTAATTAGTGTCATGGTCTTAAATAATAATTGGTGGGATCAATTTCACCCTCGATATAAATATAACAACACATATAAAAAGAGTATGGAATAATATAATTGAGATGTTCCATAAACTGACGAATTGATAAAGAGTGTAAAATCATATAAATAAACTAAATATAAATTAAAAATCATCATCATAAATAAATAAAAGGTAATCTGGATGTAAAGGATAATACAGATACATCCCAAAATAAAAAAAATCCCAAACCAGTCCACTAAAACTGATCTCTATGTGGACATAAATCACTATATATCTCAAAATAGAACTACAATAAATAACATGAACATCCTAAAACAGAACACTGATGTTAAATTGAAAAAAACTGTAAGAAATCGATAAAAGTTCTATACACCTAATGGTGTATGTTGGGTGTGATAGAAACTGAGTGTAATAGGATTTCACCTTATAGTTTTTCCAATTCCTTTCAAATAAAATTTAATTTTATGAAAGTTTGAAATATAAAAAAAGTTATTAATTTTTGATATTATTATATAAGATATCCCATTAAACCTATTTTTTAAACTTGATTTCATTTTCTTTTAAATAAAAACAGTCACTTTCAAAAAAAATCGTCAATATAAGCCTCTTTTACAAAATTTACCAATTTCAAACCCACATTCAATATTCACTTTATTAATATATTTTTTCAAATATCTTTATAAAAAATTAAAAAAAATATGAGAAATATACATGAATAATAGAATTAAAACATTAAGTCACAAATTCATATAAGAATATATTTAAATAATAAATAAAATATGTTTATGGTTCCACACACACATATCGAGCTACAAATATCAAAAATAGAAGGTAATCGAATGGAAATTAATGAATTATATGTGGTAAATTACAATATATATCATGATAAAATCCTATATGTATTTTTTTGGAACCATATGTATGAATATTGATGAATTCCTTTGTCTATAACCGACTAGAATCTCTAAACTAGCTTCACTGGTGTCACTCCCATGTGAACATCAATACCATAGCATATCTAGCTTGTCTAATTAGGACTATATAGTATACATATATCATAACTCTCTATGATTCTTATGATCCCTATGTATTTCAATCAATAATAGTTGACCTATCACATTCATCAATAAAACAAAAGTAGTAAGTCTAATCTCACCATTTACACCCTCAAAAGAATCACACCCTTTTGCATTTCAATCACATCACAAAAAAACAATATGTTCCCCTCGACCAATAATTAAAAAAATGAAATAACAAATATCCACGTTAAGGTTTATAGTTCAACAAGGTGGTCAATAGGGTCTCACTCACCCTCAATATTTAGAAAACTATTCAATAGTTTCAAACAGGCTTCACTAAATATGGATTATGCATATCAAGTCATTACTTAATAATGTGAAATCTATTTCTAAAACATTTGATAAAATAATTTAATAAGACCATATGAAAATAAATTCCAAAACCAAAAAAATCATTTGAAAAATAAAACATTTTAATATCACTTCTTAATCTTTTCATGACCCAAACATGGTTAAATAACTTCAAACATCACCACTTTATTTCAAGAAAACCATTTATCCCTTTAAAAATACATGAATTTAAAGTACCACATGAAATACCAAGTAATATATTTATTCCAATTGAAACCCCATAAAAAATTATGAAATTCATTTTGAATATCAATCATAGAAATAATTAAGAAAATAAATCATTTTGAAATTCCAATCATCAAAAGGCATTCCAAATTAAGGGAACATAAAATAACACCTACCAAAGTTGAATTATAATCAATACATAAGTCATTTCCTATGATAGATAATGCTATAACAAGCCTCTAAGGGACATCTTCATGCCTAACAACCAAACCCCCATTTCTTTAGGTCACTCAAAAACAAAACATTGTTTCCCCAAGTGTTAATGGGAGAGAGAAAACCTAAAGGATAAGGGAGGAGGGAGAAAAAATAAAGATAAAATAGAAGATTAACTAGGTGTTTTACTTACAAATAAAAGAAATAAAGGAATAAAGAAACCCAATAAGGGATTGGAAGGTCCCTTGAAGTGTTATTACATCAATCCAAATTAAGGGAATATAAAGAGAGTGGAATAGCATTTAAATTATGAAAGTGGAAATAAGGGAAAACCCAAATATTAAAACCTGGGAAACTCACACGGTTTGGTTACACAGCTTACTAAACAATTCATCAACCATGCGAGAGGAAATATAAGAAAAAAAACCATCCTCTTGCGGTTTGGGTGCATAATTACTCCTAACCACACACCAATTGTGCACTGGCAAACTCCCATGGAAGTAAGGCCCTAAATAATCACTTAGAAGTAATGAAAAACATGTGTTACCCATGCATGTAAAAACATTCTCATTCAAAATGAACTAAAAATACACAATGAAAACATTTATAGAAGCATCAATTCATTATTTCTCATAATCCATGCTATGAAATCCTTGCATATATGGAAAATTAGAAAATAATAAAACTCAATCCGAAAACATTTAAACTTTAAAATTCCACCAAAATTAATTCAAATAATACAAAATAAATATACCTATAGTGACATAGGGTCTGAAAAACTCTCCACTGTACCACTTTCTCCCCCATAAATTCCTTGGTATAAGTATAAGTACCAGAAATCAAGCCACAATCACACCTCAAAGAGTGATGTCTTTTGGGTGGAGAAATTTCTAAAAAGTATCTAAATAAAGAAACAATAAAAAACCAAAAACATATCTAAACTAAGTGAGACATAGAACCAAAAATTGTTCTCCCCACCATTTATAGATTCTATAAATTGTGTGATATAAAGAGAAACACACCACTATACCAAGTCATAAACCATAGCATTACACCTTTATGAATTCCTCAAAATTCACTATAGGGATTACACCCCTACCAAAACCAATGACTCCAAATACATTACATTAAAAATCTATAGTGAACTCAAATACCAAGGAAATATAAACATCCATAGAAAAAACTGTCAAAAATCTTAACACAAATATAAGCCAAAAATTTCCTAAAGAAAAAAAAACTGAGGCACTCCACATGAAGAAAAAACATGAGTTTGAATCATTGAGTCATATTACTTGACAGGTAATTGAGGAACTCAATTCGGAACACAATACCATGATAAACCCAAAAAATATCAAACCATTAAGTTCACGAAATATAGAAAGAAATATATGTCCTCGTTACCCAATAAATTACCCAAGGACCACCCATTCTCAACCCAACATAAAACCAAGCCTTAAGTAATAAAAAAATAAAAATATCATAAACCTCAAATTAAACACCAATCCATAGTTCATCACCATACACAATATAAGGCCAAGAAATCATTGTTATGGACCAAATATAAATTTAAAAAATAATAAACTACCTAAGGAATCAACATGAATATCTAATAATATTCATATAATATACATGAATATAAAATACCAATTCTTCGTAACCAAACAGCTACTCCACCAAAACCTAGTTCGCAACAAAAATTAGAATTGAGAACACTGGTTATGGATATGCTTAGAACTGAAAGGGGATAAATTTGTGTTAGGTAATTTTTTCCTTTTTCAAAATTTTTATCACTTTATCGATTAGAATTGATAGGATATAAATTATCTTATTCTATGTTTTTTATCATATGAAGGTATATGACATAAAATAAATATGGCACATGATATTTTTACACGGTTCAATACTTAATAAAAGTAACTAATCCATGCCACATATGGTGATAACCACAACACAGATTCTCCAATATAATGAAAAACCAGTTAAATTTTTTTTAGGAAAAAAATCCTTATCTAAGTGTTAATACCTATAATTTTTTATGGGGATGGGAATAATTATTCTTCCCTATACAGGTTATGGCTCAGTATAACTATCATATTATTACTAGTTATTTATATTTCCTCTGAAGACAGTCTTCACCTTATTTTTTAGATACTTTTTAACACAAACATAGACTTCCACAAAATGAGACAGTTTTTGGATTTCATAGTTCTACATTGTTCTTACACTTACGTCTTCTTTACATTTTCACTGGAAAATAGCAGTCAAGAACATATTCTTCTTCTTCATAGTATAAAACTGAAAGATACTCCCTATGGTTCTTATTCCTCTCCTTCCTGTTCAAAAATATAAGTAGAGTATATTATTCTTCTAACTACAGTCACAAAAATATGAATATATTATGGATGGATAATCTCTAAATTCTTACTAACCTAAATAAAAACCAACTCATTTAAATTTGGTCACTAAATATTTTTTTATCTCTATTATTTGACACATAATAATATGCATTGATATAAGAATATTGTGATCTATTTATTCTTTAGTGAAAATAGAATTCATTGTATCTCCTTATTTAAATATTACTTAAACCACACACATCATTTTTTTATAAGAATAAGTAAACACTTCAAGAAAATCATAATTTCATGGTGGTTATTTTTTGTATATGGTAGTGGTTTAAACAGCCGCTCTATGCCTCTACGACGGTTTCTGAAAACCACTATTAAATTGAATGTTGGGAATCTATTGGAGGCCGTTTATGGGAATTGTTGTAGTTATAGCTTTTCGCAGTGGTAATAATGTTTTTAGCGGTGGTTAAAACCGCTGCTAAAAAAAGTAATACCCTGATTGGAAAAAGTGACGCTAACAATATTATAACCATCGCGAATGTGTATAGAAAAAGGGTCACTGTAGTAGCTGTTTTAACTACCGCTAATAGAAAAATACATACATTTAGAGGTTGTCAAAACCACCGCTAAATCTAGCTATTACAGTTAGTGATGGTTAAAACCTCATCAAAAAACTGATTTACAAAAAAAAAGAAGTTGTTTATGTGGCCCCTGTACCAGTTCCTTGAAATAAAACCATTCCATGAATACCAAAAGACCAATAGAATACATACAACAGTCAATATGAAAAGATATTCTTAACTAATCACAACCAAATGCATCGTTCAGTGGGTAAAATAATGCATATAAACATATAACTTGTCCATTTGACTTTGAAATAAAATTATAAACAAACATGTATGTCATATGTCTTGAAAAGAATGTCAAGCCTATGTTAGAATTAGGATGGGAGGTAGTAATTGTGGGTCGTTCGTGATTTTAGAGGAATATTTGAGATTGTAATAGATCAAGAAGCATTTAATCACTTCTCATTTAAAATAGTGATCATATGACAATGGTAGGATGAAACACATGGAATTCATTTTGGGTGTTTATGTTTTGTTATGGGAGACTTCTTAATTTGGGAATCACTGATTGCAAGAGGAAAGGATGTTGGCACCGAAGTTTATGAGGTTGTTCATGATTATCATGAGTGTCATGATAGTGGAATTCTATTTGGAATTTCCTCCACGATATCAATGAATGAGTGATGTTTTACATGTCTCTTATATTTATTTGTACATTCTCGATCAAAATTATGTGATCAACTATGATGAATTAAATTAGAGACTTACCCAACATTTGTGGAGCACTCAGTGTGAATCATGGAATGTAATGAGAAAATGTTTGTAAAAAAGCTTATGTCAATTGTTAGAGTCATAAGGGAGAATGGACGTACGTATGAAGAGACTTACAAGTTATAATATGATGTGCGAGCTCAATTGACCTAGTTTTTTTTGTGTGAAATATAGAGGCACTACTCAAAGATGATAAAACCTCAAAGGGGGGATTATAATTACTTGAAGTTTTCTAGGGGCCTTAAGCCTTAAATTAAACCCATAATTAATTTTTTCTAATATATTATTTCATTGGTTTAATTCTTAGGTTGTTTGATTTTGGGTTTTAAGCTTTATAGAGGCCTCTAAATGGTTACATGATAGGAACATTGTCCAGGGAAACCATGTGGTTCTCCCCAGAAAACCATGTGGCTTCGTTGAAGAAGGATACTAGGTGGGGCATGGTTGGAACACAATTAGAGATGATCCTGAATCATTTACCTTGAAATATATGTGTCTCAGAATAAAGTAATAAATAATTGTTTTCACAAAATTTACCAAATGAGAATATTCATTCATTGATGATGTGCTATAATCTCATATTCAAATAAGTATGAATGGAGAGAAATGAGTCTCAAGGAAAGTATAAAAGACCAAGAGTATCATGAATACCAGGGAAAGTAGAAATTTTTGATTTTCAATATTTTTAAATTTTAGAAATGGAAAAGTTTTGGTAAATGAATTGGACTAGAAATTGTAGGATATGAGAGAACTTATATCATTAGTATAATAGAATATCTTATCTTCACTGTAAGACTAGTTTGTGGGTTTAGTTGAGGGTTTAGGGGAATTAATGTGGGTATCCTTAGAGATAATGTCTTCATTGGTTAAACAAGTAAAGACAAGTTAGAATATTGTTCCAGAATATATCATGATGTGTGATAGCTTGGAAGAATGTAAAACTATTTCATGATTGAATTTTGATATACATGGAGTGTTTATAGTTCGTAGCATGGTAATGGTCACATATTCTATGAGAGATGAGTTTATGAGATCCTATAATGCTTTGAAGTGGGATGTTCAACCAGGGCCGAAAAACCTAAAAAAATTTGGAAAAATGAATCATAAAAAATGAATCATCACAATAAAGAATCAACATAAATGGTTCATACCACATTTGAGAAATAAAGACATAAAAGGAAACATCATAAATTAATAAAATACATAAATGGAAACATGAGAAATCAAGAAAATGATAGGTCATGAAATTTTTTTTTGGAAACTATGTGACACACATGATAAATATACAACCCGACTATTAAAATATTTTTCCAACATATCAACAATACAACTAATCACTATCTGGTGATGAACAGATATCGTCACCCTCTCCACCTCCATCATCACTACCTACTACCACCTATAAGAACATTATATTAAAACTTAAATAGTTTTTTATATTTATATTTAATCTTAACACCAATAAATGTTTAAAAACTAAATGATTTTGAATTATTGTGATTTACCTACTCACCATCAGTCAATGGAATACCACCAGGGGAATATCTTCTCATCTGCTGACATATATCAGTCAACTCTTTCTACAAATCAGATATCTGAGCCCCCTGGTCTTGAACTGTGTTTCGTAGAGAATCAATCTCTCTCTGAGCATCTTCGAGTATGGACTAACTACAACCAGAAGTAGATGAAGCTGCAATCCTTGGTGGCCTACCAAAGACCTCAGATTGTTTGGGTCCCAAACCCATCCTGTGCACTCTTCCATGATGCTTCTTCCCAAGGACTTTAGCAACTGGGTCATTCTGGGGGACTAAGTAGAACTGTTTAGGATTGGTATCCCATAGTTCTTTAATTTTTACTTGAAAATAAAATATCAATATATATTAACATAGTAAAAGCTGATAATATGTTACTATAATGAAAAAATGAGTTCATACACCAACTTTTTTGGTAGGCTCATTAACAAAAACTTCCATCAGATTTTTTTTGAACATCCAACCACACTTTAATTTGGGATGCTTCATTCCCTAAACTCTGTGACTGAATTAAACAATGATAAATCAACAACTTAATATATTAATCATATAATATTTTCTTATAAATATTTATACTAATTAAAATATTACCAGAGTCGATCGGCGTCTAGAAAAGCTTTTTGAACCTGTAGTGTGAGGGATGACTTGCTTAGGCTGGCTTGATGCATTCTTTCATGAGAGATCCTGAAATAAATGAAATGAAATTTAATAGTAATGTATTCAATGTCATCTACTCTTCATACACATGTATAAAAGTAACATGAGGCTAATATAATAATATATATTTAAAAAAAATCTACTTTTCACCACGATGTCTATCAAAAAAAAATTTACACTGTTCTTTGGGTACCCCATTGGGTACATTCACATACATTTGTTGGACGGTTTATGAAGTATCATTGACATCACTCCACAATCTCTATTTGAATTATTTCCATTTCTTATCAAGATTTTTCAATGTCCACTTTCATTCTATCGCATCATCAACTATAAAGTGGAAAAACAAATGTATACAGAAATTCATTTTGAACATATTAATAACATGAAATTCAATTACACCATACTATATTAAAATTACCTTTATTTGGGAATTAAAAACATCATTTTTCTAACTTGGATGCATATGTCTCTAATCATCATACGAAATAGAGAGGGAAATGGGCTCTTCTGCCAGTTGGCTTAGATTTTCACCAAGTAATCATGTTGAATCATGCGGAGGGACTGTATATGAATCAAATGGGAAAACTACCTTCTCTCCATACATATTCCACACATCTAAAATTTTTATATTTTTCTCCACAATTTCATTTTTTTATCTTTAATGAACAAACAATTTGTATAAAAAAAGTGCAATAAATTTATTTATATTTAAATTTGTACCTATAACAGCCACCCTCCCATATAGTCGTGATGAACTAGAAGTGGCGCACCACCACACCACTATTGAGGTTGCTGGAGGGGGAGTTGATGACTCGTCTCTTAATAGGATTCTTATAGAGTGTGTGAGAGATGGTGGAGTGGGAGATGGTGTATGGATAGGAAGCTGGTGGCTCTGATGCCATAGGGAGAGAGATGAATGGATCAACATCTATCGCAGTAGATGAGAAAACAGTGTATCACTTCCTCCTTGGCATTCCTGTCATTTAATAAAATAAAATATTTTTCAGAAAATATTTTTCAGAAATATTATGCAGAAAAAAAATTTAAAAATGACAATATATTCCCAATACTAACAAACAAAATATACATAACAATGATAATGAATTACTACACAAATGAAATAATTGGCTGCTGAATGAATAAATAATTGTACATACAATCATTTTCTCCATCAATCATGTAGGTTTCCTACTCCATTACTTCATCCACTTTATTTATACTTTCTAGACTAATATTTTCAATATCATGATGGAAAAATAATTCTTCTTCTTTTTGTTGATTAGATTCAATTTTAGAGGTCAAATATTTCACTTAATCACCCATATCATACAAATCTCTTTGTATTACATGAGAAACTACACTCCACCCTTCATCCACAACATCATTCACATAATATACCATTTTTTCTTGTGATGATAAGATATATGGATCATGCAGTTCATGATCACCAACATCCATCAAGTGAGAGAAGTTCACAGCAGTAAATTTCAAGGAATGTCTTTTAACACCTATGATAATATCAGCCCAATTGAATTTGAAAAAAAACAACTGAAAAATGCTCATGGTAGTTTAATTAAATAATATAAATCATCTTCATATAGTATCCCACTTCATAAAATGTAAATATACCACTATTCTATGTTTTTATACCCTCTTCTTGATCGACTGTGTGAAATCTAAAGCCATTCACATTGTAAACGTCAAACTTTCTAACTTGTTTTAGAGGACTTCGAGCAAGAAACATCAAATCATCTGAAAAATCTACCCGAGTATCATTATTCATGATCTAAAAAATAGAAATATACTTTATTATATTTACAAGATATATGTTTTTAACTAATATTCGTATCTATTGAAAAATGTAGGAACATACATGTTGTGCAAACCATTCTACAAGCTCTTTATTAGCATATTTTGTAATATCATTCTCATTTCATGTTTGGACTGTCATTCGTCTCTTTTTTTGTATCCTGAACTCTTCAATAAATGGATCTAAAATTTTACTATTCATCGGCACATATCTATGTGCCTCTAATAATTAAAATTCTGTCAGTGTCACATTTGAGGTCCTCCCAACTGATCAGTCAATAGCAAGAAATATTTATGATTTATGATGTATTAGAGATTGGTTCGATGTGTTTTCAACACAAAAAACTTGATTAAATCTTGTCTCAATATCATCCATGTATCTAGAATAAAAGTTAAGACACTCCTCAACCAAATAGCCTTTAGTAATAGAGCCTTCTGGTTGAGCTTTATTTCTCACGTATGAGTTATAATGCTTATAATATCTGTGAAATAAAATGAAAATAATTATGCATTTAATTATGTTCCAAAAGTTGTTTACTTAACTCAAAAACATATAATTAAACTACCTCTTAATTGGATACATTCATTGATAATGAACGAGGCCTCCTAATTTAGCTTCCTCAACCAAATGCACAGTTAAATGCATCATGGAAGTAAAAACAAAAGAGGAAAGATCATCTACATTGCACAAAGGGTCAATAAAAACCTTTCCTGGAGGTTTTCAAGCTGAAATGGATGTAGATATTTCTCACATAGTTTTCTAAAAAATGTGCAGAATTAGAGTACAAAAGCAGTAATTTTTTTCAGTAATAATGTTCTGAATGCCAATGGTAGTAAATATTGTAAAACAATATGTGAATCGTGACATTGAAATCCATGTAAATTACAATTATTCAAGTCAACACACCTCAAGATATTAATTGAATACCCATCAGATACCTTCACATTCTTTAAAATTTTAAGGCTCATATCTTTATCCCTATTTTTAATTGAAAAAATTTCCGGAGCATACATTTCATTCCCATCTAGCCAAAGATCACATTTTATGTTCATTACTTGTAAGTATTTGTGAGAATTGAGATGATCCTTCTACGTTCCATGCCCATTAAGAAATTTGAAAATAAAATTGTCATAGACATTCTTCACAATATTCATCACATTAAGATTATGCTACAAAAAATTAAATTCCCAATACAGAAGTTTGAAGAATATACTTTCTTTGTTCCGTTGTTGTGTTCAGATTTCTCTTGAAGATTCACTTAGAACCTATTTCTGGCTATCATTCAAAGGAAGAACCTTAAAAAATTATGCTTTAACATTTCCAAGTTGTGCCAATATTTCATAACTAGTTAATAACTTTGGATGTGGTCTAAAATCAATGAACCCATTAAATTTTGATCTATTCATCTAAAATCTATGAGATGCATCGAGGAGTATTTGATGGCACAAGAAGCACCATTTAATACTGTGAGGTAGCCATTTTTTATCAAAATCAATGTTTCAAAAAGAATAATCCAATCCCATGTAAGTGTTCTAACCAGATAAATTTTCAAGCCCAGGGAAGTCACCAATGGTCCACATTAAACCAGCATCCATTTTGAACATTGTTTTCTAAGAAGCATCAAATGTCTCAACACTGTTACTCCAAAACTCATGTAATTCTTTAATTAAAGGCTGAGAGTATACATAAATATCATTTCTAGGAATTTTTTTTCCAGTAATTATCATAAAAATGAGAAAATGAGTTTTTTTCATACACATACACGGAGGAAGATTGTAAGGGATCAAAACAACTGGCCAAATGCTATAACTAGTACTCAAAGTCCCAAATTGGTTGAATCCATTAGTATCCAATCCCAAATGAACATTCCTAGGATCAGATGAGAAACCCAGATGTAATGAATCAAATTTATTCTATGATTTTGAATCTTTTGGATGTCTTATTAACCCATCATTTTTATTATCTACATAATTCCACTTCATGGGTTCAACGATTTTTGATGACATGAAAAATATTTTCAATCGAGACTTGAAAGTAAAGTAATGTAAGAAATTTGCAGGTGTGTTCCTATTCTTTTTCTTCTTGAAAGTATGTTGATCCAAACTTCCAACATCACCCATTGACTCCCATCTAGAAGGATAACATTTTTTTCAATCATGTTTACTTCAATCCTCTTTCTAATAAATAATAAAATCATTGGGGCACGCATTTATTTTTTTATTCGAACAAAGCCTGTTAACAGCTTTTTTCATGTCATAAAAAGAATTGGGGATTCTTACTTTAGGAAATTAATCAAACAAAAATTCTAATATCATGGACATTGACTTATTTTTAATTCCACATAGACATTTGCAATGGTTCAACATTAGCATAAAAGAATGTTTTGAATATTTCAAACATCCACTATACAACTCTTGATTTCCATCATTAACTAAATCATGAAATGTATTTTCCTCAGTGAAGTTTTCTATTAAATTAGTCTCCACAGAATAAAGAGGACGGTCCACTGATATGTTAGAATCTTGATATGGTTTTCCTACAATCTCAAAAACATCACATGTCACATTGTTATTTGTAACACCCTCATCTGGTTGTTCTGATATTTTTTGATGTTGATAGTGGTCTCTTGTAGTGTTGAATGCATCATTTATAAGGTTTTTAATTTCATTTTTCATTGTCTCTGAAGTTGGGAGGTCATTCTATGGATTGACATCAATTCTTAACCATTCTCTAATGTTTGATTCTCCATGCCAAATCTAACACAAATATGAAACTGGAAATTACTTCAATATTAAATGTTCTTAAACTTCATCTCTCTTCAACCATCTTCTAAATTTACATTTATGACATGGACATCTTATTCTCCCTTCATTGGATCGATTAGAAATTTTAAAATCTAAAAACTCATTCAAACCCTTAACATACTGAGGTTTATTCCTAGGTAATGTGATCCAACTTTTATCCATGTATATCCCAATGTGCCTACACAATATTAAAAAAAATTAAAACACATAACTATTACTAAATAAGGAAAGAGATTCATATATTTTTCTTCCTTTGAAAAGAATTCCCATCTGTGGCCTTTTCAAACCCTCCACACAAGAAAACCCCCCTCCCCATGAAGAGGACACTCTGGAGAGAGCCCCAGCTGGGAAGGAGTCGTTGCTAGCCAATATGGAAGAGTGTCCCTGAGGGTGACAACCCGGGCAGTGATGGTTCTTCAAGAAATCTGTCTTCACGGGTGGGTTGCGCCTCATTTTTCCCTCCCAGTCAGGAACCGGGTGACCCGGCAAGGTGAGTGGATCCTGGGGGAGAGTTTTGCCCCGAACGTGTACTCCCAGGATTCAAACCTTGAACCTCCAAAAGAATGGCGTTGTTATACCCCTCTCCTTCACCACTATGCCACCACCGAAGCGATAATAAATAGATTCATATATACTAGTTGAAAAAATATATAAATATGTTAAATAAAGTTTTCTTATATAAATACATATGGTACATAATAAACCCACCCACTAGAAAACCATAGCATTAAAATTAAAAAGATCCATAACAGAAGATGAGTACAAGGATCTCATCCCTGTAGTTTTTTGTATGACGTGCTACACCAAAACAGATGGCCAAACTGATGATGTCATAACTTTTATATCACTAAGTTAAGGGCTTGATAAATCATATAATAATTTAATATAAGTTAGGAATATGAAATGGAAAAAAAACTCTTAATTACCTAAAACATGACTCACTACTTTAGAAAATACATGGGGAACCAAGATATAGAACATTCCAAGATTCATCAAGTGAAAGGATTCATGGCTAGGGTAGATAAATCCAAGGATTATAAGTGAGGTATTTTTTTCGATACTCAAAGGACACATAAAATTCTGAAGATAAATGAAATCATGTGTATTAAATTTCTTAAAATAACTCCTAAAATAACACATAAAAGTATTGATGTCAATATACCTTTTCAATTTCTATTTAATTTTTTTTCAATTATAGAAAGTGGGAAAACCTATTAAATCCATAGTCTTGTGTAATTCATATAAAATATTAAATCCCCAGAAAATATACAATGTAACACCCCAAGCTTTCATGGTACGCTTCTCTTTGAATAATAGAGCAGCGTGTGTTGTACGTAACCTCGAGTTCTAACACACCGCGACAAATCAAAGTAGTCATTATGAATAGTAATACCCACTTTTTGAAATTATATAAATTTTATATTTCGAAATGGACTTAAATTTTTGTATTCGGAATATCAAAATTATCCTAAGTTGAATTTTTTGTAATTTTCTGAGAACTTCTAATTTTCTATGAATAGAGAAAATACTTAAAAAAACTTTTTTAATCAAAACAATTTATAGTGATAAATTATACTATTGAGTGTTTTTAAAGTATAATTAGAATATATTTTTACCATTTTATCCAATGGTGGTCATTAGAATTAATTTCACTCTGAAATTGGACATAAACAATTGTTAATCTTTTGATATATATTGCTTCTTAAAAACACGTTATTTGTTGTGGCAGTGGGAATTAATTATTAAATTAATTAAATCAACTTATATTTTTTTAATTTTTTAAAATAGACATAATTTTTGAATTATGAATATCAAATATATCTTAGGGTGAATTTTTGGTATTTTTCTGAAAAACATCAATTTTTGATGAATAGTGAAACCACTAAGTGGTAGTTTGAAAACTAATTTTTTGTGTAAATGAAACATTACTGCTTATGTGATTTGATTTTCCAAAATCTGACATACATGGTTCTCATTAGGAAGAAACATGTGGTTCAATGGCATTAAAATAATTCTTTGGTGAATAGTAACTTTTAAGTTTTATTAATCGTGATTAAAGATAATTAGTGAAATTTAAGATAAAATGATATTATAAAAATATGAAAATACCTTTACACTTGTCCTAAACTTATTGGATGTGTCATGTACGACCAATAAAATCCATTGGTCAACTTGGGGACCCCATGGAGCCACTTGGGTAAGAAAATGACATTAATAACTTTTTATTTAAAGTAAAAAATAAAATTGTCACAAACATGTGTGGTTTTATTAAAACAATTATTACATGGGGTTATATAAGTTAACGTTTCAGAAATAAATATTAATTATAAAGATAAAAATATTTCCTACATCATGGAAATTTTTTTATAATTTTTAGACATTAAATAAAATAAATATTTTATGACACAATGATGATGTAGTGATTCCCTCATTAATTAACGATTTATATAAAATGAAACGATAATGTAAAATCTAAGACTTAGAATTTTCAAAAACCTATTGGATGAGTATATTTATAACCCTTATCACCTTATCATAGAAATATATCATTGTGGGACCTTTAAAATCCTAAAAGCATTTCATAATAATGTAACATTTCATGACTTTCCAAGAGTGCCCCTCCTCTCCTCTTATAAAAGGCACCCACCTCTACCACATTATTCACACCATCAAAGCCATTTTTCTCGGCCAAGATCTGCCCAAATACTCTCTCAACTTTCCTCTATTACTCCTAGAATCCTCACTTTGGGCATAAGTCTTCCCAAGGAAGCCTTTGGCTCAAATCAGAAAGAGTTACCTGATTTTAAGGTAATCTCTTCTCTTGTGTTCTTTTGTTTTATTTTTCTTCTCCAACCCCCTAAAATATTTTTATTACTTTATTTTGTAACAACACAAGTATCTTAAATATACAAGTATGTTGTTTTGAGAATTATTTGATTTTCACTTACACACAGCTTTGTCTAATGGTTAATGAACATACTGTTTCTGTGGGTGGCGAAATACTGCCTCATGAAACGATGATTGTTCAATCTTCTTTTAACACCTCTCATGGTGGCAATTAAAATTTAACTATTTAAATATATGATATATATTATGTTTATGTTTTCCTTATGCTTCTGTATTTTTCATTTATGTCATACCTTTATGATTTCTATTATGGGTAAACGTGATAATTTCATTTTAGGAAGTGCGGACTACCGCCCACTCAAAGTGATTTGAATCGTTAATTCCATATGTGGGACGTATAAAGGATGGAGTAAATTATATTATATATCATATTATACTGGAATTATAATATAACTTTATATCATTGTGATTTCAATCCATTAAATATGAAATAGAAATGAAAGTAGCGTTCATGCGTACATACGACTTACCGTCTCCATGAACGGTGCATTTCATTTCTTACCTCTAAATGTTATGTAATATTATAAATGAATGTATATACTGGATATATATGATATATATGATATCTACATCATGAATATAATTCTGGATATAATGGATATTTTACCACATGAACAACGTGTAATTATAAGAAGTTTATTTTTGACTCAAGTACCTAAGATCGACAAAACGACTGTTATTAACTTAAATAATTACATAATGTTCATAACATGGTAATAAGTGATATAAAAGGAATAATTAACATGAAAAAGGTTCTTAAGAAAGTATAAATTAACTGTAGTTTATTATTCAGGAGGTTAAAGAACATTCGAGTCAAGTCCGACATGAGGTAAGGGAACTTCTTAACCAAATTTCTGTTCTTTGGGTTAATCTCCTAATTTCAAATTATGTCATGATATTATTATGTCATATCTTGTATTTTTACTTTCTTTATGTATACTTATAGTGAATACAAATAATAGATCTATTTTATTTAAAAAATGATCTTTATAAGGGACTTTGACTCAATCTCCTTTCATTGAGGCATATTTTGTTTTATACACAACTTTATTTTATATCGTGTATAAACCCCTTTGACTTTTACTTTTATCCAAAAGGAATCTTTTTATATAGAGTGTTTTACTAAATGACAAAAGGGAATGTTTTTTTTTCGTATGTATGTGGCGAAAATGACTTGTCCGCCGTCGTGACCATTAATTTAGTTTCGGCTTCTTCTACAAGCCATAACTTTTTTTAAATGAAAAATAAATACCAAGTTTTAATTTTCTTTTATTTTTGTATTGAAAATGGTTTTAATAATGTTTTTATTATATCAATGTGTTGTATTGATATCTTTTGATTAAAATGTTGAAATGTTGTGTTTTCTTTATGCATGTTTTATGTGATACGATTATGTTATGGTTTTTGATATGTTTAAACCTATTCATATGAGGAATGAATTGGACTTAATAACTGACAGGTGGAGCCCTCTATAGCTCTTTGATGCATCAGTAGGTCTCATGAGACAAACTAGTGTCTTTGCACGAGGCCTTGACAAAATCTTATTTATAGTTTTGGCATGAGGCCTTGGCTACGTGGTTATGATAGTCTAGCATTCTGCATTCCATCATTATGAAAGTGGTTATTGATATTGTATTTGATTATTTGACCAGTAGAATATCCATGTGAATAAGTAAATGGAATGATTTCATTTTAATTTTGTAATATTATGTTGAAGTTCAAGTTTAAAAGGCTTTTGTTTTAGTTATACATATTATTAAATGTTTATGTTTATTTATGAAAGCTTCCGCTGTATTGTTATCCTTACTGAGCATCTGAGCTCACCCCTTTTAATGTTTTAATTTTTCCAGGATATGAATAAGTATATTATAAATGACCTGCAGGGATAGTATGAGGGGATATGAAGACAAGATTTTGTTGTAGTTTTGTTTTACATTATGATGTAATGTAAGACTTATGAATGTATCTAGGGTTTCCAGGGATACTAAACTAATCGGTCTTTCAAGACTTGATCTTTTGTGATATTTCCATTGTTATGCAATAATGCACCGACTCTGGGTAACTGGGGTCGGGGCGTTATAGTTGGTATTAGAGGCATTTTAGTACTAACCTTGGAAGCAAGATTTAGATAAACTCTGGTTAGAGCACATATCCCAAAGATAGACATTGAGGATTAGTATAGAAGAACTTCCTGGAATTTTGGTATTATAGAGATTTTGTGAGTTTTCCGAGAAATACATCCATGTCTGGATGCGAGCAGGTAGAGGCGGCTCTGGCACAGATGTACCTAGGGGTAAAACCCAAAAACACCGCTTTGAGCTAGACTCAAACAGGAACTAGTGCACAAAAACGGGCCTTGCTGCACTCTTGGTTACGACACTCTCAGGGTATATTCTTAGGATAATTCTCATTTTCATTATGAACCATTCTGAAGGGTTTATTAGTATATACTTTCTCAAAGAAAACATTTTTATGATTATTTTTAAATTTATGTTATGTATTTTACAAGTATGGAATTATGTATTTTGATTCATAAACTAATCTAGTTTATGCCATTGTTTAGAAATGGGGCCTAGTGGGAGGAATGGAAACTATATCAATGAACACACTCCATGTAGGGATTTCCCTCCTTCTCAAGATAATTATAATGGAGTTGGTGATACAAATGGTGTTGATCATCTTATCACCATACTGGGGAAACTAACTCAGGTTATGAATAATGACCTTACTCATATAGAGCACCCTGATCCGCAACGTGGAGGATCAATGTTAGACCGCTTTATGAGGAAATAACCGCCAACATTTAATGGGGGTAAAAATCCATTAGTTGCTGAGAAATGGATAAACTCATTAGAGAAAATATTCTACACCTTGGGGAGTAGTGAAAGGGAGAAGGTTTTCATGGAAGTTTATCGCCTCACTAGAGATGCCGATCAATGGTGGTTGTTGATTCAAAGCAAAAAGGAAGATGAAGAAGTATCAAGAATGGAATGGAGGGAGTTCAAAGAGCTTTTATTAGAAAAATACTTCCCTCGTGACAATCGAGCAGATATGGAAAGGCAATTTCTAAGTCTGAGACAAAAGGAGGATGAGAATGTCGCAAAGTATGAGGCTAACTTTACAAGGTTATCAAGACATGTTATAGATTATATACGTAACCCATGAAGTAAGATTGATCATTTCTTTGATGGGTTAAAACCATTTCTCCGTCGAGCCTTAGTCTCACAATCTTTCTCATCATACAAATATATTGTCTTATGTGCTATCAAGACATAAAATGAATTCTCTAAATCTTATGACAATAAAGTAAAGCAAGAGAAGAAGAGAACGGTGGAACAAGAGACAGATAAAGGGAAAAAGGGAAAGACGGATTTTCCATTATGCGATAATTGTGGGAAGAATCACCCCAGTACTTGCCTAAAAGGAATGGGAGTTTATTATAAATGTGGATAAAAAGGTCACCAGGGTCATGATTGCAAGGGAAAGAAAGAGTCTATCAATGTTGGATGCTACAATTATAGGGAAATGGGGCATTATGCAAATGAATGTCCTAATAGTGAGGGAAACATTCCTCAAAAAAGGCCAAGGGATAAAGGACAATCTTATGTTGTTACTACAGTTGAAGTGGAATAATTAATGTATTGGTTCATTTGGACTCAAGGATTATATTCTGGTTATAAGAATAATGTGATATATATAAGGATTGTACTGCAGTACTTTTTGTTTTCATTAAGTTTTTAATATGATGAAGGTAATCATATTTTTGTATGTGACAATAAGAGAAACTTTACTTTGTTTGAGGAATCTAATGATACAATTGATTTTGGAATTTAGATACCTTTTAGAGAAAGTCTGGACAGAGGTATTTTGGAAAACTATAATGGTTGGAATTGATTAAGTTGAACTTTGGATAGTTTTTTTAAGGTTAAAACATTTCTGAAGATTATTTTTGGAATATTATAATACTATAGTTTTAGGAAAAGTACAACCTGTAGGTTGGGGGATAAACCATCAAGTCGGACAAAGCTTCAGGAATCGAACCCACAACTATAGTGTGATATGCCTTTATTACCTACAACTAGCCTACAGTAATTTCCTGGTTATTAAAAAATAGTTTTCCTAATCAAAATGGTATGTGTTAATATTTTGAACCTTGTACGATTAGGGTAAATATAATATTTTTGAATTCTATTATCTTTTTGAGTGAAATATGGGTTTGTGGTAAAAATTTATTAAAGAATGAAAGTCTACATGACAAGTATGTATATTCCCTTAGGTTCTTAGTGAATCTCCTAAATAAATTTCTCAACTTTATAAAAGGTAACTTAAAACAAAAACGTTGTCTGTTAACTTTTCCTACTGGGGAATCAATGATCGTTTAACCAATCACGGGTTTGTGACTTTCTTATAGTTAACTTTCTACTAATCCTGTTTTCTACAACTCTCCATCAAACCTTGATGGTTTGTTTTTCCTCCATATCCATATTTTCATAGAATCCTAGTATGGGTTATCTCGGGTGACCTTTGTACTTCTCTTTCTTTCTTTTAAAGTTATATTTTTATTAACCTTTTTTCCGATGTGGGTTTTCCACAAAGGTATTTTCTATTTTCAACCTTTTATATTAAAATAAAAATTTCAAATTTCGAGGATGCAATTTATTGAAGGAGGGGAGAGTTTAACACCCCAAACTTTCGTGGTACGCTTCTCTTTGAATAATAGAGTAGCGTGTGTTGTATGCAACCTCGAGTTATAACACACCGTGACCAATCAAAGTAGTCGTTATGAATAGTAATCCCTTAATTTTTGAAATTATATAAATTTTATATTTCAAAATGGACTTCATTTTTTTTTATTCGGAATATTGAAATTATCCTAAGTTGAATTTTTTGTAATTTTCTGAGAACTTACAATTTTCTATGAATAGAGAAAATACTTAAAAACAATTTTTTTAATAAAAATAATTTATAGTGATAAATTATACTATTGAGTGGTTTTAAATTATAATTATAGTATATTTTTACCATTTTATTCAATGGTGTTCATTAGAATTAATTTTACTTTGAAATTGGACATAAACAATTTTCAATCTTTTGATATATATTTCTTCTTAAAAACACGCTATTTGTTGTGACAGCAGGAATTAATTATTAAATTAATTAAATCAACTTATATGTTTTTAATTTTTTAAAATAGACATCATTTTCGAATTAGCAATATCAAATATATCTTATGGTGAATTTTTAGTATTTTTCTGAAAAACTTCAATTTTTGATGAATAGTGAAACCACTAAGTGGTAGTTTAAAAACTAATTTTTCGTGTAAATGAAACATTACCACTTCTATGATTTGATTTTCAAAAATCATATATACATGGTTTTCATTATGAAGAAAAATATGGTTCAATGGGATTAAAATAATTTTTTGGTGAATAGTAACTTTTACGTTTTATTAATCACGATTAAAGGTAATTTGTGAAATTTAAGGTAAAAATGATATTATAAAAATATAAAGATACCTTTACACTTGTCCTACACTTATTGTATGATTCATGTCCGACCAATACAATCCATGGGTCAACTTGGGGACCCCATGGAGCCACTTGGGTAAGAAAATGACATTAATAACTTTTTATTTAAAGTAAAAATAAAATTGTCACAAACATGTGTTGTTTTACTAAAACAATTATTACATGGGGTTATATAAGTTAACTTTTCGACTATAAATATTCATTGGAAATATAAAAATATTTCATACATCATGGTAATTTTTTTATAATTTTTAGACATTAAATAAATTAAATATTTTATGACACAATGATGATGCAACGATTACCTCATTAATTAATGCTTTAAATAAAATGAAAAGATAATGTAAAATATAAGACTTAAATTTGTCAAAAACCTATTGTATGAGGAGATTTAGAACCCTTATCACGTTATCCTAGAAATATATCATTGTGGTACCTTTAAAATCTGAAAAGCAATTCATAATTATGTAACATTTCATGACTTTCCAAAAGTGCCCCTCCCCTCCTCTTATAAAAGGCACCCACCTCTACCACCATATTCACAACATAAAATCCATTTGGATCGGACAACCTCTGACCAAATACTCTCTCAAATTTCCTATCTTACTCCTCGAAGCCTCACTTTGGTTATAAGACTTCCCAAAGAAGCCTTTGGCTCAAATCAAAAAGAGTTACCTGATTTTAAGGTAATGTCTTCTCTTGTGTTCTTTCGTTTTATTTTGCTTCTCCAACCCCCTAAAATATTTTTATTACTTTATTTTGTTACAAAACCAGTATCTTAAATATACTAGGATTTTTTTATGAGAAGTATTTTATTTAAAATTACACACACCTTCTTCTAATGGTTAATGAACATACTGTTTCTGTGGGTGGTGAAATACTGCCTCACGAAACGATGATTGTTCAATATTCTTTTAACACCTCTTATGGTGTCCATTAAGATGTCACTATATTTTTATATGATATATATTATGTTTATTGTTTACTTATTCTTCTGTATTTCTCATTTATTTCATACCTTTATGATTTCCATTATGGGCAAATGCGATAATTTCATTTTAGGAAATGCGGACTACCGCCCCCTCAAATTGATTTGAATCATTAATGCCATATGTGGGACATATAAAGGATGGAGTAAATGATATTATATATTATATTATAATGGAATTATATTATACCTTTATATAATTGTTATTTAATTCCATTAAATACGATATATAAATGAAAGTAGCGTTCATGCATACGTACGGCTTACCGTCTCCATGAAGAGTGCATTTCATTTCTTACCTCTAAATGTTATGTAATATTATAAATGCATGTATATACTGGATATATATGATATATATGATATATACATCATGAATATAATTCTGGATATAATGGATATTTTACCACATGAACAACATGTAATTATAAGAAGTTTATTTTTGACTCAAGTACCTAAGATCGACAAAATGATCGTTATTAACTTAAATAATTAAATAATGTTAATAACATGGTAATAAGTGATATAAAAGGAATAATAAACTTCAAAAAGGTTTTTAAGAAAGTATAAATTAACTCTAGTTTATTATTCAAGAGGTTAAAGAACGTTCGAGTCAAGTTGGACACGAGGTAAGGGAACTTCTTAGCCCAATTTCCATTTTTTGGGTTAATCTATTACTTTCAAATTATGTCATGATATTATTATGTCATATCTTGTATTTTTACTTTATTTATGTGTAATTATAGTGAATAAAAATAATAGATCTATTTTATTTGAAAAATGATCTTTTTAAGATACTTCGTCTCAATCTCCTTTCATTGAGGCATATTTTGTTTTATAAACAACTTTCTTTTATATGGTGTATAAACCCCTTTGACTTTTACTTTTATTCAAAAGGAATCTTTTTATATGAATCATTTTACTAAACAACAAAAGGGAATGTTTTTTTTGTCGTACCTATGCGAAAAAAATGACTTCTGCACCACCGTGACCATTATTTGAGTTTCGGATTCCTCTACAAGCCATAACTTTTTTTAAATGAAAAATAAATACCAAGTTTTAATTTTCTTTTATTATGGTATTGAAAATGGTTTTGATAATGTTTCTTTATATAAATGTGTTGTATTGATATCTTGTGATTAAAATGTGGAAATGTTATGTTTCCTTTATGCATGTTTTATGTGATACGATTATGTTATGGTTTATGATATGTTTAAACCTGTTCATATGAGGAATGCATTGGACATAATAAGTGACGGGTGGAGCCCGCTATAGCTCCTCGATGCATCGGTAGGACTCATGAGAAAAACTAGTGTCTTGGCACGAGGCCTTGACAAAATCATATTTGTAGTTTTGGCACGAGGCCTTGGCTACGTGGTTATGATAGTCTGGCATTATGCATTCCATCATTATGAAAGTGGTTATTGATATTTCATGTGAATATTCGACGAGTAGAATATCCATGTGAATAAGTAAATGGAATTATCTCATTTTAATTTTTCCATATTATGTTGAAGTTCATGTTTAAAAGGCTTTTTTTAGTTATACATTTCCTGAGATGTTTATGTTTATTTATGAAATCTTCTGCTATATTTTTGTCCTTACTGAGCATCTGAGCTCACCCCTTCCAATGTTTTAATTTTTCCAGGATGTGAAGAAGTATATTATGAATGACCTGCATGGATAGTATGAGGGGATATGAAGACAAGATGTTGTTGTAGTTTTGTTTTACTTTATGATGTAATGTAAGAGTTATGAATGTATCTAGTGTTTCCAAGGCTACTAAACTAATTGGTCCTTCGAGACTTGATCTTTTATGATCATGCCATTGTTACGCATTAATGCACCGACTCTGGGTAACTGGGGTCGGTGCATTACATACAATAGGTGTAGTATTATATATTGTGTATATTAATAATTTTTTCATACTTTTTAAGTTATTGGTGGCCTTGAATTACGATTAAAAAAGTTGGGTATGGTCTGTGGTTGATAATTTTAGAACATGTGGGGTATCATGGTGAAGTGTTGTGGGTAGCAACATGTTGTGACCCTATGTGTAATAAACTTTTTCAAATCTGGGGTGGATCATGTAAAATCAATGGGGGTGGAAACATAATGTGGAGCTCTGGGTGGATCATGGAAAATAATTGGTGATCCACTATATTCAATGAGGGGGCGCATTTTCTCCAACCATATAAAATCAACTTGATGATGTCTCCTAAAATCATCTCATACCTATTTATAGATTTTTCCCTTACTTGCATCACCATGCATTTAATATGTATTTACTCATGTTGTGTATATAAATAGTGTAACAAATAATTCCAATAAACCCATAAATAACCAATTAATGACAAATTTTAATTTTGTCATATATTATAGGGGAAGTCTATTAAATTATTTAATTAAATCATGAAAATATGATCTTTAATAAATTTTTCACAAACCAGGTCACCCATAGAACTTTTATACCAATATTATCTAATGTTTGTGGATTCTATAAACACTCACCAAGGTGTATGGTTTCAAAAAACATGGCTCATGTATGTTTTATACAAAACACATTGAAGATAGTATATCCCCATCAAACTCATGGTATATAAAAGAACATAGTACCAAATACAAGGCCTAGCCAAAATCATGGATCAAATCAAGTCATATAATTTCAATTCCAAATGCATTTCCTCTTGTAATATTTCTTAACTGATGAAATTTACATAACAAAAAGATTAATTCCATAATATCAAAAACACAAGTTTCTGATTCAATACATAAATCTCATAATTATTCCATGTATATTGTATAAAAACAGTTAATTTATTTTTTAAAAAATTAATGATATTAATATTTTTTTAAAATATTATTACTTGAAAAAATCCATCAGGCATATTTATAAAAACAACTACATTTTATCTCTAAGTTTTAGATATTATATTTTAATAAATAATAACCCTATATCATCCATTATATTTTTACATTATATTCATTAAATTATAACTTCTAGAAAAAAAATATTTCCATAATTTATAAACATCATTTTAGAATCAAAAAAACCCATGACTAAATACATTAAATAAATTTCATGAGTTTTTCACAAAATAAAACATATTTTTCATGCATAATATAACTACTATAAAACTTATTTAATATAAAAACATGTAATTTCAAAAAATTTATTCTTTATAAATAACATAAGTTCTCACAACAATATTGTGAAATTATATACCAATAAAATTCTATTCATAAAAAACACAAACAAGATCCATTCCATGTGCTAGAAACACTCAACCCAAAACAGCAAATGAAAAATGTTTTAATAAGCATAGTAATATCTTAGAATTAAATGAGGAAAAAACACATTACTAATAGGGGCGGCGAGGTGAGCTGAAGGGCGGTGAGGTGCGCTGAGGGGTGGCGAGCACATGTCAAGACTGGAGAAGGGGTGATATAGGTCAGGGGTAGATAAGTGGGGGCAGTGAGCACGGGTCTTCGGGGGTGTCGGGGGTCGGGGGGAGAAGGGGTGACAGCGATCTAGGTTAGGGGTGGTGAAGTGGGAGTGGTGAGCACGGAACTTAGGGGGTCGCAGGGGTCGGGGGAAGGGGCGGTGAGCTAGGTTGCGGGGGTCACGGGGGTCGTGGGAGAAGGGGGGGTCTCACAGGGGTTGGGGGGAGTGTCCGCTCTATAAAAAACCCTAGTTTAGAGGTGGTGTATTAAAAACTGCTGCTAAACCCTTATTAAATAAAATTAGCAACTGTTTAGTAAACTGCTGCTAAGGCCTATTTTTGCTGTAGTGAAAGCTCTTCATATCATTGTAACTATTACTTCTTCTATTTTTGATATTTTTCACATGAATTATGTAATCATGTTTAGTATGAGTTTCACAATCAATCCAGTGCCTAGACCAATTTTTCTTTCTTATTCTAATGAAATATTAGCTTCACATATTTAATATGGAAAAAATATTATGTGTGATTTTTATTTTATGCAGTTTTTTAATGAAACTCCCATGTAAACCCTACCACATACAAAGTAGTTTTCATATTATTTTATTTGATGTTTATAAATTTTCGTTAAGTTCCATTTATTTTCATAATTTCTTATGAATTTACACGATCATGCATATAAATGTTTCCATGACTTATGTAGTTTTTCCCTTCATGTAAGTAGATCATGAAAACTAGTATAGGATATCAATATATTTTTGCATGTTTTTTCATGCATGGTGTATGAAAATTATTTTTACATGAAACCATAAACTTTGGACGTAGTATTTAATCAAGATCCACTTACATGGAATAGTATGTTTCATGATACTTCTTCTTCAAATAGGATGTTATATGTTGATACATCTTCTTCACACAATATAGTGAGTATTACACTAAAATTGGACCCAATAAAAGTTCTCAAAATCTATTCAATTGAGTTTTACATAGGTTGAAGGCCTAAATCGATTCTTATTTACATAACAGAGTATACTAATCTCCCTACATTTTGTATAAGGGAGGAACATATGACCTTTTCCACTTAATAAAAAATAAGTATTGGAGGTGCTCTGTTTTTCTAGAAAATAATAGATCTCTTTAAAAATGTGAGGGGAATAATCCTTTTCATCCCTAGGGATTTGGTGTTTATCGGTGATAATCACCACCTCTTATTCATTAAATCATGAACACAAATCCAGAATCTTATATCATGTAATTAAAATCATTAAATATTAGAGAATCCTTCGATTTGAAATTTTTTCACATGGGTTTCCGTATTCCTTGAATCGTAAAATCAGAGTATCACTTTCTTCACAATCAACTTTTCTGCACATTGAGTATATCAAAAGTAAATGATGAGGATCACATGATATTTTCTAAAGATAAATCTCCTCCATGCATATTTAATGAATTATAATCCTACTGATTCATTTCAATGTACTCAGAAAAAGTATATTATTTAAAATATCATATGCATGAAAAGTGTAGCATTCATATGAGATATTCCATGCCTTCAATACATTGGAATTTTGATCATTTTATCTTGGATCGATAATAGTAGTTACTACAAGAAAAATATATGGAATTAAGATATCCTCTGATATGTATTGAGGAAGAAGATGATATATAGGGTTGATTGGATGATAGGGATCTATTTGGTCTAGTGTCTAGGGTTATATGGTTATTCTTTTGGTGTAAGAATAGTGCCCCCTTTACTCAATAATTCCTCACTCATTTTATTACTTCTATATAATATATTTTACTCTTTTAATGACTATAAGTATACTAATGGGGTCCACTCCTAATCTCAGCCATGATTCCAACCTATGGAATAACCCCCTATAATGAATTTTGACCCATGTCCACTCACTACATTCATTTTTTTTGAAGGACCTTTACCTTCCCCATGTGTCTGTGTCTCCACTATGGCTGGTTGAGGGTTTCACCTTTCCAACCTATGTAGTGGCATAAGGGTTTGGTTATTAGATAATTTTTTTAATAAAGAAGATATAATATATATACTTAGTAGATACCAAAAATTAGAGGTCCAAATAACTCTCAATAGAAACGTCATGCACAATATTATATCTCATTCATTTAAAATTCATGACCACTTACTTCATCCCTTATGAAAAATAAAATTTTACATGTTATTCAATAAAACTACTCATGCAATAAATATCTTCATGACCTTATTCAATTCTTTTTATTCTGTTCTTTTTGGACTATAAATTCCAAATATCTATTCAGCATCAAAACTACTTTATTCTTGTATTTTTGATTTTTTTAGATAGTTTTTCACCATTTAAAAATGTATTTGATAGGAATGTGAGTTAAAAAATTATCAGAGTTACTAGGAATATTATTAAATCATGATATCCAATGCCATTTAAATAATCAATGACAATTTTACAAGAATCATCACTTTGATAAATGTAATATAAAATGTTAACTATAATAATGAAATTTGAATATGTCTTTAAACTTATGAAAAGTTTATCATTCATCATCTTTATAAACTAAAAGACTTCCAGATAACTTCCATAATATAGTCAAACTTGAGTACTTCGTACAATATTCATCCTTAGTACTTATTCATCATATCGACATCAATTAAATTTTTCTATATTTCATGGAACACTAATGAAAACTAATAATATTAATTGTAAAAAAATACAACTCATACACAATGTGGGATCTTCAAGAAGTACGTTAACAAATTAATTCCTAGACTGCACATAGATCCAAGATCAACCACCCCACATGGAGTATGGGTAGGGTCAAGTAAAAGGAAAAGGTCAATTACATGAAATAGAAGTGACCACACAAGAACCATTCCTAGGGGTAAATACTACATATTCCATTAAGACCTTTTTGGGGGACATGTAACAACTATTTTGAGACATAATCCCAACCATTCATTCTCCCCAAACAAAACCAATAATCCCAAAACCAAGTGAAAATCCAAAATTTATCATTCACTAAAATAAACACTTTATAAAGGTTATTATTTTCTCAATACCCAAATCCCATTAAATAAACCACCCCTTAAAAATAGTTCATCCCATATTAAATTCATGAAAGGACTACATTTTCAAAAGTGATGTATCCCAAAAACAAAACAAACCAAAGCACTAGATCCCATTTTAAAACACATCGAAGAATTTTATTTCAAAATCCCCATTTTCATGAAAAAATATATTTAAAATATCTATTTTTAAATAGAGTTATTTTGAGATGATCTGAATACAAACTTTAAAACATCCTATTTTAAAATATGATCATTCCAAAATTCTACTTCTCAAACTAAAACAACTCTTAAACCCAAAATGAATCCCTTAAAATATTTCTAAAAAAATGTAATTCAAATTTACTCGATAAAATATAAAATCCTTTAACATAACTGAAATTTAAAACAATATTTTTTAAAATAAAAAAACCAGACTTTTATAGATAAACGAAAAAATTTTCTATAACCATTGTTAAATGATTTTCAAATAAAACACCTTTGAAAAATTATTATTTAATCCCAAAAACCCCATTTTTAGAGTCCTAGAACCCTAAAAACAAAATTATTTTCCTATTTTCTCATGGGAGATAGAAAAACTAAAAGATAATAGAGGATGAATAAATAAATTGGAATGGAGATTATACCTAGGGGTTTCTCTTGAAAATTAAAGGAATGAATGCGTGATGATACCCAATGATAAAGGAGTACCTCCCATGAAGTATAACTAGTTTTATCTGAATGAGTGGTAAGTGAAATAAAGGGTAATTTTCCTTCAGGTAGGATCAGATTAAAAAATATAAAACCCAAAAATAAAAATTCGGGAATTTCACAATATCTAGTCTCATTGTTTTCTAAATCGTATGCCAACTCTACAGAGCCATTGGAAAGAAAAACCACCCTCACACAATTCGATCAAATGGATTCTCCTAATCATGTGCCATCCATGATCCAACCAATAACAATATATAGTAAGAAGTAGAGATTCTCTTATGATTCATACAATCCTTGCACAACCAATATAGGTCAAATAGTGAAATATCAAAATGAACAAAATAGGCCTAGTAGATGCATCTGTGTGTTGAAAATTATATTGATAAGGATAAAAATTCTGAAAAAAAATAATATTCAGTAATGGAACATATTAAAATTCCAATTTTCACAATATAATTAAAATAATATAAAAGAAATATACCTATAGGGACATGGGGTGTGAAATGAAATTTTTTGGTGGGACATAGATGATACATGAAATCAAGGGTAGAGAGCTCATAATATACTTTGAATTTTTATTAGTAAGTTCATCATTTTTAGTTTTTATGATACAAATATTAATAAAATATGACCGTCTAGTATTAAATCAATATTTATTTGTGTCATTGGATGTTCTTATCTATGGACGTGTTTAATGATCCATAAACACTAAAATTATTATTAATGTATGTCATGAGTTGGATATTGAGATATATCGTTATAAACAATGATGAAATATATTCATAGTGAATTTGGATACATTTGGTGCATGATAACTGATATTTCATTAACAAATAACAAGGTAAAGGATTTATCACTAATGTTCTTTCAATAGAAGATGATATCTCAGACCCTTTAATATGAATGAAACTGAATGATTAAATATACAGTCATGCATTAATATTGGAAAATTAATTACGAAAAATTCAATGAAATTTAAATTGAGTATATAGGTTGATGATACTAACAAGAAACCAAGATGATTATAGATATCTTGACAAAGGGATTATATTACATAGTGTTTGTTCATATGTGGTTGTTTTCATTACGAAACTAAAATTGTTTCTCTATGTGTGTCTTGACATGTTTCTAGATGATAACCCATGAATTTATGTGGGATTTCTTAATTCCATTGGGAAAGAGGTCTAGAGGATCATACACTAAGGGTATTAGAAACCTCAGTTAAATCCTATATGAATTTTATAAATTTCAATAAATATTATTCCTATTTATTGTTTAATATTTATTCATTATTGGTAAAAATCAATGTGGTGTTTATTACTTTAATAAATAGTCATTATTGAAGGTTTAATAAATATTAAAGAGGATTTGTGGGCCATGTTTAACAAGTTGTTGTGAAATGATATATTCAATACTATTTAAATAAATATTATTTTAATTATTGAATAATATAATATTAATTTATTCAAAAAATTGTCGTATGTCAAGTAAATAATAATATTCTCATTATTAATTACACATGGTGATCTATGGACTTTAAGAGAATAATAAGGGCCTATGAAAAATTATTTATTCTCCTACCCTAGGTCTATAAATACCCAGTTACCCTATTCTATAACACTATCCTAGTAATTATAATCATAAAAAAAATTAATTATATAGAGAATCCTTTAAATAACTAGAGGTATCCTATCCTACAATGGTCTCAATAATGGAGAGTGATCCTCCTCCTCCACCCTCTAGATTCTGAATAGAAAAATGGATTCTTCCACCGTGAAGTGATTCTTGTGCTGTAAAACTATGAATGAAAAAAGTGTTATTTTATTCCATGATAGAACTCGTGGATTTCTATGGTGACATTCAGAGGTTCATGGAGGACATGTGAATCCCCTTTAGAGGGATTCTACCCTTTAATCCTCTCACTGTAATGATGGAACATGAAGAAGAGTTTAATGTAATCTTCAATAAACAAAGAATTAAAATGCATAGTATTTGTTAATGTCTATAAATTAATTATAAATTATACATTATGATAATATCTTTTGGATTATTGGGATGTTATTTCATCTATTTTTTAGAATAAACTTAATAGAGTTGATGAAAAACCATTCTTCAAAAAGGGTCCTCCAACTTCTATTATGCACCAAAAACTTCATGTTGTATAAGAGTGGTCATATAAAAATTTATAATTATTTATTAATTCTCAATTTGTTTGTAAATTTTCCATTAGTTTTTCATTTTTTTTAATTCATTATTTAATATCATAATTTTTAGATCTACTCTTCTTCATCTTCTTCTTTCTTTCTCATATAACCAAGAACGAGTTATAATATTATAAAGAGAAACTAAAGAACCAATATGAAGATACTGTTAATTTTGGTTGGATAGTACAATAATATATGATGTGTATCCCATTGGTACATGTTGTATACCCTTGTACACTACACCAGGATGAAACATGAAAAAAAATGTTGTCATACAGTAAATACACACGGTGTTTTTGATAAACCAATTGCTTATTGGACCATCCTGGCACATGATTTTCTAGTAGTTACATGGCATGTAAATATAATATATGTTGTGTAACTAATATCTATGACTGACATACATGATCACTCCCTAGGAATGTTTTGTGGATTGATGATGAAGATACATAGACATTGTATAGTTGGGATGTTCATGCCATGTATCATATCAGTTTATAAAAAATATATGATAAATTAATTAATCATTTAAAGCTAATCAATATGTGTTATTGTTTCATTTATTTAAATTAAAATATTTGTGATAGATTTTATATATATTAAATTATTAATTAATTTCTATGTAATATTCAAAACTATATACCTTTTATAGTTATAATACGCTGACTAAGATATGTGTGTAAAAATAATAACATGCTATGTTAGTTAACATATTTTGGTGTTTTAATTATTCTTAATACATTACATGTAATTATATGAAAAAGTGTTCATCTTGTAAATAATATGAGTAGATAGTATTTTTTTTGAAAATAAGGAAAGATAACATTAATGATGAAGATCAGCCGACGTACAAATGCAAGGCCGTGAAGGGAAATTGTCCAGCCATAGCTGGTTGACATCGAAGGGGCCTGAGGCCGCATGCTGATGGGACGTATTGTTTCCTTCCCTTTTGATAAAGGATAATGTGCATCAAGAAAGGCCTTGGAAAAGTGATCAAATCCTCCAGATGATGAGTCCAAATGACTGGAGTTCTCCGTCGTTGTGGTTGATAGCATTGATTACAGTGAGGCAGTTAGACTTGATGATGATATCAACCCATCCATGTTCCATAGTGAGCATCATACCTGCCAGGATGGCAGAGGCCTCAGCAACTGCAGGTTCCAAGAAGGCGTGATGTGATTCATGTTTTGCAGTAATGATTTTCCCCAGATGATAACTAGTCAGGAGACTGAGAGCAACAAGCCCATCCTTGGGGAGAGACGTGTCCACGTTTATTATAAGAATCCCTTTCAGTGGGGGATTCCAATGAGGGGGATAGGAGGGGGTTAAACCTAGAAAAAAGTGACCTTTGTGGTTCTTCCATCCCTTAATCCATGACATGGCCCGTTCAAAACAGAATATGGGAGGTTTATGAATGTGGTGAAAAACAGCATCATTACGCCAGACCCAAATGATCCATTCCAGGGTGCAGAGTGAGCCTGTGTTGTTCGATGAGAGAGAGGAGAACCAACGCATCATAAGATCAGGGAGTTCAGAGACAATGTCAAGTGAAGAATCTGAAGTCGGGCCCCATTTATTCCAAATTTCCTTAGCTCTCGGGCAGTGAATGATAGCTCGCAAAGAAGTTTCTGGAATATTTGGGCAGAAGGGGTAGGACTCACCACTGTCCATATGTCGGTAAACGAGCAGGTTCATGGTAGGGAGGGTTCTCATGCACACCTACCACAAAAAATGGTTTATTTTTTGGGGGGTACGTTGAGCTTCCAAAGCGATTTCTATGGTCCCTCTTCCTAGTCACCAGAGTGGTTGTCAAGACCAAGTATGTAACCAGATCTCGCGTTTTTATGATAATCACTCATCTTGTTTCCTCTATGTATATAATTTGTACTTATTAATTCTAAATAAAATTAATTTGTTTCTCTTGTTTAAAATTATGTTGAATGTGAATCCCAAAGACAGTTTGGATAGAACTAATGTAATTGAATTGAATAATTAATAAATATAATTAATTAATTCAAGCATGTTGTATCTTAATGAAAAATAATTCAAATTAATTTTAGTTTATTAAATGTGTATTTTTTTTCTTTTATGTGGATGATCATGAGGAAATACCAACTCATTTATTTGAATGGTTTCATTTAATTTGTTTTTATTGCATAGTTTTATATGAATTTATTAAATTACAATGAATATCGGTATATTATACCTTACTCCCATTTTGTAAGGGCCTACATGATCAAAGTTTCTTTTATGTAAACCCCAAAATAAATCTTTTAGATTCTGTCACCTGTGAATGACTAACTATTATGTAATAGATTGATCTCTCAGGTGAGTGGAGGAAATTAATGTTCTGAGCTAAGGTAAAACCAATCAATGAGATACGTATGTGGAATACTACAACATAATCCAAGTTACTATTTATGGAATTATTCCCCTAGGGATAAAAGTCATTTTATCATTATCTAGATAATATAACCATTATAAAATATCATGATAATACCTCATTTATTATTTTATTTATGTGTAGTTGAATTATTACTTTTTTATATTCTTTTATCATGGTCATATAAATTAAAAAAAATAATGATGATGAAATATGGAATTAAAATAAATTTATATAATGGAAAGAAATTTACAAGATTTGTTTAATCACTTATTTAAAATACATTTAATATAAACAAACATATAATAAAGATAAAATGGGAAATTTATGAATAAAGATAAAAATACTATAACCAAATATTAAGTTATAAAATCCATCCATTACTTGAATAAGAATGAAACCATAGAACTAAGTGTTTTCATGGACAATGTCTATGAACGTTTATCAAGAAATTCTCATGAGTGTTTTGGGTCAAGATAAAAAAATATTTATTGTAATGGAAAACAACTATTCAATAACATTTTTTGTAAAATGTTGATTAAATCCATGTTCAGTGTGTTTCAGGATTAGAGAGTCCACTCAAAGGATAATGGAATCAGGAGTTAATGTAATTTCCAAGTATTTCTTAATAAAAAAAATTTGAGTAATTTTCAATGTGATATATATTAGATAAGGATGGAAATCCCACATCCTAGAATTTATTGAAATTGTATAGTCCCATGTTCATTATACTACAACATGAGCCAAAATTATACATGATAGAAACCATTGTTCTTATGTATCTTAATAAAGAGTCTAGTGATGAATAAATATCTATCTACATTAAACATGGGGACGATTCCGCATATGTCCAATGTTTTATGTTCTTATCCATTTATAGTGAGCTCATGAAGAAATTTGACGAAATGTATGTGTATATAATGATGTCTTTACCTCATGATCTTTATCAATAGAATGTGAGGAAAGAGAGATATGAGATATCCAATTCACTAATTACATGAAATCATAGAGTTTTGATGCCATCTAGGCTTCATGTAATCAATATGATTAACTAAATAGAGAACTTGGAGATCTTGGACTTTAAGATCCCTGATGATATGTACATAGATCTAATTTTATTGTTACTAGTTAACAGTTACATAGGTTTCATTATTAATTAAAATATGGGAAATTATTATAATACACTCTCAACATCACAATTTTGATGGTTTGTGTTGATCTTTTTTGATTTTTTACAGTGGTGGTGGTGCTATATCACTTGATAGTGTTCATAGATGAGGGTTTTGTTCTTATATGGTGTTTATTTTTTCTGTTTTTCGATGACGATGATGGTAATCTAATGATGATAATTTATTCTAGTGATCATCCCTCACTGACAATTTTGTGTGATGATGGATTCGATTAGTGTTTGGGTACTCAACACGAGGTGGGATATGGACCAAGGCAGTGATGATGTTTCAGTTTGAATTATGAATTTTTCTATTTTGGATTTTGGATTTTCAATCTCTTTTTTGTGATTATTTTTGTGTAATTTTATGGTTTTTAGTTTACCACTACCAAAAAGTGGCTTCTAAAAATAATAAAAAATATTGATTGAAGAAAATACATTGGTCCTTATCGTGAATGAAAGGAATAACATAGATTGGGGATCCAAGAATCAATCCAATTCCAAGGATCTAGAACATAATCCTTCCAAAAATAGTAATATATAAAGAGAGGAGAAGGGAAAAAATGTAGACTATTTTACCTATGAAAATCTAAGACACTGGAAGAATAAATTCACCCAATTATATATGTAAGGTGAAACTTTATGACTATTCATTATCGATTGAGATCTTACCATATCTACCAAATGGTTATTAGATAAAAAAAATTTGGTACTCACTTTTATACCAAAATGAAGGAACCATATAGATTTTATAAGATTTACACAAGAGATGTGGATCTTTGAGTATCTAATGGGTCCAAACATTTTTCTTTTTCTGTTTAAGATTACTAGATTCATTTTCCAACAATGATTATCTTTGATATTAAATATTATTATTATATACCCCCAGTTACCAAAAAATTGTTTTTGTATCATTCCTAGACATAGATGTTTTTATTTTCAATTTTGGAAATATTTTTTACCACTCATAAAGACAACATATATTATTCTATTCCAAATTTAAATAATGGTCTTTATATATTATATTAACAGTACAATGTATTGTAATTTGATAAAAAAAATAGGGATCTCATGACTCATACCACACTCATTAGTGGAATCACCATCCTAGACTTGTAAATGATAAGATTTTGGAAAAGATCTATCAATATGGTTATTTTTAATCCTTTGATCTAAAACTACTTATTATATTTTATAATTTTTACAATAAAAACAACAAAGAAAATATTCAATGTACATGGTGAAAGATCCCTATTACTTTTACAATTGTTACAGAAATATGAGTGCGGACCATTTACAGTGGTAGCTAGAGGTAGTAATTCTTACATCAAAAATCTTAATGATGACTTCTGTATATATGGATTTGTCTACCTAATGAGGTATAAGTTTGAATCATTAGATAAATTCATTTAATTCAATTATTATGTAGATAATAAATATGGTATGAAGATCAAAAATATTTAATTTGATCAAGGTGGTGAGTATCTTAACCAGGAATTCATTGAATTTCAATGTGACAGTGGATATTATCCCAACTCAGTCCTCCATATACACAAAAATTGAATGGTGTTTTTAAAAGAGGAATAATACATTTCATGACATATTAAGGTTGATGATGATTCATCCTGATCTTTCATTATAATTTTTGGGGTTATGCATTACAAACATTATTATACACATTAAAACATGTTACAATAAATGTTTTAAATGGTATTATAAACTAGTTATTTAAATTTAAGTGACCCATATTGTCAAACTTTCATGTATATTGATGTTAGGAATTTTTTAAAGGCCATACATAAAAAACCTAGAACCTTAAGATATAAAGTGTATATTATATGATATCCTAAATATGTGCAATATATATAATATTTTTTGTTGTAATATTTTCCACAGGTCCCCATGGAAGATGTTGTCCCTGAAATATAATTACTACAAAGGATCACCAAAGAAGTTGTACGACCATAAAAATTGGTTTTGTAGTCACCAAGGATTTTGACTCATTATAAGTTTATAATAATGATCCATTCACCTTTAAGGAGGTGGTAGAGAGCGTAGAAAAAAAATATAGAATGAATCCCTGAATTCTATGAAAGATTCTGTATATCCAACCTATGTTTCGGTTCGGATTGATAATGAAGTTTTCATAAATCCCCTTGGGTGAAAATGGGTATTCAAAATAAAATGGTAATGGAAGTAAAATTAAGTATCTATAAATAATGAATTATTGATGAGGGGTTTAAATTTTCACAATAAATTGAATAATAGGAATCCTTCTCTCCAACAGTCATTTTTAATTCCATCATAAATATACTTTTTATAGTATATTTCCATAACTATGAGATTTTGATGATGGATTTTAAAATAACTTTCCTAAATAGAAACCTTCACAAAGATGTCCATATGACATAACTAGAAGAGTTTATGACTCAATGTGATGCCAATGAGGTATATGTTATCAAAATTCATTTATGTATTGGAAAGATCATTTCGTTCATAGAAAATTTGATTCAATGAAGCAATAAAATAATTTGGTTTTATTAAGTATGAATGTGATAAATTATTTTATAAGAGGCTTAGTTGGAGTGTGATTGTATTTTTAATAATATGTGTTGATAACATGTTGCTTATTAGAAATAAAATACCCATCTTAAAAATGACTGAATACTAGATAAAAAAATACATCTCCCTAATGTTATAAGGTGAAATAGAATACATTCTATGGATGAAGATAATTTCTAATAGATTCAAGAGGCTTCTTGCACTAAGTCAAAGTACGCGCATTGACCAGATACTGAATAGATTTATTATTTAACAACCTAAGAGTTTATTGGTTACTATGTGACATGTAATACACCTCACTCAAAAAATGTTTCCTTAAACATAATATAATAGATATAGTATGAGTAGGATCCCAAACACATCTATGATAGGATTGATCATGTCTGTCATGTCATGTACTGGTCTTCATGTTTCTTAAGACTTAATCATGAAAAGGAAATATTGTTATAATATAGGTGAACAATATTAGATTTTGGTTAAGACTATCCTTAAGTATCTGAGGCACACTAAGGATATGTTCCTAGTATATATAAATGATGAAGATCTTTTCATTAGGGAATATACTGATGATATTTTACGAAAATATCATAATTATCTAAAATCGTAGATGAAATATGCCTTCAGTCTTAATGGAGGAGTTCTAATCTAGAAGAGTTTAATGAACCCTGTTTTCATTGATTCCATAATGTAATTTGAGTATATAATATCTTCTGGTGCAGCAAAACTTGTAGTATAGATATAAAAATCCAACTAAGAAATTGATATCAATCCCAATAGTAAAGATACCATCACCTTGTATTAAAATAATACTATAGTGGTAGATCTTGCAAAGAATCAAAATTTATATTAAAAGATGAATATACTTTGTATGTATCATCTCTTAAAGGATTATTTTCAAAGTGTTGAGGTCGAGATGAGCATAGTTTCTATGAAAGATAATGTGGAAAAAAACATTGAAAATTTATTATTATAGAAGAAGTATAAATAACATGTTAGAGCTAGTGTATTGAAGGTTGTTATCAGTTGGTTCCAATGAAAGTAGGAGTCGATTGGGGATGGATACCTAGAACAAACAACAATGTAATTTATGATTAATTTTATTAATATTTTATGAATATTATAAAGTTATTACTATAATATTATTATTATACATTTCATTGTATGTGATAATGTACTAAGGATATTGTATGTACTAAAAGTTCATATATGTTCCCATCTAAAATTAGAAACTTGAATTTCTATGATATATTCTTAAATTATATGTTTTATTTATGGATGAAATCATCTGACATGAAATTTATAATAAAATATTTTAAGTGTAGAGGGATCATAATACATTCAATATTTTTCTTAGAAATTTCATCCTTGGTAAGATTTGACATATTAATAATATGGTTACATATACCACTAGTAGTAAATCAACATTTATATGTGTCATTGGATGTTCCTATATGCGGGTATGTGTAATGATAATTAAAATTTAAGATTATTATTAATGAATCCAAGGATTCACATACTTTGATGTATTTTCATAAACCATGATGTTATATAAGTTGGATATGAACTAAAATGGGCACCACTGTGATCGTGGTGGTGCATGTGAAGTGATATTCTAAAATGGGATCCACCACATAATGGTCATTCATATAAAGTTTTGGACAAAAACAATGATTGTATTGATATGGAAGTGATACATGTCATCATGAAAAATATACTCTTACATGTTTCATTAGTTAAGAATCTATGGGTTGGTTTTTTATTGCTGGAATACTTTATTCATTGAAGTTCTCAATTAATGAGAACTTTAAGAGGTGTAATGTTGGAGTATTTTTTTAAAGGTTGGGGCCAAAGCATCATTTTATTATTAATGCCAAGAAAATACCTCTTTAACTAGGTAAAGGGAGACCCATTACATAGCCTGAAGGCCTAGTGGGCATTTAGCCCATTACATAGCCTGTAGGCCCAAATTTTTGTCCCAAGGCCCATTCTGTGAATAATACTACTACAGTACTCACGCTGCTACAGTACTCCACAATACTTGTCACTACTACAATGCCCCTGGAACTGCTACAGTACCCCTACCGCCACTACAGATCCCTATTGCAATAGTATCTCGGCTGCTACAGAAGCGCTATAGTGCTGCTATAGTGACATGCGCCCAATGGGTTTTGAACCCCCATTTTTGATATAGAATTATTGAGTGATTACCACTAATCCAAACCCCAACTACTAATGTTGGAGTGTTATTAAAAACTTTTTATACATCGGTCACTCTTTATTGAATGGAGAGTGTTGAAGATTCATTTCAAGGATGTTATTCTACTCTTGTTGATTGTTTGGTGTTTTTTTGAACCCTATAAATTATTACCTTACTAGTTAAAGTTTTATTCCTTTACCAATGTTCATTTATCGCTTGGAGAATGCACTAGAACCCCTTTGAACATTTAAGAGACATCCTAAAATGTTCATGAATCTATTATCTAATGTATTCCCCTCGGAGGTAGGGTGATTTATTCTACTACACCATATGATCATCATCAAGAAAACTCCTTCAAATAAGAATGTGAATGATACTAAATTTTACTTATTTTAGGTACATAATTTTTTACTCTTTTTATATGAATACATTTAACTATTTGATTCTTGTAGATAGATTATTTTGGGATTTGGTTTCACCTGCACTACCAAGGGTTAGTAGCTGATACTATAAAAACCATCAATCAAATTATATATTGTTTTAGTAAGATTAAAAGGTGTTTGTTTTGTGTTTCCAAAAAGAAAAACCATTACCATGAAATAAGAGAGGTCTTTCTATAGTCATAGTGGATATAAAATTCTTGGATTCAGGACAACATGATGTAGTGATGACCATGGTGGTTCTTCACTAGATTTTTCTAAGAACCAGGGATATTTCTATGTCACCATAGTATAGTGACAACTATGGTGGTTCTTCACCACCATGGGTGGAACCGTGGCCTGGCTTCCCTATTGTGTGCCATGTTTTTCATCTTATGGTAATTAATCTAAATAACTACTACTTGAAAAAAATGAAATGTAAATCATGGTGAAGATTTAAATATTTTAAGAAAATTTTTTTAAAATTGTTTTATTTAAATTTTTTATAAATGGGTTTTTAAACATTGGAAAAGGTTTTTTAGGATATTTTCTTATAAAAAGTTTATAAATTAAGTAGCTGTAAAGTTTTTATAATTAATTAAATGTTTTTGAAATTTTATAATATTTCAAGAATATTTAATTTTAATATTGAAAGTAGTTTTTTCATGATATACGGTATAAATTATTATATATAAATATAATTTTTATTTATAAATCATTAGAAATAATTAACAATTTTTATAAAGTATATGGATAAAATATAAGTTTTTTTTTTAATTATGATTTTTTCACCGTTATGAGATTGAGAATATTATTTGGATATAGTTTTTTAATATTAGTTATTATTTTTTTAATGAATATAATTTTATCTTGAGTAAAGCATCCCTGGGTAGAGATACTTAGGGTAGGAACATGTCCCACACCGACGACAGTTTTCATTTATTTTTATTTATTTCACAGTGTTGGATCTTTTTGGATGAGGTTAAAATTGATTTTCCATAAAATGTATTTGTGTTTTGTGGGTTTTAGTATTATTCTAACTGTATTCTTGGTTATTGTGAAATTTACTGGGAGAAAGTTTCATGGTGGATAGTTTTTAACACCAATAGTGTCACTATATTATGAATGAATCATTCAAGGATCATTAGGTGGGATTACCAAGTATTTAGGTTGTTATTTTAGGGTTTTTGGAAAATTATTCAGTTTATGTGGTTTTAGAATGGTTTTATATAACCTTTCAACCCAAATCCTGGATGATGTGTAAATTTTGTAGTATCACTAGAATGTTTTGTGCACGGTTTAAAAAATTATGCATGAAGACCATACAAGCCATTATGTCCAAAATAATTTTTATTATAAAAATAATATTTATCTGATTATACCTCCCATTTTAAGCTCTATATATTGGCTATAAAATAGAGGGTTCCCCCTTCTTTCTGCATCTCTTTGTGACACTTTATTGGGTGATTTCTCAGGAAATTTTAGGGATTCTTCATGCTTTATTCATCAAATCATTACCTTTACACATCCCATCTCTTTCCCTCTCTTAATAACTTGGTTTCTCTTAGTTATATTTTACCTCATACAAAACCTAGAATCAATATTTGATGTGTGGGTCATTTTTCGTGGATGTGAGGGTTTTCATAACATTATTTGGTTCATATTCATCCTTTTCTAAGAGTTTTTTCACATTCTCACACCAACAAGGTAGTTGTCTTCAAGTATTTCCTTTCAAAAACATTCTATTGATGCTTTATGATTTTTAATAAATTTATAAACATCATTCACAGCCCTATAGTGCCTTTTTTTATTAATATGGTGTTTTTTAATTGTTATAAATTGTTAAAAATAGTTTTCAATGTGATTCCCCAAATATGGCTATGTATTTATGCACCCTGAGTGTTTGATGAAATGTCTATTGTTTTCTTGAAATGAGATTCATCCCTTATTGTTCTATTTTCCTTTTTTGTCTCTCTTTATTTGGTTTTTGAATTATAATTGGAATTTTGTATGGTTTGAATTCCTCTAATGTATTAGTGGTTTATACGAGAATGTTTTGTAAGGATTCTTATAGCCTTTTTAAATACTTTGTTCATACTTTTGTGGTTATATGGAACATCTGGGTTTCGGTTGGTTTGAAATAAATTTTTTATTTTAAAAATGTAGTTGATTTTGGATGTTTCATGAATATTTGTAGTATTCCATTGGATGTTGGAACATCCTTGTGTGCACAAGGTTCGCATATGGATTATAATTCAAATGAAGACATTGCTTTAAAATCATGTTTTCCTCAAACCTTGGTTACTCAAAATGATCCTTGTTTTCTAAAAAATGTTTTGGTTTCCCATCATATTTTCAATGTGGTTTAAAATATGTCCTTAAAATCTTGGAAAATATGGAAATTGAGTCATGTTTTTTGGAACATTCGACATAACGACCCATTTGGAACTTCTCTAATTTTTTCATGTTTCACTCTAATTTGAAAAGGTTTTTGTATATGTATTTAGATTGGAAACACTGAAGACTTGTTTATTATTGTGATCTTGAAAGTTGGTGCTTTTATTAATCGTGTAAGATTGGTGAGAAATTATTTTAAATTTTATTTGAGATTGACTGGAAATGAGTCCTGGTTGGCACATTGTAATATTGTCAAATAAATATAGTTTTTAAAACGTGAATGCCCGATTGGCATCTTTTAATGTTTTTGAGAAATGTTTTATAGGATTATGTGATGTGAGAGCTCATTTTGAACCTTTTATAAAGTGATATATAATGTGGGAAAACCTATTGTAGATTCCCTTATATGGGTTACCATATGGTTGGTGTCTGTGTTTGCGATAGGCAAGTGTGGTGACAGTAAGTAATGTGAGTCTGGCATGAAAAGGCCTCCTACATACACATTGTATTATTTCCAAGGGTTCCTAGGAATCATTTAGAGGATTGAGTGATGCTTGCTGCTCAAACTAGATTATATGGTTTGGTACCCCTTATATGTTGTAAAGGCCATATGGGTTGTTCCAATAGTGTGTTTAGTTTATGGAGGTCAGTTGGTTATTGACTATGATTTCTCACCATACACAGAATGGTGGTTCCAAACCGAGTACATCCAGATATTTCTCTATGGATGATTTGGAAATCCCATGGTTACTATTAATTATTTGTTGTTTATATTTTACTGCACTTGATTTTCTACTTATAATGTTATTTATTTTCAGCACAGCCCAGTATTGTTTCACTTATGATTTTTTATAGGTTTTTGGTTAAAAATGATAAGCAGTTTTAGAAATTGGATGCAGCTTGTGTTAGAGTTTAAAATGGGAAACACTGTGTTTTATTATTAAATTGTGAAAACCCTATTTTTATAACTTTATTTCAAACTGGTATTAATGGAATATTTTTGGGAAATGAAATACATGTATTCTTTGGTGTCTTCCAACTGAGATATGAAGCTCACACCCTACTTTTACCATTCAGTGTTGGTAGACCAAAACTATTTTTTAGGTTCAGGTTTTTCTGGTTCATGTGCTTCTTGTTGGAGTAGTATGGTTTTCTAGTTGGAGGAGACCAAGATTTCACAAAGATATCTTGTTGTCATATCCATGTCTTATTTTTTTGGTATTCCATTTTCAGTTTTTCCTCAACTTGTATTTGTATCAGGATATGTTTCTATATTTATTTATTTTCATCTATTGGTAATTACAGCATGCTCTGTTTGATTAGTTTATTTTATTGATCATGGTTATTCCAAAGGCTGAAGTCTTAATACCCAATAATAGTTTCCAGCCTGTGGGGATCAGGAATTATCATCAATCTATTTCATAGGCTGGGTCAGGTGTTGGGTTGGATGGTGTAAATCCTCAAACATGCACTTCCAGGTTCAGCACATATGAATGTTGTGTCTTCTTCTTTAAAAGACAATTGAACAAATACACAACATTTTATACATTCCAAGAACATTTAATAGTCTAGGTTTTTCAAGATTAGACAAACCATACATAACTTTTATATAATAAAACATAATAATTTATTTAATTCCTTCTTCTCTAGCTTCTTATTGGATCTTTACTTTTCCATTGTACAAGTAACCACCTGATGATATAAATCAAAAAGGGGTGAGATAAAACCCCATTGAGTGGATAGATAAGAACATGAAACATCATAATATGGGATTATAATAGATATAATCATCATAACATGGTCATAGGATCACAATAATGAGAGGAAACACTAATAAAAGACTTGGAATGTTGCAACGCATTAAAAAATGAAGCATCATGTCTTAGTGGTTAAATACCACACATAGTTGTGATCAATGACAAAATCATGTTCATGAATCATTCCCATTTAAGTCATGAGGTTCATCCCTTTAACAAATGAATTTAAGTATTATATAATTATGGGTACACTCGTCACATCATAACATCTATATTACGCTATATAATTCCTGGAGCACCCGTCACATCCTAACATTTACATTTTCATTCATGCCGCATAGAAAATATGTCATACTTAAAAATAAAATAAAACATGGAAATTAATGGATTTCACATCATAAATAATACATTCATAAAAATTTTTCTCTCCAAATAATGAGGATATAACATTATTTACATAGAACAATCAACGATGAGTGAAGTAGGAACAATATTTGAGAAGTAAAACATGCAAGTGTTTATTTGTAAGAAGAGTTATTTAGGAAGAACATTTGGTTTTTCATAAATTATATTATAAAACATTTATATCCTATAATAGGTTATATGATGATGAATAAATTATTCTTAAGGCATATCCATACTGAAAATGGATTATAAGTGGAAAAACCCAAAGTATGCGAGTTGGGTTTGAGAATTTCCCCTTACCTTGTATCTGAACACTTTCTTCACATAAATTTCCTGTATAACCAGATTATATTCATTAATTATAAATTTAAAGTCCATTTATACATTAATAATAGTCATTATGGTTTTATAAAGTTCATTTATGGGATTTTTGCAGAGTTATAGATTTTAAATTCATTGTTCGGGAACGTTCGTTTTTATAGTTTTCTTGAACGGTTCACCTGTATTCATGAATGGAAGTTCATATAAAACATAGATAAATATCTATAATTGTAATTATATGTTATTTATTATGTTACATAACTTGAAATTATATTATAAATAAATCTTTTATATACCATGAGAATGAATCATTAGATAAGAATTTAATGATGATCATTTGGGTTAATTTGGGAGGTTTTTCGACGACAACGAACTTGTTTTGTTTGATAATTTAGTAATATATACATAAGTTAGTTCCAGAACATTAAATAGGATATAATACAGATAAAAAATATTTTTCAACCATAAAAATTGTTTTATGACCAGATTAGAAAGCGGTAATGAAAAATGAAAAAATGTCATTCTTAAAGGTGATATATTAACACCTCATGAAAAATGTTTTACTTGCTAAAATAAAAATAAGAGGATAAGAGGGTTGGATGATATATTATACCATTAGTATCATAAAATTAAATTATATTTTAAGATATTGTAGTTACCATACCATTTGGATAGGGATAGGTGGGGAGAGTTTAAGAAAAAAACATGAAGTTGAAAAGACAATTGGTGGAAAAGAGAGACGGTAACTACCTCTTGAATCCTCCTTAATGAACCTTGGATTGGTCTTTTGATGAGACAATAATCTCTTGGAAGTGGGGTAGGGTCTGGGGAAGATTTTTGGGCAGAGTTTCAATAAGTCTTGAATCTTGAGAGGTGTGAGGAAATGAGGGTGTGAAGGGCGGTATTTATAGTAGAGGGGGTGTTTTCAAAATATAATGATCATTAGTTTATTAATTTCCCTTAAGATAATAAATTGAGAGTGTTCCATGACTAAATATAGTAAATAGATCTGGTGTGTTCTAACCAATTGTACATACATCAGCATAACATCACAGATGACTCTATAATTAATGTATTTAGCTTATTTTGTAAATTATATTATTTCATTATTCATCAAAAATTCAGGTATTTTTGAAAAAACCAAAAGTTTCACCATAACCATTTGTCGATTTTTAAAATTTAAAAATGGACTCCATTTTTCAAAAAAAAAATATGTATAATTAATTTAATATTTAATTAAAATCATAATTTACTTGAAAAATACAGATTTTAAAATTAAAACTTATTTTATAATGCTTTCATAAATTACATAAGGTCTTATAAAATTATCTTAAAACCAAAATATGTAGAATTTTTAATTTAAGAAAAAAAATCCGAAAATAAATTTTCTTTTAAATTAATTAATTAATTATAAAATACCAACACTTTTTAAAAATATTTATTTACTTATAATATGATCATATTTTAACTTATAAAATTTATTTATACTTTCGTTGGTAAGGATACTATTCACTTGGATGGATTTCTATTCCTAAGGGTTATATTAATGTTCAAAAGGGTATATTACTATTCATAAAGATAGGTTACTATTCATAATAGTAGGTTATTATTCACCAAAAATTAATTTTTTCCTATCAGACTCTAAATAATTTACTTATCGCAACTGTGTATGTCCGTTCTTCAAAATTCAAAACGTAAAAGTAGAAAAATTATGTTTAGTTCCTAGGTTATAATCTTCACATAGTATTAAAACAACCAATTTTAGATGAATATGTGCAAGATATACAATATTTTTTGTTGTAACATATTCCACAAGTCCCCATGGAAGATGTTCTTCCTAAAATATAATTACTTCATAAGATCACCATAGATGTTGTATAACCATAAAAATATGGTTTTATAGTCACCAAGGATGTTGCATCATTATAAATTTATAATAATGATCCATTTACCTTTAAATATGTGGTAGAGATCATAGAAAAAAATATAGAATGAATCCATGAATTCAAAGATAGATTCTATATATCAAATCCATGTTTGGGTTCTGATTGATAATACAGTTTTTGTAAATCCCATTGGGTGAAAACCAGTATTCAAGAGAAAAATGGTAATGGAAGGAAAATTAAGTATTTATAAATAATGACTTATTTCTTAAGGGTTTAAATAGTCTCAAGACATTGAATAAGATGAATCCTTCTCTGCAATAGTAATTTTTAAATCCATATGAATTCTACCTTTTATAATAGATTTCCTTTACTTTGAGATTTTGATGACGGGCTTCAAAATAGATTTCCTAAATATAAACATGCATAAATATTTCCATATGACATAACTAGAAGTGATTGTGACTCAATGTTATGCAAATAAGGTATATGTTGTATATATTCATTTATGGATTGGATAGATCATTTGGGTGAGAGAAAATTTGATTCAATGAAGCAATAAAATAATTTAGTTTCACTAAGTATGAAGGTGAGAAATTTTTTTATAACAGTCTTAGTTGGAGTGTGGTTTTATTCCTAATAGTATATATTGATAACATGTTGCTTATTATAAATAAAAAACTCATCTAACAAATGATTAAATACTAGATAAACAAATAAATCTCTCTAAAGGTATTAGGTGAAATAGAATACATTCTATGGATGAAGATCATTTATAATAGATCCAAGAGGATTCTTTAACTATGTAAAGGTACATACATTGACCAGATACTGAATACATTTTGTATCTAACAACCTAAGAGGTTATTAGTTACTGTGTCACATGGAGTAGACCTCACTCAGATAATTTTTCCTTAATCACAATAAGAGACATATAGTATGAGTAAGATCCCATAGGCATATACGATAGGATGGATCATGTGTGTCATGTTATGTTCTTGTCTTGATTTTTCTTAAGACTTAATCATGGAAAGGAAATATTGTTATAATACAGGTGAACAATATTAGATTTTTGTTATGTTTATCCTTAAGTATCTGAGGCATACAAAGGATAAGTTCCTAGTATATAGAAATGATGAAGATCTCTTCATTAGGGAATATAATGATATTGTTTTACAAAAATGTCATAATGATCTAAAATTGTAAATGAAATATGCATTCAGTCTCAATGGAGGAATTATAATCTAGAATAGTTTAATGAACCCATTTTAATTGATTCCATAATGAAATCCGAGTATATAATATCTTCTGATGTTGTTAAAGAAGTAGTGTAGATATGAAAATCAATCTAAGAGATTGATGTCATTCCTAATAGTAAAGATACCATCATGTTGTATTACAATAATACTATAGTGGTAGTTCTTGAAAAGAATCAAAATTTATGTTGAAGGATGATCATACTTTGTAAGTATCATATATTATGGGATTTTTCTCAAAGTGGTGAGGTCGAGATGAGCATAGTTTTTACGAAATATAATGTGGAAAAAATTGACATAATTATTATTATAGAAGAAGTATAAATGACACGTTAGAGCTAGTGTATTGAAGGTTTTTAGTAGTTGGTTCCAATGAAAGTAGGATTCTATTGAAGTTGGTACCCTTTAACCAACTTTTATGTAATTTTCATTAATTTTATTAATATTTTCTGAATATTATATAGTTATTATTATAATATTATTATTATTATACATTTCATTGTATTTGATAATGTACTAAGGATATTGGATGTAATAAGATTTTATATATGTTCCCTTCTAAATTGAGAATCTATAATTTCTATGATAGTATTCCTAAAATAATTGTTTTATGTATAGATGAAATAATCTGACATGAAATTGATGATAAAATATTTTAAGGGTAGATGGATCATAATACATTCAATATTTTTCTCATAAATGTCATCCATGGTAATATTTGACATATTAATAATATGGGTACATGTACCACTAGTAAGAAATCAACATTTATATGTGCCATTGGATGTTCTGATATGTGGACATGTGTAATGATCATTAGACTTTAAAATTATTATTTACGAATCCCATGAGTCACATACTTTGATGTATTTCCATAATCTAGGATGTTATATAAGTTAGATATGAAATAAAATGGGAACCACCGTGATCGTGGTGGTGCATGTGAAGTGATAGTCTAACATGGGATCCACCAAATCCTGGTGGTTCATATGAAGTTTTGGACGAAAACCATGATTTTATTGATATGAAAGTGATTCAGGAAATCATGAAAAAATATACTCCTACTTGTTTCATCAGTTAAGAATCAAGGGGTTGGTTTTTTATTGTTTTAAAACTTCATTCATTTTATTGTCCAATGAATGAACACTGTAAGAGGAGTAATGTTTGAATATTACTCAAAAAAATTTATACACCTATCACTCTTTATTGAATAAAGAGTGTTGAACATTCATTTAAAGGATGTTATTCTACTCTTGTTGATTGTTTTGTGTTTTTTGATCCCTATGAATAATTCCCATGCGAGATAATGTTCTCTTCCATTCCCAAAGTCCATTCATCACTTGTAGAATGCACTAGAACCCATTTGAATATTTGTGAGACATTATAAAATGTTCATAAATCTATTAGATAATGTATTCCCCTTTGAGTAAGGATGATTTATTCTACAACTCCTTATGATCATCATCAAGAAAATGGCTTCGAATATGATGGTTGGTGATACTAAATTTTTCTTATTTTAGGTGCATAATTTTTTACTCTATTTCTATGAATAAATTTAAGTATTTAATTCTTGTAGATAGATTATTTTGTTATTTGGTTTCACTTCCACTACCAAGGGTCGGTAGATGATCCTAAAAACCACCAGTCATATTATATGTTATTTCATTAAGATTAACATGTGTTTGATTTGTGTGTTCAAAAAGCAATACCTTTACCATGACATAAGAGAGGTCTTCTCATAGTCATACTGGATATAAAATTCTTGGATCTAGGAGAACATGATGTAGTGATGACCATGGTGGTTCTTCGCTTGATTTATCTAGGAACCCGGGATAGTTTCAAGTCACCACAGCATAGTGATAACTATGGTGGTTCTTCACCACCATGGGTGGAACCATGGATTGGCTTCTCCATTGGGTACCAAGTTTTTCAGCTTACGGTAATTATATATAAATTAATAGAACATGAAAACAAAAATTTATTGTAAATCACGGTGAAGATTTAAATATTTTAAAGAATGTTTTTAAATTTTTGTTTTAATTTTTCTATAAATGGTTTTTTAGACATTGTAAAAGGTATCTTAGGATATTTTCTTCTAAATAGTTTATAAATTAAGTAGTTGTAATGTTTTTATAATTAATAAAATGTTTTGGAAAATTTATATTATTTCAAGAATATTTAATGTTAATATTAAAAATTATTTTTTCAAAATATACAATATATCTTATTATCTATAGATATAATTTTTATTTACAAATCTTGAGAAATAATTAATAATTTTTATAAATTATAGGGATAAAATATAAGTGTTTATATTTTTAATTATGATTTTTTCATAGTTATGAGATTGATAATATTATTTGGATATTGTTTTTTCATATTATTTGTTATTTTTTTAAAGAATATAATTATATCTTGAGTAAAGTACCCCTAGGTAGATATACTCAGGGTTTTAACATGTCACACATTGACCCCGATTTTCATTTATTTTTATTTATTTCATGATGTTGGATATTTTGGATGAGGTTCGGATTGATTTTATAGAAAATGTCTTTGTTTTTTGTGGGTCTTGGTATTCTTCTAACCCTATTCTTGGTTATTGTGAATTTTAATGGGATAAAGTTGCATGGTGGAGAGCTTTTAACAAAAATAGTGTTAGTATATTATGCATGCATCATTCAAGGATATTTTGTGGCATTCTAAAGTTTTGGGGTGTTATTTTAGTATTTTTGGCCAATTTTTCAAGTCATGTGGATTGATAATGGTTTTTACAAACCTTGCAGCTTAAAACCTAGAAGTCGTATAAATTTTCTAGTAGAATTAGAAAGGTTTGTGAACGGTTTACAAAACTATGCAGCAAAACTATGCAACCCATTATGTCCTAAACAACTTTTATTATAAAATTCTTATTTACGTGATTACACCTCCCATTTAAAGCTCTATCTATTGGATATATAATATATGGTTCCCCCTTATTTATACATCACTTTGGGACACTTTTTTGGGTGATTTATCGTGAAATGTTAAGGATTATTCATGATTTCTTCATCTAATATTTCCCTTCACTCTTCCCCTCTCTTCCCTCTCTTCATATCTTGGTTTCTCTTAGTTGGATTTTACCTTGGGAAAAAATAGATGAAATATTTTATGTGTGGGTCATTTTTTGTGGAAGTTATGGTTTTCAGGTCATTATTTGGTTCATAGTCTTCCAATTTCAAGAGTTTTGTCACATTCACACACCAATAAGGTAGGTGCCTCCAAGTATTTCCTTTCAAAAACATTCTATTGATTCTTTACAATTTTTAATAAATTTATAAACATCATTAACACCCTTATAGTTCCTTTTTTATCTTAATATGGTGTTTTGGGATTGTTATAAATTGTTAAAAATAGTTTTCTAAGTGATTCCCCAAATATGCTTATATATTTATGCACCCTGAGTGTTTGATGAAATGTCTAATGTTTTTTTGAAATAAGATTAATCCCTTATTGTGACATTTTCCTTTAGTTGTATCTTTTTAATTTGGTTTTGAATTATAATTGGAATGTTTTATGGTATTAATTCCTCTTATGTATTATTGGTTTATGCTGGAATGTTTTGGAATGATTATTATAGCCTTCTGAAAGGCTTGTTTATTCTTTTGTGGTTATGTGGAATTTTAGGGTTTGGTTTGGTTTGGAAACAAGTCTTGATTTTAAAAATGAAATTGATTTTGTAGGTTTCACCAATATTTGTAGTCTTCCATTGCATGTTGGTATATCCATGTGTGCACACATGGATGGGCATTCAAATGAAGACAACACTTTAAAATCATGTTTTCCTCAAACCTTGGTTTCTGAAATGTCTGATTTTTTCTAAACGAAGGTTTGGTTTCCCATCATCTATTCAATGTGTTTTAAAATATGTCATTACAAACTTGGACCATTTTGAAATTGAGTCATGTTTTTTGAAAATTTAACATATAGGCTAATTTAGAACTTCTTAAAAATTTTCCTGTTTCACTCTAATTTGAAAATGTTTTTGTAAATGTATTTGGATTGGAAACATTAAAGATTTGTTTCGTACTATGATCTTGAAAGTGAGTGTTTTTATTAATCTTGTAAAATTAGTGAGAAATGTTTTGAAGTTGAATTTGAGATTGACATGAAATTAGGCCTAGTTGGAAGCTTGTAATATTCTCAAATAAATATAGTTATTCAAATTTGAATGCCCAAGGGCCATCATTAAATGTTTTAGAGAAATGTTTTATAGGATTCTATGTTGTGAGAGTTTATTTTTATCTTTTTATAAAGTGATATATAATGTGGGAAAACCTATTAAAGATTCCCCTATATGGGTTACCATATGGGTGGTGTCCGTGTTTGCGATAGGAATGTGTGGTTACATCAAGTAATGTGAGTCCAACATGCAAGGGCCTCCTACGTACATAATATATTATTACAATGGGTTCCTAGGAATATTTTAGAGGATCGAGTGGTGGTTGCTGATAAAACCCGTTTATATGGGTCAGTATCCCTTGTATGTTGTAAAGGCCATGTGCGTTGTGCCACTAGTGAGTCTAGTGTATGGAAGTCATTTGGCTATTTACTATGGATTCTCATCATACACCGAAAGGTGGTTCTAAACCGAGTACATCCATAGATTTCTCTAGGGAAGTTTATTAAATCCCATGGTTACTATCTATGATTCTTTTTTTATATTTTACTAAACTTTATTTTCTAGTTATACTATTATTTATTTTCTGAAAAGCCCATTATTGTTTCACATATGAAATTTGTTTGGGTTTTTGGTTAAAAAAATATAACTAGTTTTGGAAATGGGATGTAGCTTGTGTTAGATTTTAAAATGGGAAACGTTGTGTTTTCTTAGTAAAATGTGAAAACCCCCATTTCGATAACTGTATTTAAAACTAATATTAAAGAACTATTTTTGGGAAATAAAACGCATGTATTATTCAGTGTCTTCCAACTGATCTATTAAGCTTACACCCTAATTATACCATTCGGTGTTGGTAGAACAAAACTGTTATATAGGTTCAGGTTTGTATGGTTCATGTGCTTGTTGTTGGAGCAGTTTGGTCTTCTGGTTGGAGGTGAACAAGAGCTCACATGGATATCTTATTGGCATAGCCTAGTTTTATTTTTTTGGTAATTCATTTTCAGTTTGTTCCTCAGTTGTATTTGTATCATGATATGTTTCTATATTTATTTATGTTCATCTATTTGTCATTACATCATGTTAAATTTTATTAGTTTACTTTATTGATCATTCTTATTCTTTAGGCTGAATTCTTGATCCCTGATACAAGTTTCCAGCCAGTGCGGATCAGGAATTAACTTCACGCCATTTTATGGGCTGGGTTGGGTGTCAGTTTGGATGGTGTAAATCCCCAAACCTTCACTTCTAGGTTCAAAACATATGAATGTTGTGTATTCTTTTTTAAAAGACAATTGAACAAATAAAAAACTTTTAATACATTCTAGTAAATTTTATTGGTCTAGGTTTTTCAAGATTATAAAAACCATACATAAATTTTACATAATAAATCATAATAATTTATTTAATTATTTTTTCTGTAGCTTTTTATTGACTCTTGACATCTCCTTTGTACAAGAAACCAACTAAAGATATAAATCAAAAAGGGGTGAGCTAAAATCCTAGTAAGAAGATAGATAAAACATGAAACAATATAACATGGGATGAGTATAGTCATCATCATCACAACATGGTCATAGGATCATAATTATGAGTGGAAACATTAATAGAATAATTTTAGTGTTGCAACACATTAATAAATGAAACATCATGTCTTAGTGGCTAACAACCACACATAGTTGTGAACAATGTTAGAATCATGTTCATGCATCATTACCTCTTTAACTAATGAGGTTCATGCCTTTTCCCAATTAATTGAAGTACTATATAATTATGGTTTCACCTGTAACATCATAACATCCATATTATGCTATATAATTCCTACAGAACCCATCACATCATAACATTTACATTATCATGCATGCCATATAGAACATATGTCAAACATAAAAATAAAATAAAACATTGAAATGAATGGGTTTCACATCATAAATAATACATTAATAAACATTTGGATCCCAAAATAAAAATGGGATAACCATCTTTACAAATAACAATCAATGATGAGTGAAGTAAAAACAATCTTTGAGAAGGAAAAACATTGAGCATTTATTTAAAAGAAGAGTTATTTTGGAAGAACATTTAGGTTATCATAAATTCAATTAGAAAACGTTTATATACTAGAATAGGTAATATGTGGATGAATAAATTATTATTAAGGCATATCCATTCTAAAAATGGATTAAAAGAGGGAAACCCCAATGTATGAGTGTTGGGTTTGATAATTTCCCCTTACCTTATATCTGAACACTTTATTTACATTAATTTTCCATATAACCACATTATATTAATTAATTAAAAAATTAAAAAAACCATTTATACATTAATAGTATTCATTATGGTTTTCTTAAGTTCATTAATGGGATTTTGGATGAGTTATAGAGTTTAAATTCATTGTTTGGGAATGTTTGTTTTTATAGTTTTCTTGAACAGTTCACATGTATTAATGAATGGAAGTTCATTTAAAACATAGATAAACATCCATAATTGTAATTATATGTTATTTATGATGTTATAGAACTTAAAATGATCTTATAAATAAATTTTTTATATACCATGAGAATTAATCATTAGATAAGAATTTAATGATGAACATTTTGGTTAATTTTGGTGGTTTTTCGACCACAATGAAATTTTTTTTAATAATTTATTAATATATGAATAATTTAGTTATGTAACATTAAATAGGATATTATACATATAACATAATATATTTTGACCCTGAAAATGGTTTTATGGCCTGATCTGAAAGCGGTAATGGAAACTAAAAACATGTCGTTCTTGAATGTGATAAATTAACACCTCACGAAAATAGTTTTCCTTCATAAAATAAAAATAAGAATAGAAGGGTTTTAGATGATATATTATCCCATTAGTATCATAAAATTAAATTATATGTAAGATATTATAGTTACCATACTATTTTTATGAGGATAGGTGGGGAGAGACTAAGAAAAAAACATGAAATTGAAAGGAAATTAAACAAAAGAGAGGGGGGAATTACCTCTTGAATCCTCTTTAAGGCACGTTGGATTTGTCTTTTGATGAGAAAATAAGATCTTGGAAGTGGGGGAGGGTCTATGGAAGATTTTTGGTCATAATTTAGGAAATTTTTTAAGCTCGATAGGTGTGAGGAAATGTGGGTGTGAAGTGTGGTATTTATAGTGGAGGGTAAGGGTGTTTTTCAAAAATTATAGTCATTAGTTTATTATTTTCCCTCAAGATAAGAAATTGAGAGTGTTCGATGACTAAATATAGTAAGGAGGTCATGTGATTTCTAACCAATTGGGCTTGAATTTGCATAACATCACCCATGAATCAATAATTAATGAATTTAGCTTATTTTGTAAATTATAATATTTCACTATTCATAAAATATTCATGTATTTCAGAAAAATACCAAAAATTCACCCTAACCATTTTTTGACGAGTAGAATAAAAAAATAAACTCCATTTTTCAAAAAAAACTTTGTATAATTAATTTATTTTTTAATTAAAATCATAATTTACTTGAAAAATACAGATATTAAAATTTAAACTCACTTTATAATGCTTTAAAAAATTACATAAGGTCTTATAAAATTATATTAAAACAATAATAGATAGAATTTGTAATTTATGAAAAATAATTAGGAAAATAAATTTTCTTTTAAATTAATTATTTAATTATAAAATACGAACACTTTTAAAAATATGTATTTACTTATACTATGATCATATTGTAACTTCTAAAGTATATTTATACTTTCGTTAGTAATGATACTATTCACATGGCCGATTTTCTATTCCTGAGGGTCATATTAATGTTCATAAGGGTATGTTACTATTTATAAGGGTAGGTTACAATTCACCAAAAATTAAGTTGGTCCTATCAGACTTCAAATAACTTACTGATTGCAACGGTGTATGTCCATTCTTTAATATTCAAAACATAAAGTAGAAAAATTATGTTTAATGACTAGGTTATAATCTTTACATAGTATTTAGTAGTTCATCTGAGAATTACATGGCATTTTTTCATTTTAATAAAATATTAGGATGTAACATTACCCCCCCCCCCCTAAATTGAATGGTGCCCTCAAAATTCATTCATTATACTTATAGTTATGAATTTATATATTTATTACTAAGAAAATGTTTTTTATTTGTATATAATTAACTAGATTTTCAAAATAATTATATCAATAATTTATTTTTTAAAATAAAAATTTTTAATCTCCAAAGTTGTCTAGATCATTACTCTGATACCAATTGTGGGGCCCTCAACCTACTCTTCCAAGTTCCTCACATATAAATGTTGGGTATTTTTTTTATAAAAGGCAGTTGAAAAAATACAAAAATAATAATACATTACATGAAAATTTACCATTCTCGGTTTTGTGGGATTATAAAAACCATACATAAATTTTATATAATAAAACAAAATAATTTATTTAATTCATTATTCTCTAGCTTTTTATTGGCCCGTGACTTCTCTTTTGTACAAGTAACCACCTGAAGATATATATCAAAAAGGGGTGAGATAAAATCCCAGTAAGAGGATAGATAATAACATGAAACAATATAAAATGGGATTATTATAGTTATTATCATCATAAAATGTTCATAAGAACATAATCATAAGAGTAAACATTAAGATAATACTTGAAATGTTGCAACGCCTAAAAAATGAAAAATCGTGTCTTAGTGGTTAACTTCCACACAAAGTTATGAAAAATGATAGCATCATCTTCACAAATCTTATCCATTTAACTCATGATATTCATCAGTTTACCCAATTAATTAGATCATTGTATAATTTTGGGTGCACCCATCACATCATAACATTCATATTTCCCTATATAGTTCTGGGCGCATCCATCACATCATAACATTTGTATTATCTTGCATGCCACATGGAACATATGTCAAACATAAAAATAAAATAACACATGTAAAGGAATAGTTTAGAATTATAAATAATACATTCCCAAAAATTTGGTTCCCAAAATAAATAGGGGATAACATTTTTGACATAGAACAATCAATGATGAGTGAAGAAGAAACAATCATTGAGATGTAAAAAAGGGGTGTTTATTTATAAGAATATTTATTTTGGAAGAACATTGAATTTGTCATAAATTCAATTAAGACACATTTATATCCTAAAATTGGTAATATGATGACGAATAAGTGATTCTTAAGTCATATCCATATTGAAAATTGTTTGAAAGAGGGAAACCCCAAAGTATTAGAGCTGGGTTCGAGAATTTCACCTTACATTGTATCTAAATGATTTCTTCACCTTAATTTTCTATGTTGCCACATTAGATTAATTAATTAAAAATTATGGAACATTTTATACACAAATAAGATACATTAAGGGTTTATTAAGATTATTTATCTGCTTTTGGATGATTTATAGTGTTTAAATTCATTGTTCAGGAATGTTCATTTTTATAGGTTTCTTGAATGGTTCACTTGTATTCATGAATGGAAGTTCATTTAAATCATGGATAAAAATATATAATTGTAATTATATGTTATTTATGATGTTACATAACTTTAAATTTTCTTGTAAATAATTTTTTTATATACCATTATAATGAATCTTTAGATAAGAATTTAATGATTATCATTTGGGTTAATTCGGGTGTGAAGGGTGGTATTTACAATGGAGGGGAGGGGTGTTTTCCAATTATTTTAATCGTTAGTTTAATAATTTCACTCAAGATAATAAATAGTGAGTGTTCCGTGACTAAATATAGTATGTAGATCATTTTAATTCTAAAAAATTGGGCTTACATCAGAATAACATCACCCATGACTCAATAATTAATTAATTTATCTTATTTTGTAAATTATAGTATTTCACTATTTATTAAAAAAATCAAGTATTTCAAAAAAATCCCAAAATTTCACCCTAACTATTTTTCAATGTGTTGAACCCAAAAATAAATATTTTTTTCAAAAATAATTTTCTAAATCTAATTATTTTAATTTTTAATTAAAATAATAATTTACTTGAAAAATACATATTTTTAAATTAGAACTAATTTTATAACGATTTCAAAAATTACATAAGGTATTATAAAATTATATTAAAAACAGAAGGCATAGAATTGTAAATTTATAAACATTTTTTAGGAAAATAAATTTTATTTTAAATTAATTAATTAATTATAAAATACCAACACTTTTAAAAATATTTATTTACTTATACAATGATCATATTGTAACTTATAAATTATATTTATAATATTGTTGGTAAAGATGCTATTAATATAGATGATTTACTATTATTAAGTGTAATATTAGTACTCATAATGACATATTTCTATTAATAATGGTATGTTTCTATTCATAAGGGTAGGTTACTATTCACCGAAAATTATGTTTGTCCTTTCAGACTCCAAATAACTTACTGATCACAACTGTGTATGTCCTTTATTCAAAATTAAACACATATAAGTGGAAACAATTATGTTTAATAGCTAGGTTATAAATTTAACATAGTATTTAGTAGTTCATTTGAGTATGACATGGAATTTGGTTTCCTTTAAAAAAATATCAGGATTTTTAGGTGGAATCCTGGCCTGGCTCATGACAAAATGGTATCAAAGTAGACTCTTTGTTAATTATTGGTGTTTGGTAGATTGGATACTAGGATGGTTGGGGCTCGGGAGGTAGGTTATTGGTTAGTTCCTGATCACCACCACTCATTATGTGACTTGAGTTGCCAATAGTGGTTTGGGAATTTAGTCTTTAACATTTTTTGGTTTGTTATGGATTGAGGGATGAAAATACAGGCAAGTTGGTGTCATGTTGTGACCTCACATGGAGTAGTGACCCATGTGGAGTCCACATTCATGGTTAAAGGTCCTGTTATTCTCTATTTATTACTTGGGGAATTTCTCGATACCATGTCACGAGATTAGGCATGAACACTAGTCTTTCATTGTGATAGATTACTGTGATTTTGGTTCATTATGATTTTACTTGGTCTGATTAGGAATTTAAAATGAAATCATTTTTGAAATGGAAATTATTTCTTTTGGGTGGTTTTGAAATTTTAAAGAATGATTAAACAGACCCATCCATTATTCTCATGACTTTTGACTAGAATCAATTTTCATTCATTCACAAGGATCATTTATGTCTATAGTTTTAAATAATTAGGAAACAATTTTATATAAATATTCAATATTACAAAGTATATAAGTCTAAACTCTATCATTTTTTCATAAAAAACTATTAAAATTAAACATGTTTTATTTTCAGATAAATCTTCAAATAATTTCATCATAGCACATTATTTTTCCTTACCAATCTTAGGACCTATAAAAAACATTTAGAAACTTGGGATGATTACAAAAATCTCAAAAAGAGAAAACAAGGGAAAAAATTCCCATGTGACCTTATGAGATATAAATAAGAACATGAGGACTTTCATAAATGCGTGGGGAAGAGTAATATCATAACAATAAGAATTTGGATCATAACATGAAGATGTGGCTACATCATTTAATTTATAAATTAATAATCATACCATCAAAGTACATCCCAATGGTTTTATATCAGAAATTTTGATCCCAAAGGTGTAGTAAAAAATACCAAAGTTATTCACTAAGGTATCATAATAATTACCATGGTTATTCACTAAAGTATCATAAAACATTTCATCTCTAGAGTTTAATTTCTTTACCCAATGCATTAGAGAGATATTAGGGCCAACCCTTAATATGTATTTATTTTCATGTGATCCTCATATATCGTTACATAACCTTTCATAAATAACCCCAATGGACCAAAATAATTGGTTTTCATATCAAAATCGTGACTTTTTAAAAAGTGCTTAAAAACATGATCATTATGTCATTTATAACCCACGGAAAGAGAATGAGGGTTTTATGTATGTCAATTACAGAACCAAATATATCATTTTTATTCCATTATTAATACCCCTATAAATAAAATATTTTTGGGTATTCACATAAATAATATAATATAATTTCTTGTGAAAAAAATAGAGATTTTGAGATGAAAATTCTTCTTCATAACAGCTATGAAACATGGTTTTAGAAAACATTAAAAAAAATCGGACAAGGGTCGCAAATTCATAAAAGAATCATAATATAGTATAGGTACATAATATAATGGAAATAAGAACTTGGTATAGAATCATGAAAGACATACCACATAAAATATAACTTTAAAGGAAAAGAGAAGTGGAGAATTCCCATACGAAAATCTGGCAGCCAAACGGCATCACTTAAAAAATCCGAAAATGATTTGATGATAGTAAAAAGGGTCTCTCATCACTTGGACATAAAATTTAAATAAATGAGGATATATAATAAAATAACCCAACATAAATAAATGGAAACTAAAATACATAAAATAAAAGTAGTCTTTGACTAAAAGAGGAGGTTGAAAAGCTCCCTTACAATGAAGAGTAACTTCTAAAACACATAGATCCGAAGCTTGGGGGATTGAGGTCACCTTGGGAGGACTCCTTTAGAGATAGAACTAGTATAAAATAATGAAGAATTATTTTTTAATGAAATAAAACAATGTAATGGGTTGATATTTAAAGAAAATGTGAGGGGATGTTTTATTAATTTCGAAGGACACCTCATTAGTGGTATTTGTAAAACCATGGGCTTTCCAATGGTATATTCCCATGGTATTGGCCACTTTGTAAACCTCATATTATACTTTAATCTAAAATATTCGATCTGTATATTTTCTTACTAATTATATCATTATGACATAACTATCATGTCATTAAACTTACCCAAAACTCAAAACTGTATTTTTAATATTTACCAAAAATTCAACGGTATCATAAAAATCCCAAAAAATCACCCAAACCAATTTTAAATGTCTATAATTAACAATTGAACAAAAATTTTTAAAAATTAATTTCAAATAAAATTAAATAAATTAATTAAATACCAATACTTAACTAATAATTTCTAAAACATTTACTTACTTATATTATGTTATAATTATATCACATTAACACATAAGATGACTAAAAAATATTTATACTTCCTTAGATGAGGCTAATATTACATTGGTGAAATTGACACTCATAAGGGTAAAATTAAGATTTTAAAGGGTAATGTAATTATTCATCTACAAATTATTTTGATCTTATTTATCCACATTATTCCCTAATATTACAAACATGTATGTCTAATTTTCGAAGACAAATTCACAGAAAAAGTTATTTAATAATAAAATATTTTTTACTATTTCTTCAAAAAAACAATTCATCATATAGTATTCATAAAAAAAGCTTTTCATCAAATAGTATTAAACAAATACTAAAAAAATTGAAACTTATTAGGAAACTTTTAAAAATCTAACCAAAGTTAATTTTGACACTATTAGTAATTTCTTTTTGTTATATTCATAAAAAAAATTCATTCAAGAAAACTATATTAACTCAAAAATAACATGTCATATTCATCCAGAAAATTAGTGGATGACATCATAATTTTCAAATTACAATTATTTTAATATCTATAATATTATTTATTTTAATCTTTCATTAATAATGTAATCACTACATCATCATTGTGTCATAAATAAATTTATTTACATAATGTCCAAAAAATATAAATAAAATAAATGATGTAGGAAATAGTTTTAGATTTCTAATGACTATTTATAATGGAAGAGATAATTTATATTATCCCATATAAAAAATGTAATACTTATTAAAAAAATCAGTGTTAGAGAAGATTTAAACTACCTTCCATGGGATGCTTTGTCCTTTTAATTAACGAAAATTCCATTAAAATCATTAAACTAGCTTCCATAGAAATATTTTTAAATTTAATTAAATAAGATTGTATGATAATCTTTGAAATGGATTCCATGGGAAGTTTAGTTCTTTTAATTTGAAAAGATTTTATGAGAATCTTTATAATAGCTTTCATGAGAAGATTTATACTTTTAATTATATAAGATTTTATGAGAAGATTTATACCAGGTTCTCTAGGAAGTTTTATCCTTTAATTAAATAAGAATTTATGAGAAGCTTTAAACTATCACATCCAATAAAATTGTGATATGTGTTAGGGTAATTTTATAATTTTATTTTTACCCTTTGTTACCTGATTTACCCTTAATTGCAGTAATTAAAAATAATTACTGATGTTACTACTCATAATGTGAAAAAAAATAATGGATACCTATTTAAACATTTTAGAAAATTTAATTTGAAATATGGAATCCATTTTTTTAAATTAAAAACACATAATTTTCAATAATTAATTTAAAATTAATACCCATTGTCAAAACAATAAAACATGTTTTTTAGAAAGTAATAAACATCCAAGATTGACATGTGTTTATATCTAATTTCAATGTGAAATTACTTCCAATGAACAAAATTGGATTAAATTATAGAAAATTATTTGATTTATTCTATAAAACCATGAAATAAATTAATTTAACCATATAAAATGTATCGATGGAAAGAAATTATTTTCGATTAAAATTTAGGGTATTTTTAGCGTTAATCAAAACATGATAGTTATCAAAAAAATTAAGAAATTTCATCTGAAGTAAATTTGGATGTACCTAATCTAAGGAAGAAGATTATTTTTTCAAATATAACATATTAAAGTGAAAAAATAAATTTAAAAAGGGTTCTCCATCAAAAGGAATAAAAATGACCTTCTAAAAATATTAGAATATTTTATGCTTAAAATTGGATTCATTCTCATTGTAATCATCTAAAATTTAGTGGATAAATGTAAAACAAAATTAAAAAAACATGTTTAATAAAATTCTAGTTAGTTATGCTCATTCCCACCCATAAAATGGCTAGGTTTTAACTACCATTTAAAATAATAATATTATTATTGTATTATTTTTTGGTATAACTCAATGTTATGTAAAATATACAATTTCGAAGAAACCCATTGTTGCGTGTCAATAACACTTTCAAAAAAAGTGTCCCATTTAAAATTAAATAAATATCTTATTAATAAATATTAATATATATAGAAATGTATTATTTGATAAATACCTGATATGTTACATCTTTCCCTTCTTTTGAAAATCATGTTCTCGCAATTTTAAAATTTGTCTCTCTAACTTCATTGAAAACCCCATATCATAAAAAGAGTCAAAAAAACTACCACTTTAAATGAATGAAATGGAAGTATAAAGGCCACCCAAGATAACACAAACTAGGGTTACATGTTGGAAAACATGGATATGGAAGAGAAAACTAACCATAAAGTTCTGATGGAGAGTGATTGAAAACATGAACATGATAAATTTAATGATCGTAAAACCACAATATTGTGTTGGGTTAAACCTTCTCTGATTTCGTAGTAAGAAAAATAAATGGTAAAAAATTAATATTATTTTCATAAATTTGAGTAATTAATTTACGAGATTGAATAATAACATATTGAAACATACTTACTTGTCATGTAGAGTTTCATCCTTTAATAAATTTTTACCACAAACTCATCTTTTCTCAAAAATGATCAGTATTCAAGATGACTTGGTCATACCTAAAGAACTAGAATCATATTCTAAATAATCACTTAAACTAAAAAAATTAAGTATCTATTCATCCTGTATTGAAACATTAACAAAAAAACAGTTAGTAAAAGATCTGTAATCCCCCAAAAAGAATAATCTTTTATAAGGAGAAGGATTATTTTTAATCTCCAAAATTAAACAATAATAACCATTTTCTCCATAGACCATTCCACAAAAAAATGTCCTTAAAATTTCTCAAAATAATCAAAACTATGATTTAATCCCAAAATTCATAAGGATTTTAACACATTCTTCCAAGATAAATCCTAACATGCATCGCCAAAAAACATATACTACTCTTAAAGACTTATATAGAAATTAAATTAACCTACTCACATATTTTAATTGATTGGTTAATTATTTCCATAAATAACCCAAATCACCATATGTCCACAGTAAAAACATAGATTCTACCAAAATAAAATCCAACCATTACTATGTTGAAATCCCATATTATATTATTAACCTTAATCATATATGTCCCCAAAATATTTAACATCTTTCAAAATAACATTTATAACTTAATCCCCAAATCATTTTCCAATAACATGGTTATTTATTTGATTAAATATATATCTCAAAAATCCACTTATTCTTATTTGAAAAACTTATTTAACTAAAAATAATAAAGTCACACTAACCAGGGAATTCACGTAGTTCAGTGGTAGTCGATACACCCTTGTTGTCCTTTGGTTGTGGGTTCGATTCTCGCAGCCTTTCTGGATGCAATGGGTTGTCACACATCCTATGTGTTATCCTTTTTATAAAACTATATCATTTTTATAACAATATAAAAAATAAGATAAAATCATAAAAAATAACCATAACATATTTTATCTTCAACGGTTATCTCATACCTCACATTTTTCATCCCAGAAATTAATAACCCATAATTTCCTCAAAGGTGAAAGTATAAAAAATACCATTATTCACCTTAATATTTCAGATAATAAAGCCTAAAAAGGGTTTCTAAGACATTGAAATTATGATCTTAAAATTATGAACCCATTATGATATCCCAAGCCATTAAGAAAACATCTTAACCTCTAAAGTTTTCTAAATCCTATTCTGATACCAACTATAAGGACCCAGACTTGAACATATCTTATTATAGTGATTTTTTACTTAAATCTATTTTCATTCATTCCCAAAGATCTTTTAGGTAAATAATTTTATATAATTAGGAATAACTATTACATAAATAATAAATATTAAAAATAAGATAAGTATGCACACCATATTTTTTTATAAATCAAAAACTATTAAAATTAAACGTGGTTTCTTTTCAAGACAAATCTTAAAATACTTTCACCATAAAATATTATTTATCCTTACCAATATTAAGACCTATGAAAAACATTTAGAAACATGTGATGAGCACAAAAATCTCATTAAGGTAAAAAAAGGGAAACACTTTACATGTGATTTTGAGAGATATAAATAAGAACACGAGGACTTTAATAAAGGTATGAGGAAGAGGAATATCATAATAATAAGAACATGGATCATAACTTGAAAATGTGGCTATAACATTTAATTTATACTTTCATAATAAAATCACTAAGATCCATCCCTAAGGTTTATTATCACCAATTTCCATACTCAATTTGTCATAAAAATTACCAAGGTTATTCACCAAGGTATCCTAAAAATTTCCAAGGTTATTCACCATGGTATCACAAAACATGTCATATTTAGAGATTACTTTCTTTACCCAATGCATTAGAGGGATATTAGGGTGAATCATTAATATGTGATTATCTTCCTATGATCCACATATATCATAATCAAACATTTCATATATAACCCAAGGAGAATAAAATAAATGGGTTTCATGTCAAAATTGTGAAGTTTTAAAAAGTGCTTAAAAACATGATCATTATGTCATTTATAACCCATGGAAAGAGAATGACGGTTTTATGTATTTCAATTTTAAAATAAAATAAATATTTTTTATTTCTTGATTATTAAACTTGGAAATTAAATAATTTTGGGTATTATCATAAATTAAATATGAAAATTTCTTTAGAAAAAGAGACTGATTTTGAAACAAAAATTCTGCAGCATAACAGCTATGCAACATGGTTTTAGAAAAAATTAAAAATAGAGGGGGCAGGGGTCACCCATTCATAAAAAAATCATAATATAGTATAAGAAAATAATATAATATAAATACTATCATATTATTGAATCTTTAAAGACATATCCAAAAAAAGATAACATGAAAGGATAAGAGAAGTGGAGAATTCCCTGATGAAAATTCAGTAGCCTAATGGCATCACGTAAAAATTTAGAAAATGAGTTGATGAGAGAGAAAAGGTACTCCCATCAATTGAAAATAAAATTTATATAAATAAGTATATACCAGAACAGAACCCATAATAATTAAATGGAAATGAAAATAATAACATAACATTAGTTTTATACTCAAAGAGGAGGGTGAAAGGCTCCCTTACCTTGAAGAGTAACTTCTAAAACACATAGATCGGGAGATTTAGGGCTTCAGGACACCTTAGGAGGAATCCTTGGGAGGTAGAAATAGCATAAAATTAGAAATAATGATTTTCTAATGAAGTAAAATAAGTTAATGGGTTGGTATTTATTGAAAATTTGGGGGAATATTTTATTAATTTAAAACGACACCTCATTAGTGGTATTGTCAAAAACATGGGCTTTACCATTGTATTTTTCCATGGTATTGGAAACTTGGGAAACCAAATATTATATTGTAATCCATAATATTTGACCAGTATATTATCTTACTCATTACATCATCATGACCTAGCTATGATGACATTAAACATACCGAAATCCCAAAACTGTATTTTTACTATTCACCAAAAATTAAATGGTTTTAGAATAATCCCAAAATTTCAACAAAATCATTTTTCAACATGGAGAATTCAAAAGTGAACTCTTTTTTATAAAAATTATTTTCAACTTATATTAAATTAAATAAATAAAATACTAAAACTTAACTAATAATTTCTAAAACATTTATATACTTTTACCGTGATATAATTATATCACATTACCACTTTAGATGAAACAAATATATTAATACTTCTTTAGGTGTGATTAATATACCATTGTTTATATACCATTAATAAGGGTAAAATTACTATTCAAAAGGGTAATGTTACTATTCACCAAAAAATATTTTGAACATATTGAACTACATTATTCACCAAGATTACAAACAAGAATGTCCAATTTTCAAAACAAAATTCAAAGGAAAATATATTTAATAATAAAATATTTTTTTACTATTTCATAAAAAACACTTTTCATCAAAAAAATAGATTTCATCACATAATATTCATAAAATACAAAAAAAATTGAAACATCTTAGAAAACTTCTAAAAAACATCCAATGTTAATTTTGATACAAAAAGTGATTGATTTTTTTTAAATTCATAAAAAATTAATTCAATAAAAAAAACTACATTAACTCAATGATAACATGTCATATTCATCCATAAAATTTGTGGATGACATCAAAATTTTAAATTTACATTTATTTTAAAATTTATTATATCATTTATTTGAATCTTTTATTAATAAGGTAATCATTTCATCATAATTATTCCCTAAATAAATATTTTTTATATAATATCTAAAAATAAAAAATAAAATCTATGATGTAGGAAATAGTTTTTTCTTTCTAATGACTATTTATAGTAGAAGAGATCACTTGTATAAACCCATATTAAAAATTTAATAATCATTAAAAACATGAGTGTTATAGAAGCTTTAAACTAGCTTCCATGGGAAGCATTGTCTTTTTAACTAAACAAGCTTCCACAAGAAGCATTAAACTGGCTTCCAAAATAATCTTTAAAAATTTAATTAAAGAATAATATATGATAATATTTAAAATGGATTCCATGGGATGCTTAGATATTTTAATTTAACAATATTTTATGAGAAACAATATAATAGATTCAATGGGAAGCTTTATACTTTTAATTAAACAAGCTTCTATGAGAATATTTATATCAGCTTCCCTATGAAAATTTATCCATTTAATTAAATAAACTTCTATGAGAAGGATTAAACTATCTCATCCAATAAAATTATGATATGTGTTAGGGAAATTTTGTAATTTTATTTTTACCCTATGTTACCTGAGTTAACCTCAATCACGGTAATTAAAAATAATTACTAGAGTTACTATTCATAATGTCCAAAAATTAAAGATACCTATTTCAAAAATTTGGAACTACTGATTCGAAATTTTCAATCCATTTTTCCAAATTTAAAACACAGAATTTGTAGTAAATAATTTAAAATTAATTCCCATTTTCAAAATGATAAAACAGGGTTTTAAAAAAGTAATAACCATTAAAAAAATTATGTATTTTTATATATAATTTCAATTTGAAATTACTTCTTATGAATAAAATTCAATTAAATAATAAAAATATATTTTATTTATTCTTTAAAACCATTCAGTAATATAATTTAACTATAAAAATTATCTTGATGGAGAAAGTTGTTTTTGATTAACATTTAGTGTATTTTTTCTATTCATCAAAACAGGATAGTTATAAAAAAAATCAAAAATTCATCTGATGTAAATCTTTATTTCCCTCTTCTAAATAAGATTATTATTTGTTAAAATAGATCATGTAAAAGTAAAAAAACTAAATTTAAAAGGTGTTCTCCATCAAAAGGTGATACAATAAAATTTTAAAAATATTAGAGTCTTTTATGTTTAAAATTGGATTCATTCTCATTTTAATCCTCTAAAATTTATTGGACAAATGTAAAAAAAATTGAAAAACATGTTTAATCATATTTTAGTTTTTATGGTTCATTCCCACCCATAAAACGGCTAGGCGTTAACTAAAATTGAAAATATTATTTTTATTATTTTATTATTTTTCAGTATAACTCAATGTTGTGTGCAATATACGATTTTAAATAAATGGTTTGTTGCGTGTCAAGTACGCTTTCAGAAAAATTGTCCGTATTAACATAAAATTATTATCTTATTCATAAATATTAATAGATATAAACATTTATTATTCTATAAATGCCTGATATGTTACATCTTTCCCCCATTTTGGAAATTACGTTCTCGCAATTTTAAAATTGGGCTCAGTAACTTCATTGAAAATCCCATATCGGAAAAAGATTCAAAAAACTACCACAATAAAAAAAATAAAAGGGAAGTAAAAAAGGTAACCCATGATAACACAAACTATGGTTCCATTTAGGAAAACTTGGACATGGAAGAGAAAACTAACCATCCAGTTCTGATTGAGAGAAATAGAAAACATGATGAGGAGAAAGCTAACAACCAAAAAACCCCAATATTGTGATGGTTTCAACCTTCTTTGATTTTATAGTAGGAAAAGTAAATGGAAAAAAATGTATTATGATCTTGCACATAAATTTGTGAAATTTATTTATGAGCTTGAATAATAACATAAAGAAACATACTTACATATCATCTAGTGTAAGAACCCGAATCTTCGTTTCAGGTATGTTTTTCCCTTATCTAGAGTTTTTGAGAAAAATGGAGTTTCTGGAAATTTTTGAAGTACACTCCATGTACTTTCTGAGTACACGCCATGTACTATTTTCCCACTCGAAGCCTTGTGTTGGCCGTGTCCGGGCCACACACACAGTGTGTAGGGGTGATGTGGAGTCCATTTTCTGCGGAGTACGGAAAGACCTAGTACACGTCTTGTACTTTCTTTTTTTCATTAATCGGATCGGGGTTGCGCCTGATGCACAGAAAGGTCTTCTTTTAGGTTTATTTCATCCGAGAGCACCAGGGATCTATGAATCTTAGACGAGCCCCCGTCTCTCCGTCTGTTCTCTGATTCGAGCATCTTTGATTGCGTTGGAATCACAGCGGTGAGTTCTTCCTTCTGCCTGAGCCTTGTTTTCCAATTCTTCCCCCTTCTCATGTTATCGTGGTTTGATCATTTTGGATGTTTTCTCATATCTACAACGTTCAAGGGAGAATCATTTGTCGTGGTTCATGTATATCGATCTCCTAGTGTCGAGGTAGGTGGTTTGTTCCTTACCGTTCAAAGTCTTTGAGATTTATGTGCAAATTCCACCAATACCTGTGAACGGGGTATTTCGTGTTTACCTTTTATCCCTTGTTGTTTTCTTGCCTTTCTTGTATGCTTTTTTAGAGGTAAATTAATCTTGTTAGAGGATAATTTGTTGTGATTGGATGTTTTTCACATGCTTTGCTCTGTTTACGACCTTTGGGTCTTGATATCCTTTGGTCGTTATGACTGTTTCCATGCCTTGTGTCTATAGGATGGAGTGTTTAGCATTTCATGATTTTTTCCTTATATACTGATAGATAAGTAGCATTATAGGTGTACTTTGGTTATCCAAGTAGGTCTATAGGTGTACTTTGGCCTTATAGAATTATTATGCACTGACTGGCACGGGACTGAGAGAACCTCGTGCTATAGACTATAAGGGATAGACCAAGTGAGCTTCCCATAGAGTCTTAGATATTAAAGACTACAGGAGGGTAGACTGAGAGATCTTCCTCAGAGATTCTTGGACATTATAGACTATAGGGGATGGAACGAGTGAGCTCCCAGAGAGTCTTGGATATTACAGACTACAGGAGGGTACACCGAGTGAGCTTTCTCAGAGAGTCTTACATTGTTTGTTTTCTCTTTAAGAACCTTCCCATGCTAGAGGAGGAATTTACCAAGTGAGATTCCTCAGAGAGTCTGTGGAATACCTATGGCTATAGGAGTAATTGATCGAGATAGCTTCCTCAGAGAGACTATAGACCATGGGGCTAAGAGAGTTAGACCGCATGATCTTCCTTGGAGATTCCCTGACTACCCTTGACTATAAGGGGAATTGAACGAGTGAGCTTCCCCAGAGAGTCTCATAAATTAGTATGACCAATCCAGAGGGGTTAGGTTGAGTGCACTACCAAGAGGGTTGTGGTTTTTCCTGGTTAGGACCAGAGGGGATGGCTACGGGTAATTCCCAGTGGGTTTCCTGTTGTTTTAGCTGTTCTTCTTTACTGCTATTGTTGTTGTGGTGGATTACTATTGTGTATCATCCTGCTTCACTACTTACTGATTACATCCTACTGCTTTTTGTTTTTGTTTACTACTTATTGTAATTTACCTACCATATACTCACTGACTGTTAGAAACAGATCTTTGGGTGGTTGCCTAATGGGATTTTATCTCACACCCTATTTGGGCCATGCTTTTGGGCCCAAGAAGACTATGTTGTTGTAGGTATAGACAAGGTCAATCACCCTTTGACTTCTGGTACTTGATTTCTTGGAGCAGGAGAGTAAGGGACCAAGCTTTGGATTGCGATGTTTAGGAGTCGTTTACTTTTATTTTGTACTTGTTTTTGTACTGTGGTGTTTTCAGCATTGTGACTTGTTTTTCTGCTTTCCTAGAGTTGTATCTTGCATTATTCCATATATAAATTTGTGCTCTAGTTTGTTGATTTGGTCTTCTGTTGTTTATTATTGTTGGTTATTCACTTCTTCCGCTATTGCATGTTTATCTATTTCTGTTGTGTACTCTGCCAATGAGGGAATAGTTTCCCCACTATCACGCCCAAGGCCCTTGTTGCTAGTCGGTAGCCTCTGGCATTTGGGAAATTCTCTTTAGGCCATGTGACCAACCGGGTACGGGGCACCTCTGGGTGGCTTCCGAAACTGGGATGTTACAAAGTGGTATTAGATGAGTTATTTTCTCTTTCTATACTGTTTGGAGACTTTATCTAGGGATAGGATGGATTTGGTACTTGGTAATAAGTTGTGCCCGGGAGTAGCTAACCCGTGTACAGGGAAAAGCCATACTACCTCGTTTATTGTAGTTTTCTGGTTGTGAGATTTTACGGTTGATATGATTTTACCTAGTGTGAATTACATGCCTTGTGCTGTTATCGTTTTGATATTACGGTTCTATTTCTGTCGCAACCCGATGAGATGAGGGTATGACATCTCATGCATCATATAGGAACTTGTCAGAATAACATGCCATACATTCTTACCATGCCATCTAGGGTGCATTAGCGATTTCATGTTGTTGTGATAGACGTTGTGTAGATTATGCATGTTGTTGTGATAGATGTTTGATAGAATCTCTCCAGTTGGTAGAGAAAATGTGTGTTTTATACATTGCTTAAAATGAACGCCAAGTTTTGGTTCTTGAGGTTTTATAGGCCCTCTTGAATCAGAAATTGGTGGATCATTGCCCTGTTTTCTATTGTACATGATTGTAAGATATGCCAAGCTTTGATTCGCAGGGAGTATGGGCCCTCACGGATCGGAATTTGGCACCTCTTTGCCTTATTTTCAGTGTTTATGGGCTTCTGTGCAATTTCTGAGCTACTGCCCAGAAAACCCCAGAATACACAGTGTGTACTTTCTAGATACACGTAGTGTAGTTTTCAGGCTGTGTCACTGACTATGTTAGTAGAAACACGGTGTCGTGAAAATAACTTCAGGAACACGCCGTGTACGGTAGGTGCACGCCGTGTAGTTTAGAGTCGTGTACCCGGCCGTTTCACTAACAACCCGGGCTGGGGAAGATCAAGTAGAACACACTGTGTTGGTAAATAACACACCGTGTAGTTTTATCCCATGTACCCTGTAACACCCCGGGTTTCCACGATACTCTTCTCTTTCAATAATGCAATATCTTTCATTGTACGCAAGTTCGAGATTCTAACACACCGCGACCAATCAAAATAGCCATTATGAATAGTAATACGCACTTTTTGTAATTATATATATTTTAAATTTCAAAATGGACTTCATTTTTGGATTCGGAATATCGAAATTATCCTAAGTTGAACTTTTGGTATTTTTCTGAGAACTTCCAATTTTTTATGAATAGTGAAAAATACATAAAAACAACTTTTTTAATCAAAATAATTTATAGTGATAAATTATACTATTGACTAGTTTTAAAGGATAATTAGAATATATTTTTAACATTTTATCCAATGGTGTTCATTAGAATTAATTTCACTTTGAAATTGGACATAAACAATTGTCAATCATTTGATATATATTGTTTCTTAAAAACACGCTATTTGTTGTGACAGCAGAAATTAATTATAAAATTAATTAATGCAACTTATATGTTTGGAATTTTTTAAAATATACATCATTTTTGAATTCAGAATATCAATTATAGCTTAGGGTGAAATTTTTGCATTGTTATGGAAAACTTCAATTTTTGATGGATAGTGTAACCATTAAGTGGTAGTTAAAAAACTGCTTTTTGTTTAAATGAAACATTACCTCTTCTGTGATTTGATTTTCAAAAATCCGACATAAATGGTTTTCATTATAAAGTAAAATTTGGTTCAATGGGATTAAAATAATTTTTATCTGAATAGTAACTTTTAAGTTTAATTAATCGCGATTAAAGGTAATTAGTGAAATTTAAGGTAAAAATGATATTATAAAAATATGAAAATACCCTTACACTTGTCCTACCATTATTTTATGATTCATGGCCGACCAAGACAATATATGGGTCAACTTGGGGACCCCATGGAGGCACTTGGGTAAGAAAATGACAATAATAACTTTTTATTTAAAGTAAAAATAAAATTGTCACAAACATGTGTCATTTTACTAAAACAATTATTACATGGGGTTATATAAGTTAAATTCTCGACTATAAATATTCATTGTAAATATAAAAATATTTCCTACATCATGATATTTTTTTATAATTTTTAGATATTAAATAAATTAAATTTTTTATGACACCATGATGATGCAGCGATTACCTCATTAATTAACGATTTAAATAAAATGAAAAGATAATGTAAACTCTAAGAGGTACACTTGTCAAAAACCTATTTAATTGGTATATTTAGAACCCTTATCACCTTATCCTAGAAATATATAATTTTGGGACCTCTAAAATCCTAAAATTATCACACTATAATGTAACATTTCATTACTTTCCATGAGTGCCTCTCCTCTCCTCTTAAAAAAGGCCCCCACCTCTACCACCTTATTCACACCTTCAAGCCATTTTGCTTGGCCAACCTCTGCCCAAATACTCTCCCAACTTCCCTATATTACTCTTAGAAGCCTCACATTGGGCAGAAGTCTTCCCAAGGAAGCCTTTGGCTGAAATCAAAAAGAGTTACCCGATTTTAAGATAATGTCTTCTCAAATGTTGTTTTGTTTTATTTTGATTATCCAACCCCCTAAACTCTTTTTATTCTTTTCTTTTATAATAACACCAGTATCTTAAATATACTATAATTTTTTTATGAGAAGGATTTTATTTACACTTACACACACCTTCGTCTAATGGTTAAAGAATATACTGTTTCTGTGGGTGGAGAATTACTGGCTCACGAAACGATGATTATTCAATCTTATTTTAACACCTTTCATGGTGGACATTATGATGAAACTATTTCTATATATGATATATATTATGTTTATGTTTTCCTTATACTTCTTTATTTTTTATTTATTCAATAAATATATGATTTCCATAATGGGTAAACGCGATAATTTCATTTTAGGAAGTGCGGACTACCGCCCCCTCAAAGTGATTTGAATCGTTAATGCCATATGTGGGATGTATAAAGGATGGAGTAAATGGTATTATACATTATATTATACTGGAATTATAGTATAACTTTATATAATTATAATTTCATTCCATTAAATATGAAATAGAATTGAAAGTAGCTTTCATGTGTACGTACACCTTACCGTCTCCATGAACGGTGCATTTCATTTCTTACCTCTAAATGTTATCTAATATTATAAATGCATGTATATACTGGATATATATGATATATATGATATCTACATCATGAATATAATTCTGTATATAATGGATATTTCACCACATGAACAACTTGTAATTATAATAAGTTTATTTTTGACTCAAGTACCAAAGATTGACAAAAGGACCGTTATTAACTTAAATAATTACATAATGTTCATAACATGGTAATAAGTGATATAAAAGGAATAATAAAATTGAAAAAGTTTCTTAAGAAATTATAAATCAACTCTAGTTTATTATTCAGGAGATTAAAGATGGACACAAGGTAAGGGAACTTCTTAACCCAGTTTCTGTTCTTTGGGTTAATCTCCTACTTTCAAATTATGTCACGATATTATTATTTACTATCTTGTATTTGTACTTTATTTATGTGTACATATAGTGAATACACTTAATAGATCTATTTTATTTTAAAAAAATTATCTTTGTAAGGGACTTCGTCTCAATCTCCATTCATTGAGGCATATTTTGTTTTATACACAAATTTCTTTTATACGGTGTATAAACCCCTTTGACTTTTACATTTATTCAAAAGGAATCTTTTTATACAAATCGTTTTACTAAACGACAAAAAGGAATGTTTTTCTTGTTGTATGTATACGGCGAAAACGACTTCTCCGCCGCCGTGACCATTATTTGAGTTTCGGATTCCTCTACAAGACATAACATTTTTTAAATGAAAAATAAATACAAAGTTTTAATTTTCTTTTATTTTGGTATTGAAAATGGTTTTGAAAGTGTTTTTTATTATATCAATGTGTTGTATTGATATATTGTGATTGAAATGTAAAAATATTATGTTTCCTTTATGCATGTTTTATGGGATATGATTATGTTATGGTTTATGATATGTTTAAATATGTTCATATGAGGAATTCATTGGACTTAATAAGTGACGGGTGGAGCCCGCTATAGCTCCTCGATGCATCGGCAGGTCTCATGAGACAAACTAGTGTCTTGGCATGAGGCCTTGACAAAATCTTATTTTTAGTCTTGGCACGAGGCCCTTGGTACGTGGTTATGATAGTCTGGCATTATGCATTCCATCATTATGAAAGTGGTTATTAATATTGCATGTGATTATTCGACCAGTAGAATATCCTTGTAAATAAGTAAATGGCATTATTTCATTTTACTTTTTCTATATTATGCTAAAGTTTAAGTTTAAAAGTCTTTTGTTTTAGTTATACATTGCCTTAAATGTTTATGTTTATTTATAAAAGCTTCTGCTATATTTTTATCTTTACTGAGCATCTGAGCTCACCCCTTTCAATGTTTTAATTTTTCTAGGATGTGATGAAGTACATTATGAATGACCTGCAGGGATAGTATGAGGGGATATGAAGACAAGATGTTTTTTTAGTTTTGTTTTACTTTATGATGTAATGTAAGACTTATGAATGTATCTAGTGTTTCCAAGGCTACTAAACTAATCGATCTTTTGAGACTTGATCTTTTTTTATCATGCCAATGTTACTCAATAATGCACTGAATCTGGGTAACTGGGGTCGGGGCGTTACAGTTGGTATCAGAGGCAGTTTAGTACTAACCTTGGAATCTAGATTTAGATAAACTCTGATTAGAGCACATAGCCCAAGTATATACTTTGAGGATTAGTATAGAATAACTTCCTATAATTTTGGTATTATAGAGATTTTTTGAGTTTTCTGAGCAATACATCCATGTCTGGATACGAGCAGGTAGAGGCGGCTTTGGAACAGATGTACCTGGGGGTAAAACCCGAAAACACTGCTTTGAGCTAGACTCGAAAGGGAACTGGTGCATGACAACGGGCCTTGCTGCACTCTTGGTTACGACACTCCAGGGGGATATGCTTAGGATAATTCTCATTTTCTTTACAAACCATTATGAAGGGTTTATGTGTATATAATTCCTCAAAGAAAACATTTTTATGATTATAGTTTAATTTATATTAAGTGTTTTACAAGTATGGAATTATGTATTTTGATTCGTAAACTAATCTAGTTTATTCCATTGTTTATAAATGGCGCCTAGTGGGAGGAATGGAAACCGTATAAATTCATGCACTCAATGTAGGGATTTCCCTCCTCCTCAAGATAATTATAATGGAGTTGTTGATACAACTGCTGCTGATCATCTTATCACCATACTGGGACAACTCACTCAGGTTATGAATAATAACCTTACTCGTATGGAGCACCCTGATCCGCAATGTGGAGGATCAATGTTAGATCGCTTCATGAGGAAACAACCACCAACATTTAATGGGGTTACAAATACCTTAGTATCTGAGCAGTGGATAAACTCCTTAGAGAAAATATTACATGCCTTGGGGAGTAATGAAAGCGAAAAGTTTATCATGTCAGTTTACCGCCTCACTAGGGATATTGATCAATGGTGGTCATTGATTCAAAACACAAAGGAAGATGATGAAGTATCAAATATGGAATGGAGGGAGCTCAAAGATAATTTCTTAGAAAAATACTTTCCTCGTGACCATCGAGCAGATATGGAAAGGAAAATCTTGAGTCTGAGGCAAAAGGAGGATGAGAATGTCACAATTATGAGTCTAACTTTACCCGGTTAGTGAGGCATGCTGCAGATTATATATCTAACCCAAGAAGTAAGATCGATCTTTTCTTTGATGGGTTAAAACCTTTTCTCCTTCGAGCATTAGTATCATAATATTTCTCAACATACGAAGATATAGTCGCGTGTTCTATCAAGAAAAAAAAGTAATTCTCTAAATCTTATGACAATAAAGTAAAGAAAGAGAAGAAGAGAACGGTGGAACAAGAGACAGATAAAGAGAAAAAGGAAAATAAGTATTTTCTATTATGCGATAATTGTGGGAAGAATCACCCTGGTACTTGCCAAAAAGGATTGGGAGTTTGTTATAAATGTAGAGAAAAAGGTCACCAGGCTCGTGACTGCAAGGGAAATAAAGAGGCTATCAATGTTGAATGCTACAATTGTAGGGAAATGGGGTATTATACAAATGAATTTCCTAAGCGTCAGGGAAACTTACCTCAGAAAAGGCTAAGGGGTCAAGGAAAATCTTATGTTTTTACTATAGTTTAAGTGGAATAATTTATTAATTTGTTCTTTTGGACTCAAGGATTATATTCTGGTTATAAGGATAATTTGATATATATATATATAAGGATTGTACTACATTACATGTTGTTTTCATTAAGGATTTAATATGATGAAGGTAATCATATTTTTAGTATGTGACAATAAGATAAACTTTACTTTGTTTGGGTAATTTGATGTTACAATTGATTATTTGAATTTAGAGACCTTTTAGAGAAAGTCTGGATAGAGGTATTTTGGATAACTATAAAGGTTGGAATGGATTAATTTGAACATTGGATAGTATTGTTTAAGGTTAAAACATTTCTGAATATTATTTTTGGAAGACTATAATACTATACTTTTTGGAAAAGGAAAACCTGCAGGTTGGGGGATAACTCGTTGCGTCGGACAAAGATGCAGGAATCGAACCCACAACCATAGTGCAATAGGCCTTTATTACCTACCACTATCCTACAGGAAGTCCCTGGTTATTACAAAATAGTTTTCCTTATCTAAATAGTATGAGTTAATATTTGGAACCTTGTACGATTAGGATAAATATAATATTTTTGAGTTCTATTATCTTTTTGAATGAAAGATGGTTTTGTGGTAAAAAATTAATAAAGAACTAAAAGTCTACATGAAAAGTATGTATATTTCCTTACGTTCTTAGAAAATATCCTAAATAAATTCCTCAAATTAATGAAAGGTTACTTAAAACAAAAACATTCTCAGTTAACTTTTCCAACTGGGGAATCAATGATCGTTTAACCAATCATAAGTTTGTGATTTTCTTATAGTTAACTTTTTCCTAACCCATTTTTCTACAACTCTCCATCAGACATTGATGGTTTTTTTCCTCTATGTCCATATTTTCATAGAATCCTATTATGGACTATCTCGGGTGACCTTTTTACTTCTCTTTCTTTCTTTTAATGTTATTTTTTTATTAACCCTATTTCCGATGTGGTTTTTCCACAAAAGAATGTTCTATTTTTAACCTTTTATTTTCAATGAAAAATTTTAAATTGCTAGGATGCAATTTATTGAAGGAGGGGAGAATATAACACCCCGAGCTTCCACGATATGCTTCTATTTCAAAAATGAAATAGCTTGCATTGTACGCAAGTTCGAGATTCTAACACACCGCGACCAATCAAAATAGCCATTATGAATAGTAATACCCACTTTTTGAAATTGTATATATTTTATACTTCAAAATGTACTTAATTTTTTTATTCGGAATATTGAAATTATCCTAAGTTGAATTTTTTGTATTTTTCTGAGAACTTCCAATTTTTTTATGAATAGTGAAAAATACATAAAAACATATTTTTTAATCAAAATAATTTATAGTGATAAATTATACTATTGAATGGTTTTAAAGTATAATTAGAATATATTTTTACCATTTTATCCATTTTTGTTCATTAGAATTAATTTCACTTTAAAATTGGACATAAACAATTGTCAATCTATTGATATATATTGTTTCTTAAAAACATGCTATTTGTTGTGACAGTGGAAATTAATTATAAAATTAATTAATGCAACTTATATGTTTTTAATTTTTTAAAATAGACATCATTTTTGAATTTGGAATATCAATTATAGCTTAGGGTGATATTTTGTAATTGTTCGAGAAAAACATCAATTTTTGATGAATTGTGAAACCACTAAGTGGTAGTTAAAAAACTGTTTTTTTTAATGAAACATTAAAACTTCTGTGATTTTATTTTCAAAAATCCAACATACATGGTTGTCATTAGGATGTAAAATGTGGTTCAATGGGATTAAAATAATTTTTTGGTGAATAGTAACTTTTAAATTTAATTAATCACGATTAAAGGTAATTAGTGAAATTTAAAGTAAAAATGATATTATAAAAATATGAAAAAACCCTTACACCTGTCCTACCCTTATTGTATGAGTCATGGACGACCAATAAAATACATGGGTCAACTTGGGGACCCCATGGAGCCACTTGGGTAAGAATAATAAGTAAAAATAAAATTGTCACAAACATGTGTTGTTTTACTAAAACAATTATTACATAAGGTTATATAAGTTAAATTTTTGACTATAAATATTAATTGGAAAGAAAAAAATATTTCCTACATCATTAAATTTTTTCTATAATTTTTAGACATTAAATAAATTAAATTTGTTATGACACCATGATGATGCAGCGATTACCTCATTAATTAACAGTTTAAATAAAATGAAAAGATAATGTAGAATATAAGACTTAAACTTGTCAAAAACCTATTGTATGTGTATATTTCGAACCCTTATCACCTTATACTTGAAATATATAATTGTGGGACCTCTAAAATCCGAAAATTATGTCATAATAATGTAACATTTCATTACTTTCCAAGAGTGCCCCTCCTCTCCTCTTATAAAAGGCCCCCACCTCTACCACATTATTCACACCGTCAAGAAATTTGGATCGGCCAAAATCTACGAAAATACTCTCCCAACATCCCTATATTACTCATAGAAGCCTCACTTTGGGCAGAATTCTTCCCAAGGAATCCATTGGCTCAAATCAAAAAGAGTTACCCGATTTTAAGGTAATGTCTTCTCTAATGTTGTTTTTTTTATTTTGCTTCTCCAACCCCCTAAACTCTTTTTATTATTTTCTTTTGTAACAACACCAGTATCTCTAATATAATAATATGTTTTCATGAGAAGGATTTTATTTACACTTACACACACCTTCGTCTAATGGGTAAAGAACATACTGTTTCTGTGGGTGGCGAATTATTGCCTCACGAAACGATGATTGTTCAATATTCTTTTAACACCTTTCATGGTGGCCATTATGATGACACTATTTCTATATATAATATATATTATGTTTATGTTTTCCTTATACTTCTGTATTTTTCATTTATGAAATACCTTTATGATTTTCATTATGGGTAAACGCGATAATTTCATTTTAGGAAGTGCGGACTACCGCCCCCTCAAAGTGATTTGAATCGTTAATGCCATATGTGGGATGTATAAAGGATAGAGTAAATATTATTATACATTATATTATACTGGAATTATATTATACATTTATATAATTATAATTTCATTCCATTAAATATGAAATATAATTGAAAGTAGCGTTCATGCGTACGTACGGCTTACCATCTCCATGAACAGTGCATTTCATTCCGTACCTCTAAATGTTATGTAATATTATAAATGCATGTATATAATGGATATATATGATATATATGATATCTAAATCATGAATATAATTCTATATATAATGGATATTTTACCACATGAACAACTAGTAATTACAATAAGTTTATTTTTGACTCAAGTTCCAAAGATTGACAAAAGGACCGTTATTAACTTAAATAATTACATAATGTTCATAACATGGTAATAAGTGATATAAAAGGAATAATAAACTTTAAAAAGGTTCTTAAGAAATTATAAATTAACTCTAGTTTATTATTCATGAGGTTAAATAACGGTCGATTCAAGACGGACACAAGGTAAGGGAACTTCTTAACCCAATTTCTATTCTTTGGGTTAATCTCCTACATTCAAATTATGTCATGATATTATTATGTACTATCTTGTATTTGTACTTTCTTTATGTGTACTTATAGTGAATACACTTAATAGATCTATTTTATTTAAAAAATATATCTTTGTAAGGGACTTAGTCTCAATATCCATTCATTGAGGCATATTTTGTTTTATACACAAATTTCTTTTATACAGTGTATAAACCCCTTTGACTTTTACGTTTATTCAAAAAGAATATTTTTATACAAAGTGTTTTACTAAAGGACAAAAAGTAATGTTTTTCTTGTTGTACGTATGTGGCGACAACGACTTCTCCGCCGCCATGACCATTATTTGAGTTTCGGCTTCCTCTACAAGCCATAACTTTTTTTAAATGAAAAATAAATACAATGTTTTAATTTTCTTTTATTTTGGTATTGAAAATGGTTTTGAAAGTGTTAATTTATCATATCAATTTGTTGTATTGATATCTTGTGATTGAAATGTGGAAATGTTATGTTTCCTTTATGCATGTTTTATGGGATATGATTATGTTATGGTTTATGATATGTTTAAACCTGTTCATATGAGGGATGCATTGGACTTAATAAGTGATGGGTGGAGCCCGCTATAGCTCCTCGATGCATCGGCAGGTCTCATGAGACAAACTAGTGTCTTGGAACGTGTAGATACCCAAAGATTGATGTATATGGACATTACATTACTTTTGTGGAATACTTTATACATAACAAAAACAGAAACAAAAGGACCGTAATAGTTTAGTGTCTTTGGAAACTCGGAACATAATCTTCTAATCGTGGTGAAAGATCTTTAACATCTCCCATAAAGATCTTCCCCTTTTGTTTTCTTACCAAAACCCTTTCTTTATATCCTAGGGAAAATAAAACATATAAAGGGGGAGCTCAAATGCTCAGTAAGGGTAAGCATGGATAAAATAAAACAAATCGTATACATTTGAACTTAAAAACATGAACATAATGTTTAAACAACAAAATCTTGATCAATGACATAAAAATGGAAGAATATAAGGAATAGATCATAAAGAAAAATTAATCATGATAAAATAGAATTGGAATAAAACATGTAATTTTGGAAACCATTAAGAAAATGTTATGATTTCCATATTAGCCAAGGCATTGCTGCCAAGACCATCTTAGTGGACAAAGTCCCATTCTGAATCGAGTTCACTCCTCATTCCAGTCCTGTAACACTGAACCGGATTAACTTACCATTCCAACCATGTCTATCTCATGAGATATAAAATCTTTACCCAATTCATTGGAGGGAGATATATGTCCCACCCATCTCATAATGAAATCATTCTTACTTGTGCCACAATATAAACTTAAAACATTCATCATAACCCAAAGAATAAAATGGGTTTCATAAACATCATCCCATCATCTCATAATCTATATAAAATAAATGGACATTTCATCATAAGAAAAGTGAAACCATATAAACCATAAAGACATTAAACTGGAAACATAAACATATAAAATAATGTCATCTTAGATGGAAAAGGGTTTTGATAAAACATTTGAAATGAATTCTTGAGGAAAATATCCTTTCTTCTTCAAAATCATTTTATTTTCACAAAATTCCATGAACTTTTAAAATAAAAGTATTTTGTTGAAAATTGTCACAAAATCTTGTAGAGTAAGATTCATTAAAATGAGGTGTTATGAAACCGTAAAAATCCGTTCATGCCGTATACATTAAAAATAACATTCTTCTCATACTTTTGTTGGAAAAGTCAAAAAGTGCCTCATATGGTAATAAAAAATATATTCCTTACATACCATGTAGTAAAAGTAAAAAATGTGTAAAAATGACTTTAAACATACATGAAAACATTTTTATTAAACTTGTACTTGGATGATAAATATTACCCGAGTAAATACTTACGTATAAGCAATCTCGGATAGAAAACAATTGAGATTGCAACATTATCAATTACCTTATGTATGATATGCTTCGTATGTATCCGAACCTCCTGTATAATGATTTAAATAATGTCATTTAATTATTAAATAATCATCTTCATTGTTATGATATCATATATGGTTCATTTATGACTTTATATTACCCGTAAATTCATGTTAATGTAGCATTTTGGGTAAAATCGATTCATTTATGGTCCGTGATTTGACTTGTAATTATTCATATGATTACTTAGATTATGATTAATTAATTCCAAAATATAAAACATGATTTATATATAATATATATTCAGAATATACATATATATAATTGATCAATAAATGGAAAGAAATACACCGTTCATGGAGACGGTAGGTCGTACGTACGCATGAATGTTGTTTCCGTTTCCTTATTGAGTATAATGGAATTAAGTATATGACATACATATATGTATAAATAAATAAATTAGCTTTATAATGTCATATATTTCATTATTATTGCTTATATATACTTTATAATCATTCTTTACTGGTTAACATGGAGAATGAATCTCATCGCGTCGTGGAGACGGTAGTCCGTACGTACGCACGAGCGATGATATCGTTTCCATAATTATTGAATTAAATTGGAGTTGATGATACAATATATTAGAATCCGTATGATGTTATAATAACTATTTATAGTTATTCTTTACACAATTATACTCATCCAAGTAAGGTGGTATTGGAAAAACATATTACACCATGATGTGGAGACGGTATTCCGTACGTACGCACGCACGGTGATTTCATTTTCCGTATGATGGATAGAAGGTGAAATGGGGTTGTTTCATACTTATAATAACATATAAGTATATGAGTGATATTAATGTTATTACATCATAATGAAACAACTAAATAAGAAGAAGTGGAAGAAGAAATAAAGTTGAAAGAATCGATAACGGACTTTACCTCTTCTTTGAAGCGCCTCTTTGAGACCTCCTCTTAGGGCACTAACATTGGTCTTTGAAGTAGACCAGGACCTCTAGTATGTTTCTAGTGAAGTTGAGAAGAGAATTTGGCAGGTTTTGGCCGAGCTTGATGGCTCAAAGTGGTGTGAGGAAGAGAGGGAGGAGGTGCCCTTTTATAAGGGAGGAGAGGGGCACCTTTGGAATAACAAAAAAAATATTATTTTATTATAAATTCATATTTGGTTTTTAATAGCTCAAAATTGATTTATTTAGAAGATAAGGTGGGGATTGGTCAAAATCCTTTCATCCAATATAATTTAGAAAAGTTTAGGTTTCTATTTTAACCTTATCATTTAGATTTAACTTTAAGTTAAATAATGTTTCTTTTACCGTGTCTTCTTGTTTTCTTACACTATATGGTTAATAAACATACTATAACAAGCCAAACGAACCCCAAGTTGTTTACTATTAATATATATAACCTTATCTAAGTCATTTGTCCAAACATTAGATTTTTAGGAATAAAATAACAATTAATAATATAATATTTTCTTTAAAAACTATTTTATGTCAATTTTGACACTATTTGGTAATTGATTTTTTTGAAAATCATAACAAATATATTAGTTTGAAAAAAGTTAATTAAATCAATACTAACATGTCATATTAACATAGAAAATTATTTTAATTAATAAAAAGTCTCAAATTACAATTATTTTGGTATTGATAACATTGATTATGTCAATATTTCATTAATAATATAATTACTGCATCATCATTGTGTCATAAATAAATTAAATTATTTAAAGTCTAAAAATTAAAAATAAAATACCATTATCTAGGAAATATTTTTATATTTCTAATTAATATTTATAGAGGAATTTATCTTATGTATAACCCTATATTAAAAATTATTTACTTATTAAACATTGATTTTAACTATTTTAACCCTTCTTTAAATAAATTAATAATAAATGTCCTAATCTAATCCAAGTGGGCCTAAATGGTCATATTTTATTCCTAAAGTTTTTTTTGGTCGAATAACACTTATCCAATAGAATTAGGACATGTGTTAGGGTAATAATTATATCATTTTTACCCTTAATTACCCAATTTACTTTTAACCATGGTAAAAAAAAGTAAAAAGTTACTATTCACCAAAAATTATTTTCATCTCATTGAACCACATTTTACTTACTGACATCAACTATGTCTCTCGGATTTTTGAAAATCCACTCACAAAAGAGGTAAAATTATGTTTTATGTGAATTTGGAAATTCTCCTAGGAGTTGGGTAAAAGACGGTCAAAAGTTCAATAAAATTTTTATATATCTAAAATTATTATAAAATGAATATAACGGATTACATTGAACTTATATAGGTATTATGTGTGAATTTTTACCTAAAATAAATTTAAATAGAATAAATAATTATTTAAATAAAAAGTCCGTTTTTAAATAGTAACCCAGTGTTTTCACTATTCATCAAAAATTGAAAGTTTTCAGAAAAATACCAAAATTTCACCCTAGGATAATTTCGATTTTCCGAATCCAAAAATGAAGTCCATTTTGAAAGATAAAATTTATAAAATTTCAAAAGGTGGTTATTACTATTCATAACGGCTAGTTTTAATAATATTTTAATAGCGTATCATTGTTTACTGAAACTCGGTATTGCGTACAACACACGCTATCGAGGATGGTCATGATTGCGTGTAATGCAGCTAAGTTAGGGTTTCGTGTTTTGCAAGACTCCTTTGTTGTAATGTACAATAGAAGACATCAATAAAATTAAAATGAATATTTTTCATAAAATCTCAGGGTGTTACATTCTACCCCCCTTAAAATGAATTTCGCCCTTGAAATTTGTCAGGGTTATAAATGGTTTACTACTAGAAAGTTTCTTTAATAGAAACCCACATCGTAAAAAGGAATACCAAAACATGGCTTTAAAAACCAGAGTATGAAATGTAACGGTTACCCAAATTAACTCATCACTGGGTTTTCACGTAGGAGAACATAGGTGAAAATATGGATATGGAAGAAAAATATAACCATCAAGTTCTGATGGAGAGTGGTAGAGAACATGGCTATGAAAAAGCCAACAATCACAAAGCCATAAATTTGTGATGATCTAGGGTACCATCTGATTCATCGGATATAAGGGCACTAGGACAACATTTTTTGTTTTCAAGATCATTTCCCTAAAGTTGAAGAATTTGAATTAGAATAAATACTTACTTTATTTTGGTACAATCTCACTGTTTTTCGTGCCTTGAACAAATTCCACTTCATATCTTAAAGAAATGAAGTTGAATTTATTATTCGTGAAGTGTTAGCAGATCATGTGATAGAATGACGGGTCATTCCATCTGTCTCAAACAAATGGTTAGAAAAAGTTATTAAATATACATAAGTCGATCTATAGTGAGATTAATCATATATGGTTCCTAAAAGGGTATTATACTTCATATATCATACTGCCTAATATAATAATACTACATTCTACTAAACAGGGACTTCCTGAAGGCCAGTGGTAGGCGATAAAGGCCAGTCGCACTTCGGTTGTGGGTTCGATTCCCACAGCCTTGTCCGACGCGATGGGTTGTCGCACATCCTACAGGTTGTCCTTTTTATAAAACTACATTACTATAACATACCATCAATAATATCGAAAAAACTTTTATCCTTAAACAATACTAAATTATGTCCAACATAATCCATTCCAATCTTTAGGCTTATCCATAATACTGCAGTCCACTCTCATAATATAGTGAAAATGATTACCAGAGATTTCATATAACAAATATTTTAACACCATCGTTGATCCCTATATATCATAAGATATGTCTTTTGGTCACATTACAAACATTAAAAGGCCTTAATCATGTATTCTCTTGAAAAATTAATACCCATTGAACATTAGTGAAAACATGAATGCAGTTAAAAGTTTACACTTTCCACATACCAAAATCCTCAAAATTATATATACTCAAACCATAATATCACTTAGTCCTTATATCAATCATGAGCTCATGAATAAAATCAAACATCTCATTATCTTTTTGTTCCCTCATTATGCACATATCAACTTCTTTCCAAAAATATCTGAATAACCTTCCATGGTTACTGGTACCATTCAACATATACTTTCAAATAATTTAGGAAAAACAATAGTGTAACAATCCTTAGATGATTATTTATTCCATAGTACCATTAACTATACAACATAACTCTCGATAAACATACAATAATTCCACTACCTTCTAAAACAACTGACTGAGCTTCAACACTTCTTTCAGCTCATATATCATTTGTAGTCTCCTCATCATCATCCACATAAATACTACCCATATGACCATGCTGATTCTCTTCATGAGATTTTTCCTTAGGGCATTAGTTTGCATAATGCCCGTACATTCCACATTAAAAACATCTAATCATTGTTGATGTCGTAGCAATACCATTATCCTTGTCCATGGTGTTAACTGAACCTTTTCCTTTGCACTTACTGGCTTTGTGTCCTTCTTTTCCACACCCAAAGAATCTTCTAGTTCCTTTGAAACAATCTCCCTGATGCCTCATCCCACATGATTTACATGATGGAAATTGAACTTTCTTTCCTCTATGATCATCATGAAACTCTATCTTTCTCTTATTATCTGAGTCGGGAAACTTACCAAAGTTGAGATTATTGATCATATTATGAGATTTTTGATTAGGCATAATAACGATGTTTGGACTTCCAAATCCCGTTTCATTTGTTTTCTCATGAATAATATCATTCCATTGTCAGTCATATCCTCCATTATCGTGAATCTTCATGTTTCCAGCCATTTTATAAAACCCAAAAATAATAGTGTGAGATGCAAAAATCATAATAAAGGGGGGGTAACTTCAATATAAAACATCTTAGGTTAAATTCTATGATCGTTACCGTAGTTCTATGACTATATCCTATACGTATATTTATCCTTAGGGACATCCCTAGACATACCTTATAAATATCTCTAGGGATCTCACTAACTTTTTCGCATCCTAGTTTCCAAAGGTTGACTAAACCTTTCCTCTGATACCAACTGTAGAGACCCAAAGCTTGACGTACATGGAAATTACATTAATTTTGCAGAATACTTAATATATAACAAAAACAGACACACAAGGACCATAATGGTTTAGTGTCTTTGGAAACTCGGAACATAATCTTCTAATCGTGGTGAAATATATTCAACATCTCTCATAAATATTTTTCCCTTTTTTTCTTACCTAAAACCTTTATTTATATCCTGGGGAAAAGAAAACATATAAAGGGTGAGCTCAAATTCTCAGTAAGGGTAAGCATGGATAAATTAAAACAAATCATATACATTTGAAATTAAAAACATGAACATAATGTTTAAACAAAAAAATATTGAGCAATGACATAAAACATGGAAGAACATAAGGCATAGATCATAAAGAAACATTAATCATGATAAAATAGCATGGGAATAAAACATGTAATTTTGGCAACCATTAATCACATGTTATGATTTATATAGTATCCAAGGAATTGCTGCATCTTAGTGGACAAAGTCCCATTCTGAATCGAGTTCACTCCTCATTCCAGTCCTGTAACACTGAACTAGATTAACTTACCGTTCCATCCATGTCTATCTCATGAGATATTAAATCTTTACCCAATGCATTGGAGGGAGATATAGGTCCCACTCATCTCATAATGATATCATTCTTACTTGTGCCACAAAATAAACTTAAAACATTCATCATAACCCAAAGAATAAAATGGGTTTCATAAACATCATCCCATCATCTCATAATCCATATAAAACAATTGGTCATTTCATCATAAGAAAATTGAAACCATATAAATCATAAAGACATTAAACTTGAAACATACACATATGAAATAATGTCATATTAGATGGAAAATGGTTTTTATAAAACATTTGAAATGAATTCTTGAGGAAAATATCCTTTCTTCTTCAAAATCATTTTATTTTCACAAAATGCCATGCACTTTTAAAATAAAAGTATTTTGTTGAAAATTATCACAAAATATTGTAGAGTAAGCTACATGAAAATGATCCATTATGAAACCATAAAAATCCGTTCATGCCGTATAAGTTAAAAATAACATTCTTCTCGTACTTTTGTTGGAAGTCAAAAAATACCTCATATGGTAATAAAAAAAAGATTCCTTACATACTGTGTAGTAAAAGTAAAAAATGGGTAAAAAGGACATTAGAAATACATTAAAACATTTTTATAAAACTTGTACATGGATGATAAATATTACCCCAGTAAATACTTATGTATAAGCAATCTCGGATAGAAAACAATTGAGATTGCAACATTATCCCTTACCTTATGTCCGATATGCTTCGTATGTATCCGAACCTCCTGTATAATGATTTAAATAATGTCATTGACTTATTACATAATCATCTTCATTGTTATGATATCATATATGGTTCATTTATGACTTTATATTACCCGTAAATTCATTTTAATGTAGCGTTTTGGGTAAAATCGATTCATTTATGGTCCGTGATTTGACTTGTAATTATTCATATGATTACATAGATCATGATTAATTAATTCCAAAATATAAAAAATTATTTATATATAATATATATTCAGAATATACATATATATAATAGATCAATAAATGTAAAGAAATACACCATTCATGGAGACGATAGGCCATACGTACGCATGAACGATGTTTCTGTTTCCTTATTGAGTATAATGGAATTAAGTAGATGACATACATATATATATAAATAAATCCAGTAGATTTATAATGTCATATATTTCGTTATTATAGCTTATATATACTTTATAATCAATCTTTAATGGTTAACATGGAGAATGAATCTCATCACGTCGTGGAGACGGTAGTCCGTACGTACGCACGAGCGATGATATAGTTTCCATAATTATTGAATTAAATTGTAGTGTATGATAAAATATATCAGAATAAGTATGATGTTATAATAAATATGTATAGTTATTCTTTACACCATTATACCCATCCATGTAAGGTGGTAATGGAAAAACAGATTACACCACGGCGTGGAGACGGTATTCCGTACGTATGCACGCGCGGTGATTTTGTTTTCCATAGGATGGATAGAAGGTGAAATGGGGTTGTTTCTTACTTATAATAACATATCAGTATATTAGTGATACTGATGTTATTACTTCATAATTAAAAAACTAAATAAGAAGAAGTGGAAGAAGAAATAAAGTTGATAGAATCGGTAATGGACTTTACCTCTTCTTTGAAGCGCCTCTTTGAGACATCCTCTTAGGGCACTAACATTGGACTTTGAAGAAGACCAGGACCTCTAGGATGTTTCTAGGGAAGAGGAGAAGATAATTTGGTAGGGTTTTTCCGAGATTTATGGCTCAATTTGGTGTGAGGAAGAGAGGGAGGAGGTGCCCTTTTATAAGGGAGGAGAGGGGCACCTTTGGAATAACAAAAAATATTATTTTATTATAAAGTCATATTCGGTTTTTAATAGCTCCAAATTGAGTTATTTTGAAGCTAAGGTGGGGATGGGTCTAAATACTCTCATCCAATAGAATTTAGACAAGTTTAGGTTTCTATTTTAACCTTATCATTTAGTGTTTAACTTTAAGTTAAATAAAATTTCTTTTACCGTGTCTTCTAGTTTTCTTACACTATATGGTTAATAAACTTAATATAACAATCCAAAAGAACCCCAAGTTGTTTATTATTAATATATATAACCTTATATGAGTCATTTTTTTGATCCTTAGATTGTTAGGAATAAAATAACAATTAATAATATAATATTTGTTTTAAAAACTATTTTATGTTAATTTTGACACTATTTGGTAATTGATTTTTGTGAAATTCATAACAGATATATTAGTTCTAAAAAAGTAAATTAAATAAATACTAACATATCATATTAACATAGAAAATTATTTTAATTCATAAAAAGTCTCAAATTAAATTTAGTTGGGTATTTATAACATCAATTATGTCAATATTTCATTAATAATATAATTACTACATCATCATTCTGTCATAAATAAATTATATTATTTAAAGTCTAAAAATTACAAATAAAATACCATTATTTAGGAAATATTTTTATCTTTATAATTAATATTTATAGTTGAATTTATCTTATGTATAACCCTATATTAAAATTTATTTACTTATTAAACATTGATTTTAACTATTTTAACCCTTTTTTAAATATATTAATAATAAATGTCTTAATCTAATCCAAATGGGCCTAAATGGTCATATTTTATTCCTAAGTATATTTTTGGTCGAATAAAACTTATCCAATATAATTATGACATGTGTTAGGGTAATAATAATACCATTTTTACCCTTAATTACCCTATTTACTTTTAACCGTGGTAAAAAAAAGTAAAAAGTTACTATTCACCAAAAATTATTTTCATCTCATTGAACCACATTTTACTTACTGACATCAACCGTGTCTCTAGGATTTTTGAAATTCCACTCACAGAAGCGGAAAAATTATGTTTTATGTGAATTTGGAAATTCTCCAAGGAGGTGGGTAAAAGACGGTCAAAAGTTCAATAAAATTTTTATATATCTAAAATTATTATAAAATGACTCTAATGAATTATATTGAAATTATATAGGTATTATGTGTCAATTTTGACCTAACATAAATTTAAAATGAATAAATAATTATTTAAATAAAAAGTCGGTTTTTAAATAGTAACCTAGCGTTTTCACTATTCATCAAAAATTGAAAGTTTTCAGAAAAATACCAAAATTTCACCTTTGGGATAATTTTGATATTCTAAATCCAAAAATGAAGTCAATTTTAAAAGATAAAATTTATAAAATTTCAAAAAGTGGTTATTACTATTCATAACGGCCAGTTTTAATAATATTTTAATAGCATATCGTTGTTTAGTGAAACTCGGTATTGCGTACAACACACGCTATCGAGGAAGGTCGTGATTGTGTGTAATGCAGCCAAGTTAGGGTTGTGTGTTGTGCAATACTCCTTTGTTGTAACGTACAACACAAGACATCAATAAAATTAAAAAGAATATTTTTCATAAAATCTCGGGGTGTTACAGCACGAGGCCTTGACAAAATATTATTTGTAGTCTTGGCACGAGGCCTTGGCTACGTGGTTATGATAGTCTGGAATTATGCATTCCATCATTATGAAAGTGGTTATTGATATTTCATGTGATTATTTGACCAGTAGAATATCCTTGTGAATAAGTAAATGGCATTATTTCATTTTACTTTTTCCATATTATGCTAAAGTTCAAGTTTAAAAGGCTTTTGTTTTAGTTATAAGTTGCCTTAAATGTTTATATTTATTTATGAAAGCTTCTGCTATATTTTTATCCTTACTGAGCATCTGAGCTCACCCCTTTCAATGTTTTAATTTTTCCAGGATGTGATGAAGTACATTTTGAATGACCTGCAGGGATAGTATGAGGGTATATGAAGACAGGATGTTTTTTTAGTTTTGTTTTACTTTATGATGTAATGTAAGACTTATGAATGTATCTAGTGTTTCCAAGGCTACTAAACTAATCGTTCTTTCGAGACTTGATCTTTTTTTATCATGCCAATGTTACACAATAATGCACCGACTCTGGGTAACTAGGGTCGGGGCGTTACATACCCGGTCATGTCACGAACAAAACGGGTTGTTGTTATCTTCTCCTACACACGTCGTGTTTGTTCGGAACATGCCGTGTAAGGGAAACCGTTTAGACGGCCGTGTAACTAACAACACGGGCCGCCGAGACCGTGTCAAGTACACGTCGGGTCCCTAGGGAACATGTCGTGTATTCTAGGGTTAGTTTGGAACATTTGGGTTAGCCGTGTAAGGAGACTCGGGTAGGGGTTTAGAGTTCAAGTACATGCCGTGTCTGGGAACAACACACCGTGTAGTTTTGGGTGTTACACGACCAGTAGTTTTGGGAGTACACGCCCATGTTAATGGCTAAAAGTACACGCCGTCTAGTTTTTATACACGCCATATAGTCATGTTTTAAAAAACATGATATTTCCTTCCCCCTGTTCCAGTTTTATACACCTGTGTTTTCAGTCCTTGTTAACCAGATCTAAGGTGTGCTTTTGATATTTCAGAGCTATGCCTCCGAGACATCCTTCGGTCATACGTTAGTTGCTGGACGGTGACCAGACACCAGATATGGCCGATCAAGAACCTCCTGTTGATCCTCCTACTGTGCCAGCCTTGGAACCAGTAGTTATACCCATCGAAAGCGCTGATACGCAGTTTAGGGAGGACTTCCATAGGTTGTTACAGACATTTCAAGGAGCGTCGCCTCCTGCCCCGTCGATGGTGGAGTTGACGACGGTTTTTCAGCAGCAGAATCCTCGTACTTTCTCAGGGGATGGAGGACCCTAGGCTACAGAGTCATGGTTCGAGGCCACCCTGACTATCTTCGAGCATCTGGAGATACCCCCAGAGTAGAGGGTAAAGCTGGCCACCTTTATGCTCCGATACACCGCCAAGAGGTGGTGGGAGGTGATCTCGTAGTCAAGACACCAGCAGGGTATGTCATGGGATGAGTTCCGATTCACCTTCTATAACAACTTCTATCTGGAGACTCTGAGGGCCGATCGAGCCTGGGAGTTTATGAGTCTGCAGTAGGGTACTCTTTCTTTCATGAAGTACTCATCCCGTTTTACTGAGCTGTAGCGTTTCACACCGATCCCGACAGGTGATGATTTGTTCCTTTCTAGGAAGTTCGAGGACGATCTCAGGCATTAGATTTTTTTCCTAGGTGAATATCTTCTAGTTGACTTCTATATCCTCTATCGTCAACCAAACACAGATTACTGAGCACAATCTGAAGGGTTTCTAAAGCAGTGATCTAGGGCGGTTCGACATCCAAAGTTGGTTTTCCTCCTATGGACAGTAGGAATCATCGCAAAGAGTCTTCTCTAGGAGATCGAGGTTCGCTGGATGCATCTTCTGGAAACCAGGTTGTATGCTACCAGTGCGGTTGGACTGGTTATACTAGGCCTCAGTGCCAGAGAGATATGATGGAGTACTGATCTTGCGGCAAGATGGGCCATCTTTAGTGCTTCTGTCATATCTTCTCACCGTCATCTGGTGGTAGGGGTTCCTCTATGACCCCATGTTCTGGAGATGCTTCTCCTGTTTCCCACCATTCTGGGAACTGGTGTTCTTCCGACCGTTCAGGCTGAGGTGGAGGTCACGACCGTGGTGGTCAGTCACTAGGTCATCAGCGACAGTAGAGTGGATCAGCTCAGAGCGGTCAGCCAGGGGCACAGGGCCGCGATGCAGGACAGTATTTCGTAGTGGAGCAGACCTTCAGAAGCAGGATCCCGAGACTTCTACAGTTCGAGGTACGAACGTAGTAACCTCAGTTTTATCTTCATCCATTTTTGATACTGGTTCTTAACATAGCTTTATCTTTTTTGCTGTTGTGGAGAGCCTTGGGCTCTGTATCTTTTTGTCTGCCCACTTGTTGACTCTTGACACGCCATTGGGAACAAGGAAATATAGCGTACATCAGTGAAAAGAGTTCCCTCTTGAGGTTGTGGGGTGTCACTTCTTATCGGACCTCTATGTCCTAGAGATGTCGGGTTATGATGTCATTCTCGGGATGCACTGGTTGGTTCCTTTCCAAGCAATCATCAATTTCTATCGTCGCTGGGTGAGCTTCGTATCACCAGAGGGTGGATCTTTTCTTTATATAGGCGAGTGGGATGTCCAGGTGGGTAGAAATGGACTAGAGCATCATGGGATAGGGGAAGTTACAGTCTAGATTGCCAATCTTTATCTGGATGACCAGGGTACTTCGCAGTTAGACTTTCCCCCAGTGGTGGATCGTTATAGAGATGTCTTTCCAGAGGACTTTTTAGGTGTGACTCTGGATCATGAGGTAGACTTATCGATTGAGCTCGTGCTAGGAGCAGTACCGGTGTCCATTCCTCCTTATAGGATGGCTACACCTGAGTTGTAGGATCTCAAGAAGCAGTTGGAGGAGTTACATGTGAAGGGTTTCATTCAACCCAGTACTTCTCCTTAGAGTTCGCCTGTCCTATTTGCGAAGAAGGAAGACGGTACCCTTCAGCTTTGTGTGGATTATCAGAAGCTGAACCAGTTAACAGTCAAGAACTTATATCCCTTTCTGAGGATATATGACCTCTTTGATCAGCTTCGAGGATGCCGACTGTTCTCAAAGATCGATTTCAGGTCTGATTATCATCAGTTGCATGTTAGACCATCTGATATAACTCTAACAGCCTTCAAGATCAGGTATGGTCTATACGATTATATAGTCATGTCGTTCGATCTCACAAACGCACCTATAGTTTTCATGGAACTGATGAACCGAGTGTTCCATCCTTATTTGGACTCCTTCATCATGGTCTTCGTGGATGATATCTTGGTGTACTCTCACACTCAACACGACCATGCCACACATCTTGAGATCGTTCTGATTACACTGAGAGAGCATCGGCTATATGTTAAACTCTTGATGTGGCACTTTTGGATAGACCAGATTCACTTCTTGGGTCACATCATCTTAGGGACAGGAGTTTTAGTGGACCCAGAGAAAGTGAGAGCTGTAGTTTGCTGGGAGCAGCTGAAGAACATCTTTGAGGTACGGAGTTTCTTAGGGCTGGCGGGATACTACAGACACTTCATTCAGGCCTTCTCCCGCCTAGCAACACCGTTGATAGGTCTGACCAAGAAAGGGGCGATGTTTTTATGGTCAGATTCTTGTGAATCCACCTTTCAGGAGCTGAAGGGCAGGTTTACGTCAGCACTGATACTAGTATTTCTAGAGTTGGGAAAGGGCTACACTATTTACTGTGATGCTTCAAGTATCGGGCTGGGAGTTGTGCTTATGCAGGGAGATGGAGTCGTTTCATATGGGTCTCGGTAGTTGAGGCCACACTAGAGGAATTAATCTACGCACGATCTGGGGTTGGCAGATGTTGTTCATGCCTTGCACTATTGGAGACACTACCTTCTGGGAGAGCACTTTGTGGTTTTCACTGACCACAAGAGTCTCAAGTACATCTTCACTTAGCGTGATCTGAATCTAAGATAGCAAAGGTGGGTCGAGTATCTTCAGTCCTTTGATTTCAAGCATGCTTATACGTCGGGAAAGGGAAACATAGTGGCATATGCGTTGAGCAGAAGGACTCAGATTAAAGCAGTTTAGGAGGCCAGAAGTGAGTGGAAGCTTATGGATCTGTTCTGCTAGATGCACTTGGAAGTGCATGACAGACAGGGAAAGACTTTTCTATCTTTTGTAGTTGTTACCTCTACACTTCTTGATCGGGTACAAATGAGGCAGCTATCAAATTCAGAGGCCTTAGTCCTTTTGGAGAGTATGTCAGGAGAGGACCCTCTTCCTGGATGGACAGTGGGCGAGGATGAGATCTTGCATTTCTAGGGACGCGTATGGGTGCTAGCAGACATATGTGAGGAGCTGATGCGGTATTTTCATTCCTCTATTTGGGTAGTTCATCCTGGCGTCACCAAGATGTATCGTGATCTATACCACCAGTACTAGTGGCTAGGTATGAAGAAAGATGTTGTTGGTTTTGTCAGGAGATGTTCTACTTGTCAGTAGGTTAAAGCAGAGAATCAGTGACCAGTGGGGATTTTGCAGCAGCTACCCATTCCCGAGTTGAAATTGAACGATGTCACGATGGACTTCATGACTGGGTTATCGAGTTCACCTTGGGGAAGTGATGTTGTTTGGGTTGTCATCGACAGGCTTACAAAGGTTGCACACTTCTTGCCGATTAAGGAGACCTTCAGTGTTGATGATCTGGGATGGATGTACATCTGAGAGATCATACGTCTACATGGAGTTCCAAACTCCATTGTTTCAGATAGGGATTTGTGCTTTACTTCTCGGTTCTAGAAAGGACTTCAAAAGGCTTTGGGTACACAGGTACTTTTGAGTATAGTATACCATCCCCAGATATATGGAAAGTCTGAGTGTACAATCCAGGTGCTTGAGGATATGCTCCGAGCTTGCATTCTAGACTTAAAAGGTTCGTGGGAGAAGAATATTCCTCTCGTGGAGTTCTCCTACAACAATAGTTTTCAGGTTACCATTCAGATGGAACCTTATGAGGATTTGTACGGTATTCCATTCTGATCACCCTTATGCTGGCTGGAGGAAAGAGAGGTAGCTTTGCTGGGACCTCATCTTGTTTAAGAGACCTCAGAGTAGATAGAGCTGATTCAGAAGCGGATGGCTACAGCACAGTCTTGGCAGAAGTCTTATGCTGATCAGCGGAGACGACCTCTGAAGTTGGAGGTCAGAGATCAGGTTTTCCTTCGTGTCGCACTGAGGTTGGGACACAAGAGGATTCGGAGATAGGGTAAGCTTTCATCATGGTATGTCGAACCGTTTGAGATGTTGGAGAGAGTTGGGCTAGTTTCCTATCGGTTGTAGTTACCTCAGAGGTATCGGGCCATGCACGACATATTCTTAGTCTCTCAGCTCTGACGTTACTTTTCAGACCCGTCTCATGTCTTCCAACCTGAGGAGGTTGAGCTTGAAGTGGAAGCTTCGTTTGAGGAGAATCCTATATGGATTGTTGATCGCAGTACGAAGGTTCTCTAAGTCCATTCTGTGCCTCTGGTACGAGTGTTATGGAATCACGGGTGAGTTCAAGACAAGACTTGGGAGTGGGAGGCCGAGGTTCGATCGTAGTGGCCAGAGCTGTTCAGGGTTTCCTCTTCTACGCCTCTCTATGGAAATTCAGAGATGAATTTCTTTAAGGGGAAAGTTTGTAAGAACCTGGATCTTCGTTTCATGTATGTTTTTCCCTTTTCTGGAGTTTTTGAGAAAAATGTAGTTTCTGGATATTTTTGAAGTACACGCTGTGTACTTTCTGAGTACACGTCGTGTACACTTTTCCCGCTCGAAGCCGTGTGCTGGTCGTGTTCGAGCCATATACACGGTGTGTAGGGGTGATCTGGAGGCCTTTTTTGGTGGAGTATGGAAAGACCTAGTACACGCTGTGTAATATAAAAGTACACACTGTGTACGTTATTTTTTTTCATTAATCGGACCGGGGTCGTTCCTGACGCACATAAAGGTCTTCTTCTAGGTTTTGTTCATCCGAGAGCACCGAGGACCCACGAATATTCGATGATCCCCAACCTCTCTATCTGTTCTCAGATTCGAGCATCGTTGATTGCGTTAGAATCGCAGCAGTGAGTTCTTCCTTCTTCTTGAGCCTTGTTTTCCAATTCTTCCTCCTCAAGTTATCATGGTTTGAGAATTTTGGACGTTTTCTCAAATCTATGAAGTTCAAGGGAGAATCAGTCGTCATGGTTCATGTATATCAATCTCCTAGGATCAAGGTAGGTGGTTTGTGCCTTACCGTTCAAAGTCTTTGAGTTTTATGTGCAAATTCCACCAATACCTGTGAACGGGGAATTGCGTGTTTACCTTTTTTCCCTTGTTTTTTTCCTGCCTTGCATGTATTCTTTTGTAGAGGTAAATTAATCTTTTTAGAGGATAATTTGTTGTTCTTGGATGTTTTTCCCATGATTTTCTCTCTTTATGACCTTTGGGTCTTGTTAGCCTTTGGTCGTTATGACTGTTTCCATGCCTTGTGTCTATAGGATGGAATGTTTAGCATTTCATGATTGTTCCCTTATAGACTAATAGCCAAGTGGCTTTATAGGTGTACTTTGGTTAGACAAGTATCTCTATAGGTGTACTTTGGCCTTATATAATTATTTTGAACTCAATGGCACGAGACTGAGAGAACCTGGTACTATAGACTATAAGGGATAGATTGAGTGAGATTCCCAGAGATTCATAGATATTATAGACTACAGGAGGGTAGACTGAGAGAGTTTCCTCAGAGAGTATTGGACATTATAGACTATAGGGGATGGACTGAGTGAGATGCTGGGGAGTATTTGATATTATAGACTACAGGAGGGTAGACTGAGTGAGCTTCCTCAAAGATTCTTACCTTGTTTGTTTTCTCTTTAAGAACCTTCCTAGGCTAGAGGATGAATTGACCGAGTGAGCTTCCTCAGAGATTCTATGGTATACCTGAGTCTATAGGAGTAATTGACCGAGATAACATCCTTAGAGAGTCTCTAGACCTTGGGTCTAAGAGATTTAGACTGCGTGATCTTCCTTAGAGAGTCTCTAACTACCATAGAATATAAGGGGAATTGACCGAGGGAGCTTTCCTAGAGAGTCTCATAAATTTGTATGACCAAGCCAGAGGAGTTAGGCCGAGTGCACTGCCCAAAGGGTTGTGGTTTTTCTTGGTTAGGACCATAGGGGATGGTTTCGGGTACTTCCTAGGGGGTTTCCTATTGTGTTAGGTGTTTTTCTTTACTACTGTAGTTGTTGTGGTTCATTAGTGTTTTTTATCATCTTGCTTCACTACTTACTGCTTACTGCCTACTACTTGCTATTGTTGTTTACTACTTATTGTACTTTCCCTGCCATATACTCACTAACTGTTAGGCATAGATCATCGGCTAGTTGCATACTGAGATTTTATCTCACACCCTATTTGTGCCATGCTTTTGGGCCCAAGCAGACTATGTTGTTGCAGGTATAGACAAGGGAAAGCGCCCTTAGACTTCTTGTACTTGATTGCTTGGAGAAGGAGAGCAAGGGACCAAGATTTGGATTGTGATGCTGAGGAGCCGTTTAATTTTATTTTGTACTTGTTTTGGTACTGTGGTGTTTTCAGCAATGTGACTTATTTGGATGCTTTCTTAGAGTTGTATCTTGCATTATTCCATATATACATTTGTTCTCTAGTTTTTTGATTTATTCTTATGTTGTTTATTATTGTTGGTTATTCACTGCTTCCACTATTTCATGTTTATCTATTTATGTTGTGTACTCTGTCAATGAGGGCATAGTTTCCCCACTATCACACCCAAGGCACTCGATGCAAGCCGACAGCCTCTGGCGTTTGGGGAAATGCACTTAAGGCCATGTGACCAACTGGGTACGGGGCGCCTCAGGGTGGCTTCCGGAACCGGGACGTTACATCTAGAGTTTCATCATTTGAGAAGTTTTTACCACAAACTCATCTTTTCTCCAAACGATGAGTATTCAAGATGACTATGTCATACCTAAAGTACTAGAATCATCTTCTAGAGAATAAATTAATCTGAAAAAGATTAACTATATATTCATACTATCTTGAAATAATAATCAAAACAAAAATAGTGAGTAAAATATTAGACAATCTCCTAAAAAGAATAATCCTTTATAAAGAGAAGGACTATTTTTATTATCTAAAATTCAACATTAATACCCATGTTCTACATAGACCATTCAACAAACAAATTTAGTTAAAATTACTCAAAATAATCCAAAATAAGATTAAAACCCAAAATTCCTAAGTATTTGATCACATAGTCTTCTAAGATTAATTTTAACATGTATCTCCAAATAATAGTAACTACTCTTAAAGTATCATACTAAACAATAATTAACCTAATATCATATTCTAAATGATAGGTTAATCATTTTCATAAATAATTCAAATAATCATATGTCCATAGTAAAAACATAGATTATTCTAAAATAAAATTCAACCATTACATTGGTGAGATCCCATTCTGTCTATTTACCCTAATCATATAATGTCCCCAAAATATTTAACATCTTCCAAAGTAACATTTATAAATTAATCCCCAAATAATTTTCCAATCCCATGGTTATCTATTAAATAAAATATTTTTATTCAAAATCAACTTATTCCTATATCATCAACTAGTTTAACTCAAAATAATGAATTCATACTAACTAGTGACTTCATATTGGTCATTGGTAGGCGATGCAACCTTACCGCCATTTTGTTGTGGGTTTGATTCATGTATCCTTGCTGGACGTGAAAGGTTGCCACCCATACTATGGGTTGTACCTTTTCTAAAACTATATCATTCTTATTAAATTATAAAAAATGAGATAAAATCTTGACAAATAACTATAACATATTTTATCCTCAAATTTTATCTCATACCTTGCATTTTTCATCCCAAAAATTAATAAGCCATAATTTCCTCAAAGGTGAAAGTCTCAAAAATACCATTAGTCAACTTAATATTTTAGATCATAAATCCTGAAAAGAGTTTATAAGACATTGAACATGTGATATTAAAATTATAATCCCATCATGATATCCCTAACCATTAAAAACATCTTAATCTCCAAAGTCATCTAAACCATCCTCTCATACCAACTATAAGGACCTAGCCTTAAACATATCTTATTCTTGAAAAATTTTACTAGAATATATATTTATTAATTTGAAAAGATCTATTAGGTCTATATTTTTAGATAATTAAGAAAAAATATTACATAAATATTCAATATTACAAAGTAGATAAGTCTACACACCATCCTTTTTTTCATAAAACAAAAACTATGAAAATTAAACACAATTTCTTTTCAAGACAAATATTCAAATACTTTCATCAAAGAATCTTCTTTTTCCATACCAATCTTAAGACCGGTGAAAAGAAATTTACAAATTGGCATGAGAAAAAAATACCAATAAGGTAAAATAAGTAAAAATGTTTACATGTGATCATGAGAGATATAAATAAGAACATGAGGACTTTCATAAAGAAATGAGGAAGAGAAATATCATAACAATAAGAACTTGGATCATAAATTTAAAAAGTGGATACAAAATTTAATTTAGACATTCATAATAATTTTACCAAGGTCTATCCCCAATGTTTCATATCACTAAGTTCCATCCCCAATATTTCGAAAAAATTACCAAGGTTATTTTCCAAGGTATTGTAAAAATTACTATAGTTATTGACCAAGGTATCGTAAAACAAGTCATCTTTATAGATTTATTTAATTACCCAATGTATTGAAGTTTTATAAAGGAACACCATTAATATATTATTATTTTAATTTGATACACATATATCACAATCAAACATTTCATAAATGACCCAAATAGAATAAATGAAATGGGTTTTATATCAAAATCAGGATGTTTTAAAAAGTACCTAAAAACATGATCATTATGTCATTTATAAACTACAGAAAAAGAATGAGGGTTTTATATATGTCAATTCCAGAATCAAATATATCTGTTTTATGTATTAATAAATAACCTTGGAAATAAAATAGGTTTGGGTATTCACATAAATTAAATAAGATCATTTATTTAGAGAAAGAGAGATATTTTGAGATGAAAATTATGCAGCATAACATCTACGCAACATTGTTCTAGAAATCATTAAAAAGAGAGGGGACATGGGTAAACCCTTCATAAAAGACTCATAATATAGTAGACTAAAATAATATAATGAAATAATAACACGGTATGGAATCTTCAAATACATACCACATAAAAAGAAAACTTGAAATAAAATGAGAAGTGGATAATTCCCGTACGAAAATTCGTTAGCCTAACAACGTAACTTAAAAATTTAGAAAATGAGTTGATGGGAGAGAAAAGTAACTCTCATCACTTTTACATAAAATTTAAAGAAATAAGTATATATAATAACATTACCCAGCATAAAAATTGAAACTAAAATACATAACATAGAAGTAGTCTTTGACTAAAAGGGGAGGGTGAAAGGCTCCCTTACCTTGAAAAGAAACTTCTAAAACTCTTAGATCGGGACCTTGGGTGCTTGTGGACAACATGGGAGGACTCCTTGGGGGGTATAACTGGCATGAAATTTTGGAGAATTATTTTGGAATGAGAGAAAACTATGAAATGGGTGGGTATTAATTGAAAAATTGAGGGAATATTTTATTAATTTCAAAGGACACCTCATTAGTGGTATTTGTAAAACCATGGGTTTTCCCATGGTCTTGGGCACTTGGGTAACCTTATATTATATTTTATTCCATAATATTCTACCATTATTTTATCTTACTCATTACATAATTATGGAATAGTTATGATGTCATTAAACTTATAGAAAACTTACAAATGAATTTTTACTATTCACCGAAAATTCAATTGTTTCAGAAAAAACCCAAAAATTCACCCAAACCATTTTTTGATGTGTAGAATTAAAAATTTAATTCTATTTTATAAAAATAAATTTCATTTTAAATTATATTAAATAAATAATAGACTAATATTTTACTAATAATTTACTAATAATTTCTAAAATATTTATTTACTTATACTATGATATAATTATGTCACATTACCACATAAGATGACTAAAACATATTTCTACATACTTAGGTGAGGTTACTATTATATTGGTCAAATTAACATTCATAAGGTAAAAATTACTCTTTCAAAGGGTAAAGTTACTATTCACAAAAAAATTATTTTTATTTTATTGAACAACATTATTAACCCGGATTACAAACATGCAGGTCCGATTTTCCAAAAAAAACTTCACATAAAAATTTATTTAATAATAAAATATTTTTTCACTATTTCATCAAAAAACACTATTCATAAAATCTATTCATCCAAAAACACTATTCAAAAAATAGTAAAAAATTGAAACCTCTTAGAAAACTTCTAAAAATTCATACTTGGTTAATTTTGACACTATTAGTAATTTATTTTTTTAAAAGTCATAAAAATGTATTCATTCTAAAAAACTACATTAACTTAAAGATAACATGTTATAATAATCCATAAAATTCATGGATTACATCAAACTTTTAAAATTAATTTTTTTATATTTATATTATCATTTATTTGAATATTTCATTAATAAGGTAATCATTGCATCATCATTGTTCATTAAAAAATTTATTTATGTAATGTCTAAAAATTTTAAATAAAAAACCATGATGCAGGAAAAAAATTTATCTTTCTAATGAATATTTATGTTATAAGTGATCAATTATATAATCCCATATTAAAATTTTAAAAATTATTAAAAACATGAGTGTTATAGAAATATTAAAATAACTTCCATGGGAAGCTTTTTCCTTTAAATTAAAGAATCTTCCGTGATAAGAATTAAAATGGATTACATGGGGTTTTTTGTACATTTAATTAAATAATATTCTATGATAAGATTTAAAATGGATTCCAAGGGATACTTAGTTCTTTTAATTTAACAAGCTTTTATGAGAAGCTTTATAATAGATTTCATGGTAAGCTTTATACTTTTAATTAAACATGCTTTTATGAGAACCTATATACCCGCTTCCCTGGGAAGATTTATCCATTTAACTAAAAAATCTTATATGAGAATCTTTAGACTATATCATCCAATAAAATTATGTCCTCGTAATTTTAAAATTGGGCTCAGTAACTTCCTTGAAAATTCCATATCAGATTAAAGAGTCAAAAAACTACCACTTTAAAATAATTAAATACAAGTAAAAAAAAGGTCACCCAAGGTAACACAAACTAGGGTTCCATGTAGGAAAACATGGATATGGAATAGAAAACTAACCATCAAGTTCTGATGGAGAGTGATAGAAAATATGATCGTGATAAAGTTAATAGTCAGAAAACAACAATCTTGTTATGGGTTAAATGTTCATTGATTTAATAGTAGGAAAGGTAAATAGAATTTTTTTCATATCCTTTTCATAAATTGGATGAATTTATTTATGAGAATGAATAAAAACATAAGGAAACATACTTACTTATCATGTATAGTTTCATCCTTTAATAAATTTTTACCAAAAAAACATATTTTCTTCAAACAATGAGTATTCATGATGACTTGGTCATACCTAAAGAACTAGAATAAACTTCTAGAGAATCACTTAAACAAAGTAATATTAAATATCTATTCATCATATCTTGAAACATTAACCAAAACTAAACGGTTAGTAAAATATTATATAATCACCCAAAAAATAATAATCCTTTATAAGGAGAAAGACTAATTTTTTTCTCCAAAAATTAAAAATTAATACCCTTGTTCTACATAGACCATTAAACAAAAAATTCCTTATAATTTCTAGAAATAATCCAAATTGAGATTGAAACCCAAAATTCATAAGGATTTGATCACATGGTCTTCCAAGATAAATTTTAACATGTATCTCCAAATAAAATAAATTACTCTTAAAGTCTCATACTAAAAAGTAATTAACCTAATCAAATATTCTAAATAATAGGTTTATCGTTTCCATAAATAACCCAAATCACCATATTTCCTAAATAAAAATATAGATTCTTCCAAAATAAAATTCAACCATTACTATATTAAAATCCAAAACTATTTTATTTACATTAATCATATAATGTTCCCAAAATAGTGAACATTTTCCAAAATAACATTTATCTATTGACACCCAAAAAATTTTACAATCCCATGGTTATCTATTTGATAAAAAAAATATGTCTGAAAATTCAATTTATTGTCATTTCACCAACTCGTTTAACTAAAAATAATGAAGGCATACTAACTAGGGACCTCATGTAGTTCAGTGGTAGGTGATGCGCCATTGTCGTCCTTTTTTGTGGGTTCTATTCTCGTGGCCTTGTTAGACATGACGAGTTGTCACCCATTCTAAGATTTGTCCATTTTCAAAATCATTATTATAACATTATCAAAAATGAGATAAAATCCTCAAAAATAACCATAACATATTTTATCCTCAAAGTTTATATAATACCTCGCATATTACATCCCAAAAATTAATAACCAATAATTTTCTCAAAGGTGAAAGTCTCAAAAATACCATTATTCACCTTAATATTTCAGATCATAAAGACTAAAAAGGTTTTCTAAGACATTGAAATTATGATCTTAAAATTATAGTTCCATGTTGATATCCCTAACAATTAAGAAAAAATCCCAATCTCCATATATTTCTAAACCCTACTCTGATACCAACTATAAGGACCCAGCCTTAAACATAACTTGTACTGGTGAATTTTTACTAGAATTTATTTTCATTAATTCCAAAAGATATTTTAGATCTATATTTTTAGATAATTAGGAAAATCATTTGAATAAATATTCAATATTATAAAGTAGATAAGTCTACATGGTATCCTTTTTTTCATAAAACAAAAACTATTCAAATTAAACATTGTTTCTTTTCAATTCAAGTCTTAAAATAGTTTCATAATAGCATCTTCTTTGTCCTTACCAATATTAATACCTATTAAAAACAATTAAAAACTTAGAATGAGAACAAAAATCTCAATAAGGGAAAATAAGGGAAATAGTTTACATGTTATCTTGAGAGATATAAATATGATCATGAGGACTTCCATAAAGGCATGAGGAAGAGTAATATCATAACAATAATAAAATGGATCATAACATGAAAATGTGGTTACAAAGTTTAATTTATACATTCATAATCATATCATCAAGGTCCATCCCCAAGGTGTCGTAAAATTTACAATTTTTATTTACTAAGGTATCATAAAAATTAGAAAGGTTATTCACCAAGGTATCGTAAAACATACCATCTCTAGTGATTAATTTATTTACCCAATGCATTGGAGCACTATCAGATCCCAACATTAATATTTCTTTATTTTCATGTGATCCAAATAATTCATAATCAAAAATTTCATTAATAACCCAAATAGAATAAAAGAAATGGGTTCCATATCAAAATCGTGACGTTTTAAAAAGTTCTTAGAAACATGATCATTATGTCACTTATTACCCACAAAAAGAGAATGAGGGTTTTATTTATATAAATTAAAAAATAAAATATATCATTTTCATGTATTGATGAATACCCCTAGAAATTAAATAGGTTTTCTTATTCACATAAATAAAATAATATTATTTCTTTAGAAAAAATAGAGATATTTTTAGTCGAATATTCTACAGCATAACGGCTATGCAACATGGTTTTTGAAAATATTAAAAATAAATAGAATAGGATTCAACCATTCGTAAAATACTCATAATATAGTATAGGGACATAATATAATGTAAACAAGAACATGGTATGGAATTATGAAATACATACCACCTAAAACATAATTTGAAAGGAAAAGATAAGTGGAGAATTCCCTTACAAAAATTTGGCAGCCTAACGGCGTCACTTAAAAATTTAGAAAATGAGTTGATGAGATTGAAAAAGGTCTATAATCACTTAGAAATAAAATGTAAGGAAATGAGGATATTTAATAATACAACCCAACACAAAAAAATGGAAACTGAAATACATAACATCAAAGTAGTCTTTGACTAAAAGAGGAGGGTGAAAGGCTCTCTTACCTTGAAGTGTAACTTCCAAAACTCATAGAACATGAATTTGAGGGCTTTAGGACACATTTGGAATAATCCATGGGAGTTATAACTAGAAACAAATCATGCATAATTATTTTTTAACGAAATAAAAAGAATAAATTAGTGGGTATTAATACAAAAATGAGAGATAATTTTATTAATTTCAAAGGATACCTCATTAGAGGTATTTTCTAAACCATGGGATTTTCCATGTTATTTTCCCTTGGTATTGGCCACTTGGGACACCTCATGTTATATTTTATTCCATAATTTTCTACAAGTATCTTATCTTACTCATTACACCATTATAAAATAGTTATGATGTCATTAAACTTACCGAAAACTCACAACTGTATCTTTACTATTCACCAAAAATTCAACTGTTTCAGAAAAAACCCAAGAATTCACCCAAACCATTTTTCAATGTATATAATTATAAAGTGAAATCCATTTTATAAAAAATATTTTCATTTTAAATTAAATTAAATAAATAATATACTAATACTTAACTAGTAATTTCTAAAAAATTTATTTACTTATACTATGATATAATTATATCACATTACCACTTAATAGGACTAAAAAATATTTATACTTCCTTATGTGAGTTTACTATTCCATTGGAATAATTACCATTAATAAGGGTAAAATTACTCTTCCATAGGGTTAAGTTAGTATTCACCAAAAAAATATTTTGATCTTATAGAACCACATTATTCACCCTTATTACAAACATGTAGGTCTGATTTTTGAAAAACATTTCAATAAAAAGTTATTTAATAATAAAATATTTTTACTATTTCTTCAAAAAAACTATTCATAAAACACTATTCATCAAAAAAATTATTCATAAAATACTAAAAAAACATGAAACCTCTTAGAAAACTTCTAACAAATCAGCCATGGTTAATTTTGACACTGCTAGTAATTGATTTTTTTTAAAGTCATAAAAAATTATTCATTTAAAATAATTAAATGAACTAAAATATAACAAGTTATAAAAATCTATAAAATTCGTGTATGGCATTAAAATTTTTAAATTACATTTATTTTAATATTTATATTATCATTTATTTGAATCTTTCATTAATAAGGTAATCATTGCATCATCATTATGTCATAAATAAATTTATTTATGTAATGTCTAAAAATTATAAATAAAATACCGTGACGTAGGAAATATTTTTATCTTTATAATGACAAATTAAGTTGGAATTCATCACTTATATAAACCCATATTAAAAATGTAATAATTTTTAAAAACATGAGTGTTATAGAAACATTAAACTAGCTTCCACTGGAAGCTTTTACCTTTTAATTACAGAAGCTTCCATGAGAAGCATTAAACTAGCTTCCAAGGGAAATTTTCTATATTTAACTAAAGAATCATATGTGATAAGATTTAAATTTGATTCTATGGGAAGCTTAGTTCTTTTAATTTAATAAGATTTTATGTGAAGCTTTATAATAGCTTCCATGGGAAGATTTATATTTTTAACTAATCAAGATTCTATGAGAAGATCTATACCGGCTTCCCTGGGAAGCTTTATAAAATTAATTAACAAAGAAACTATGAGAATATTTAGACTAGCTTATCCAATAAAATTATGATATGTGTTAGGGTAATTTTATAATTTTATTTTTAATCTTATTTACCTGATTTACCCTTAATCGTGGTAATTAAAAATAATTATTGAGGTTACTACTCATAATGTCCAAAAATAAAAGATACATATTTAAAAACATTGGTAATTATAATTCCAAAGATGGAATAAATTTTTCTAAATTATAAATACATAATTTTCACTAATTAATTTAAAATTAATTTCCATTTTCAAAACGATAAAACATGGTTTTTAAAAAGTAGCAAGCATCAAAAGATTGACGTGCTTTTATATATAATATCAATGTGAAATTACTTACAATTACAAAATTTGGATTAAATGATAAAAATTTATTTTATTTATACTTTAAAACCAATCAATAATATAATTTAACAATGTAAATTATCTCGATGGAAAATTTTGTTTTCAATTAAAATTTAGCGTATTTCTACTATTCATCAAAACATGATTGCTATCAGAAAAATTTCAAAAACTTATCCATCCAAATTAAATTTTGATGTCCCAATTATAAATAAGAAGATTATTTTTTCAAATAGAACATATAAAAGTGAAAAAAATAAATTTAAAAAGGGTTCTCCATCAAAAGGTGGTAAAACATCCTTTTAAAAATATTATAGTATTATATGTTTAAAATTAGATTCATTCTAATTTTAAGCCTCTAAAATTTATTAGATAAATGTAAAACATTTAAAAATCATGTGTAATCATATTGTAGATAGTTTTTTTTACTTCCCACCAATAAAATATCTAGGCTTTAACTACCATTTAAAATAAAATTATTATTATTGTATTATTTTTTGGTATAACTCAATGTTGTGTGCAATGTACAATTTCGAAAAAACCCGTTATTGTGTGTCAAGTATGATTTCAAAAAAAGTTCCCCATTTAACATAAAATTAATATATTATTCATAAATATTAATATATATGAAAATATATTATTCTATAATGACCTAGGATGTAACATCTTTCCCCCCATTTGGAAATTGTGTCCAAGCAATTTTAAAATTGGTCTTGTTAGCTTCATTGAAAATCCCATATCAGAAAAACAGTCAAAAAACTACCCCTTCAAAATAATTAAAGAAAAGTACAAAGGTTACCTGAGATAACACAAACTAGGGTTAAAATTATGAAAACATGGATATGGAAGATAAAACTAACCATCAAATTCTGATGGAGAGTGATAGAAAACATGATCTGGATTAAGTTAACAATCAGAAAACCACAATCTTATGATCGGTTAAACAATCTTTGATTTTTTAGTAGGAAAATTAAGTAGAAATTTTTTTAATATTATTTTCATAAAGTTGAGGAATTTATTTACGAGCATGAATACAGACATAAAGATACATACTTACTTGTCTGGTAGAATTTCATCCTTTAGTAAATTTTTACCACAAACACATCTTTTCTTTAAAAACTGAGTCTTCAAGATGACTTTGTCATATATAAAGCACTATAATCAACTTATATAGAATCACTTACCCAAAAAAATATTAACTATCTATTCATCGTACCTTGAAACATTAACCAAAACCAAAATGGCTAGTAAATGATCAGATAATCCCCCAAAAAGAATAATCTTTTATAAAGAGAAAGACTACTTTTAATCTCCAAAGTTCAATAGTAAAAACCTTGTTCTAGGAAGACCATTCATAAAACAAATGTCCTTAAAATATCTCAAAATAATCCAAACTAAGATTGAAACCAAAAATCGAAAAGGATTTGATCAAATTGTCTTCCAATATAAATTTTAACATGTATCTGCTAATAACAAACACTAATATTAAAGTCTCATACTGAAAATTAATTGACCTAATCACACATTCTCAATGATAGGTTAATTATTTTCATAAATAAACCATATCGCCATATGTCCAAAATAAAAACATAGATTATTAAAAAATAAAATTCAACCACTACTCTATTAAAATATCAAATTGTTTTATTTACCTTATTCATTTAATGTACTCAAAATAGTGGACATATTCCAAAATAAAATTTATCACTTAATCCCCAATTAATTTTCCAATCACATGGTTATCTATTTGATAAAATATATGTATCGACAATAAAATTATTCTTATTTCACCAAATCATTTAACTAAGAATAATGAATTCATACTAACCAAGGACTTCATATAGGACAGTGGTAGGCGATGCTCCCTTGTCGCCATTTTTTTAGATTTGATTCTCGTGGACTTGTCAGACACTATGGGTTGTCACCCATCCTATGGGTTGTACTTCTTCTAAAACAATATCATTATTATTATATTATCAAAAATGAGATAAAATCCTCAAAAATAACAATAACATATTTTATCCTCAAATATTTTCTCACACCTTGCATTTTGCATCCCAAAAATTAATAACCCATAATTTCCTCAAAGGTGAAAGTCTCAAAAATACCATTTGTCACCTTAATATTTCAGATCACAAAGACTAAAAAGAGTTTATAATACATTGAACTTATTATCTTAAAATTATAATCCCATAATTACATCCTTAACCATTAAAAAACTTCCTAATCTCCAAATTTTATTAAACCCTGATTTGATACCAACTATTAGGACTGAGCCTTAAACATAACATATTCCAGTGACATCTGAGTAGAACTTATTTTCATTAATTCCAAAAGATATTTTTGTTCTAGAGTATAGATAATTATGCAAAAAAATATTACATAAATATTAAATATTACAATGTAGATAAGTCAACATGCCATACATTTTTTATAAAACAAAAACTATTAAAATTAAACATGGTTTTTTTCAAGTCAAATCTTGATATAATTTCATTATAGAATCTTATTTTTCCTTAAAAATATTAAAACCTATGTAAAACAACTAGAAACTTTAGATGATAAAAAACAATCTCAATAATGTAAAACAAGGTAAATAGTTTATATGTGATCTTGAGAGATAAAAATAAGAACATTAGGACATTCATAAAGGCATGAGGAATAGGAATATCATAACAATAAGAACTTGGATCATAACTTGAAAATGCGGCTAAAAAATTAATTTATACATTAATAATTATATCACCAAGGACCATCCCCAAGGTTTCATATCACCAAGTCCCATCCCCAAGGTGTCGTAAAAATTACAAAGGTTATTCACCAAGGTATCATAAAACATGTCATCTCTAGAGATTAATTTCTCTACCAAATGCATTCGAGATCTATCAAGTAGCACACTTAATATGTATTTATTTTAATGTGAGATAAATAATTCATAATCAAACATTTTATAAATAATCCAAATAGAATAAAATTAATGGGTTTCATATCAAAATTGTGACGTTTTAAAAGGTTCTTAAAAACATGATCATTATGTCATTTATAACCCATTGAAAGAGAATAAAGGTTTTATGTATGTCAATTAAAGAATAAAATATATCATTTTTGTGTCTTGATGAATACCCTAAGAAATTAAATTGTTTTAGGTATTCACATAAATAAAATAAGATAATTTATTGAGAAAAATATAGATATTTTGAGACAAAAAGCATGCATTATAACGGCTATGCAACATGGTTTTAGAAAATAATAAAAATAGAGAGGATAGGGGTCAAAAATTAATAAAAGACTCTTAATAAAGTATAGAGACATAATATAACGGAAATAAGAACATTTTATGTCAACTTTAAATACATAACACATAAAATAGAACTGTAATGTAAAAGGGAAGTGGGGAATTCTCTTTTGAAAATTCGAAAACCTAACGGCGTCACTTAAAAAATTATAAAATTAGTTAGTTAGAGAGAAAAGGGTCTATCATAACTTGTATATAAAATGTAAATAAATAATGATATATAAAAAAATATCCCAACACAAAAAAAAATGGATACCAAAATACATAACATAAAAGTAGTCTTTCACTAAAAGAGAAGGGTGAAAGGCTCTCTTTCCATGAAGAATAGCTTCTAAAACTCATAGATCGGGACCATGGGGATTTCATGACACCTCTGTATGACTCTTTGGGAGGTATAACTAGAATTAAATCGTGTATAATGATTTTGGAATGAAATAAAACTAATTAATGGGTGGGTATTTATAGAAAAAGTGATGGAATATTTTATTAATTTCAAAGGACACCACATTAGTGGTTTTTGAAAAACTATTGGATTTCCCATGGTGTTTTCACATGGTATTTGCCACTTGGGACACATAATATTATATCCTAATCCATAAGATTCTACCAGTATCTTATCTTACTCATTACATCATTATGATGTAGTTATGATGTAATTAATCTTACCAAAAATTCAAAACTGTATTTTTAATATTCACTGGAAATTCACCTATTTCAGAAAAATCCCAAAAATTCACCCAAACCATTTTTCAACGTGTAGAATTAAAAATTGTACTCCATTTTTTTTTAAAATTAATTTCAATTTAAATTAAATTAAATTAATAATATACTAATATTTAACTCATTTTTTCTAAAACATTTATTTACTTATACTATGATATAATTATATCACATTAAGACTTAAGATGACTAAAACTTATTTATACTTCATTAGGTGAGGTTAATATTCCATTTTTCAAATTACAATTCATAAGGGTTAAATTAATGTTCCTAAGGGTAAAGTTACTATTCACCAAAAAAATTATCTTATTAAACCACATTATTCACCCTGATCACAAACATATATGTCATATTTCCAAAAAACATTTCACAGAAAAGTTATTTAATAATAAAATATTTTTTTTACTATTTCATAAAAACCACTATTAAATGAACTCTATTCATCAAAAAAACACTATTCATCAAATACTAAAAAATTGAGACCTCTTAGAAAACTTCTAAAAATTAATCCAAGGTTAATTTTGACACTATTAGTAAATGATTTTTGTTAAAGTTGTAAAAATTTATTCATTCAAAAAAAACTATATTAACTCAAATATATCATGTTCTAATCATCCAAAAAATCGTGGATGACATAAAAAATTTCAAATTACATTTATTTTAATATTTATATTATCATTTCTTTGAATCTTTCATTAATAAGGTAATCATTGCATCATCATTGTGTCAAAAATAAATTTATTTATATAATGTCTAAAAATTAAAAATAAAATACCATGATATAAGAAATATTTATATCTTTATAATGACTATTTATGGTCAAATATATCACTTATATAATCCTAGATTAAAAATTTAATACTTATTAAAAACATGAGTGTTATAGAAGCTTTAAACTAGCTTCTATGGGAAGCATTGTCCTTTTAATTAAAGAAGCTTCCACGAGAAGCATTAAACTGGCTTCCCAAGGAAGATTTATACATTAAATTAATGAATATTATCTAATAAGCTTTAAAATGGATTCCATATGAAGCATATTTATTTTAATTTATCAAGATTTTATGATAATATTTGTAATCGCTTCCATGGGAAGCTTTATAATTTTTATTAAACAAGATTCTATGAGAAGCATTATACCAGCTACCCTGGGAATATTTAACCATTTAATTAAAGAATATTATGTGATAATATTTAAACTATCTCATCCAATAAAATAATTATATGTGTTAGGGTAATTTTTTAATTTTATTTTTACCCATAGTTACCTGATTTACCCTTAATCGCGGTAATTTAAAATAATTACTGAAGATACTATTCATAATGTCCAAAAATAAAATATAAATATTTATACTATTTATAACTTTTGATTAAAAATATGGAATCCATTTTATCAAATTCAAAACACAAAAAATTTCAGTAATTAATTTAAAATTAATCCCCATTTTCAAAAAGTTAAAAAGGAGTTTTTAAAAAGTAATAAACATTAAAGGATTGATGTGCATTTATATATAATTTCAATGTAAAATTACATCCAATGACCAAAATTTTATTAAATGATAAAATTATATTCTATTTATACTTTAAACCATTCAAAAATATAATTTAACCATATAAATTCTCTTAATGTGAAAAGGTGTTTTTAATTAAAATTTAGCGAATTTTTACTATTCCTCAAAACGTGATAGTTATCAAAAAAAATCAAAAAATAATCCAAAGTAAATTTTTATGTCCCTGTTCTAATGAAGAAGACTGTTTTTTCAAATAAAACATATAAAAGTGAAAACAACTAAATTTTAAAAAATTTCTCCATGAAAAGGCTGTAAAACGACCTTTTAAAATATTAGAGTATTTTTTGCTTAAAATTGGATTCATTCTCATTTTAACCCTATAAATTTTATTCGATAATGTAAAAACATTTAAAAAACATGTGTAATCCTATTTTATTTATTTTTTTTCATTCTCAACAATACAATGTCAAGGTGTTAACTACCATTTAAAATAATATTATTATTATTTTATTATTTTTTGGTATAACTCAATGTTGTGTACAATGTATGATTTTGAAGAAACCTAATGTTTCATGTTGAGTACGCTTTAGAACAAAGTGTCTATTTTAACATGAAATGAATATATTATTCATAAATATAAATATATATGAAAATTTATTATTCTATAAATACATGGGATGTTATAATGAGTTTTAAAAGAAGGTGTTTTGAAATGAGGATTTTTTAAATGATTAGATTTGATGAAGGGATAAAATGTGAGACCATAATTATTCCTTATAAACGTTCACATATATGTGGGTATGAATGGAAAGTGAACATTGTAATATATGTATGGATTACATAAGTTAAAGTGTATGAACATGTATATGGATGTTCATAGGATTCCATGGGTGGGGTTTTGAAACCAAATCCTTATTTTAGATTTTTACAAATGGTTTGGAATGGAAAATGATTTCAGATAGTTGTCTTTACTTTAAAAGTTAGTTTTTGTTTTGGGAAAAAATGGCTCTTGGTGTTTGATTATTGGATTTGGAACAAATTGGTTTTAGAAATTAAAATAAAATTTTAGTTTCTTAAAATATATCTTTTAATTGTTCTTGAGTATGTTTGGCGTGTGAGTCAGATTGTTTTTAGGATAGTCTTTTGGTTTTGATTTTATTGGATGTTTATTTTTAACTCAATTTTTTTTTAATTTTTTTAGATTATTTCACCAAGAAATATCCCAAGTATTTCTAGTGATTCATGCCTAGATGCTAATGTTTCCCTATTTTTTCCTATCTTTCATGGTTATCAAGGTTTGTTAGAGGTATAAAAGTGGCTTGAGAAGGTTGAGGGTGTATTTATATCATTGGGAACTCCTAAAACTATAAGAATTTGTGTAGTTATGGGTTAATTTTAGGTCCCATAATTGGAGTAATGGGATTTGTTTTCCCCACAATTGATTCATTTTGGGATGATGTGGAAAGTGTTCAAGTTCATTTTTTCTTATGTTTTATACCTGATTAGGTGAAGACAAAGAAAAAGGAAGAGCTCATGAGTATTTAGTAAGCCCAGCAGATGGTGAAGGTTTATGTTGAACACTCTAAAAAGGTTGTTTACTTTTTCTCCATAGGTAGTTTTTCATGATCTATTGAATACATCTCTTTTTGTTGGGTTCTTTATCCTAAGATCATGGAGACGGTCTTATACTCCATGGACCTTCCTTTTTAGAAATTTTTGGATAAAGAATTTTTAGCTAAGTTGGTTTGCAGAGAACAGGTAGTTTTACATCACATGTTTCTTATTTCTCACTATAGTTACTCATCTATTAAAGATTGTTTTCTAGATAAACGTATTCCATAGAAGTCCCTTCCTTTTTTTAAGGATTCCATTTTTTTAGTTCGCTAGATTTTATGACACCAGTGTTGCCGGTATGGGCATTCAAAGCTCTCTTGTTGCGTTCCTTTGAAGACATTTCATTGTTGCATATATCGAGGTCCTTTGTAGAGGTTTTTTAGGAAGCATCATTTTAAGAGGACTTTGTGATCATAGTATTGACAATGAATTAGGATATGCTTCAGTCATTAAAGCTCATTCCACAGGTCTCAGACTGATTCTTGTGCACAACCAGGATTTTTCGGGGGTGTGTGAAACCTTGTCCCAGTTCCGTTCCCCTTGATGGGGTAGAAGTGTTTAAAGTTTCTTTTTTGGGTTTTTATGTTGTTGTATCTTCATATTTTCAATATAATGGTCTGATGAAATTTAACTTTTGTGACTTAAATGGTTTCATTTTTCTATTATGTCTCTTTAAATTGTTATTTCTATATTGAGTATGCATAAAATTTATGCGAGTTAGTTTAGGTTTTAGTTTTTAGTTGTGTTTTTTTTGGAAATTTTGAGCCTTGAGGGACGTCGAATGGTAGCATGTATCTAAGTTAATTTTCTGGTTATAGTGTTTTCAATGGTATTTCCCCATGTGTTGGGGTATTAGGATAAGTTTTAAATTTTTGGGTTCTAATGTTAGGGTTGTTTTGCTCGTACTAGGGAAATATTATGAGTTTGTGTTGGTAATTCCTTAGTTCCTGGTAATAGTGAAGGTGTTATTTGTGGTTTACATGTTTTTTGTATTAGTTGAGTTCTTTTGGTAGGGATAACCCTCTTGTGTTCTCACCTCATCCCCATTCTTATGTTGTGGTTTCATATTGATTTGTTGGGTGTGACTTGTAGAGTTAATAATCTCCTTGGGGTTCATGGTTTATCTAGGTTTTGATCAGGCATGGATTCATGTTTTAGTTAACTTTAGACTGTGTGAATTTTTGGGGGCAAAAAGTGTATGTGGTGGGGAGAATTTTCACACCTCAACCATAGTTTTCATTTTTTTTATTTTTAGATGAATGATATTTTTGTTAAGGTTTGGCTTGAGTTTCCTAAAAATGTATTTTTTTTATGGCTTCGGTTTTGTTCAAACCCTTTTCATGGTTATTTTGAATGTTATTGGTGTAAAGTTACATGGTGGAGATTTTGTGACATCCACATTGTCATTGTATTGTGTTTAAATCATTCAAGGATCATTGGGTGGGATTACCTAGTGTTTGGGGGTTTTTTGAGAGGGGTTTTCTAAATTTTCTGGTCAAACGGTTTGAGAATTATTTTCCCAAATTATGCCACTTAAAACCTGAAAGTTGTAGAAATATTACAATATCATTATCAATGTTTACGCACAGTTTACAAAACCATGTAGCGAAACCATGCATCCCATTACAGTCTAAATAAAGTTTATTATAAAAACCCTATTTAGGTGATTCCACCTCCCATTTAAATCCCTATCGGTTGGCTATCGAATAGATGACCCCCCCCCCACTTTATATATCATTTTGGGCCAAAATTTGGTCAATTTCGCAAGAAATTTTAGTGATTCTTCATACGTTCATTATAAAATCCTTCCCTTTCCTCTTCCCCTCTATTCCATATCATTATTTCTTGGTTTCTCTTGGTTTTATTTCACCTTCACCAAAAACTAGATGAAATGTTTGATGTGTGGGTCATTTATCATGGAAGTTAGGGTGTGCAGATCATTCTTTGGTTTTTAGTCATCCTCTTCTGAGAATTTTTTCGCATTCTCACAATTACAAGGTAGGTGTCTCCATGTATTTCCTTTCCATCACATTTCATTGGTGCTTGATCATTTTTAATAAATTTATAAACATTATTATCACCCTTATGGTTTCTTTCTTAGCTTATTACGGTGTTTTCACATTTCTATAAATTGTTAAATATAGGTTTTGAAGTGATTTCTCATTTATGACATTGTATTTATGCAGTCTAAGTGTTTGATGAAATGTTAAATGTTTTCTTGAAATGATATTAAGTCATTATTGTGACATTTGACCCTATTTATATCTTTGTATTTTAGATTTAAATTATAATTGGAATGTTGTATAGTTTGAATACCACTTATGGATTACTAGTTTTCTTGGAATGTTTTGGAAGGAGTCATATACACTTTTTAAATTCTTGTTCATACTTTTGTGGTCATGAATAATTTTTGGGTTGTGGATTTTTTGTAATAACGTTGTGATTCTAAAAATAAAAATTGTTTTTGATGTTTCATGAATATTTGTAGTGTTCTATTGGATGTTGGAACACCCATCTATGAACAAGGTAAACACATTGATGAGAATTGAAATGAAGATAGTGCTTTAAATTGATTTATTCCTCAAATAATGGTTTCTCAAAAGGATACTTGTTTTCTAGATAACTTATTGGTTTCACTTCATATTTTAAAAGTGTTTTAAAATGTGTTCTTCAAATCATATCCCCTTATCCAATTGAGTCCTATTTTAGAGAATGTTTGAAATAAAGACCTATTTCAAACTTCTCCTAATATTTCATGTGTTATTTTAATTTGAAAAAGGTTATGTAAATGTATTTGTATTGGAAAAATTAAGAAACCATTTGGAATTGTTATCTTGAAAGTGGTTGTTTGTATTAATCATATAAAATTAGTGAGAAATTTTTTGAAGTTCTATTTGAGATGGACACTAATTGAGTCCCAATTGGAACCTTGTAATATTGTGAAGTTAATATGGTTTTTAAAATTTGAATGCACAGTTGGCATCTTTAAATGTTTTTGAAAAATGTTTTATAGGCATGGGTGACATGACATCCCAATTGGAACCTTTGATAATGCAATATATAATGTGGTCATGCCAATTGGGGATTTCCCTACATGGGTTATCATATGGGTGGTATCCTTGTTTGGGGTATGAAATTACAGTGATAGTAGGTAAGGTGGATTACACATGCAACAGCCTACTAATTACAAAGTATATTATTAACATGGGTTCTTAGGTATATTTTATAGGATCGAGTGATGGATGATGATCAACCCCTATAATATGGGTTGGTTACCCTTTGATTTTGTAAAGTTCGGGTGGGTTGTACCATTGGTATGGAATGTTTAGGGAAGTCAGTTGGTTATTGACTATAAAGTTTCACAATATGCTAGCATGTGGTTCCAAATAGAGTAAATCTATAGATTTCTCTAGGTATGTTTAGGAAATACCATTGTTACTATCACGGATTGTTTTTTTTTTTTTTGCACTTGATTTTCTTCTTATACTGTTAGTCATTGTCATGACAACCAATTATTATTTCACATAGGAATTTGGTTTGGTTATTTTGTGAAAATTTGATAAAAATTTTTGGAAATAGGATATATCTTGTGTTTGATTTTAAGATGGGAAAAATATTTATTCTTAGTAAAATTTGAAAAACACTATTTTATAACTATATTTTAAACTAGAGTTAATAGACTATTTTCAGGAAAGGAAACACAAAGATTCTTTGGTGGTTTCCTATTGAGTTTTAAAGATCACACCCTACTTATACCATTCAGTGTCGGTAGACCCGAACTATTTTGAAAGCTTAGGTTTCCCTAGTTATTTTTCTCATTGTTGGATCAGTTTGGTCTTGTTATTTTACGTGACTAATAGGTCACATGGAGATCATTTTAGCACAGTTTAGTTTTATTTTATTTTTTATTATTCAATTTTATGTTTCTTTCAATAGTTGTATTTGAATCTAAATATATTTTAATATTAATTTATGTTCATTTATTCGTCATTACTGTATGATCATTTTGATTAATTTATTTTATTTATCTCGGTTATTCTTTTGCTTGAGGTCATTCCCAAATGGATTTTATTTGATGCCTGACACTAGTTTCCATCCAGTGGGGATTAGAAACACCCTTCAGGCCATGTCTCATTCTGGCTCGAGTGTCGGGATGGATGCATTCCTGATATAGATCATGAAAAAATGGCATCAGAGCAGGTCCCTTATTTTTTGGGGTGTTTGGTAGATTGGATACTAGGATAGACAAGGCTCATAAGGTGGGTTATGGGTTTTGTCCGAATCACCACCACTAATTATGAGACATGGGTTGCCAGAGGTATTTTGGAATTTATTCCATGACTTTTTGTGGTTTTTTTTGGAATGAGTGATTATAATAGAGGTGAGTTGGTGTCATTTTGTGACCTCACATAGAGTAGTGACCCATATGATGTCCATGTTCACAGTTCTAGGTCTTCTTAGTTGATATTTCTTACTTATGGTATGGCCAAATACAATGTTTCTATTTTAGGCATAAACATTAGTCCATCATGCTGATATTTTGGTGTAATTTGTAGTTTATTTTGTTTCTAGTTGGAGTGAGTAAGATTTTGAAATAAAAGCATTTTTGAAATGAAAATGATTTCTATTATTTGGTTTTTAAATTAGATAGAATTAGTTTTAAAATAAGGTGTTTCAGATTGAGGATTTGGTAAATTCTTGGATTTAGTAAATGGGTAAAATGTGTGAACATAGGTATTCCTTATGAATGTTCTCATATGTGTGGGTATGTATGGAATGTGTGTGTTGGAACATGTTTATGGATGAAATAAGTGAAATTGGATGAACACATATGAGGTGTTTCATATGATTCCATGGGTGGGGTTTTGAAACAAAAGGATTACTTTGGATTTTTTACAAATAGTATTAAATGTGAAATGATTTTTGAAAGTTGTCTTTGTATTAAAAAGTGTGTTTTTGTCTTGTGAAAAAAATGGATCATGGTATTTGATTATTGTCTTGGGAAGAATGTTGTTTTTGGAATTGAAACGAATTTGAGGTCCTTGAAAAGAAATCATTTGATTATGCTTGAGTATATTTTGTATGTGAGCCTGTTTGTTTGGACTTAAATGGTCTTTTGGTTATTATTTGATTGGATGTTGATATTTGGGTTGGTTTTTTCATTTTGTTCAAAATATGTCAACCAAAAAGGTCTCCAATGTTTCTAGTGAGTCATGGAAAAAACTTTATTCCTCTCTATTTTTTCTTATGTTTCATGGTGATCATTTTTCGTTAGGGACAGAGTAGTGGCTGGTGGATTTTGAGTGTGTATCTAGATCATTGGGAAAACTTGAATCTATTGGAGTTTGTGTTGTTCTTGGTTTATTTGGGGGCCCAACATTAGAGGAATGGGGGTTGTTTTTTCTGTCATCGATGCCTATTGGGATGACCTGGGAAGTGTTCATATTAATTTTTTTCCAATGGTTTATACCTGATGAGGTGAAGATGAAGAAAAATGAATAGATCATGAGTATTCAGCGAGGATAATGGACAGTGAAGGATTATGTTGAAAACTCCAAGACGGTGGTTTCCATTTCTCTATAGGTAGTGTCTCAAGATCTATTGAAGTCATCTCTTTTCATTGGTGGTCTTCATCCTAAGATCATGGAGTGAGTCCTCTACTCCAAGGAAATTCGTTTCTAGAAATTTATGGATGAATCATTTTTAGATGAGTTTGTTTTTAGATCACAGGTAGTGGTAAATCTAGTGTCTCTTATTTCTTGTGAATGTTCTCTATCTATTTATTAGTTTATAGAAGATAAACCAATTCTAGATAAGTCCCTTCCTTTGGTTCTGGATTCTATTTGTCAAGACATTCGATTTTATGCTACCAGTGTGGCCAGTTTTTTCATTTGAAGGGTTATTGTTTCATTCCTCTGAAGACAAGATATTTTGGAAGACCACTATGTCATCTGGAAAAGTTTGTTAGGAAGCATTTTTTAAAGAGGACATTATGATTGGAGGATGTTAGAACCTAAATATGAGTCAGGATATGCTTTAGTCATTCAGTCTCAATCCACAGGCCATCGAGTGATGCTTGTGCACGGTCAGGAGTTTCTGGGGGGGTGTGAAACCATGGCCTATTTTTTCCCATCTTGGGGTGAAAGTGATTAATGTTTCCCAGTTAGGTTTTATTGTTGTTTTATGTTCATATTTCCATGATAAAGGTGTTATGAAATTTACCTTTCATGATATAAGTGGTTTTGTTTTTCTGATTGTGGATCTTTAAATCATTAGTTCTATATTGTGAGTTCTTAACGCTTATGCGAGTTAGTTTAGTATTTAGTTTTCAGTTGTGTTTTTTTGGAAATTTTGATCCTTGAGGGGTGTTGAATGGTATCTTGTATCTGGGTTCACTATCAATTTCAATTTTTTCAGTGGGCTTTCCCCATATGTTGGGTGTTTAGAATAAGTATGAAACTTCATTTTCTAGTGGTTGGGTTTCTTCGCTCAAGCTAAGAAATTTGGATGAGTTCATGTTGGGAGTTACATAGTTCCTGGTTGTGGCGAGGCGGTTGTTTCGGGTTTAAATGTAGTTCATATTAGTTGAGTTCTTATGGTGGGAAGAACCCTATCGTGTTCTAAACTCATCATCATTATTATGTTTTGGTTTCAACATGATTGGTTGGGTATGAATTTTGGATTTAATATTCACCCAATGGTTCATGGTTTATCTTGGTTTTGATTAGGCATGGATTCATGTTTTGATTAACTTCAGCTGGGTGGATTTATAGGAGTAGAAAGTGTTTGTGGTGGGGAGAACTGTCACAACCCAACAACGATTTTCATTTTTTTATTTCTTGATGTTGGATATTTTGTTTGAGGTTTTTCTTGAGTTTCTAAAAAATGTATTTGTGTTTTGGTGGTTTTGGTTTTTTCTAACCCCATTCATGGTTATTGTGAATGTTATTGGGATAAAGTTTCATGGTGGAGTGTTTTTGACACCCATGGTGTCATTATATTGTGTTTAAATCATTAAATTATCATTAGGTGGTATTACCTAGTGTTTGGGGTGTTATTTCAGGTTATTTTTCCAAATTTTCATGTCACATAGTTTGAGCAGGGTTTTCCCAAACCGTGCAACCTAAAACCTGCAAATTGTATAAATTTTCTAGTAGCATTTGCCTGGTTTTTATAGGGTTTACAAAACGTGATGACCATTACAACATAAATAAAATTTATTATAAAAATCTGATAAATTTTATTACACCTCCCATTTGAAGAAATTTTTTATGTCGAACAGATCCCCCCTTATTTCTAAATATTTTTTGTCCACTTTTTTGGTGATTTTCCAATAAAGGTTTGTGATCCTTTATGATTTTTTCATAACATCATTCACTTTTCTCTTCACCTATCTTCCCTCTATTGATTTCTTGGTTTATTAGGGTTTTTTATCACCTTGGATGAAACATAGCATCTATTTTTGTGGTTTGGGTTGTTTTTCATGGATGTTAGTGTGTTCGGATCATTTTTTATTGTGTATTATTCCTATTCCGAGAGTTTGGTCACATTCACATACCAACAAGGTAGGTGTCTCCATGTATTTCCTTTATAGAATATTCCATTGATTCATAGTCATTTTTAATAAACTAATAAACATTATCTTTACCCCTATGGTGGATTTGTTTAGGTTATTATAGTGTTTTGGCATTGGTATAAATTGATAGAAAACGTTTTCAAAGTGATATCCCAAATATTCTTATGTATTTATCCACCATATGTGTTTGATGAAATGCCTAATGTTTTATTGAAATAATTTTAATCATTTATTGTGACATTTGGAATCATTTATATCTTATTATACTAGTTTTAAATTATAATTGGATTGTTATAGTTTTTGATTTCCTTTTATGGCTTAGTGGTTTACGGTGGAATTTTTTAAAAGGATTATTATATACTTTTTAAAATATTGTTCGTAATTTTTTTATTACATATAATTATTGGGTTGGGTTGGTTTGGAAGCAATTTTTGATTTTAAAAATAAAAATTGTTTTGGATGTTTCATGAATATTTTTATTGTGCCATTATAATGGCTCTTTAAAATGATGTTTTCCTCAAACATTATTTTCTCAAAAGGTTCCTTGTTTTCTAACTGACATGTTGTTTTCCCATCACATTTTAAAAGTGGTTTAAAATTTATCCTTAAAATATTGGAACATTTAGAAATTGAGTCACATTTTGGTGAACGTTTGACATAAATGCTCATTTTTAACTTCTCGTAATTTTTCATGTTTCACTCTAATTTTAAAAAGGTTTTGTAAATGTATTCGGATTGGAAATGTTAATTACTTGTTTGGAATTGTGCTCTTGAAAGTGGTTGTTTTTATTACTATTGCAAAATATAAAGAAATGTTTTGAAATTGTATTTGAGATGGATAGGAAATTCTTCCCAGTTGGCACCTTGTAATATTGAAAAATGAATATGGTTTTACAAATGTGAATGCCCGATTAGCATCTTTAAATTTTTTTGAGAAATTTTTTACAAGATTGTGTGACATGAAATATTTGTTGGAACCTTTGATAATGTGATATATAATTTGGTCACACATATTTGGGATTTATTTATATGGGTTACCATATGTGTGGTGTCCATGTTTGTAGTAGGCAAGTGTCGTGATGACAGGTAAGGTGAGTCACGCATGCAAGGGCCTCGTACATACATAGTATATTATTAACATTAGTTCTTGTGAGTATTTTAGAGGATCAAGTGATGGTTTATAATCAGTCTTAATTATAAGGGTTGGTACCCCTTGGATGTTGTAATGGTCAATTGACTTGATCCACTAGTGAGGCTAGTTTAGGGAAGCCAGTTGGTTATTGACTATAGAGTTTCACCATACGCCAGTAGGTGGTTCCAAACTGATTTTGTCTAGAGATTGCTCTAGGGATGTTTAGGAAATCCAATTTTTACTATCAATGATGTTTTGTTTTTATTTTTCTACACTTTATTTTATACTTATAAAATTAGTTATTTTCATCATTGCCTAGTATTTTTTTACTTAGGAATTTGGTTTGGATTTTTGGTGAAAAAATGATAAACTATTTTAGAAATAGGATATCGCTTATGTTGGATTTTAAAATGGTAAAAGCTATGTTTTATTATTAAAATGTGAAAAATACTATTTTTATAACATTATTTAAAACAAGTATTGATATATTATTTTTGGTAAAAGAAAACACATGGATTTTTTGGGGGGTTTTCTAGTGATCTGTAAAGCTCACACACATCTTATATCATTCGGTGTCGATAGACCAAAGCTGTTTTGAAGGATCAGGTTTCTCTAGTTTATGTTCTCATTGTTGGAGTAGTTTGGCCTTGTGGATGGTGGTGACCAAGAGGTAACATGGATATCTTTTTGTAATAGCCTATTTTTTTGTTATTTAGTTTTTAGTTTTTCTCCAGTTGAATTTTTATCAGGATTTGTTTGTATATTTATTTATGTTCATCTATTGGTTATTACTTCATGCTCAGTTTGTTTTCATTATTTTACTAATCCGAGTTATTATTTTGGATGAATTCATTCCCATTTTGATTTCATTTTATGCTCAACATGAGTTTCCATCCCATGGGGATTAGGAAATCCCTTCAGGCCATGCCTCGTACCGGGTCGGGTGTCGGGTTAGATGGCATCCCAGCCTTTTTTATGATAGACCACCTACCATCTCAAAGGAAATTCCTTGTCTATAAAGGGGATTAAGTTGTTTATCTATTGATATAGGATTAATCATGTATATATTTTTATGCTTTTATATGAATATTTCATGTGGCTTATACATGGGATGCATTTAGATATGTATGAATATACCTGGATACTATTTTTGGGGGAGTAACACAAAATTGTGGCTTGTATAAAGGGTTACACATTAATTTAGTGTGAACACATTAATTTGGAGGTAGGATTATTGATTCCAAAACTAAATTGTTAGAATCGTGTATGCACAAAAGGGAATAAAACACAATAAGATAACAATGACATATGATGTAGTAGTCATAAATTTAATTTTCATTTGATATAAACTAAACTAGTGAGACCATAAAATAAAACCCATAAAATATTAACCTTTAGATTCCTTCTAAAGAATAACTTTTCAAGACCTCTATTATCCAAAAATTTGGGTTATACCATAGTAGGGTGTCCATAGATCATATTTTGTCAGGAAAGAATGTAATGGGTGACATAGAAACATACTTGGGAATGTCATTCCATAGCTGGGTACCATTGGCTGTCATTTTTTATCCTATTTTTTGGAATTTTATATGGGTTACACTAACTAAGATTCCTAAATAATATTTGGTTTCTATAGAAATATAGTCGATTAAATCCATATTATAACATAGTATTACAAGATTTTATGTATGAATCATGATATATTTTTGGATTTACTTGTTTTGGACTTTGATCTCTAGTTTTTCTACTTATTATAGGGTTTTTTTGTTCTTTTAAAATCCATTAGTGGTGATAAAACTGTTTTTTTTTCTTGTTAGGCATCTGAGATACAACTGATGTATGTTATGAAGGGGGTGGATAAGGTCTAGTATCCAAAATGACTATAGGAGGTCCACCTGCAAGCTAATTAGGGCCACCAACCAATCAGTGGAGTGGTCAATGGGTTATGAATTATTTCTAGCCCATCAACCAACCAATGAAATCCCACTATCCTACTAATGTTAATTACAAAATTCTATGAATTCTTACCAATTCCCCTAGCTAGCAGGTAGAGGGGACTAGATTTCCAATGGTGCTGACAAGGAAAAAACATCTCAGGGTAAAATCATATTTCTCTTTTTTTAATCATAATTTTAAATTTAAATCACCTCTCTTTAATTTCATTAGACCTTATACATTATACAGGCTCTCTAGAAGAATTTTGGCTATTCCAACATAGTTTCTTCAGAAATCAAAGAACCATATGAGTCATTGGATACCCTCTGGTGATTGTAATCTTGTTTAGATCACATATCCATATTTTCTACTTTCTCTATTTCTTTGAGAACAATGAATCATCAATTATTTTATAGATTTGGGATTTTATTTTCAATCTGTGATTCTAGGATTATAATTTTATCATTGTATCCCTTTAATCTCTATTGTTGGATCCCATGTGGGTGTTTAACAATATTGAATGGGTTTGGGTGTTTAGTAAAAAAAATATCATTCAATTCAATCCCTTAATGCCTATTTATGAAAAATTGGTTTTCCAATTGATTTATTAACATTTAATTGAGTCTATTAATGAATAGAAGAAATGGAATGGTGTGTGTGTGATTTATTCCTTTAAATATTTATTTTGAAACAAAGTGTCAATTTTTATAAAATTTATATTGAATTGAAATGAATTGTTAGAGAATTATTTTTATGTGATTAATGGCATGAAATTATTTATGATTTAATAAATAATTATTTGAGATGAAAGACATGTGATTGTGTTAAAAAAACTGTTGTTTTGTAGTTTTTAAAGTGAAAGGCTTCTTTTTTAAAACATGAAATTTAGGTGGATTGAATGATTATTTTAAATGATTAGGATTGATTGAATTTAAGAAATACCAATAAATTTTTTATTTTCTAGGAATAACATGGGATCCCTATTAGTTATGTGGGAAGAACACATGATAGAAATGGGTTGGGTCTACCTATGAGAGGAATAATTATGAAAACAACAACTAAAGTATCTTATGGGCAGGAAGATTATTCTTTAGGATTCTATCATATTCCCCCAAGGATTTATAATCTAGTTAGTGTATTCATACATGGATTCATACTTCATTTTGATGTGTGAGAAGCCTTCACTAAAATAACCATGAGTCTATTAACCATGGTTCTATGAATTAAATTGATTATATATTACAATGATTTATTAAAAATGATTTAGTAATTTCTATTTTGATATAAATTCTTATTCATTCCTGTTTACTTAAATATGTTTATATCTTCTTGATTTTATGGAAACATGCATTTAAAACTATTTTATAATTTCTATTGAAATTTTTTGAAATATGTATTCTTTATATGAATTATGAAAAGCATTTCATTCTATTTTTTATCTCAAATTTAAGAAACATGGTTTATTTGATATAGATTTATTATGAAATACTAAGTGAAATATAACTAGTCTTTCCTTCTCACACCATACATTTTTTTGAGGTGTTTCTATATTTTATTATGTTATGTTAAGGAAAAAATAAATCACCACTTGAAGGTGGGGAATATTATAAATTTTCAGACCTTGAGAGTTGATGATGGCTGGTGGAATGTGTAATCAACTAGTTACATGGATTGTATGGGTTGATTCTTGGATGGTATCTTTAGATAAATTCTATCAGCATACCTTTTTGACACATTAATCTACTTACTAGTGGTTTTTTCTCCCATGTGAAGTGTTTCTCATACTAATTTTTTATAGTTTTATATTCTAATAATTTTTTAGACTAGTTGTGTTCATGGAAAAATCATTCCCTATAGTTTTTGTTATGCACTGTCACTAGTTTTTAGCCTAAGGGGATTAGGAATTCCCTTTTGGACATGACAGAACTGATTTGGATTCTTTTTATGTGGGTCATAAAATATTTATTGAAAAAATTGAATCAAATGTCATCATAAATCTTCTTTAATTCCATAATGTAGTTTGGGATTTGTTTTTATATAGGATAGTGGATTGTTGAGACTTAATTGGAATTTTATGAGTGATTTTTTTGTCATATCTCATCCTAATGAGCCTTCAGTTACCATGGGTGTTGGGAGAAAGTGACTTTTATAATGTTGATGATATCATACCTCTTAACTAATGTTTCCCGTGTTACCTATTGATGTTCTACAATACCATAATCCTAAGAAGAAATTTTAACTACCCTTAGGTGGTAGATACTAATGAACCATGGAAAGAAACCCATCTAATTAATTAGAACCTTATGAAAGTTTTATTATGTTCATCATAAGCTTTGGTTCCGGAAGTATAACATGTTATCATTTAAACAGTCAAGGTTGTGTCCCGAAGAGACTATAGTAGGGATCATGCCCATGATTTCCTTCATCTAAAACCATAATCTTTCTAGGGTTCCAATGATCCGCAATAGTTGGTGTATTTCTTGAATAAATTTAATAACAGCTTTGAGTTCATGGAGACACCTGACATTGTTAAGGTGAGGTGTGTTGCCTACAATATTAAAGGGACTTTATAAAGGTGGTGGGAATCGATTTTTTAGATGATGAGGAATATAGTCTTGAAGTTAAATACAGTAGGTATATTTTCATGAAATTCTACTATCTATAATAAAAGGTGATGGATAAGTCTACATGGTTCATTAAACATCATAAAAGTAATCAAAATGTGACTCAATATTCCAACTGCATTATCAGGCTTATCCATTTTTTACCTTATGTGGTTATTAATGAGAAACTAAAATCGTAGAGGTTTGAGATGGTGCTTCGACCAAAAATTTGATCTCAAGGTTTTCTACTGAATCTCATCTAATTTTTTAGTTGTCCTAGATAGATATTTGATGGTGGTAAGTGACATCACTAGTAAGTCAGGTTTGATGGGACTTCCTTATATTCCTAGTTGTTTCTCAAGTATTCGCATTAATGGGAAGATAATGAGAGATGAGTCCCATGGTATACAATGTAATGGTGGATCTCAGTAGTATATTTCTTTAAAATATTCTGCAATATCTGGTAAATTATAACTTAGATATTTCCAATGTGGAAAAGTCAGTCACTCAAAGAATTATATCATTGAGACACCAGTGGTCTATTTTTTGTGAGGATACATAGGTCACTTGAATAGGATTTTTCAATTTCTATACCACTCTATGTTGTAGTACCTTCTAGATAGTATATGGAGGATCTATAGTGTATTCATAAGGTTCATGAAAAATGGGTTCCATCCACATACATAATGAATGAATCTTCTTCATGCAATGTATGAGTCTCCAATTGATGTGGATACATGTCCTATAATATTGAGAGGTGAGATTATTATTTTTTCTACATTATTATATAATTTACTTGATATTAGTACCTAAAATTCCTTTATATCTTCTCATGTTGTGGAAATATAAAATATTTCAAAATATATCATGCCTTATTTGATGTAAATTTGTTATTCCTCTCATGATTAAGATAGAGCAGGGTCTTTTTTCCCTTATTATTATTTATCATTCAAAAAAATTGAGCTTTTTTTGACTTTTTAATTTTTAATATTAAAACTATGTGTGTAATTATTGAGATGAATTCACCAATCACTCAAAAATATCTTATCGAGTGTTATCTTTAGTGGGTCTCCTTTAGTACCCCTGATTGGGTGTTCTATAATTTTCAGGTAGAACGGTATCTGAGATCAAGTTGTGTGAAACCTCATAGTCTAGAGTCATGAAAAATTATATATGTTTTTCCTTTTAACTGTAGTATGATCCTTTTTGTAGTGATCTTACTCCCATAGTATTTGAGTTTCTCAATTTATTTAGTTTAGGATTTTCTAGTTTTCCTCTACTCAGGGAGGTAGATCACTCTATTGACTTGGTACTAGGTACCCAAACTATTTCTATTCCCTCGTACCATATAGTGCCAATAGAATTGAATGAGTTAAAAATATGGCTGGATGACTTGATTTCCAAAGGATTCATTCACACTAGTATGATGTCTTGAGCCTCGAAAATGTTTTTTTCCAATAAGGCTGATAGAACACTTTTCTTTTATATTGAAAATAGATATCTCAATTGGGTCATAGTTAAGAATAAATATCATTTACCATGAATTGATGATTTATTTGATAGGTTTAACTGGTTCTCAAAATTTAATATTTGATCTATTTGTCACTAGATTATGATAAAAGAGTATGATATCCCTAATAGATCTTTCAAGAGATGGGATTTCCATTATTAGTACCTTGTTACACTATTTGGTTTTCCAAGTTCTCCTATTATGTTCATTTAATTGGTTAAAAGAAAATTCCATAGGTTCCTTGATTCTATTTTAGTGGAATTTTTTAATTACATCTTGGATTACTTGATTAATAAAGAAGATTATCTTCGTTAATTGAGAGCAATTATTATTATATTGAGGAATCAAAAAAATTATACCAATCTTTCAAAATAAAATTTTTGGATTCAGGAGAAAAACTCTTTAAAACACATGAAATTAGAAATTTATATTTTAGTTGATCTTGGGAAGGTGAATTCTATTATGACCTCGGAGGAACTATGATACAACTTTTAGATTCTAAGATTCGTAGTCTTGGTAGGGTATTCCTGCCAGTTGTTGAAAGATTTATCAATTTTGGTTTCTCCATTGACCACTCTTACTTATAAGGGAGTAATGTTTTTATAGTATTCAAAATTTGTGTTCTCCTTTGATTATTTGAGGCATCGTTTGACTTTACATCCTATATTGACTCTTCTAAAATTCATTCAAGGCTATACAGTTATCTAATATGCATTAGGTTCAGTTTTGGGATGCATTATTATATGGGGTGATTTTTTAGTGGGTTATGGTTCTTGTCAACTTCATTCTCATGATAAGAACTATCCAACACATGATATTGAACTCATAGTTGTGATACATGCTCCAAATTGTTAGCCTCATTATCTTATCGCTGAATTTTTTACCGTATAATATTACCATAAAAGTATGAGATATATCTTTTCTCAAAAATAATTGAATCATCAGCAAATATGGTTGGTGGAATACCAAAAATATATTTAATATAACATTTCCTATACTTCTAGTGAGAGGAATGTTGGTGATTATTCTTTGAGTAGAAAACATACACATGAGGATAGAAAATAATCATCATATGAATTGAATATAATGGAACTCTTTACTCATATTCTCATGGGAGTATGAGAGAATGAGACCTAGGTTGTGCTATCAAGTGTTCAGTTGACTTCCTCACTTCTCAATATAATTATCTAGGATAAGGATCTTTATGATGATTTCAGTGTCACTAGGGATTTATTATATGGTTAGAAGACTGTTATTGTGTGGTATCTATCTTTATAGGTCATCCTATTCATTTAAATCCATTATTTAATTCTTTTTGTTTTTAGAAAAGATATAAAGGTTTATTTCCATAATCCATATTGGTTGGAACTCCTCGGAACCTAGAATATGATATATGACCTGAGGTTGTATTTCTGGTGTCCATGTATGATATGGGGATTTGCAGATTTTTTATCTCATTATTATACTTGTCAGTAGAAAAAAATTCAAGTATTAAAACCATTCAGGCATACTTAATCCACTTCATATTCTAATATATAATTAGAATGAGATATTCATAGACATTTTTGTAATATTTCCACACACAACTCAAGAAAGGAACCTTACATGGGTGGTGAATGATTGATTAACAAAATCAGTTCACATTATTTTCATTTATGATACCACCAAAATTGAGGGATTGGGGTGTATATGTGTGTAAGATATCATTACATTTCATGGAGTTCTATCATCCATAGTTTCCAATAGTTATCCGAAGTTCACATCATGATTTTTTAGCATCCTCTAAGATGTGATGAGTTCTAATTTTCAGTTGAGTAATGTGTTCCATCCTCAAATAAATATTTAGAAAAAATAAATTATAAAAATATTTAGTATATCTTAGGGTATGTTTTCCATGACTTTTGGTGGATTTCGGAATAGCCACTTGTATTTGTTTGATTTTTCGTATAATAATAGCTACTAGTTATCCATCAATATAGAACCCTTGGAGGCCTTGTATGGTTCTTAAGATAAATAATTATTGTGTTGGTTACAGGTATGTGAAGCCAGTCTAGTTTTATCTAGTTTTTTATAATAGATAAAGAAAAATATCCAGATGATTCATCATAGAATGGTAATGGAACATAGTTGATTTAAATCTTATATTGATCATCATTGATATCATTTATATTTTTTGGTTAGTGGACTAGAATGATTTAAATTTTCATAATATTTGAGTCATTAAAGGATTGTAAATCAAGAAAATTTAGCATTAAGATATGTGATACCATTTGTGGTTGCTGGTCAGATTAGCAAGGTGTCTTACTATTTGGGTTTGAAACCTCAAACAACATTGATCCATAATTTCTTACATGTGTCATATATTAGAAAGTATCTCTATGACCAATATTATGTCTTGAATTGGGAGGACCTTTAGGTGGAGCCTAATTTATTTATGATAGAGCTTTTAGTTTGGATTTTTTATTCTCATATAAAGGTCCTTCATGGAAATTCCATACCCTTGGTTTGGGTGATATAAAAGAACAATTTTGATTCACATGGGACTCAGAGTGTGAGGCACTCATGCAAGAGTAGTGGCCTCACCTCATTCCTATAGAGTTTACTTGACATGATCTCTCTGTGAATAATTAATTTATGGTATTTATATTATAGTAACCCATTACTATTGTTTAGGTATGAATCTTGATTCATTTCTGTCTTTCCTTTTTCTTATCTTTGATCTCTGGCATATTCATTGATTCTAGTTTTTTTCTCTCTTTTATAAGCCTTTGTTGGGGAAGGAAGTGGATTTTTTTTCTTATTAGGGAGGCTGGGATATAGATCAAGGATGTTAAAATGGGGGTAAAAAATAACTTATATCCAAAAAGGCAATGAGAGGTCCACCAATTATCAAGTGAGGGCCTCCATCAAGCCAGCAGAGGACTAGAAATAGGGAGTTTCTACAATTACGCAACCATCCATTCTATGGAGTAGATAGTGGCTTGATAATTATTACTAACCCATTTTCCAACCAGTGTAAGTTAATTAACAAGCTGGCGGGACTTCTAGAAATCTTATCATTTTGTCTAGTGTTATCATCTAGCCGATGGACGGCACCAGGTAGCCAAAGACGATGATGGGCTGAGAAAACCAATGGTGGTATCATATTTCTATTTTTTATTCTTTGTTTTAATTATAAATAACCTGTATAAAATTCCATTCAATCATAAGATTTGTGGAGGATATCTAGAGTCATTTAAAAACTTCCAACACTATTTCATAAATGATCTAAGAATTTGTTGATATGTTGTATTCCCTACAGTGAAAGTGATCCTTTTTATCATAGATCCATCTTTCCACGTTTCACTCTTTCTTTTATAGTGAATAATTCCCATGTATTTGATGGATTTTTGTTCTAATTTGGGAATTTTGATTCTATGATTTCTCTTTAAGAATTATATCCCTTGAATATTCATTATTGGATCTCATGTGGCAGTTTATCAATCTTGATTGAGGTATGTGGTTCCATAAGGTAATCTCTTTTATTTGAAACTATATTGAGAGAGGGGAGATTATTCGTTTGGTATTATATAATATTCACACTAGAATTTTTTATCTAGGAAGTGTGTGCACACCTTGAGCCATACTTCAGTATGATGTGTGATAATAGTTATAATAAACTAATATCAGTTCTCTTAACCATGTTTCTATGAAAGAAATTGATTATAAAAGACAATGGTATATTAAAAATGATTAACTCATGTATTTTTTTATAGAAAATATTATTCTTTTCCATTTTGTTAATGATTTTTATATCTACCTTATTCGATGGAAATTCACTTTTAATCTAATTTTATAATACCCATGAAATGTTTTTTAAATCATATTATTTATCTGAACTGTGAAATTATTTTCATGCCATGTTTTATATAAAATTGATAATATTTGGTTATTTTGTTATAAATTTTTTATGAGATGCTTGGTTTGATCCTAACAAGATTTTTTACTCACACACTAACTTTTTCTTAAGGAATTTTTATATTTTCTTATGTCAGGTTTAGAAATGGGTAAATCACAACCAGATGGTGGTATATGTTCCTAATTTTCACACCTTGAAAGTTAGTGGTGACCAATTTAAAGTGTGACCCACTTGTTACATGTGGATTATAATATAATGTTTGGATGGACTCTTCTAATTACATGGTTTTAGGTACTTATTTTGAGACTTTTGTAAACTTACTTGTGGTTTTATCCATTTTGGATTGTTTGGCATACTGACTGTATATTTTTTTTATCTGTTGCTTTTCCATGATGAGTTGTCTTTATAGATAAATTTCTCCGCCTTGTTTTTTTAGATTCTCTATATCTAGTATCCATCACATGGGGATTATGAACATCCTTCATTCCATGTTAGGACTTATTTGGGTGTGTTTTAGGAGGGTTTTTTAGGTTGGTTCATGACACAAATGATGGATTTATAAATAGATTTATAATCTAACCTATCTAAGAGTCATAACTATTGTGATTGGGATGATTCCCTACCTAAATAACTATGGGGTGAGTGAAAAAACATAATGGAATCATTTCATAGTAAAATATGGATCTTGGCTCATTAAATGCATATGATGTTCAGGGTCATCATTTTAGTTGAAGAAATTTCATTTAAATTCCATGATGAGAAACATAATAAATGATACTCAATCACTTATATTTATTTATTATATGTAATGGAATAATTTATAATAATAATTTTAAGATCACTTATATGAATGAACTATAAGATAGTAAAAGATTAGTATCTAGGATTGAGATGTGATCTTAAGGAGAAATATTTTGATTATCCAAACTAGAATGTTATAGAAATAAATTTCTCTAACTCTGACTCGTGGTTATTAGATATCAGGTGTGCATCACACATTTGTGTGGAAAACACAAGATCACAAAAAGGGGGAATTTTTTAGGTGTAAAGTAGGTCACTATGTCTAAAATAGAGAAATTTTTTCATATTATAAGTCAGAACCTATGATTAAATTTTTCAATGTGGATTGATCCTTGAATTGAAAAAATATTATTATGTTCCCACCATAAATGAAATTTTTATTTCTATATCTTGTTTAGATAAGATAGTATTTTAATTCATTGTTATAAATAATAGTTTTTATATATATGAGGATGAAATTTTTTGTGGTATTGGGAATGTAATGAATTGTTTATATATTCTTGATATAGATAATATTATATTTATCATTACCAATAAAAATTATAGGGTTAAATATCATCCCATAATACTTTGGAACTATTTACTTGGAAAGATAAATGAAAAATATGTTCAAAGACTACATAGAGATAGATTGTTGGACTCATTTGAGAGTGAATCATTTGCTATTTGTGATTATTTTTTATTGGAAAAAATGAAAGGGTCTTATTCTTGGGGAAAAGGTGAGAGGTATAGTGGTCTATTTGATCTCATACATAGTGATTTATGTGAACCAATGAGAACAAAATAAAATAGTGTTTTTAGGTACATCCTTAATTTTACTAATGAATTTAGTTGGTTTGGATGTGTGTTTCATATGAAAAACTAGTTTAAAACATTTGAAAAGTTTATTGTTTTTTAGAATGATATATATAATCAACTCAAAAAGACTATAAAGATTCTATGATCAGATCAGGGTGTTCAATAATTAATATAGGAATTCAAAAATCATTTAAAATATTGTGGAATTTTTTAACAACTCACTCCTCCCAAAATAGGAAAATGGAATGGTGTGTCTAAATGGATAAATCATACACTACTATATATGGTTCAATAATTTATGAGTCTATATAACCTTACTATTTATTATTATGGTTATTCTCTAGAGACTACTACCTTTCTACTAAACCACATTCTATATAAATTAGTCATAAATAATATTTATGAAATATGATATAATAAATTTCCAAGTTTCAATTTTATAAATATTTTTGATTGTGAAGAATGAATACAATGTTTTGATTTTGATAAACTTGACTCCAAATCTGAAAAGTTATTATTTTTCATTATTCCAAAGAAACAAAGGAATATTATTTATATAACCTGATTAGACACAATTTTTTTATGGCCCAAACTATTATTTTCCTTGATAAGGATCACATGATTTAGGGTGATAGTGTGAGGGAAATAAATCTTTGGGAATTTCAAGACCAAAAATAAGAAAATTTTTATAATATGAAGGATATGCCAATTATATAAATAGTTTTGGAAGAATAACAAACTCAAGTTACAAAAGAAACTCAAAGGTCCAGTAGTATTTATCAAGAGATAGTGAGATATGGATTTCATAATGAAAGTGATGTTGAGGTAGTGTTAATAAGTGCTTATACTACCACTTACCAAAAATCCCTTGAGAGTTCTAATTCTAAGAAGTGGTTAAAATCCATGGATTCTAAGATGGACTATTTTTACACTAAACTTGTTTAAAAATTAGTGGTTGAATCTAAAGAGGTAATGCCCATATTATGTAAATTGGTTTTCCATATGAAAATAGAAATGGATAGTAATGTCTACTTATAACACACACCCAGTGGAAAATGGTTACATATAGATTAATGTATCTAACTATAAAAAGATTTTTACACATATTATGATGATAATGTAACGACCCAAACTTTTATTAATGAAAATTCAACTTGATCTAATTACATATATTTTTATGTAAAATGGTTATATAAAACATATGAACACACTTGGTTTTATGTTTTTGGATTTTAAAATACCATTAAGAATTTTTACCATTTCTAATATATTCTTTGAATAGTTACCACATGATTAGTATAAATATAGGGCTTTAACAAATCCAATTTACTCAGAAAAACAAAGTGATGACCTCATCCAGTAGAATTGCTCCATATGAATCCCATTTTTTCAGAGCTCAGAAAGGAGGTAGTGTTATTGTGTTTCTCTCTTGAAAAAACCTAATTTGAGCTTTAACAGATTAAGCTTGAACAGAATCGTCTAAAAGATAAGTGGATCTTAATATAGATTACCACTTGAGCGATGTTATCTAAGCCACCCTAAGAGTCTATCACCATCACCCAGCTTACTCATAGGTTTAATGTAGGTATTATAAAGGGTTATGTTACAAAATCCTAGCCCTATGATTATGTGCATTAGTTTTGTATAGAATAAATAATATACATTCATTTTATTATTATTACTTTGTAAATGATTTTGAAAGAAAAAAATAGTAATTTTAGTTAATATTCAATTAAAAAATTTAATTTTTTGAATTAATGGATTCTTTTATTAAATAATATTTTAATAAAATATTATTACTAAATTTATTTTTATTAAATATAAATTATCATATCATTTTTATGAATACAATTATAATTTTTATTACGGTTTGAAAGTTGATTTTGTCAAAACCCATAAATTTTCGATAAATATTTGTTTTTATTTTAAAAGTAAAAATTCAAATATATTCAAAATTATTTAGATAAAATTAATATTACTTTTGGAATCAGGATGTCAAAATTATCCAATGGTGAATTTTTCATAATTTTCTGAGAGTCAAATTTTTTGGTAAAAATTAAATATCGTTTAAATATATAATGTGTTTTATGACATAATAATGACCCAAAAGTGATGTAATAAATAAATATAAAAGGTTTACTTGGATAATATAAATTTTACCTTTAAAATAATTTTATTTTATATTTTTTTGATTTATATTACAATGCCTTAGGGGACCCTCTAAGACTTATAAACATTTTTATCATTTTAAAATAATTTCCTTGAGAGTGTGACTCACCTCCACATAAGAAAGCCTAATATTTTAATAATTTATAAAATTGGACTTATAAAATAATTTTTTCCACTCAAATTTGGAAAAAATTATGTGATGGTTCATAGTTTTTATTAGTTTAATTTTTAGTGTCCAAAACCTAAATAATAAAGAATTCCCTCTATTTTCTTATAAAAACCCACCAAAGCTCCCACTTCTCTTCACTGAAAACCATTGTACCACGTCCCTCATCTAACCTCATATCTCTAGAATCCTCCCAAGGATCCCCAAGATCCCAATAAGCCTCCGTAGAGCCCCTGCCAAGCCTTTGGGATACACACTTCCAAATATGGGATTTCATCCTTTCTCATTTTTGTCCACGTTTTTTAATATTGTTATTCTCTTTTATTTTCAATTAAAAAATGTTGGGGTATGATTTAACACCTCCAACATACTTACCTACAAATTTTTTAAGGATTAGATGCCTCTTTATCTCTCATAAATCTACCCCATGTACACCAGTTATCATGCCGAAATTTCATAAGAGTTTTCCCTTTCTCCTCCTTCTTTAGGTTTCTTTATTATGTTACACCTTGTATTTCCAAATTCCATTTGTTTTTACATGTATCTATATAAACCCATTACATTCCATTTCATGTAAATATGATGATATAACCATTTATCTCTCATCAACTATTTTCATGAATTTTTATGTCACGTCGTTATGCTTCCAAAATTGCAACACGATTTTCAAAGCCAATATCATTGTGTAGTGAATACCATACCCATGTTTCTGTCAAGGTTATTCATATTTATTCACATATAAATATTTAATGGTACTTAAATATTTGTATTTCACATCCTTGTATCTTGGAAAACTTATTATTTTGAATGATTCCATGTTGTATGATCCATGTGACACACTTATAGATGAAATGAAATTTTTATAAATGGTGTGCCCTGATAGAACTCTAATACATTGGGTAAAGAATAGTATCATGATACATCATGTGAAATGGGTGTTGAATCATTCTAATTTATGTGAAATGAGAGTTTACTCGTGATAATTCATGTGCAATGAGGGTTGACTCATGCTCCATGTGCAATGATCCCTGGCTCATGCTAATATCATGTTAAATAGTGTTGCCACATTTCCATGTTATGATAAGAATGATATATCATGACTTTATGTTCATGTTTTTATTATTCTATATTGATATTACTATTGAGTAAAATGTATTTTATTCTTCATTTTATGATTGTTTTACTCCTTTAATTGGATTTATAGCTCACCCTTTCTTTATGTATGTCCTTAGGTTATCCCATGCAATGCTAAGTACAAAGGAATATTGGGCCCATGTAAATTAATTTTCCAATAAAGATAATATATTTTATGATTTAATTAGTCATGTAATGTTACTAATATCCCAATACACTAGACCAATCGGTCCATAGAGTTGTCTTAAGTGAATTTTTTTGTAATAAATCTTTATTATGTGTGTAATAAAGAGTAGGGTTGTTATAGTTGGTATCAATGGATAGGTTTAGTTATTTTTGGTATTAGGATTTGAAAACCATAGTAAAATCCTTAGGGATAAGAATAAGTATAATAAAAACAACCCTAAATTTTGGTGAATATATAGTATGTGGTTTATCAAGAACATACATCATTTTCTGGATATGAACAAGTAGAGACAACTCTAGTACAGATGTATCTAGAGGTAAAACCTGAAAACAACGCTTTGAGATAGACTCGAATGGAAACTAGTGCGTGAAGATGGTCCTTGTTTCACTCTTGGTTACAAGACACTGAGGGTATATTATTTGGTAAATTCATAATCATGGTATGAACGATTTTTAAGGGAATAAAAAATCCCATAATAATATATGATGGGAAATAGATCATGGATAACATAGATTGAAGCATATAAATTAATAAGTTAAGGAAATGAATATAATTTATAATTTATACCTTTTTGTAATTGGATTACCATTTATTTTTTACCCCTAACATTCCTTTTATTCTAGGAAATGTCTAGTAATAGGAGGACTCAGGCTAACAACTGATGTGAAGATCAATGTAAGGACTGTTCTAATTAGATGCCCAATCTGATGGAAGTAGGAATTGAAAACATTTTCATGATACTCTCTTAGTTAAATCATGTTTTGAATAGAAAAATGGGTTAAGAGGAAAGTTAAACCCCCCTCCCCCCCCCCCCAAGAAAGAAGAAGCCGCAATCAAAATCTTAATGAGATAAATTCCTCCTAATTTAAAGGGATCATCTGATCCCTCAATCACTGAACAATATATCAACTCCATTGAAAAGATCTTCTCTATCATTCAGTGTTCCAAAAAAATAATGTTATTTGGGTTGATTATCATATGGAGGTTGAACCTGATCAATTGTGGTCATTGATTAAAAATACAAATCCTGAGGAAGATATTGAGGCCTTGGAACGTAAGGATTTCTAGAAAATGTTTCTTGATAAATATTTTCTGCACACCCACATACATAAGATGCTAAAGAAATTCTTTTCCCTCAAGAAAAATGATGATTAATACATTATAGCGTACAAGGAAAACATCACAAGACTTTCTTAATATTCATTCATCTTTTTTGTTACCCCCTAAATGTAAGGTTGGTCACTTCTTTAGTGGGATAAAACCTAGCCTATGGAAAGCCCTGGTGATCCGTGACTTCGGTAGCTATGAAGAAATTTTCCGATGTACCCTCAATGTCAAAATAGAGATAGGGAATCTTTGGGTTATAATGGGGATAAGAAGTAGAAAGTGGACTTTAATTATGGTGATCTGATGGATAAATCCAATGGTGCTAAGAAATTTAATCACCCCACTTTCCAAAGGTGTGGAAAAAAGAACCCTGTAAATTTCCTGAAGGGGAAGAGGAAATGCTTTTGGTGTAGAAGAGAAGAGAACCTTGACATATATTGTGAGAAAGAAAAACCCACATTTTCAATAGAGGAGAGGAATGCTCTATTCAACCCTCAACTCATTGTTCATTTCGTCAACTAAAAATTACTAGGGAATTTTTCAAGTTAATTCCCTAAACTAAGGGTTTTTTTAGGCAACTAACAACCTCTAAGGTAGCAAGGGAGATCTTTTTCCATCAATACCACTGAAGAGAACCCCGAAAACAAAGTGGTGACTGGTACTTCAGTTATTCATTCAATAATAGTGAAGGTACTTTTGGATTCTAGTTCTACACATTATTTTAAATCCCAAAATATTAGTAGAGAAATCCCAACATAGCCTCAAATCATGGAAGTAGAGATGTCGGTGAGAACGAAAAATGGAGAAATAATTACATCCCATGAATAAAACTACTCCCCTGTAACAATTTGTGGATTGAAAATCCTAAGGAAACTCATCATACTCCCTCTGGTGGAATTTTATGCAATTCTTGGCATGGATTGGATTTCTCTATATAGATCAAACATAAATTGTCGTGAGAGGGAAATCACTCTCCATATGGAGAATCGACCTATGATTCTATAAAATTCCAGGGAGGAGGATGAATCTTTTTTAGCACCGTCATCTCAAGTGTGTATATTACTACCCTTTGAGCATGTGTATCTTGATCAGATGAATGAGTCTAAGGAAGAAACCATCCTTGAAGACTAGCCCATTGGGAGGGAATTCGCTGAAGTGTTTCTCAAGGAATTTCCTAGTCTTCCTCCTAGAATAGATATCATGTTCTCAAGTTATCTTATACTTGAAGAATTTTTAATATCTAAGACTCGGTATTGAATGGTTGTTGTATATCTTGAAGTGATAAATAAACCACTACAACAAAATCTTGATAAAGGATTTATATGCCCAGGTGCTTCACCATGGGGTGCACTAGTCTTCTTTATCAAGTAGAAGGATGGGTCAATGCACCTTCTTATTGATTATCATGATCTCAAAAAAATCATGATAAAGAACATGTATCCTCTTCCACAACTTTATGACTAATTTTATAAGTTATGTGGAGCACAATACATCTCCAAGGTGGATCTACAGTTGGGATATTACCAAGTAAGGGTGAAGAAGGAGCATATCCCTAAGACTTCTTTTCATTAATGGTACGGGAACTATGAATTCATAATAATTCCTTTTGGACTCACTAATTCTCTAGAAATATTCATTTAATTGATTAATGTAGTATTTATAAATTACCTAGACAAGTATTTGGTAGAATTTATAGACAATATTATAATATAATCCAAATTCAAGGAGGGGCATGAGGAGAATATAAGAACTGTACTAGAGACCTTGTGAAATGATAATCTCTATGAAAAGTGAAACAACAGTGATTTCTGGTTGAAGAAAGTCTCATTCTAGTTCATATCATCAAAATAAATGGGATATCTTTGGATCCCTCCAAGACAAATACAATTGATGGATGGAAATGTCCAACATCTGTGATAGATATCTATAGCTTCCTTGGGTTAGCTAGATATTATCGATGATTTGTGAGAAATTTCTCATGATTTTAAAACCTTCTTACTAAGATATCTCATAAGGGAGTAATGTTTTAATGGAGTGATTAATGCGAAGAGAGCTTCAAAGTGTTGAAAATAAGGCTTATCACTACCCTCATGCTCACACTACCCACAAGTGGAGAACTTTTGTGGTATTTAGTGATGCTTTAAAGAAGGTTATGGGATGTGTGTTGATGCAAAATGAAAAATTCATTGCATATACATCAAGGAATTTGAAATTTTATGAGAAAAATATTCCAACACTTGACTTTTAGTTGGCTGTAGTAATATTTGATTTAAAATTTTGGTGACATTTCCTCTTTTGGGAGAAGTGTGAAATATACACGGATCACAAAAGCCTTAAGTATATATTCACACAGAAAGAGTTTAACATGCACTAATGAATATTGTTTGAGTGGATCAAGGACTATGACTACTCAATCCATTACCACCCTGGGAAAGCAAACAAGGTGGTGGATTCTCTTTGAAGAAAGGACCCAGTGATTCTATCATTGATGATAATTTAAAAGGATATAATCTTCTTAGATTTGATTAAGATAGACATGGGAATAATAAATAAGGGAACATCATCAATCCTTTCACAAATTATTTCTCAATAATCCCTTTTGGAAAGGTTAAATGATGCTAAAAATGATGGTGTAGGAATTCAAAAGAAAGTGTAAACTATCTGAAAATGGAAATCGTTGGAGTTCAACATTAATGAAGAATTAATTGTGAGATTTGGGTCAAGACTATGTGTTCCATAAAATCCAGAGTTAAAGAATAAACTTTTTTATGTTGCACACAGTTCAAATTTCTCCATTCACCCAAAAAACATAATGATGTATCGAGATATTTAAGAGCATTATTGGTGGGATAACATGAAGAGGAAGACCACTGAGTATACATCAAAGTTATGAGTATGTCATCATGTGAAGGATGAAAGGCAGAAGTATTAGGGTATGATGAAACCATTACCCATACCAACATGGAAATATAATAATATCACTATGGGATTTTTCTCCAGACTTACGATGACATCCAAAGGAAACAATGCTCTCTGGGTTGTTGTGGATCGTCTTACAGAGACTGCACACTTCATTTCAATTCGAGAAGATATCTTATTGGATCAAATGGAATGGATATAAATTAGATAATTGGTAAGGATTCATGGAGTACCACTATATATTGTTTCCTATCAAGATCCAAGAATCAACTCTATGTTTTGGAAGAGTCTCTAACACACTCTGAATATTGAGATGAACTTCAGTACGGCTTATCATCATCAAACTGATGGTCAATATGAGTAGAATATCGAAAAACATGAATACATATTTAGAGAATGATCAATTTAAATCAAATTCAGATGTGATAAACATATTCCTCTTGTTGGGTTATCTTACAATAACAGTTTCTACACAAGCAACCAAATGGATCCTTATAAATCCATTTATGGGAAAAGTTTCAAAACACCATCATGTTGGGATGAAGTTGGGGATCGAAACCTCCTAGGTCTAGAAATGGTCGAATAAATGGTAGAGAAGGTTAATACAATCCATCATCACATTAAAGCTTCTCAGAGTCGAAAAAATAGCTATGCTAACAATCATCAATGAGATTGATATTTTAATGTTAGAAACATGGTATTCCTCCACATATTGTTGTGGAATAGAGTTATGAGATTTAGTAATAAGGGAAAGCTTAGTCCAAGGTACATAATCCCTTTTGAGATCCTTGATCCCATTGGAGAAGTTTCATATTGACTAGAACTCCGATAAAACCTATCTCAAGTACATGATGTATTCCATGTATCACTTTTGAGGAATTACATACCTAAACCATCACACGTATTCAATCTAGAGGTGGTACCATTGGATAATGACCTCTCCTATGAAGAGAAGCCGGTGAATATTATAGATCATAGGGAAAAAGTTCTACGAAATAAGAAAATTCCCCTCATCAAGGTGTTGTGTAGAAACCACATGTTTGAAGAAGTAGTGTGGGAATTGGAGGAAGTTGTCAATTAGAGTTATCCTAAATTGTTTTTGTATGGGAAAAGGAAATTTCGAGGGAAAATTTTCTTAAGTGGGGTGATTGTAATGACCCAAAATTTTATTACTGAAATTTTCTCTTGAACTAATTAAATTTAATATTATATTATATTGTTATTTAAAACATATTCACTTACTTGGTTTTATGCTTTTATATTTTAAAATATCATAACGAATTTTTATCGTTGCTAATATATTCATTGAACAGTGCCCACATGATTAGTATAAATATAGGGCTTTAACAAATCCAATTTACTCATACAAATGACGTGATAGCCACATCTAGTAAAATTGTTCCATATGATGCCCATTTTTCATATCCCAAAAATGAGGTAGAATCACTGGGATTCACTCTTGACCAAGCCCAAGTTGAGCTTCAACACATTAATCTTGAAAAGAATCGCCTATGGGAGAAGTGGAAGTTAATAAGGATTACCACATGAGAGATGTTATCTGAGTCATCCCAAGATTTTTTCACCATCACACACCTTAACTTTAGGCCTTATGCAGGTTTTATAAAGGTTTATGTAACAATACCCTAAAACTATGATTATGTGCATTATTTTTTTAAGAATAAAGAATATACATTCATCTTATTATTGTTAATTTGTAAATGTTTTTTTAATGCAGAAATTGTATTTTTAGATAATATTCAATTAAGAATATATTTATGAATTAATAGATTATTTAATTAAATAATATTTTAATAAAATATCATTAAAAATTACTTTTTATTAAACATAAATGTTCTTCTAATTTTTATGAATACAATTGTAATTTTTATTGAGGTTGTAAAGCTGTTTTTGTTAAAACCCATGAATTTTTGATAAATTTCAGTTTTTATTTTAAAATTAAATATTAAAATATTTGGAAAATTATTTTGATAAAATTAATTTTATTTTTATAATCATATAGTCGAAATTATCTAATGGTTAATTTTTTATAATTTTTTGAGACACTTGAATTTTTGGGTAAAAAATAAATACTGTTTAAATATATAATGTGTTTTATGACATCATAATGACCCAATAGTGATGTAATAAAATAATATAAAATGAATATTATGACAATATATCTTTTTCCTTTTAAATAATGTGATTTTATTTTTGCTTTATTTATTTTACAATGCCTTAGTGAACCCTCCAAGACATATAAATCATTTTATCATTTTAAAATGATTTCCTTGAGAGTGTGACTCACATCCACACAAGCAAGCCTAATATTTTATTAATTTCATAAATTTTACATATAAATTAAAAAAATTTACTCCACTTTGGAAAAAAACCAAGTGAAAAAACCATGTTATTGTTTGTTTTTTTCATTAGTTTAATGTGTAGTGTCCAAAACCTAAATAATAAAGAATTTCCTCTCTTTTCCTATATAAACCCACTCAAGCTCCCACTTATCTTCACTAAAACCCTTTAAGAACGTCCCTAATCTTCCCTCCTATCTATATAATCCTCCCAAGGTTCTCCAATATCCTAATAATCCTCTATCAAGCCCCTCCCAATCCTTTGGGATCACACACTTCCAAGTAAGGGATTTCTTCCTTTCTCATTTTTGTCCAAGTTTCTTTATGTTTTTGATCCCTTTATTTTCAATTAAAAATATTGGGGTATGATTTTTCACCTCCCACATACTTCCCTACTTATGTTTTAATGATTATAGATCTCTTTTTCTCTCATTTATCCCTCCCATTTACACTCGTTACCATGCTGAAATTTCACAAGAGTTATTCTCTTTCTTCTATTTCTTCAAGATTCATTATTATGTTACACCATCTATTTAAAAATTAAATATGTTTTTACATGTATATATATGAAAGAATTAAGGTCCATTTCATGTTAATGTTTTTAGATACCCTTTTTTATCGCATCAACCATTTTTATGAATTTTTATGTCACGTCGTTATGCTCTCGAAATTGCACCGTGATTTTCCAAGCCAAAATCATTCGGTAGTGAATACCATACACATGTGTCTATCAAGTTTATTCACCTTTATAGAAATATAAATATTTAATGGTACTTAAATTTATGTATTACACATTCATTAATTATGTAATAACTTATTATGTTGAATGAATTCATCGTGTATGATTCATGTGGCACACTTATGCATGAAATGAAATGTTTATAAAGGGTGCATCGTGATAGTGCTCCAATGCATTGGGTAAAGAATAGTATCATGATACATCATGTGAAATGAGTGTAGAATCATGATAATTCTTGTACAATTAGGGTTTACTCATTCTAATTCATGTGAAATGAGGGTTTACTCATGCTCCATGTGTAATGATCTTTGGCTCATGCTAATATCTTGTTAAATATTGTTGCCACATTTCCATTTATGATAATCATGATATTTCATGACTTTATGTTCATGTTTATATTATGCTCCATTTATATACCTATTTTCTAGAATGTATTGTATTTTTAATTTTATGTCTTGTTTACTCCCTTACTGGGCTTTATAGCTCACCCTTTTCTTATGTATGTCCTCAGGTTATCCCATACAATGTTAAGTTCGAAGGAATGTTGTTGTCATGTAAAATAATTTTTCAATAAAGATATTGTTTTTTATGTTTTAAGTAGTTATGTATTGTTCATAATACCACAAGACACTAGACCTCTCAGTTCTCAGAGTTGTCTTAACTGCAATTTTATGTGATAAATCATGTTTATGTGTGTAATAGAGATAAGGTTTGTTATAGATAAAGTATATTTGGATTATAATTTTGTATAGAAGATTATTAAAATTATGATATATGTGAAATTGATTTAAAAACTACATTCCTTAATGAGAATTTATTTTCATATTTATATTTGATATATCCTAATGTTCTTGAAGTTCCAAATAAGTATGATAAGGTTTTCAAGTTGAAATAGTCCATTTATGGAATAAAGAAAGATTCTAAAAGTTGGAATATAAATTTTGATGATGAAATAAAAGAGTTTGGTTTCATCAAATACACATATTATTCTTATATGTATAAGTAGGATGGTAAGAGTTTTATAGTTTCCTGATATTATATATAGATGAAAAATTTCATATCAAAAATGATGTTCCAGATTTTCACTCATTGAAGTTATGGATAGGTTAATTTTTCTCAATGAAATACATGGGTAAATAATTGTAAATAATCAGTTTTAATATCAATATATATAGATCTAATAGGTCACTTGTAATGAGTTAGAACACATATATTGGTAAACTATTGAAGTGGTTTACCATGGAGAACTCTAGGAAGGATTATTTACTTATATTTCATGGTATGAATCATAAAAAGATTTAATATCCTTACAAATAGTTATAAATGATATATAATATTCTTTATTAATCCACCATATGATCTATCAATTATTCTATATGGTGTAATCAACATGATGTCTCTTATGCATTGAGAATAACAAGTATATACCAATCCAATCCCAGTGAGACTCACTATATTTATATAAACTACATTCTTATGTACTTAAGAAGTTCTGAGGATATGTTCTTGGTCTTTATTGGGGAGGATGAACATTGTGTAAAAGTTTACACATATTCTAGTTTCTAATATGAAAAAGATGACATTAAATATAAATCTTTATTGATGATTTTCCTAAATAGTGCAGCTATCATTTAGAATAGTTTCAAAAAAATTGACCAAAAAATACTCTATAATATAGGAAAAGTACATCATTGCATCGTATCCTATGATTGATGCTTTTTGAATTAGGAAATTAATTTCTAAAATTATGGTGGTTCTTAGAATCAAGGGAGAAATTGAGCTATATTTTTATAACAATGGTGTTGTTTCCCAGGTTATGAATCCAAAATATCACCCAAAAAATTAATAATATTATTTTTAAATACCATATAAAATGAGAAAACATTGATAGTGGTGATAAATATATCAGTTATATTGCTACTAAGGACAATGTAGAGGATCCATTAATGTAACTGTTATCAGAGTATAAGCAAGAGGGTCATGGTGAACCTCTATGTATAAGATACTTGTGATATTTATATAATCTATTTAAATGTATAATGTTATTATATTAAATTCTATCATTTTTTATTATTCATTCATGTGTGCTATAATTTATTTTACATGAATTTTTGAATGATAAAATCCTATGAAAGTACAAATTTAAATTATCCCAAGCTGATAATCATCAAAGAGTTTTATGGGTTGTGATGATATGTAATGGTTAGCTTAAATAGATTATTTTACTCATTACAAAGTGTTGTATTTGGGTTGTGGAGAAAGGATTCATGGGATAAGTTAAGACTTATTACTTGGATTTATCTACTAAAGTATATCTCATGGAATTCCAAACAGTCATTAATATACTTAGGGGAGAATTTTTGTTACCAATCCTTCTTACAAAAGTTTGGTGATATAAAAAGAATGATAATAATCATACTTTTATACCTTACTTATCCATATCTATATGTTTAATTAAATAATCATAGGGTAGATTTTTATATTGTTGAAAATATCATCACTTTGAGAATAGTTGAGATGGTATTTTTCTTCTTGTATGGAAAAAAGTCATTTATCCCTTGATTAAATTAGAATGAGTAAATGCATAGAAATGATTAATTAAATTACATATTACGTGATCAACTACTTAGATAAGTTAGATATTCTGTTATTATCATATAAGTGAATTATTTATGATGTATTCAACAAATTTGTTAGTCTTTATTGGAGAATCAAGAAATAATGAGAGGACAATACTAGATTGACATATTCCATGTCTACTAGTTTCTTGATTTCATTAAAAAATAAATTATGTGGGTATAAATACAATGTATATGATATATATTGTGGTGGAAATGTTTTTATATAGATATGATTATGTTTGAAAAAGATCACACCAGACCCATTTATAGATTAAGTAGTATTTACACTTTGGTAGAGTTAACACTTTTTTTATATTTATGAAATTGGAATTTGTTTTTACAATACTAAGGCCTACAAGGTAACATAGATAAACATTTGGTTAAGGATTAAGTTCTATACAATTTTTTTATTCCATAATTAAGAAAGTTTTGATGAAACTACATCAAAAAGAAGTTTTGGATGGATTCATAAATAGTTGTGATGTTTTGAAAAAACTGGTTATATGATTTTAGTGAAAGTTGTATATTCTTGGATATTAACTAAAATGGGAACCACCAATAAAATCATGCTTCATGTGAAGTTACAGTGTAACATGGTAACCACCATTCTATGGTGGTTTATATAAATCCATGATCGATAACCATTCTTATATTGGAATGAATGCAATGAATATCATAGTGTCACAACTATTCCCAATTGTTTCCTTAGTTACAAATCAAGGGTTTTATTAGTTTATTATTGGAATACTTCACTCATCTAATTTTTCATTGAAATAACACTCAAATAGGTGTAGCTTTTGAATATTACTCAAACTCTTCCATATGGATGACACTCCTCATTTAATGAAGAGTGTTGATGATTACTATAAAGTATGTGATAATTATCCTATTGATTATGAGGTTTTTATTTAAACCCTATGAATTATTTACATGAAATATAAATCTCTTTTCCTTTACCTAATTTCATTCATCACCTAGAGAAGGCGTTGACACCCCTTCGAATGTTTTGGAGACCTCGCAATATATTCTAGGATCTACTAGTCGGTGTATTATCCTTATAGGTAAGAGGTTTTCACTAACTTCACCTCATGATTTTTATCAAGAAAATTCCTTTTAATATAATTTTTGATGATTCTGGAGTTTGGGTTCTTTAGGTACACATTTTTATTCATCTTTTTTTGAATTCATTTATGCATTTGATTATTGGAGATATATTTTATGTGCTTTGGTTTTTCTTACACTACCATGGGTTATTAGATGTCCCAATGAAACCTATCAATATATTCATGGTAATGTTGATAATGTTGGGTGCATCATGAGTGATATTTCACTAATAAATAATGATAGAAATAATTTTTCCACATTATTATTTTTATAGAATTTGATATCTTAGGCCCTTTCATGAGAATACAGCTCCTTGATTAAGTCTATAGTCATAGAGTTCTATCATCATGAATATTTTTAGAAAGTAAATGAACATGAAACTTAGAACATAGCTCAGTGAAATCACTATACAAACTGATTGATTAAATATATTGAGAGAAAGGGTTTATATTACACATGGTTCATTCATATGAGGTTATTATTATTTCATAATTTAAAATATTTGTTTATGGGTCCCATGGAATGTTTCTAGATGATAACTATAGAATTCAAGTATAATTTTATACTTCCACTAATAAAGAGGCCTTCAGGGTCACATACTCACTGCATTTAGAACCTTGATTAAAATATATGTGAAATAAACATATTTTAATTAATATTATTCTATTATGTTGTTTCATAATTATTCATGTTTGGTTGATCACAAACATTCATTCACTAGTTATTTGATAGAATATATATATATAAGAGTTGAATATTTGAAAAATAATTATTCTCTATTTTAGAAAATATATTATTTATTTATTTACTAGTGAGTAATTCAGTGATATATATATATTTAACAAACAATAATTATTCAATTTCCAATAAATATTAATGATGATGGGATAACCAAGTTTAATGGTAAGGTGTGAAATGACATATTAATATTATTTTATAAAATATTAATTTATCTATTAAGGAAAATAATATTAATTTATTCAATATTAAAATATATGTTAGGTAAATAATTGTATTATTATTATTTATACATGTGCTTCAATGCGAATTATGAAAATAAGGATATGTGTACAATTATTTATTCTCCTACCCTCAATCTATAAATACCCAGTTATGTCATTTAAAATTGTATACTATCCATTCTAATCATTGCAGGCAATGAATTCTAGAGTGAATCCTAGAAAGAAATAAAGATATTCTCTCCTTTAATGCTCTCAATAATTGAAAGAGATACTCTAAATTCATGGGTCTTGAGAGAAAAAAATAATCCTTCCACCTAGATGATATTATTTTATAATCAATTATGAATGATGAAAGCATTAGATTCTTACATTCTAGAACCCTGGTATTTCTATGTTGATTTTTTAAGGTTCATAGATAATGTGTGGATGATTGCTATAGGGATTCTACCCCTAAATCTTGTAACTTCAACTGTAGCTCACTTAGAATAGGTATGAAAAATATTCAATGAATAAATAATTCTAGTGAGGTAATTTTCTTAATTTCCAAAAATTATTTACAAATTATATGTGATGATCTTTTCTCAGGGATTACAATGCTTCTATTTTATCTAGTTGTGAGTAGAAATAAAAAGGATTTTATGAAAACCCATTGATTTTCATGGGACTCACCACTTTTATTATTACATAGAACATTCAAAAACAACATCTCATGAGGAGTTGTGTGGAAGGTTCATATAGGTTGGATACGACTAAAATAATTGTATAACTACCACACTAGCCCAAGAAGTGATTCTAAAAAAGATGGGAACTATATTAGATGATGCATGTGACTTGATGACTCATTATAAAATTAATGTTATAAATAAAAAAAGAGTAAGGTTCCATGATACATAGTGATAATAGGGATTTGAAAACTAAAAGTGAATGCATGAAAAATACTTTCAAGGTAGTAGAAAAAAATATTAGATTATCAAGGGTGATAATATATTCTCATAATTTTTTCTCACACTAGGGAGAAAATAATTTTCAACATTATTCTATAATATTTTTTGTTGTATTGGTGTGCTAACAATGTAGGGAATTAAAGGTGATTCTTCTTCTCAAGAGTTGAGAAAATGAAGGAAAGAGAGATAGAATAACAATTCAAGATCTAAAAATGACCCCATATTGTTATAATTTATTAAATAATACACAAAACAGAATTCAAAAAAAACATACCCAGATGAAGTAAAGTAGGATATCATCCCATTAGGAGGAGTGTATAATGAGAAGCTTCTGGATTTGATAATTCATGAAAATATAAATTTTGGAAGTTGATTAAAAACTTTCATTGAAAATTTATGTATTGATGCTCTATGATCCCTAGAAAATAATAATCAAATATTTTATTAATGGAGATATATTCATTTCATAAATTAAATTTAAATAATGTGTAAATCCCACATAGGGTATGATACACAATTTATTGCTTAACCAAAATTTATTTATACATTACAGAGTACACACTCATGTTATGTTCCTTCTCAATCAATATTTTATTCTTCCATTTACCAACACTATTTTGTTCTGGTGTTCATAGTATAGTATTATCATGTATGATCCCTTTTATTTTAATTTTTTTTTAAATTCACTTAAGCTAAATTCACTATGATTATCTTAGCTAAGTCATTTAATCCTTCTTCTGGTCTCTCATTCAACCATGTATTTTCATTATTGAGTGAAAATATTTAACACCTCTAATGTATTATTTTGGAATTATAAACACACTTTTATTTTGGATATGTAAATAAAATTACAAAATATATAATAAAACATCATGATAATGATCTACGGATATCCCACACCCATCAGTTTGAACAACTTCAAGGTTTGGGCTATGAGATTTCAATCTATGAAAAGTAGATGAAATATTCATATATTTCCCAATTATGTAACACTCAAAACATTAGTAATATCAATCTATAGTACACCTTTTATCACTTAATTTTCATATTATTCTCACTGTGATAACCAATCCAATTTTTCCATAACTCTAGACTAACAAAATTTTTAGTTCTGTCTATCAGGCTTCCATCTGAACTTTTTTACGCATAGAACTTCCCATCCTTAACTCCCCTTCCCATAACAATCGATTCTCAAGTAATCTTTCACACAGCATTATAAGAGGTAATTCCATATCATTATTTATCCTATTTACCCATTGAAATAATACTTTTCCATAAATTGAAGATGTGTTTCACTCCAATTAAATTTATGAAATTCCCATTCAATATCTAAAAATTGACGTCACAGTTTGGAAAACTATACAGTCTTCCCAGAAATTTAAAAAATGTGAAATGATCATTATAACCCCCACATTATTTTAACTCTCACATACCCTACTCATATACCATTTATTTAACATGGTCCTAGTTCCATAAAGGGAGGTATTCTCTTCCTTATCCTCTGTGATTTTGAGGCTCCTTCATCGATTCTTGGTGATTTATTCTTGGTTTTTGATTACATTAACTATCCTCTCCTAACCTTCTCTTATTTCCTCTTTTTTTACTTTTAATTTTTATTTTATAAACCTGAGATGGATTGTGGTTTTAATTAATTATTAATTGGGTTTCTATGGCGTAAAGGTTCCTCCTTAGACCTTCATCTTCTTGTTCTTGAATTTTTTTCATCATTTTTTCTTATTTAAAGCAATTGTTTCCATGCCTTTTACTTTTCCATTGCATTCAAATATATGCTTGTGTTTTACAAAAATATTTTCTATAAAATTTATTATGTTATATATATGATTAAATTCCTACGAGGTGTTTTTAAAATGGGTGTTTATATTTAAAAAGGGTTATTTTTAATCTTAGGATTACTTATGTGGGTTTTACTTTGAAATTCACATTTAAGTGGGATTATATCTGTTTTCTTTAACTTATTACCTTATTTTTTATTATTTATATATGTTTGTGATGTTTGAATGATTATCTATTAATTTCTGTTCATATTTTTTTAAAATCCCTCTAAATTATTTTAGTTTCAAAGAAAGTTACCCACCTTGGTTTCTAATGTGTTTTCCATCACCACGTGGTTTCTCTTATTATTTTTCAAATAATACATGCATAATTGAACTTATATATGTATTCTCATTGTAATACCTATATATGTACAGGTATATATATATATATCTATATATATAACAAGTTACATATTATATCTATATAATATTTAGTTGGAACCCTAAGGCTCGATTATATCTTGGAGGAAAAAGCAGATTTCAAATAAGATCTTGTTTTCAAAATTGATTTTCAAAGTAGATTTAAAATTTTTATCATGATCTAAAAATTAAATGCATGGTTGGAACATTATGAAAATTTATTATTCCCAAATTTACCACACTATATAACTAAATCCCCAAGGATTTATAATTAAGTGGGATTAATGATTTTATGTGGTTAATTAATTTACTTGTGTGATTTGGAATTGGGGATTTACTGATAATGGTGTGTGAGGGTGGGTTTTAGTTGTTCATTTCCATGGTTTTCCTTGTAGTATATTATGGGTGACTAACAGATAGGGTATAGATCCTTCCTCTCCATCGGTTACTTTTATCATGGGGATCCTAGGTATCATATTGAGATATTGAGAGACAGTTATTATATTGTCCCAATTAGTTGAACTAAATGATTCTTGGAATTGAAGTAGATGGTTGAGTTCCACCAGTGAGGCTAGGTTAGATCAACCAGTTGGTTATAGACTAGGGATGCATCTATATGTTGATAGATGATTCCACCAAAGTATATCTAGGATCATCAAACTAGAATTTTAGGTTTTTACCATGATTTCTATATCTTACCATCCCTTTTATTACCATACATGATGAATGTGAGGTATTGATTGACTAAGTTTAATTTTTATATGTTTCTTTTCCTATTTTTATTTATGTGCTTTATGTTTCAAATGGGTATTTTTTATTATTTTTATTTATTCATAAAAAGGTACCTAAATTATTTTTTGGAAATTCTTCTTTAAATTTATTTTAAAATAAAAACTATTAAATTGATTTTTGAAGATCATTTTGGTTTTTAAATGGAAATAGAAAGGGTGTTTAATGGAATTCTCATGACTAGATTTTCAAAGTGATGGAAAAGTTACACATAAAATATTTTATTTCAAACTAGTGTCTCTAGAATATTTTGAAAAAAGAAATAATGGATTCTATGTTGATTACCTAATTATATTTTAATTATCATACTCATATTATAGCACATAGAGTCTATATATCGAGTGGATTCTTGTAGATTTAGGTTCTTAGGAATTTTCATTTTGTTAAATTCTCTTTGCATGATGCTCATGGAGCAGTCATATTAGTATTGTGAATTAAAAATGACCAAAGGCCACCAAGAGATCAGTTTAGTACTTTTTGTTGTTGTTTTATCAGCCATCTTGACATCATATTGTATTTTATGATCTATTTTAGCTTGTTTTTATTTTGGGATGGGTGTTGTTCAAATTTATGCTTCCTTCGGTTTGTTATAATTTTGTATCTATTTATTTTGATTTAATATGAAATTTCAATATCGGAATGTTCCATACTTGATTTTAGTGGAATTATAATTCTTGATATATCATACCTATTAGGGGAAATAATTCCCAATGATTTCTATTTGATTCCTTGATACTAATTTCCATCTCGAAATAATTGGGTATGCACCAAGGTTATGTCAAGAGCCAACATGAGTGACTAGTTTATGGATGTTTCGAGTTGGTTTCTGAGGTACGATACACTACCTTATATTCTAAATTAATTACTAATAGGTTCCCAACATGAATCCACCTAGGATCTTTATTTAGGATTAGGTTCCTAACATCCTCAAATATTAAGTCATATTTTCTTATAAAATTACTAACACCAATGAACATTACCTTCAAATTCTTCAACATTGATGAAAACCGAAGAAGACATCAAGTGAGAAAATGAGATTCACCAACTCGAGTCACTTCGGATCATGTCAAAATTATTATCAAGTCCCATAGTTGGTCCTCCTTATAAAAATAATATGTTGAACAACCTATGAATCATAAACAATTTTTTTAAATTTTTTTGTTTTTTATACATGTCTATCAAGGAAACATCAGTTTTACTATTGTTTTGTTTTACAGCATGCTGAAATAAATATTCCATGCCAACAACATCTAAGTGACCTATGATCCAACTACTCCTATTAATCCATATCTATATTCTCTAGTTTAATACAGATAATGAATCATTGAGTTCATTTTGGATAATATAATCTTCCATCTATATTCTCAAGAATCCATTATTTTTTCCATCAATATTATCAACCATGATCTTTCCATCATTAGATGCCATTATAGTAATGACATAACACCCACTAAATAAATATAATCTCAAGATAGAAATGAAATGAAGATAATTGAGTTTGTGAATATGTTTTGAACCATTATTTTATACAATTTTTGGGAAAGGAAAAAAATCATAGTCAATGAATGTATCTTCACAATATATTCAACCTCTAATAGGAGAATTTTTCATCCTCTAGAAATTAAAGAACATATATGTCATTCCAAATGGACACACCAACCCCACCCCCACCCACCACCCCCCCCCCCCCCCCCTCTAGCTTAGAGAAAATAGAAATATATATGCACCCTAAATCACTAAACACTAAGTTATTTTTATAATCATACACACAAGAATTCATCTAAGAAATATAAATGTGGATATCTATAGAATTTTATGATTTATATTATTATTATTATTTTCATACTATGTTCACAGGAGAATACTAAAAAGAATATTTATTTTAAATTTAAAAGATTATAACTTGGTGTCTTTTCAACTTATTGGATTACTCAAAATAAAGTAATTTTTGTTACACATCAGAATGTGGTCCAGCACTATATATATAGTGGGGACCATCCAGTCATCCAGTTTTATTAATCATCAACTTTCATGGGTCTCCATCTATTAACAATAGTAACCCCCAATCTCTGGTATAAAACAACAAATAATTGATTAAAATTAATAAACTTATTACATAATAATACTCTAGAGGAATGAAACAACCGTATTATCCAACTTCTTCAAAATTGACCCTTCTATTAGAATTTCTACCTGATTGATCTACCATTGGTTAAAGTCAACATTGTTGCTCCCAACTTCTGATGAATTGAATCACATTCATTTGGTGAACTAAATCTAGATATATGATGAGGATTCATGATCCCAACTACATTCCCTAGATGGTGTGACCTTGTACCTAATACACTCAGCCACTTCATTGTGACTAGTTTAAGTTCTGAACATAGGGATTCATAATTACAAACAAGTTGGGTGAGTTTCCAACCCAAAAATTGATGATTATAAAAGTTTTTTTTAGGTTAAAACCATGAGAGTAATAATTATATAAAATTTTGGTGATATTCCTACTGAAATATTTATAATTAGAGATATATTAGGTGAGGTGGAAATCCATAGATAAGAAATTATGATAAAATTGGTTGAGGCATCAACCCTGAGACTGATAATTATGAATAAGTGGAAAGAATTGTCACACTCTAGCCTTTAATTTAATATTATATTACTATTTTTTTATTTTTTAATAATATTTACATGATTATTTATTTATCATGTGTTTTTTTTACTTTTTTGTAATTATAGTTTTTGATTATAGTGTGTTTCACAACCTCTATGGATGGTCATTATGTGAAGAGTCCTTGGTAATTTGCATTTTTTGTAAATGAGCGAAAGGTTTCTCCATGATAGGTGTGTCACACAAAGACATGAACTTAATCATAATTCCCTAAATTCTTCAAAATATTAGAAAAAAACCTCACACCACTGTAGGGATATTTTTTACCACAAATCCTTGAACATATTAGGGTCATAATTTCATGAATGAATAGTCACTCCTTGATGAAACACTAGGTGGTGAGGCCCCAACACATCCTAGGTTGGGGGAAGGGGTTGAGTCACACCATGATAGGGGGGTCAAGTCATGATATTTTTATTACCATTTTTTTTTTAAAAAATCCCTTATTATTCGCATTTTGGTAATTAAACCCTTTAGCCATATATTTCATTCCCACGTGAATCCATCAACCTATGGTACACTGAATCTTGATACTCTCTCATTTTAGGGTCTTATCCCATGGATTTATTCTATATTTATGTATTTTTCATGATGTCATCTCATCTAAACTTCCTGACCCCCTATCCATATTTCTTTTCCTCTTAATCCCATTCCCTAATATGACCTCAATAGTATTCGGTTTAATTATAATCAAATTTTAATTGGGGTTTTCCTTAATTCAAGGTTCCTTATGGTAATTTTAAGGGTTGTTATTTTCTATTTGTGGTAAATTTAAAACCATGTATAATTAAATATATGATTTTTCTAGGTTTTCTCCATGATTGATCCATTAGTTTTAAAATCATGATTTATTGGAATATTAAATTCATGTTTTTAACATCCTAATATTTTTTTTAAATGTATTTATTGGTATTTTTTAAAATAACATGGTTCCTCTCTTGGTTAACATTTATTTTGAATATGTTTTCCTTATATTTCTATGTGTAAATATATTTTTATGTAACCACACACATAGAGTGTTTGATGAGATTATTATATGTCAAATTTATCGGAATTTCAAATATAAAAGAGGTTTTTTAGTTTCCAAACCAATTTTAGATAATTGACATTGTAGTTAAGGGTATTCTTATGTCCTTTTAAATGTTTTGTATTCTTTCATTATTTTAGGTACTTGATGACATTTATGGTTTGGTTTTGAATGGTTTTTTCATAACATTATTTCTAAAATTATTTTTAAAAGCCATGATTGACACTTTTTAAAAAGGTTTTCACAATGAAAATATGCCCTGGGAGTACACCCAATTTTTTTTAAATGGATGGTAATTTCCTAACTAGGGTACATGTTTTATATATACTTTCTTTCTTCATGACAAAGGGAATTTCTTTTGTAATTGGTGTTTGGGGGTGAGGGGTGTCATGTTTTATGGTTTTTAAATAAGTAAATTATTCATAATCAATGTTGTTTACTCACCTTTATTTTAATTCATCAAACACTAAGAGTATCTATGTGGTATATTGAAGTTTGAATGTTTCACTAGTGTATAACGTTTATCTAATAATGGACCCAAGTGAGGATTTTTGGCCATAGAGTGAACTATAAAATCCAATGGGCAGGGGGATCGAAATTTTCTTTAATCACCAAAGTGATGAAACATTTTCATCTCTAGTTATCTGAGCCCTAGTACAGTATGAGGATCTCATATGGCTTAATCATATAATAGAAAATAAAATAATGAGTAATTCATTTCGATTTGATGTGTGCACATCTTTCGCAAGTTGTTAGTGATAGTTTCTTAATGGATCTGATTCTAAACCCCTATGGATTTCCAACCCATGCTTCTCAAATCTAGAAATATGATTTTCATCATATTTTGGTGGATAGCACAGAGCTTTGATGATCTATTTGACACTACGACGATCACTACGATCTTAATCCTTTAATCTATGATAGAGTTTTTGGATCGTTCTCTTAGATTGAATGATTCTGTCTCTAGGATTAGGGAGGAGAGAGAAGCTATCAATTTATACTAAGTGAATAGTCACATGGAAAGGGATTCTCTATGACCTATATAGTGGAAGTATAAATACCTTGTTAGGGTTACCCATCCCCTATATATTTAACATCCACTAAATAAGTAATAAAAAATTATTATGGTGAATTAAATATATAAAAAATATTATTTATATTTATACAATAATTGTAATATATATTAAATATATTACATGATGATCCTGATTCATTACCTCCATTATTAATCCCGATATATTAAAAAAACCTAGAATATTAAAAAAATATTCATTGGTATTGTATTAATCCTTGTATTTACATATTTATTATTAATAGTTTTAATAAATAAATTCAACCAAATTATTATTTATGTAACTAATAATTAATTTAGTTAATTATCGATGGTAGATAAAATATAGGCAATGCTAGGACCCCGTGTTATGGCCCCCCATATCCTATATTTATATTCACTAGAATATGGAAGATTATTGAATATGCTATTTTGTGTGACCCTCTATGAACTTAACTCAATAGTAGTGAATAATAAACATAGACCAAGATCAAATTATAACAACCCATCAAGGTCCTGAAAGAGAAAAGGAAAATTTTTAACAATGAAAACCAACCTACAAACATGCACAGTGTAATATGATATCTTTATCTTTTGATATCTCATAAATAATGATGCACACTTATGTCATTGACCATTCTTGATTTATTGTTTATTGATATAGATGGACGGAATTACCTTCAACTACCATGAAAATAAATTTATAAAGGTATCTCCATCCTAATCAACCTGGGCCAAGATATTACATCCTCAAACCAGAAGTGAAAAATTTTATCTTGACTATTAAACCAATGGCATACCACTAATTTTTCACCCAATAAAACTACCTCACCATAATTTCATTATCATCGTTTTTACCTTGCATCAACGAACCTAATCGAATGGCACACACTGATAGTTATCTAAAGTAAGGAGACCAATACAATGATCCTTGATAGGAATATTCAATGAAACCAGAAACATGTTTTGTTTCTATTGATAGGTTTGTCTTCATGATCTCAACTACTAGAGATCACCATGTGTGAACTTTATGTGAAGAAGTCTTAATTCTTATAATCCCCTTGCACGACATAGTCAAACATCAACTATGTCTAGTTTGTATGATTTATCTAGATAATAGAAAATATGTTTAAGACTAATTTCATAGTATCATGAGGTTATTATTATATACTAGGATCTGTTATAATCTTATGATATGAAAATTAATCTATGTACATTCTCATTAAATACTGGACGAAAAATTTCTACACAATTATGGTATGTATACATCATGTATAACTCATTTTATACAAGATATAGTAGTCAGGAATTTCCATTTAGTTTGGTCTAGGGTGCCCACAATTACAATTATAGTACACAATACTTGGGGGGGTTTACCCATTGATTAATCTAGATAGGATAAGATAGAGTGTTATGGATATTAAATCACATCAGGCATAATTATATGGATTTTGTTATCATTTTTTTATATTGAATCCAGAACTTCTAGCCCCCATGATGTTTTTGATTATTCTGTTTTATGATTATTATCTTATGGTCATCATGTGTTTGCATTATCATTCAGTTCATGAAGTTATTATCTTGATTGTTTCCCTTTTTAAATAAAAAATTTAACTCAGTGGATATATATATATATCATCTAAAAATTTTACCAAACTTTGTGTTTCTTAATTTTCCCTTCGAACATGATTATTTCCGAATCATGAGTTTTTATAATGATTTATCACATATAAAATACTATCTTTTTACAAAATGGTTTTAAATATTGGTTATTTAAAAAAGGTTTAATGGATTATCTTGTATAAAAATTAATTTAATTGATGGATTCATGTGACATTTATAAATTAAAATTAAAGGGGCTAATTTTATTTTTATATTTAAAACTAGAATGAAATGGATTTTTTTTAAACATTATGAATGGGTGTGAGAAGGACAGATACTTTAAATTTTCTATCATGTCTATATTAATTAAAGGCCCATTACTGGTTTTGAGTGAATGTGATAGTTGGTTGTCATATGTTGTTTTTATTGGTTGGAGGCACTATGAAAAAATGTTTCACTTGGTGTCTAGAGGTGTATGGTTTCAAATTTTATTTTATTTTGGTCTTTTCTTTCCATTTAAATGCCCAACTTCAGTTTCCTTCTTTAGTTCCATTTCCACTTAATGGTTTTTATCGTGGGATGTGTTTATTACCATTGGGATAGATTGTTTTCTTTAATTTGTATTGATTATATTTATTAGGTTGTGTTATATGATTGTGTCATGTTTGGTTATATTTATTTATGAATATAATTATTTCATATGCGTATGGTTCTCCAATGTATAAAGTGTTCATGATAGACTTTGGATAGTAGGTACCATGTTTATTCATGTTTATAAAGAAAAATCAATCAAATTTATATATTGTTTGATCCTCTAACACTATTTTCCATCCTATGAGGATTAGGAATATTCTTTGAGTCTTTCCAAAAACCAGTTGGGGTTTCCAAATTTTGGGTGGACCTAGGTTGGTTCGTGACAATAATCTCTTCAATGATCATTGTATCTAATGTATATGATCTGGGAATTCACCACATTAGGTGAGGAGTTAGAAAAGTGGCCTCAAATCACATATACTACAAAACCTCATTTCTCATTGTCCAATTACATCTCATGCTCACATCCACTAAATAAATTGAACAGAAATCCATACATTCCTAAACAAAATAAACTGACACAATTTTAACATTAGGATTAATCTTTTTATTGTAAAAATACTTAGTTGTGTGCATATTTCATTAATTTGGACACATATAAAGAAAATTAATGGGTCCTTTAAGCATTATATTAGTTATAATTTAGATATTTAGATATAACATGTAGGTGGAAAAAATGGAGGGAAGACTTTCTACAACTCAAACATAATTAATTGATCCACTTATTGAATTTTTTAATAAAAATTTAGAAAATATTTTAGCATAATGAACTCTATAATTCTATCACAATCAAATAACCACCACCCCTACATTATAGGATAGTAAATGGTGGATATCTATTGGAATCAATTTATGAATAAGGATATTTTAGTCCTGATTTTTCATTGATTTCAGTTTCATATATCTTCTATTGAACCATTATGTTATTTTTCTTTAATAACTATAAAGAACCTTAACAGTATCTAATATATTATGAATTTCTTTCTATGAATTTTTCTTTACAAAATAATAAAAAAATAAAGTTTTTTTTAGCAATACACACAAAATATAGTTCTGGTCTAATACCCCAATCCACAAATTCATGTCATGATCCTAAATCATAGTTGGTATTTCCCTTGACATTTAAAAGGATTGAGAGAAATGTAAAACATATATCTTTCCCAATGTGAAATACATTTTAACAATGATGTAACAAATTGGTTTATTAATAAGGGAAATAAAAGAGAATGATTTTCTCCCTCCCATTGTAATTGGATTTTTAAGAATCATTCTTCCACATTCTATATTTTAGATAACCTTTCACTAGAGAAAAATTTAGATATATCCTGGGGATATTTCCATGGATATAGAATAATTGACCATAGATATAGGATATAACTACATCTGTCTTTCCCATGGATGCTATCAGCATGGTTATTTCCATGAGGGAAATCACTATAGCCATGGGAAATTCCCAAATCTATATCTTAAATCTATGTGGACCCAAATTCTAGGGGTGTGAATGCTCGTTTCTCTTGTTTAATAGATATAGCACCATGAAATTACAAACCCCTATCCACATTATAAAATAGGAACACCTTAGCACTATAGTAACACATAAATTATAAATATAAATGAAAAATTTATATATGTATATATGTGTGATAAAAAATTATAAATATATATTATTATTATTATTGAAATAATAATAATATCACTCACCAACACCCATCATATCCATAGTTGGGGTTCGTCTATAGTTATAGTATATGTGCATTAAACTAAAGCCTTTTCTAGAACCTGACCATGGATATAGGTCATTTTAAACATAATTCCAATGAAATAAAATTCTCACACCCCCTTATGGTTTAGGTCGGGTTCGATTGTGGCTATAGAAACCTATATCCATGGTCAAGACTAACCATGGAAGTATCCCTATTGATATATCACCAATTTATAGTTGTGTTTTCTGGATATAAAATTATAGCTTTTAATTCATATAGAATATCAGTTCTAAACACACATTGAGGTGTCTTCTAAGTCCCAACAGTATTGTCAATCCTTCAATGGTTTTTTATGTTTAGATGATCCATTGGAAAGAATCCTATATGTCCTATGAAACTAAAACAAAAATGATATAAAATACTTTTGTATCACATATTCTTCAAATAAGTAGGATAGGATATTTTACTATTTATGTTCTACCTAGTCTTCAGTATATGATAAGGAAACCCATTTTTCCACGTAAGTGAAACACACATATGAAATATAACATTAAATTAAGCATTATATGTGTTGACACCTACACTCTAAAGATTATTCAACACTTTTATTAATGGTTACAATTACACATCTAAATCATTTTTAGGATCATAATGTTCATATATGAGTATACAAAATAATTTAAATGGGTTTTTATACACATCTTTGGAAGAAGGTTATAAATTTGAATGAAAACTAACCATGTATTGTGTGAAGTATGCATCTGACCCAAAAAATTATAACTGGCACATGATAGAACAAACCTGAAATTCAACACCTTAAGTGAAAAATCAATATATCATGCATCAAATTTTCTCCATGCTAACCCATCTATGGGATGAAATGACTCATCAGTATCCGTAATTCTATCAACATCATTACATCAAATATTTTTTTGATATATAATGGAATGTGAAAAGATTTGGGAGTGTAGGAACCAATAGAATGTATCAAATTTTCATCAATCGCATATGATATGGTGTTCCATCTATATTTGGATTCAATTGAGATTTATCATTTTCTTCACAATCATATAGGTATGTGGTTTCCTCTAAAAAGTATTCAATATTTTGGGGAAACATGAATTTTATTAGTTGCAAATATATATTAATATATTAACATACAATCCATATGATGATTTGATGGAATATATACATCATTAAGAATTCTATAAAAATGTTTATAATATAATAGATTCATGTATTAAAAAATTACATACATGGTTTTCCCATGTTTCAGTCATATTAAAAAATCTATCTTTTTTATTTTACCCCATGGAAAATATACAGGAGTCATTCCATTATTGATCAAATTGTTCAATCTCTGTACATTATCATTTTAATTAGTTGAATCATGTGTACTCATACTATTATCTTTTTTAATTGGCATTCATTCTATCACATGATGATAGATAAATGAAAACTAATCAAATATAAAATTATACATTCCACTCCATTTATCTCAGTCATGAATAGTCTAGGATTTCTTTTTCTCTTAAGTGTGTTGTTAGACATTATAGTTCATCTAGAAACAAAATTTTTATATATGGTATCTAATTTTATCCTGAGTCAACCATGCTCGTATAAAAATATTATAACAATGAAAGCATTTATTTATGCAATATGAAGTATTATTAAATGAAAAATATAAAAAATTAAACATTTCTTGAGACTTGTTTTGGATTTGATAAGCATCTTACATCCAACATATATTCATTATATTAAAAAATAGTTTTTATTAAAATCAACATGGTGTACTATAATTATAAAATTCTTAATAGACTGAATATTTTTAATAGATATTAGGAGAACAAAATAATTCAACAACTAAATGAATATTTTTTTATCATAGGAAAGTTTTTAATAGAATAACATGGTTGTGGCCAATATGAAAAGTTCTATTGTGGATACATATTTTTTTATCAAGGAAAACATTCATAATACTATAATTACAAAATTAAATATCAATTGTATATGTAATATATCTAATAAAATAATATAAATACCAATTTTAATAAGAAACTCATCAAATCATACTAGTGTCTAACTAAACAAAGAATAAGGGATGGAATATTCTATAATCAATGCATACTAGTAGCGACTCAAAAAAAGTATAAGATATGGAATATAAAACAACTAGTTCATGCTATTAGAACACCAATCATAGAAAAATATTTTATAAAGAAACAAGAAATACCTTCAACTACAAAAAAAATGTTTTCTCTTTATCCAAATAAGGTTTAAATGTTTTAAAACATAATTTAGGAAGAAATATATTTAGGAAAATATACATCATCCATGGAAAATAGTTTTTTTACATATTGGACCCATTTAACATAATAATTATTGCATTTATACAAAATTCGGTTACCTCTTAAGACATACTAAAGGAAGTTATGTATTGGTTATAATAGAGAAATCTAATTGAATTCTGTAAAATAATAAAAACTTCAAGAGGATATGCTTTCAAAAAATAATATTTTATTCATTTAAAGTGAAGTTCAAGAACTAAACCATAACTTAACACTTTATTAAAGAGAGTGAAATAAGTTTTTTTTTAATGTTTGGTTTCAAAAAAAATCCTATATAATACATTTCAAAAACAAAAAAATAGTGTTTATAAAATTAAATTTTGGTTAAAAAATAAATTTTATACTCAACACATGTTCAAAATAAACAAAACTGATATAAATATAGTACATTTTTATATTAAAACCCAAATTCATGCTTATATAATGAATTCATAATGGAATACAATAAATGAAAAATCATAAATTTCATTCCTAACCTACAAATAAACAAACATGTTTCACACTTTATCCAAGTAAAAAAGTGGCATAACCATAAAGAAAATAAATCAATTCCCCTATATACATAACATAACGAATTAGAAATTTCATTAATATGACTAAACATGAAAAAATTAAATATTTCATGAGCACAGAACATGTCCAATAAGATAATGAAAATACCAATTTTAATATGAAATTAATAAAAGCGTACTAGTATCCAGCCCATCAAAGAATAAGAGATTGAATATGAAATAATTTATGCATACTAGTATGATCCAAATAATGTATAAGAAATGGAATATGAAAAAACTAATATATAATAGTAGTTTATCTATCAAATCATGAGTCTTGGATTAAGAATCAAGCATGACATTTTAATATAAAAATGTATTTTCCTCATCTAAATAAGTTTTCAACGTTTTAAAACATAATTTAATAAAATATCTATTTAGGAAAATATAAAGTATCCAAGGAAAAAAATTCAAATTAATACCCTTTAACATGATTATTGTTTCATTTATTTAAAACATGGTTACCTTTTAATACATACCAAAGGACCCAAGTATGGGTTAGAATGGAGAAATGTGATTAAATTCAAAAAAAATGAAGAGTATATATATTCAATAAATAATATCTTAAAAAATTAAATTGTGGTTCAAGAACTAACCCATACCAGAATTACATAATCCCTTGATATGTGTTACATAAAAAATAATTTAACATAACTCAATTAAAAAAATAAAAAATATATATCTTTTAAACATAATTTAAACCCAATATACATTAGAAAATTATAACATTGTTTTGGAAAAAAAATCTATAACAATTAGAATTTCTATAATCAACTCATTTAAAACCAAAAGGCCTAAAAACAACATGAATCATTTAATCCATCCGTTTCAAACAATCATGTTAACATTACATCTAATAATTAACATTTATAAACCCTATATTCACTTTAACCACATTTTTTATGAAAAATATCACATACACACACATACTCAGTCTTAATAAAATGGAAAATATATACATGCAAGTAAAAGTTTTAACATAATATATTATTATACATAATACCTCTTCATCAAATTGAGTTTTCTATTTAATTATATTTTCCAAAAAATATTATTAAAACTATTAAAATCAATAACATAATTCTTAAGAAATGAAAATTATGGTCAATTAGTATTGAAAGAATAAAAAATTGTCATTTTCTTTGTATTTAACTTACTTTCATAAAATATATTTACAATTACCAACATGCATATTCAAACATTTCACACCACATTGGATTGAAATTAATTATTCGAATATTTTTATCATTCATTAATTAAAATAAAAATATTAAATGAATTAATCCATAACCCACTATTACATTAACAAAAAACAAATTATTATAATGATTAATTATATAATACCCTAATATATATTACAAATAATAATAATTTCACATTGGATTTTTGTGAAGGAATAAATTAACTAAATATTTTAAAAAATACATCGACTATGATCACATTTATTATAAAATAATCTAAAAATATAATATAAAATAACCATAGATCAATTAATTGGGAATAATTGTTACTTAAAAAGATATTAGTTGTTCTTTGATACCTAGATAAAACTGAAACTCGTGCACATGAAAATATTCTATGGAAAAAAACTCAACAAATTGATGTTGATGAATAATTGAATCAAAAAACGAATAAATGGAGGAATATTATTGCTTGGGAGAATGAGGTGTAGTCATGCGGGTAAGGGAGAATTAGGGATCATGGGGTTGGGGAGTTCATGAACTACATTTTTTGTCACTTTATACCAATGATTTTAAAAAACTGTTTTTATAGAAAACTTTATGCTAACTGAATTTTAAAATTGTTGGTATAGGATATTGATTTTGACAATATACCAACAATTTGTCTAAACTGTTGGCATAGGACCACTATACCCATGGATAGATAAAACTATGGGGATAAATATGTAGGTATAGCCTAGATTTAGTTTACTATTATAATCCTTCAATAATTGTTAGTCAAAACATCATCTGTATCTTTTTAAGAAAATGTTATCTAGACCATATGACATTTGTATAAGAATATTGTCCTATAATATCTGGGTTGTAATTATTTTAGGAACTAGTTATAACCATCCAATGTTAAAAATAAAAAATATAAATTATCAAAGTGATGTTATAAATAAAAATACTCAAGTGATAAGGAATTTATTAATATTATAGTAATCTAAAGAATAATGAAGGTTGGTTCTAGAGCACCAACTCTAATAACATTCAGGCTGGAATATGAATTCACAAGTTTATAATTTTGAATCATTGATATAACTGATGAATTTATAATAGAGGATTAAATAATATTTGTAAAAAAATAAAAAAATTAATCAAGTGATAGAGACAAAACAAACTAATTCAAATTATATAATTGATTCTTGAATCATCAATATTCTAAAAGATACAATGATAATAACCATTTATAGTTAGATAGAAAATAATCATAAATATACTGGATCTCATAAAATAAATAGATCAAAATTATTAACATTGATGAAAAATTTTAAAACATACAGTACATTTATACCAAAAAAATATTTAGGATTTATGAATCTATAAAAACTAGATTTTAGAATATCATTCTTAACTGTGTTTTCCTAGCCTACCATAATTGACTTTGTTGTCACATTAATTTACATTTAATAAATTTTATTCTAATTGGTTAAAAAATAAATTTCCTATTTTATAAATAAGATAAATATATATTTCATGGTTTTAAATTTTCTTTGGGACTCAATAAGAAAAATATAGGTTTTACTGGTATTTTTTAAATAGAAAGATTCCTTTAAATCATTAAGGGGAGCTCTCATGAAATCCAACACCTTAATTATATTTTATGATGTCCCTTGACTAATTAATTAAAATTTCCCAACTTAGACTGATTTCACATTAAAATATTGATGTTTTTCTTCTTAAAATATATCATTAGAGTTTTCTATATGGTTTAAAAAATCATTAAAGTGTTCTTAAAAGTTGTAAAAAAATTACATTCTCTGCCTTTTAATATATTTATGTTTTAGTTATCTAAAAGTAAAATATATGAGCCCAAACCCCATAAAATACACTATTTAATTTAAAAATATTATGTATTATTTATAAAAATGGTCCATTTTTTTAATTTTTGAAGAACAAAAATAATTCTATAACCATTTTATTTATATTTTAAGAAACTATTTTTCATATTCATAATTTAGAAAGTAAATTTTAAAAAAATAATATAATAAATTAATGGAATCAAAAATGCTGGAAACATTTCATATCATAATTTATGATTTTCTATAATATCACGATTCTAAATCTTATCGAATCATTCAATGAATTTTGATACCCAAATAGTCATAAATTCCCACACATTATGGACATAACTTCTCATTAATACTGAAATAAATTTCAAGAACGGTCCAATAATTATATCAGTGATATCAAATAATAATAATGAATTCAATCTTAGGTCATCATAAAAAAAAATAATGAAGTTATACATTAGATATCATATGAAACCATGAAATGAAAACATATACTATTTTAGTACCTGGATAAACTAAACCAAGTGGGTTAGCTAGATTCCAAAATTATATCCTACAATCCATACTCAATATATAATAATTAAAAAATTGTGATGAATTTAAGACATATACATTGACATGAATTTATTAATTTTTTATAAACCATTAAAATGAAATTAAGTAATATGATGAATAACATTAAATATTTAATATTTAATGGAAAGAGAAAGTTATAGGAATGTGAAAAAAAGATTTTCCATTGATAAAAATATAATTTTTTACAAATCTTAGTTTTCATTTCTCATTTGAAATTTTCCAATCTGATATAACGCTTTTTCCTTAAACCCATGAGACACTACCGCAGATCCTTGTGTGATTTTCCATATATCATCCCCAAAGGTAGTATAGAATCCCCCATTATCCAGCCAGCCTATTGACATCTTATTCTTTAAAAATATTGTTATGTGATGAACACCTTTAAATTTGAACATGAATTCATTCTTCATTTCAAATTTCACATATCATTTTCCAAAAAACATGAGTGCTTAACCATTCAAAAGGTTAAGTTTGATTAAAAATTTAGAAAAAGAAATTTACCATGCATCCATTCTCATACATTGAGTGAAATAAATCCCTAGAATCAAGAATCCATGACTCTAAAATACATGCAAGACTAAGTAATATGGTGTTTTCTTCCAAATTTATGGAGCTTATAAATAATATGGGAGTATGATTTTTATAATTTACTTATCTCTCCTTGTGGTCCTTCCATAATTTTATTTTCATTATGAAATACCAGCATGCATAATCAATAGGCCCAACTGATTTCATCATCTACTTTCTGTTCTACCTTCACCCTTATTTTGTATTTTCTTTCGAATATAACATACCAATCCTACCACATTGAATGTAGTTCTGGTAGCATATGATCCATCCTTCCTCCGGTTTTATTTATTCAGAATAAGATACTAGATCTCCTCGAACACTAATTCGGCCTTGTTTTGGTAATTTCTAATTGTGGTAATAATAAAATACCATGATACTTGAAGTAATAAAAGAATGATCATCACCCATAGTACCCCAATGAACATTATTTTTAATGATTCCAATTGGATCTTAATCACATTAAACTAATTAACATGATCTTCCCCTAAAATTTTCTTTGATATCTTTATATGGAAAATTCTCTAAATCAAAAATACCTTGTTCATTGTAGTTAGTATCTTATTTATATTATTTATAATGGAAATTAAATCCATAGTGGTCTTTACCTCTACAAAATATATTCAAATAAATATGCATCTGAAAAAATTCAATAAACATTTATATTATACAAAAAATTAAAATATAAAAGTCAATTAATGTTTATTGAATTTATTTGAACATTAATGGTATTTTATTTATAAATTCTATCAGTTGGAAAACCAAAAAAACATTACAGGTAACTATTAAATTCAATAAACATTGCATGTAATCTCTATGAAATTTTTATTATCCAATAGGTGATAAGAGGGATGTTGATTTCCCAAACCCTATGGAAAATAAATTAAGGATTGGTTGGTTTGGTCAGGTCAAGTCGGTTCATTGTTTTTTCAACTAGTGACCTTAACCACCATGATCTATACCTAGCCCAAATTAACCCAACCCGTCCATATCTCATATGAAACAAAAATGAATATAGTTTGGTAGGGTTTAGACATCCTTAGGTCCAAAATGATCTGAATCACCCAATGTTTCATTATGGTTGAGTACTTCCCACTCTCCATTTTTCATTGCTTCTAACTTGATCCCTATGAATTGAATCTCAAAATCTCTCTAGAACTGATAGTCCTCTCTATTAATCCTCAGAAATATAAAAATTGATCATTCGAACATGTCATGTTGATCCTTTCCATCTTATGACATCATCCTTATAAATCATAACTCCCATTGAAAAAAATAATAATGGATAACAATCAAAATTATTGGGAGTCACCAATCAGTCTATGAAACTATGCTCTACACCAATATCTAATATCAACTATTTTGTCAATAATCCTTGATCCATAACCACTTCTATAACCTCAAATGTGAAATAAGTTTTCCATAATAACCAAAATAATTGACACATGAATCAGTGATTCTGAACTATAAATATTCATGCCCTAGGAATGCATTGAATCTCCACTCGAAAAATCCCTCAACTCACTCCCAAAGAAGAATGAAGCAAAACAGAAAGAGAACACTCAACACTGAACACTAGGAATTTATGAGTTTAAAAATAAGTTCTACTTAGATGGAAACATAGTAACTTTAATAGAATATAAAAATAATAGAAACATTTCATTTATTCACAAGTTCTCAATCTTGAATACTGTCAAGAATAAAATAGAAAAAAATTTATAAATAATCTTAAGAATAATGAAAACCATCCAACATCAAGAAATTGTCCCACAGCAATATATTTATAAGTTATATACATATAATACCTTCTAGTTCAACCAGTTTCACAACCTTATGATCTATGTTTTCTTTCAATTATTGATCAAGGAAATCACCACCTACTCACTGACTAACCATCTCTATCAATATCTTACAGTGAACAATATAGTGTCTAGAACTCATCCACATTCCCTTCCAAACTATTCCACACTGAATGGTGCACTATTGTTGCTTGGTTTTGAAACCCTGGTCTCTCTTTACATACCTCTACTAGTTATAAATTTGGATCTAAAAATCTCTCATTTTATAATTTCAAACACTTAGTTTTAAAATCATTTTCATAGATTCAATCGTAGCAATTTTCACTAAAAACACATCTATTAGCTGATTTCGGAAGAACTTAAGCTGTATTAACATTTTAACCTGAACCAGCGGCTGAATAAATAATAAACCAATTATTAAACCCCATTTTAGTATATCCTAAATTTGGATTTATTCTAGATCTCACATATATTTATCTCCAACTAAGCCGCACCTAAAATGGGACCTCCAAGAACACCATATTTCCAATATGCCTTAATTTAGATAAGTTAAGCTACGGATTATCATCAAAACAATTTTTTTTGGTTATTTGATTAATATGATGAGGGTTATCCACATAGAGAAATATGGAGGTGTAGATGAACCTTATTGGTATAATATCCATTTTATTCTTATAATTTCAAGGATATTGATTATCTATTTTTAAGGGAAAAGGGATTGTGGGGATTTTTCTATTAAAATTATTCCTAGATACCATGTTCACTATTGATTTTTATTATTTTACTCTCATTTTCCAAATTCAAGAATTTATATTTGACTTCATTCTTCCCTTCTTCAATTTTCTTCCATATAAATCACCTTGTGTTCTTTCCTCGTCATCCTTCCATACTCTATGGTTATGGACCAATAAAATAGGTTTGATCAAAGGGGGATGTTTTTATATACTAAGATTCATTCATTTAATATTAGTCATTATTTTTTAATTGTTCAACTATGATAATGAGTGATGATGGAGTTAAGTGGTGGTCTTTTATCATCGATTCACATTACATAAATCCTTATTTTTTCCAATACCAAATAAATTTTAACATTGCTTCTTCTATTTCACTCATCATATGGATTATTTGATCAACACATGTTTTGAATGAAATGTGGGATGTGATAATGAGTTGGGTTAGATTACACACTTAGTATAGGTTTATCCTATGCTTTAGATCCAAGAATAAATTTGGTTGTTAATGTACATTGAGAGGCTCTTGAGGACACTCACCACTCTCATGTCATATAGTGGATGATTATTGTACGAATGGTATATAATTATATAATTGAATTTAAATGATATATAACTTAATTAACAATAACTAAGACACTAAACATAGCCTTTGAATCGATCATTTATCCATCTAACACTTTATTTCTTTCTCATTTATTTTCTTTTATCTCTTTTATTTTATCTCATTTAATTTAATTTATTCAATTCATAATACAAAAAACCACATTCCTCAATTATTCTATTCATTTTAATTAAAATATAAAAAATATCAAAACAAAAAAAATGGAAACTCCCCTAAAAAATTAATAGAGTGCCCACCCCCAAAGAAAACCTTGGATATCCAATGTACCACTCCCTTGAGATAAAAAATTGATGGGGGATTCATAATAGGCTCAGCATCAGTGAGCTTCATGGGTCACCCCTATCTTCATAACTATATCATTAAGGTTAATACTAGGTATGGGTACACTACTAAAAAATGATCATATACCCATAGTTCAAAACCATGGGTATAGACCCCAAAACCGTGGGTATAGGATATACCCACAGTTTGGGTAATTGTGGTGGTTGGTGGTGTCGGTATAGGTCCATGACCTATACCCACGGTTTGGAGAAACTATGGGTATGGGTTTTTCCACCATGTCATAACTCTATACCCACAGTTTGGAAACCGTGGGAATAGCATATTTTATAAAATAGTGGCCCGCAGGATTCAATCTCGTGACCACTTCTTCGTTCACGAGCGTCCTTACCACTACCCCATCACTGAATATATGTATGTATATATATATATATATATATATTATTAAATATATTTATTTAAATTATGGATATAGAGGAATAAATCATGGGTATAGAACTCATGCCAAACGTTTTTTTGTTCCCACGGAAAAAATAAATTTACCACGCACACGTGGGAAACCTATACCCACGGTATGTCAAAACCATGGGTATAGGTTTTTTTATTTGACAACTATACCCACGGTTTTGGGAAAACCATGGGTATAGGGCACCCTATCCCCATGATTTTGGGGAAACCGTGGGTATTGGAATTTTTTGATACCCTATACCCATAGTTTGGAGAAAACCGTGGGTATATGGTAGCAAACCGTGGGCATATGCTATCAAAAAATGTGTATACCCATGGTTTGCCAAAAACCGTGGTGATAGGGTGACCTATACCAATAGTTTTTCCCAAAACCATGGGTATAGGTCCATTTTCCAATAGTGGTAATTAAATAAATATAATAATATTTATATATGATTCATAAAAATATGTAATTTTTTAGTTATTGAAAGATAGGGAGAATATTATGATATTTTTATATTTATTTAAACAATACTCTCCATTCACACCATTTAGAACAAATTATTTAAAATAAAAAATAATAATGAATTAGAGGAAACCAAAATTTCACGACCTTAGATTTGTTAAATCATTCATTTTATGAATCATATCAAATTATTCAATGTATTTTGATACAAAACTAGTGACAATTTCTTAAATTTGATAGAAACATATCATTAATCCCATAATATGATCTATGAGTGATCCATTTATTGTATATAGGATCTCATATAAAAATAATTCATTCAAAATTATTTGAACATGTAAATTAGAAGATTAAATTAAATATCAAATACCATATAAAACAAGGAAAAAATTACACATACATTAAATACATAGATAATTAAACCATGTCATATCCATGATTCATATAGTTTGTGCATCATTTTAGAAGGAATAAATATATTTTATAGTACTTATAGTCTCAATAAAATTCATGATTGAATATAACATTCATAGAGATGAGGAGAGTTCATGACATAATATTTTATAGTTTAATTTCATTTAATATCTACAAATCATCTTCTGCTTGATCATGGATAGATTTTATTGTTTAATTTCCCTATATTGGGTTAAATCATAATCTTATAAATCCAAAACCATGGTTGGAAAAAATGGTGAAATGAGCAAATAAAGTAATCAATATTGTGTGTTTTATAAAATCATTAGGTATGTTAGCAATATATTTAATGAAAAATATCCAAATATTAAAATATAGATATTTCGAAAATAAAAATGGTTAATGATGTAATATAAAGAAAAAAATTAGATGTGATAATAAAAAAATAAAAAAATAATGTTGTTAGAATAATATCAATTTTCTTATTCTTTTCTATTCTAATCTTTCAAAACATGAATATTCTCAATATTGTAAATCATTATATGTGGAAATAAAATGTATCTTATGTGTTTTTATGTTCTGTTTTTTCCAATCTTCTTATTTCATTTTAATGAAATTAATTACATGTGTTGAATAAAATGTTAAAGTTTGAATAATTGTTTATATGGTTTATTTTAAATAATTCTTAATAATAATAAATTCTAAAGGTTTTAAAAAGAAGGAAAAAATTAGTTGTTAAGTAAAAAAATAATATATAAAAAAGGTTAATGTATAAAAGACTAATAAAATGAAAGGATTATTTTTCTATCAAATCAAGTGAATATTTGATACCAATCGATGCAAGATACAAGGAGTGTCAATGATTAATATATTTGGCTATGTTGGGCCTGAATACATTAGGTTCATTTAGGTCCACATTTAATAAAAATTTAAAAAATTCGGTTATGGTCTATTTAAATTATAAATAGTTGGACTAATGGGGTGACCCAGACCTAATTATTAATAAAAACAAAAATAAAAAATGTATATTTTAAAAAAAATAAAACATTAAAAATATAATTTTAATTACATAAATATCAATTTATACATATATTTCTCTCATAATTAAAAAAATGTATTAATACAAAATTAAGGCTGTAAGATGAAAAGAAAACTTCTTTACCCATGAGTCAACCAAAATAAGGTTAGTTCAGCCTATGTAAATGAATACCTTTTCTCATAAATAATTTTAGACTTAGAAAAATGACATCCTTTTGTAGTTTCAAATTTTAATATAACATATACATGATCCCAATGGGTTGACCCCCATTAAGTATCCATGGTAAGGGGAGACCCGATATTCCCAACATATGACAAGAGATTATGGGTAATATTCAAATATTGGAGAATATAAATAGAGTATAAATACTATATTAGAGTGACATAATATTTTGACAACACACCCAGGTATGAACATGATAATTAATATAAACTATGAAACCTTTATGTTGAGACATTAATTGAGATATTTTTGATTTTGAATCACTGGTTTAACTCATAAATTTATAATGTAATAATAAATAAATTTAACGAAAATAAAAAAAATACACACATGATAGATAAAAAATAAAAAATAAAATTGATTCTTCAATATTAGATTTTCCAAAGGATAATTTTACAATAACAATTTATAGTTCATTAGTTAATATTGTACTGCAAAACAGATTAGTAAAAACATGGAAAAACTTCTACAAGTGACTAAGCATCCATAAGAGTTGTAGACAAATAAATTCATGGGAACTATCTTCACTATACTATTAGTAGGTAACAACATCTATTACATGAATGGAAATAGGTGCAGCCATCTAGCCCAGATCTTGGACTTCATGCACAATAACTAACACAAGGTTTTGATCAACTAGAGGGTTCATTTTCTATGGTTTATCAGTATCGCCTTCCTAGGGTCTGATCAAACATCTTCTTGGGGGAATTTTATTACACAACATGAATACATAATAAGGGAAAAATCAATAAAGACAAATGATATCATCAACTCTATCGAATATAATTAAACCAGAAAACAAAATTAATGAATCAAAAATTTGTAAAAATACAAGGATTAGATCAATCAACTCCTCAAAGACACTTTTTCAAATTTCCCATTGTAACACAAGGCTTGGTATGATGATAGATGATCATGAACCCACTTTTAATCTTCTCCTTAAGTTCTAAAAATATTGTTTCTTGACTACCAATACAACTCAATTTGTATAATAACATAAAATAAGAGTGATGACTACCTTTGATACCAATTTTTTACAAACCAACTTGAATAATATACTTAAACCGTATTTTACCAATTCTGGCATGGATCAATGTACATTCTTGATCCCCATGCAATAGATAATAGTGATGGAGAGTCAATATAAACCATAGGTAATGATTTCACCACAAGTATGACACTTTAAGACAAAGAAGTGGACACAAAATTATAATCATTCAATATAAAAAACAATCCATAAGGGATAAAACCACTAGTAAACAAATACAAGTCTCAAAATAGGGCCGTCAACCCAAGTCATTAGAAGATACCATCCAAACATCAACCCAAAAACTCCATGTAACAAGTGGATCACACCTTCCAATGATCACCACCGATTCACAAGGTATACTAATAAAAAACATTCATCACTTATGTGTGGTGATTTCCCTTTTTATGGGCTCGACATAATAAAATATAAAAAAATATGAAGGAAAATGTAGGTTGGGAGCAACAAGTCCCCACAGGATCTCACTAATCATTTCATCATTAATCAATAAAAAATAAACAAAATATTCTAAATTTAAATTAAAATAAGGTATGGAAAAATTTCCTCCCTTCGTATTGAAACATGCTTTTCAAAACATTTTAGTGGATAGTATAAAATACGTATAAAAGTTAATTTCCATAAAACTGGGCACAAACAAGCATCTATGTCAAAACAAGAAAGAATAAACTATTTTACTAAATAAGGCATAAAACATTACTCCATAATCATTGGCATGAAATCATCATTTTCAATCATAGAACCATGGTTATACACCTTAGGTGTTAGGTATGTAGATTCCTGAGGTTCTGCATAATCTCATTGAAATAGGTCTCTTATGGGGATAGAAATCCATCCCAAATAATGAATTCACATCCTATAAGTAGTTTTAGTATCGTTATCATCATCAAATAATTATTATGTAATCAGTTTTACCTATAATTAATATCCTCGTATTATCTTACCAGGTTCTCATGTTATACAAATTAAACAAAAATACAAGGGGCTATCATTCATTTCAAACGTTCTTAAATAATTTCAAAACATCATTTCGATCAACCCCAAGTTCAATACTCAAAACATTACCTTTCATTTCCAAACAAACATAAAATTGTTTTCTAAAATCTTATACCTATCAAATCATTTCATTTCATTCAAAATCATAATTCATTTAAAACCTTTTCATCTCATCAAAATCTTTCTTTAAAACATCATTTTATTTCAAGATCATTTTATATAAATCAAAACATTATTTTCAAAATTCATTTTCATAGGTTTTCATTACACACACCATGGATCAAAATAATTTATCAAGATACTAAAATAACGATTTATAAATCAATTGAAAATTCAATTAAAATAGACAAGCATCAAGGGTTTTGATTGATTGAGATTTCTTTAGAAACCCCCAAAACTCAATACATGATCATTAACACCTAATATGGGATCAACAAAGAGATTTTAAGTCTATAATTATCAGGTTATAGTCATAGTTCTAGAAATAAAAAAATAAATCTATATACCCATCAATGAAATGAGGATACACCACTCTCAAATAAGGTGATAGAGGGAGAAATGAGAATTCCAAACCAAATATATTACACTTACTATAAGAAATCTTACACATCATTTTACAATTTGATTTGAAAATAGAATGTTTTTGAGGTGAAAAAATTACCTATAGAGAGCCTCAAAAAATTATAGGGTAAAGCTAGGTTCAATTAGGAGGATTTTAGAAATTAAAATGGGGTTATTGGGAGTTTAATTAGAAAATTATGACAAATTAATTCCCATAACATGGTTTGGTTGCATGATTTAACAAACTATGAAACTCTTAATGGGATAATAGAGAAATATGTATGTTTTTGGAACACATATCAGAAAATTGTGAACCAACCATACACCCCCTTCTAGACCATCATAAATAGTTTCATGGTTTGTCCACACTCATTTACAAATCATATGCCAACCATGAATGCTACACTATCTCAAACCACACAGTTTGGAGGTCTAGTAATATATTTTACATTAACAGTGCGCTTAATCATGAACCCTACTTTAAAACTCTAACACAAGGAACATGATTTCCTTGGATGACCCACACTGGTTTTTACTAACCATGATCGAATAGTGAACTAGCCCAGAAACCTTGAAAAAACTCCAAAATGCACCCAAAACTGCACAAGATAAGCCCCTAATAGGATATGGCCAAAAAAATGGTTATAAGTACCTAAAATCTAGTAATGGGGTGTTACACATCCATTTAAATAACCTTATGTTCTTCCCTAATCAACCTCGCACACTCCATTGTAATGGAGAACTAAAATAGGATCAATCCAAGGAGAGTTTCTTCCAGTCCTAGTTTTATTCATTTATTTATTTCCATTATTTTTTTCTAAATCAAGTAAAGGAGCGAGTGATGTGGGTGTTGAGTGATGGTTGTCTCTCTTAGCTTCAGATTAAAAAATACATATTTCTTCCATTATTACATCAATTTTAATATCCCTTCTTCTATTTCACTCATTATATGGATTATTTGGTCACCATAGTTTTTTAATGAAACATGGGATGTGGTTAAGAGTTAGTTAATATAGTGTGCTTAGGATAGGTTTATTCTATGCTCAATCTAAAGGGATAAATTGGTTTGTTAAAACACATTGAGAGGCTCTTCACTGTGCTTAAAACATCCACATTAAATAGTGAAGGATGATAAGAGGACCGGTATATAATTATATCATTGAAGATGAATTAAATATAATTTAATTAATGATGACCATGATACTAAACTTGACCTTTGTATTGATCATTTATCCCTATAACACTTATTTTATTTTTTATTTTATTTATCTCATTTTTTATCTAATTCAATTTACCTTTTCAAATTCATAACACATGAAACCACATTCCACTTTTCTTGTATTCATTTTAATTATCCTAGAAAAAATCTTGAAAAAATGGGAAAACTCCCATGATGAATGATTAGTTGAGTGACCACCTCTAGAGACATCAATGGTAAGACACTATATCACTCCATTGAGATAAAAATATTGATTAGGACCTTGTAGCGGGTTTAGAGATAGTGAGATTCAATGGTCATGCATGTCTTCATAACCAAGCCATGAAGGGTATTGGTGGGGATAGTTCATAGAGTCAATATAAAAATATTTATACATGATTCATAAAAATATATCATGTTTTAGATTTTGAATTATACATAAAATTTTATGGACTTTTTATATTTATTTAAAAAAACACTTCATTCATGCTATTGATCCCAATATATTTAAATTAAAAAAATGAACTAATGGAAACCAAAATATAAGAAAATTATAATTTTTAAATGATTGTGTTTTTGAATGATGAATTATTTATTGATTTTTTATACTCAAATAGTCACAAATTCATGCACTTGAGAGACAACTTATCATTGATCTCATACTAAGGTCCATGAGAGATCCTTGTATTATATCAAGGAACTCAAATACATATAAGGCATTTATGATTTATTTAACATGAAATTAAATGGAATAAATTATACATCAAAACCCATATAAAACCAAAATATAAGTACACATACTTTCTATAATTGTATAATTGAACCAAGTTGGATCCAAGATTCATATAGTTTGTGCATCATCTAAGAGGGAATAAATATATTGACATGTACTTGTGGTCCCATTCAAACATAAAAGATAATATAATATTAAAAGACGCTACATGGATGGAAACAATTGATAAATGAGAAAATAAACTAATGGATATAGTGTGTTGGCTAAAATTACATGTGAGGATAACAATATATTTAAGTAAAAATATCCAACTATTGAAATATATATATTAATAAAATGAAAATAGTAAATGATTTAAAAGAAAGAGAAAAATTCATGTGCTAATATAAAAGAGGAAAAAACAATTTGAGTATAATAATTTACATTTTTTCTCTGATTTTATTTTCCAATCAATAAAAACATTAATATAATAAATATTGTGAAACATAATATGTGGAAATAAAATGTATCTTCCTAGTTCTCACCTTCAATTTCTTCCATTCATATTATTTTATTTTGATGAAATGGATTACTTATGATGAATAAAAGTTTGAAGTGTGAATGATAAGTTATATGGGATATTTTAAATAATTCAAAAAATAATCAATTATAAATGATTTAAATAAATAAAAAAATTAATTGGTAAGTAAAAACAATATATGAAAAAGTTTAATGTATAAATGTTGAATAAAATAACAGGGTGGTTTTTCTATCATGTCCGTCGAATCTTTGATACCAACTGATTCAAGATTAAAGGGGTGTCGATGATTGATGGATATGACTTTGTTGGTCCTAAATAAATTAGTTTCGTTTATTCATACATTTAAGTTGGATTTAAATAATTTAGTTATACCCCATTTACATTATAAGTTTTTTGAATTGTGGGGAGACACAAACATTATTATTCTTAAAATTAAAGATTAACAGGTCATTTTTTAACAATTATTAAACATTAAAAACATAATTCCAATTGTATAGATATAAATTTATACATAAAGTTTTGCAGATAATTAAAAATATATTATTAAAAAAATAATTCTATAAAAAATGAAAATAAAACTTTTTTACCCATTAGTTAAACAACATCAGTTTTGGTTTGTCTACTTAAATGAATTGCTTTGGACACTAGTCATTACAGGCTTTAAAAGGAAGACATTTTTTTGGTTCAAATTTCCTTATAATATATACCAGATCCAATGGATTCAATACCCACTAATAATCCATAAAAAGGGACAACTTTATATTCACAACATATAACAAGGGGTATGGATAAGATTCAAATATTGGTGAATACAAATAGTCATGAAACATTATATAAGAGAGTGATAAAATATTTAAACAGAAAACCCAAGGATGAACATGATAACCAATATACATGGACATGTTTTGGTTGGGACATGAATTGATATTTTTGTTATTTTTAATAGGATAAGAATTCATAAATGTAAGAAAAATAAAAAAAAAGGTTACAACCACAATGGAGAAAAAACAGAATCAAAATGATTTTATAATTGATTCTTGAATCTTTAAAGTTCAAAATGATACAATGGTGATAACCATTTATATTTCAGTAGTCAAAACGAACAAATAATTTGGTTTTCTTAAAAAAACAAAAAAAAATTATTATCACACAAATTATAACTTTTAAAACTTATATTATATTGTTCTGACATAATAATTTTGACTTTATGAATGTGCAGTGCTTGGATTTAAAATATAATAATTATATTCATTTCACGACCTATCTTAATTGAATTTATTTTCTTATTATTTGTCTTTAGATATAAAATTAAACCACAAGTTATATCCTTGTACTACAAAAATCTATCCGATAAAACATAACCAATATATAATAATTAATAAAAATAAGTTATGAATTTAAGTCTTACAAATCGACATGAATCCTTTAATTCGAAAAAAAAAACATAAAAACATAATTAATTTTCCTTAAATGTAAAAAATGGATGCAATATAATTGAAAGGATAGACAAAGTGACATGAAAGTGAAAAAACTGAGTTTTCATTGATAAAAATATTATTATTTTTTAAATAACATTATTGAATTTTACATTTATTTGTCTTATTTCATTACCTATATCATTCATTCGTAGATATACCACTAAAAAATTACAATACCACATCCAATTATATTTAAATTTATGTTAAATCAAAAAATATATATATATTTATAAAATTATAAAATATTGGGAGGATATTCTAAGAGATTTCCTTTCTATATATTCATGGCGCACATTTTCAATAAATCATGGGAAATCCATGGTATGGTTTACTTGATAAAATAATATCTTGAGAATGATAACAAAAATCCACAGTAATTCCAAGAATCATGACCTATTATACTTACTTAAAGTGTTATATAATGAACATGATTTACATTGATGGGTGATTTATCTCTTATATAAAATCAAAGAGAGAGATATAATGTTGGTTTAAAAGGTATGATATCATGACATAAAAGATGAATAAGTGCATTGTGATCATATTAGTTCCATATGGTATTCACATAGGTCCATTATGCATAATAAATTTTGTATTTATCTAAAGAGTGATGGGAGACAAGACAGAGACTTTGTGAGAAAATTTATCCCGGTTGGAAAGTAAAACATACCAGATAGAAGATAAAGATATTTAGAAAAGAAGAATCATATACATATAATTTTAGTGATTTGATAAAGTGGAGATTTAAGGATATTTTACTGATTCTTGTGAGTTTAGAAGATGTATTTCATTGAAAAACCCTATACAGGTCAATTGGGATACTATACATTAGGTTATAAGATTGATTTATAATATAGAAAATGATGTAGGGGATTCTAAATGTATAGAAATTTTGTTTCAACTTTCTTCCTCGCATAATGAAACCTCATTTATGGAGATCTGGAGATGGAATTATAGTTTGGAATTTTAATTTTGTGAATGAAAGATCTTATTAAGACTAGTACACATAGAACAAAACAATATAAATAATGTTAAGGGCCAAAATATGATTTCTACATTTCCATCATTGGGAATTGGAATGATCCTTTCGATGAAATACATTTTCATTTTAAACTCAACGAATAATATCATTAAATCTTATGACACATGGATACCACCACTACTGATAAGTTATTTCCATGTAAGAAAGTATTACAGTGGTTAGCATGAATTAGATTCTGCAGACTTGCATATGGACTAATATGTGAAGAATAAATAAAAAAATTGTTACGATATCATGAATTTGAGAATATGCTATAAATAATGAGGAAAAAATGAAATTACTAATCATGAAACTAGTAAGCATCAGTAAATCAATGGAGATATTAGCTATAATCTCATGCCTTTTATTTTCTATTAAATTCTAGTGGATACTGAATAATATTCTTTAGAACATTATTCTTTCTAAATGAAGCTTTCATATATGGAGTTTCTAAGAAGGTTTTAGAAAAATTCTTATTAAATGCATGTAGTAGTAGCTAATAGATCCTCATTCTGATATGATTCACAAGAATCTCCTTTAAAACAAGTTTCTGAAACAATAAATGGAGGAATCACCCATGAAAGAGAACATGGTATATATTTCAATGGATGGGGTATAAAAAATGAAAAAAATAAAGCATCATGCTTTTCGAATTAACTCTAACTAATATAAAACTATATACAATTAATACAAACCACTAAAAATAAAATAAATTTACCCAAATATTTTGAAAAAATCGAATGGAACCATGAAATTTAATAACATGATTTGTGTGTGTTAGAGTTAATTCTAATCTTCTATGTATCATTCCAATTTTATTAGATGAATCTAAAGAGATGAGTCTATTTTTAATATATGAAAATTTCATTGGAGTTTTTTATATATTTTATAATAATCATCAAAATATGTTTATAATTTTTTAAAATTATTCATTTCCTTTTTTTGAAATACTTATGTCTCAAGTTATTTATAAATAAATTATACGGATCATGAACAAAAAAAGAAAAATTAAATTTGAAAATATTTATATATTATTCTTAAAAATGTGAAATTTCTCAATTTTTAAAGATCAATGAGAATGAAAAAAAAAGTTTTTATTTTTAATTAGTATAATATTCTAAAAAACATAATTTAGCACATATTTTTTAAAATAAAAACATAATGAATTAATGGTCACCAAATAGTTAAAAACAATGATTAGATGAATCGTAATACTCAAATAGTAACAAATTCCCACATTTTAAGGACACAACATCTCATTAATTCCAATATACGAATAATGAATTCATGCTCGGTTGAACATGAAAATGATATGTAGAACTTAAAAATTAGATATCAAATAAAACTAATTTGGATCCCTATAATCCAAAATCCTATCCAAAATACATAACCAACAAAAAATAATTGAAAATTTATTGATGGATTTAAGTCTTACACATTCGCACAAATCCTTTAATTCACAAATAAACAAAAAAATAACAAATATGATGAATGAAATAAAACATTTTAAAAAGGTTGATCCAATTAATAGAAATTACTAAAAAATAAAATAAATTTATCAAACCATTTCAAAAAAATAGAATGAAACCTTTAACTTGATGATGGAAAGAATGAGGAGGATATGGTGTACAGAAATTAAAAAAAGGTGGAAAAGGAGGAGATTGACTGGGAAAATTTTTGAACCATTCCTTGATTTGTGCATGTCATCCTTAAATAGGGCTATATTAATCCTCTGTGTATCATTCTAATTTTTTTATATGTTTCTAAATAGAAAATTTTATATCGATGTTTTGTCTTAAAAGGATGATAAAGGGAATATTATGCTCGGTGTGGGAGTGCATGATATTGAAGTATGATGGAATGAGGTAGCCATGTGTTGCACCTATGAGTCATGTGTCTTTGTTGAATGTGGTAGTGTTACATAGAATGCATGGATATTTTTTTCATGGAGAATAAAAATAGTTCAAAATGATTCTGCTTTCTTCGGGTAAAACCAGGAGCCCAAATTTACAGAGTCGCTCACCACTTAAGGGGTTTGGTGGTAAAATTCAGGCTATCCAAACTCCACCAAAAATTTTTTATTTTAATTTAATAATATTAATATTAATGGTTGAATTTTTTTAAAATTTATATATTCATCTTAATAACTTAGAATTATGATTTAAAAACAACATATGCATCTAAATAATTAAGAGCCTAATTTAAAAACAAAATATATGAAGAAAAACTTTTCAATAGAAAATATAGAACAAAATTTTTGTAATTTTTCTTAATACAAAATGATATATGAATTATAAAGTGTGTGATGTGAAATTATCTAAAATAGAGTGTCTGATTGAAAATAGACTTCTTCATTGAGTTCGAAGTGTGGATAATTAAAACATCAATCATATTTTAATAACTTTATATACATAAGTTCTACATGATCTGAGATAAGGATTGAGAGAAATATATAAGAGAAATTGTATGAATTTAAAATTCCCTCTGGATTTCATTGGCCTTACTATATGATTGACAATGAATTTCTCTCATTTTTTGAATCCTCAAACTGAGATATACTTACTATAGAAATTTATAGATTATCAGATTCTGTCAATGATAATTAACACTTACTGATGATGGAGACTTTTTTATCAATGATAGGTGCAGGTGGTATATTTATAATAGGAATGAGATGCCTTCATCCTCTATTATATTTTTAATTTATAAAAAATAATTTTATTATAATATAATAATATATAATATATGAAGGTATATTATTATTGTTGGTGGTGACATTGTTATTATCACAAAATACATTATTTGACAACTAAATTGAGGTAGACTTTGAGGTTACTATTGATAGGGAAATGTTAAAAATAAACTAAAAAATGTCCATCCAAATGGCCTAGGGAGAGTGAAAGGAGTATCCCATAACAATTCCATATTTTTATTTTCTAGTGATTCTTATTTTTAACTAGAACAACCATAGTTCGACCCTTTAATAGTGCACAAAAAGGGATTTAATATTCTAAAAATTGTTGTTGTCTTCAGCACCATTAAAGGGGGGGAATTACCGTTCTAAAACCCCATTGATAAAGGCTCCCATTTATCAGCACTATTTAGCACTAATAAATTCCCCCCTTTATCAATGATAAAAATAGAATTTATAAAGACCCACATGTGGTCGTTTTTTGTTTAAATAATAGCACACTATAGAAAATACACTTGTAACCCCTATGAAAATACACCTTTATGAAAAAATATATTTTAATTAAAATAAATTTGAAATCACAAATACAAAGAATCACTATTATATATATTTCAAACAATATTTTATATAATTATATTTGAAATTAATATCCACAGACATTTAAAAACTTGAATGTTTCATCATCTTTAGCTCCCGCAAACCACTATCAATAATACCCAACCATGGTACAGTTTTTGAACAAACCAACCCAACTCGAGCAAAAGAATCCACCTATATAAGAAAGAAAATATTATGTCAGTAATACTATAATAAATTAAATTAAACATAAATATAAAAGAACACATTAATAAAATTTCAATTTTAAATAAAAGGACATACTTAGAGTCATATCGGTTACACCATGCATCGGATTGAGGTGGTTTGGATTCTAACACATTGAAAATGAATTATAAATCATTTTCATATAGTATCAATATAATCTGAATAAATATTCTTAGTTCTGAGTATGTTGCTTTTATTTTTTACTAAAATGTCATACTAAACTGAAAACAAGAACTTTGAGTAACACTGGTCACATTTTGTGTAGGGTAGATATGATTTTGATTTATACACATCAAAAATTAATTGTGAATTATTTTCATAAATTATAAAGATAATATGAATTCATTTTCTCAGTTTTTAATGAATGATTCATGTTTTGATATAAAATTTCAATTTTAGATTGATTATGGATACTTTGAGTCATATTGGGAACATCGTGTATCATATTTAGGTGTGAATAATTCCAACATGTCACAAATAAATTATGTATAATTTTATTAAATTATAAAAATAATATGAATGTGTTTTCATGGTTTTGAGTTTGTCACCGGTGTTTTTTAATAAAATTTCAATTTTAAAAAAAAGGCACACTTGGAGTCATACCGGTCACACCGTCGATCAGATTGAGGTGCAGGTGATTCATATATGTAAAAAATGACATATGATTTTTTTCAAAAGTATCAAAAAAATATGAATGTATTTGCTTGGTTTTTCGTATTGCACCTGTTTTTTTACCAAAATGCCATCTTAAATTGAAAAGACACACTTTGGAATGTACAAATCACATCATGTGTCATTTTGACATGATTTTGGTTCCTACATGTCACAAATGACTTATAAATAATTTTTCTAAATTATCAAGACAATAAAAATGTGTTTTCTTAGTTTTGGGGGAGTAAAACATGTTTTGAACTAAAATATAAATTGTAAACTAATAACATACAATTTGAACCATACCAAGAACACGGTGTATTGTATGGAGGTGAGACTGATTCCTAATTTCCAAAAATTACTTATGGGTCATTTCATAAAGTATCAAAATAATATAAATATGTTTAATAGGTCATGAGTATGTCACATGACATTTTTCTAAAAACTAATGTCAATTTTAAATAAAATGACGCACTTCAAGTCATACAGTTCACACTATGCGTCAGATTGAGGTGGGGATCATTCATACACATCATTAATGAATTATGTATCATTTTACTAGAGTATTAGAATAGTATGATTTCATTTTATCAGTTTTCAATATGTCACTTTTTCTTTTTACTAAAATTAATGTCAATTTTAAATAAAAACACATACTTTCAGGCATATCGGTCACACCGTGCATCAGATTGAGGTGGTATTGATTCCAACATGTCATAAATGACAAATGGATCATTGTCCTAAATTATCAAAACAATCCAAATGTGTTTTCTCAATTATCATTATGTCAATCGACATTTTTACTAAAATTAATGTAAATTTTAAATAAAAATACACATTTGGATTTATATCGGTCACATTGTGAATTGGATTGAGGTTTGGTTGATTTCTACATATCAGAAAATAATTGTGGATCATTATCCAAAAGTATCAAAGTAATGCTAATGTTTTTGCTCATTTTTTTGTATTCCACTTGTTCTTTTTAGTAAAATTAATTTCAATTTTAAATAAAAATACAAATTTAGAGTCATATCAGTCACACCATCCATCGGATTGAGGTATGACTAATTCATACCTATCAAAAATAACATATGTAATGTCTTACAAAATTTTCAAAATAATAGGAATGTTTTTTCTTTTTTTTTGTGTATTTCACTTGTGTTTTTTACAAAGAATATAATTTCAAACTGGAAACACAAACTTTGAGCCATATTAGTCACATCATGTGTCAGTTTGATGTGAGACTACTTCCTATATGTCACAAATGACTTATAAATTTTTGTTCAAAATTATCAAGATAATCAGATAATTTTGTCTTTGTTTTTAGTGAATGACACATGTTTTGAATTAAAATGTCAATTTTAAAATGATTATGAACACTTTGAGTCTCACTGGGCACAAGGTATCTCAAATTGAGATATGGTCAATTCCCACATATCACAAATGACCTATGGATCATTTTTTAAAAGTATCAAAACAAATTGAATATTTTTTCTCCATATTTAGTATTTCACTTGTATTTTTACTAAAATTAAGTTTTATTTTGAATAAAAAGTCACACATTGAGTCATAATGACCACATCATGCATCAAATTGAGTTTTGGATGATTCATACACATAAAAAATAAATTATGGATCAATTTTATAGAGTATAAAAAAAATATGAATGTGTTTTCCTTGTTATAAGTATGTCACTTGTTCATTTTAATAAAATTAATGTCAATTTTAAATATAAAGACAAAACTAAAGTCATATCGATCACATCGTGTGTCAGATTGAGGTACGGTAGATTTTTACATGTCAATAATGGATTATGGATCATTTTACTAATGTATAAAAATAATAAAAATGTGTTTTATTAGTTTTTAGTATGTCACTTATTCTATTTACTAAAATAATTTTCAATTTTAAATAAAAACACACTTGATGTCATACTGACCTCACCGTGTGTCGTATTGAGGTGTGGATGATTTTTACATGTCAAAAATAATATATTGATGGTTTTCATAAAGTATCCAAATATTCTGAACATTTTTTCTTAGTTTTGATTATGTGATGTGTGTTTTGAACCAAAATGTAAATTATAATCTAAAAACATACAGTTCAAGTCATACTAGGAAAATTGTGTATTTCATTGAGGTGTGGTTTATTGAGTATTTGATTTATTAATTTCATTCAAGCATCTAAAAGAATTAAGAAAATAGAGAACATGTTTCATTCTAAAGGATGATGAAACCTCATGCTACATCAAACACTTCATGTTTAAGGCAGCATGTGGTTTTCTCTTCCATCACAAAAGAATACGTTCTTTGATTTCTATAATATTGCAGATAGTTGAAAGAAAAATATGAATTTCCAAAAGATCTGTGAAAAAAATAATTAATAGATAAAAATGATAAAAAAAATTAAGTTGTAAATATTTGATAAAATGATGAAATAATTAATTATGTCGTAGGAATTAATCTTTTCAAGATGGTTTTATACATTCTTAACCCATTTCCTTATTTTTATTATTTCAGTTGCAGTATTGATGTCCAATATTTCAGGAGCACAAGCATCTTCAAACAAACCACCCCAACCTAAGTAAAATAATCCACCTATATTATAAAACAATGATTATGTAGGTAATACTATAATGAAATAAATTAAACATAAATATGAAATAACACATTAATAAAATATAAATTTTAAACTGAACCCATAAAAAAAATTTCCTACTAGGTACATTCTGTATCAGATTGAGTACATGATCCTATTATAAGAATGGATCATCTTTATTGATGAATTTATTTCACAAAACATAGATACCACTAAATGATAAAAGAGATCACAAATTAATTAAACAAAATACTAATATTATTTTAATCATACACTCTGTATAATTCCATGTGAAAAGTAATAACCAGGGTGTCTGGATCCTTGCTGATAATATCTTGAAGGTGGGTAAACATTCTGTCCATTGTCTATATGAATTCATCTGATCTTGATTTTTCATTGGTTGAAGCCTTAATCTAGGATTTGGTATTTTTTTCTAAACACACATGTTTCTCCTCATTGTCATCAACTCACAACCTTCTTTCATATATTATTTCAATATCCTCTTTTGAGGCATTAACACAAATATCAGTTTCATGCATTTCTTCCTTTAAATATATTCTGAGCTTTAAACACTCCCCTCCCTCTTCAGGGATAATGGTTTTTTGATAGTATATGATTTATATCATTAATTTTAAAACATAATAACCATAATATTTTATATTTGTTTTTTTCATATACTACAAAAACATTGAAAAAAATAAGTAATTTGTTAAGATATGTGTTTTTATGGTGAAATATTATTATATATACTCTGATACTTATCAACTTGTGAAATTAGAAAGGCTCCCTATGAACATATACTATCCTCAATACATGATTTTTATGATATTTAAACACTAAAATATCAAAATATATTTCTCATTAAAACATAATATAAAATTTAAAACTTTAATTTTACCTCTAAAACATTGGATGTAGTGTATTACAAATTGAAAAGCATTAACATGTGTGTTTGGTTTTTTGGGTATCCATGCAGTAAATTCAGAAAATAAATATTTTAAGAATACAAATTGACCATAAAGATTACCCAATTCTACCTAAAAAAGAATAAGTAATGAAAAGAATGAAAATATATTTTATGTGATTAAATTGTATAGTTTTACCCCTGCATCATTGGTAATAAGAAGAGTATGGAATACATAAGTTTTCTTTCAAACATTGTGGCCAGTTTTTCCAATATTTAATCAATTTTAGTGGATTCTATTTTGTTTTGGTCTATAGAAGTGATGTGAGTACTAATGAGTCCATATTAATATTCATATAATTTTCCCATAAATAGTATTGGGATAGATACCTACAAAAAATATGAATTGTTTTTAGTCATTATTAATATTTTATATCATCTATTAAAAATCATGAAAATACACCTCATATATACATTTAAAATTGAGACTCTTATATATTCATTATTAAGGATTTCATTTACATTATAAAGATAAATAATGTCTGAAATGGCATCTCCGTATATTTTTTCTTCAAAATCAACATTGTGACTACTACCACATTATAACCTTATATCTATAAGAAATATCAATGTTACTAAATATGGACATTCATCTAGTGGGGTAAATGTGCTTTGTGATGATATTTTCAATTGTTCTATTGATCCATTAGAGCATTTTGATTCAACCTTTTATTGAATCCTCTTTCCTTTGTCCATCTATAATAATATTCATCATTTTAGACCTTTTTATGTTAATTATAAAAGGTTTAGCATGAAAAATAAATTTTAATTCAACATGATGTTTTAGAAGATCTGACGGTCATGCTATGAATGTTCCAATAGCTTGCTCAACCATTTTAATATCAGTTTCATTATTTGGAATAGGTATCTCGGTGCTCAAGTCATGATCTAGGCTAATCTCCACTCTCACATGGCATGTTGGAAGTTTCCTATTGTATAGAGTGTCTTCTTGGATATTGAACATGATATCCCTCACAATAAGAAGATGATTGTGTTTTGATAGATATAAATCATAGTCATTTTACCCTTTAGAATATTTGTACAGGAAAGGTATCAATTCTTTCTCGATTCACATTTCATAGAAACAATTATGATAATAATTACTAACACATCTAAAATAGCATTTTGAGGGTAATGGACCACATCAATGTTTTTGGGGGTATCATTACACAGTGGTTGTTCATGAGTTGTTTCTTCTTGTCCCCCCCCCCCCCCCCGTAACATTTTCTATCAACTAAGAATACCCATGAATGTTTTCTTCAAGGGTACATATTCCTGCATCACTTCAATTTGTTTATCTTTATCCATTTATTCTTTTTATTTTCTCATAATATTTTTGGGGTGTCACCCCAAAACCCAAACATCAAATAGGGTCATACTTTTTTGGCTTGTTCAATGAAACTGATAGTAGGTGCTCATCTAGGATAACAATTAATGATTTCTATGTCTATTTCAGATATAAAATACAAGAAAACAATTAATAAATTTGATATAATTGAAATTTAAAGAATATTTTTATTATTATTTCATAGTTACACATGATTACCATACTTTTTTGTGTTTTCATCTATTAGTAGACCCTATTTATTATCACATGAGTCATTTCAAAACTCGTTATGTGGAATGGAAGTGGATTTGGATTTCAATTCATAAATTAAATATAAATAAAGTAACACAGTTATATTGTTGTTTCATTTCACATTAAATTATTATGGTGGATTTAAAATATTTACCAATTTTTCTTCAAGTGATGTGTACCTCATCCTTGATTTACAATATGGGTACGTTGGTTTTTATGCCCATTGATTATTTTAACCACTTAATTATTTTTTTATAAATTAAAAATTCATAATCAAATTGATTAATACACGTGTTTTAAAAAAATGTATTACCAACCACTATGTACCTGAGAAATATCTTCTCATAATGGACAGTAAACACATCCCATGCTTCTTGGAATATCATGTGTGCATATATATGTGGGGGTGCAGGATTATTTTATCTTTATAATCATTGAGATGAAATTTTGTTAGAATTGTGTAAAAGCCTCTATGAGTCTTTATAGAAAACGTTAACATGAATTTCTTGTGAGATTCACCAGCTATAAATCCACTCTACACGGGATAATTAATAGTATGTTAATGTTTCAACATTTTATTTTTTAGTAAAATAATCAATGGATATCAACATTTTACCTTAATCTCTTCCCAAATCAGTGTATTAATCATAGGAACAACATGGTTCCATGAATCTACATCAATCGGCACACGCTACCAAGTGATTAGAACGATTAAACTACTGAACTTGGCCTTATTGGGCTTAGCATGCCAGTCGTGCACATTCCATATGACCTTGAATTTGAATCCGTTGATATGCGCGAAAATATTTTTTTCTAAAATTTTCATACTATGATGATTCTATTTTTTTGGGACATCAGTTCTTCATAGTCAACCATTTACTTAGGTTCAACATCATTAATAGGTTGTTTCTCTGGATTGGTAGCATCATCATGTATATAAGGGTGTTGTTCCTATACACTAGAAGTACCATAAGGTTAAGATAACTGTTGTTCCTCAGGATTGGGATCATCAAAACATGAAGCACTGATTATCTGTAGAAGTATCTAAATATTTAGTCTAGATTATATAATATTAGTAGTGAACAAATAATAACATGAGGTAATGTAATTAATATTATTAATAAAATATAACTTTATTATTGAACTCTCTTTTTTTAATGGATGAAGTGATTTGACCTCTCTATTGAGTATCCAAATACCTTTATTGTGGTCTCCCCTAACATAAAATACCCCATATACATTGGGACCACTGTGAATTGATTGAAACTTCCCATTAAAAGGGCCATCCCTAGTTGAATTTTTATCTAACCCTTCAGTGGTTTTGGTAAATAATAGGACAATTAACCACTTTTAGGTTTTTAGATCTTGAATATAAAATACTTTTACTATCAATGATTCCATTATAAACAATTCATATTTGTACCCTTTCATATTAAAATCCACATTCACAAATCCCAATTGAACATTTTTAACAACACTCTTGTTATCAACCCACTTGCATTGAAGTATCGGTACATAGAATGTTGTATAATCCAACTCTCATATTTGTTTCATGATGCCTGATGATAACATATTCACATAAATTGGATTTCTTTCCATGGTACCAGATACATGCATTTCTTCATCCAAAAGTGTAACTCCACTATTTTTCATGGTACTTTATTCACCATGTTCATTTGTATAGAACTTATAACCATTAATTACATAACCATTATAAAATAATACATGCACACTTGTTATTATGGATATCCATCAAAGTCATTCTAAAATTGAATCTGGATTTTCATCCTACTCATTAAAAAATATAGTCTCAAAAACATCCTATAATATATTGATTATGTGTATTTGATATCCCTCATTTAGATCTTGAAGGATTAATATTCCTAATAATTTCATTGTAGGTTTCAACATATGGATAAACCTCTAAACTGTTATGAAAAAATATAAAGGTGGTCTTGATCCCAATCTGTAATATTGATACTGACAACATATTTTCCATAAATTTCTTCACCCAAAATCCATCAGGTGTGATGATATTTTGATAGACCAATGATTTCCATTCCAGATAGGTGTTCGATACATAATTAAATGGCTTCCTCAACAATATATCACTTTATAATACAACCCTCTGGATGACTTTTATTTTTTTTCCTTTAAAAATATATATATATATATAGCTGAATGGGGTAAATCCATCTATAATGTAAAGCACAATATGGTTCAATATCTCTCACCAATTAAACCATCATATCAATGAATTTTATCGAGAATAACATTTATAATTCATATAGTATAACAAAAATTTCCTTTTCCATTCTTATCAAATTCACCAAGTCATTAACTTTTCTACATATAGCTCTAAAAAAACAAACAGACCTTAGTTAATATAAGATGAAAATTCTTAGGCAAAATGAAACATAAATATAAAATCGTTAGATTTTACATCAAAACATGAATGACATTTTATTTTTACAACCATTTAAATTTAAATTATTCATTGACATGATATTCATTATATTTTGTGCCTACCACTCTAGGACTTTTACATCAATCCAAAAGTTTCATAAAGATATATATCCTTCCAAGAAATAGTGTAAGAAACTTGAGGAAGAAAATTCTATTTTTACCCTTCAATGGAGACAACTCTTCTTGTATTATTATATCAATCATGTGCAAATTAGCCTTAAATCTATTATTTTATTTGTCAGTGTCATTTATTAATGTTCCAATGACATTATCACATACATTTTTTTCAACATTCATAACATCAATAAAAATTCTTGACTTGTAGATAATTATAGTAAAGTAACATAAACAACTAATCTATTTTTCTAACCAGTTTGTGTAAGTTTTTTTGAAAAAGGTTTACCAAAATACGTATCCATATATTTTACTTTCTCAAAAGGTTGATCACCTTTTAGGTGAAACAGTTATCTACATTCTTCTAAAATCACATCAAATCATGTCATCCAAGAATGGTACTTATTTCATCGGAGAAGAAATATGAGATATTCTAGAAATAGATTAATCAATTAATGTTTCAACCTTATTAACTATGTACCTTTTTCAGAAATAGGAAACCCTTGAGTTTCTTTAATGCTATATCCTATCAATTTTTCATAATCAAGAAAGTCATTTATCGTCTTGTAAAACATGTCACTCAACATGAAATATTCATTTCTATAAGCATCATACAACATAACTTCTAAATCCCACAAGAATTTCAACTCATAAAGAAATGGATCCAAATAAACATAAATGTCATTATCTACCTGCTTTGGTCCTGATATAATAATAGATAACATAATTTATTTTATTTTTATTCATAACCATAGTGGAATGTTATAATTTACCAACATAACTATCCATGTATAGTGATTTTATCTTTAAAACACAAAAGGATTCACTCCATGTATAGATATAACCATATGAAGGTTTCTTGAATCATTTCCTAATTCAAGAAACTCATGATCAATTTTCTTCCACTAAAGAGAGTCTATCATGTGATAAACTTTCCCATATTTGTTTCATGTATCTACATGCCACATCAATTAACATGCATATTATCCACTTCTATATATGAACATAAACCATGGAATTATTGGAAAGTACAATAACACTATTGTATAACCCAATTCATCATTCTTGTATAGGTAATAAAAAAACTTCTAGCATTCATTTAGTGATTTGTGGTCCTTTCAAAATAGAATACGTTTATTTGGATAGGTGTGAATTATTTTTTATATCATACCCATTGAATTTATCATTAATTTAGAATCATATGTTCAGCTAGGAAGCTCATTATGTTCTAGGATAAAATCATACAAGGGAGAAAATAGTTTAGAAAAATTTAATTCACTCTATCTATTACTATATATTAAATTATATAGCTTTATTATGCCTGAAAATGTTTCATATTTTGTTCATCCAGCATACAATGGTGCATTTTCACAACTCTTTTAACTTTTCAAACAATTTTGGATAATTATGAAATTCATCTTCAGTTTTCTTTATTATTTCCTCAATATGATCTTTATCAACTTTTACACCTTTAATCACATCCCCAATATACAATTCTTCATCATTTTCACATGTAATCATATAAGATGATCCATAAAACACAGTGTTATACCAATCACTATCTATATTATCTTTTCTACCAGGTTTATTCCAATATTTATAACATCGATCTATTCTATGACAGATAAAGTTTTCTTCTAACCCCTTTTGAATAATTTGTCTTGAATAATAATTGTTTAAACACAAGAAAAGGATTTTAGAATGTTCATATGTACGATTTTTCAGAAACATGAGGAACTCTTTCACCCCATCTTCATACTCTTTTATCATATGATTGGAATCTAGCCATTTTTTAGTCATATCCATACTATTTTATTCAATGAAATTAATATTTATAAGAATAAATAAATACACACAAATGGGCATTTAATATAAGGGTATCCCAACATTTTAATGTTTCAAAAAAATCATTTGGCTTTAACGGAAATGGGTAATTTAATTTAAGAAAAGAATAACTCCATTGGTGGTAGTTGTTATCATTTGAATTCCACCATTTTGAAGTCAATGTGAAATTTAAATAATCATTTATTTGAATCATAATTGAAATCCAAAATATCATAATCATTCTAAAACATCATATAAATCTAATTTATTTACTTTAAAACCAATCATGTACCCTAAAAATCACATTTACATTATAAAAACTGATGAAAATACTACTATTGAACATAATAATGAAATAAAATAAAATTTGTGTTACTTATTTATGCATAATCCTTTGTGTACTGATGAAATTATAAAAGTTAATCGAATAATTTCCCCCTTAGATACATTTTTGAACATAAAATCCAAAAAAATCAATTCTAATTTTGAAACTCATTCAACGCTCAATTAAAAGTATACATAAATATTCTTTTCATTGTAATTTAAAACATAAAATGTTGCATATAATACCATAACTCTTTATTAGAGAATTGAATTTTTTGAAAAAATAATAATAATTGTATAGAATTATAACATATAAAAAAGTATAATTTATAGAAATAAAATTTTAAAAAGTATAAAATTATTAAATTTCTGATAAATTGAAAAAAGTATACAAGTTTAAATGTAAAAATTAAAAATTAATATATAATTATGTTAGTATATAAAATTATAGACATATATAGAAGTATAAAATTATATAAAATTCATAAAACAATATATATTTTAAATAAATATACATAATTCATAAATGTATATAAATTTATAAAACTACATAAAATTACATATATGTTAAAAAGTATAAATAATTTATACAATTACATAGTTTTAAAATTTTATAAAAGTAAATAAATTATAATATATAAAAGTAAAATTTATGAAATTATAAAATTATAATAATTTATTACTATAAAACTATAATTGTATATTAATTTATAAATCTAGAAAACTATAAATTTATCAATAATTATTAAAATTTTATATATGCACTATATATGTATAATACAATTACTATAAAATTTATAAAATTATATAAATTTATAAATGAATAAAACTATGAAAATATAAATATTTAATAAAAAATATTATTAAATTATATTAGTATAATATGATATACTATAAAATTTATATAATTATATAAATTAAAAAATGTATACAAATATAAAGTTATAGGTTTTAACCAAATTTTATATATTAATTAAATAAATATAACAAGATATACTATATGATTTATAGATGTATACGTAATTATAAAAAAATACACATCTAGACATATAAATATAAAAAATTATACTCTTAAAAAATTAAAATTTTCTATTGATTATTATTTTTAAATTTATAAAATTAAAAATTGATGTTAATAAAGCTAAATAAAACCCTAAATAATATCCTAAATAACACCCATTTTAAAAAAATTCATTTTAAAATTATTAAAAAATTTATAATCATATATGGAACATCACTCTATCCTCGAATGGCCCGAAGGCCTTTGATTTTTATTTATTTTTGTAAAATCCTCTTTTTCAACTGGCTTGAGAGGGAACCCTTACATGAATCGTAGTCATAAGAGGCATAAGTCCCAATGCATGTTCTGAAGTCCCAATGACCTAACTACACTAGAAATTCCCCTCCCTAACATCTATTTAATGATGGCGCCTAGATCACCACCTCGCATGACTAGTCGACTAGCATTACCCTATACAGAGTTGTGTAGTACCTGGTACTAATGGCGGTTTCTATACCATCTCATTCTTAATATTTAGTTAACTCTATTGGTGGATAATACTCATCCATGATTCCTCTTCTAAGGCTTTATCCCAAGTGGTTTGATCTCATAATATATATCAGAGGCCCAAGGTCCTGAGAGCTGTGATGGTCCAATGGCCTTATTGCATTAGCATGTCCAGGGACTGCACTCTTTCCTACATCATTCTTATTTCATTACCTGCATACATCATTCCTACGTCACTTTTACATCATAAATCTTCTTATGAGTCATGCCCGGACTCAATCATGGGTCTTTTCGATTCTAATAATGAGCCTTTACCACTCCGGTATAGGCTCGTTGGCAACTACTTTTCCTATCACCAAATAGAAAAATAAAATAGCACATTAATTATTAACACTCGTGAACTACCCACATCTGGCTATAAAACTATAACTACTGTGAAAATGATACTAATGACTCCCTCAAATCAATGAACAATCAAACCATAGGCTAATAACATACACAATATCTACTGAAAACATGAGTACCCCAATCACAATCCCTGGAGAAAAGGGTGATGTGGATAGTGTTTACAGGTGAGTGGCTTTAGAAATTAGTTGTGTGTGGGTGAGTGTTAGTTTATTATTAAGGAGTTTAAGACATGGAAAAGGATGGTATTGGTTGATATGTTGATCCTTTACAACCTTTATGTTTATTATGGGTCTATTTAATTGGTTTGTTGATAAGAAGTTAAGACGCATGCATTGGGGTTTCGTGAGGTGCGGCTAAAGAAATAGTGTGATCTGTAGTTCAAAAAAGAAAAGTTGGCACATAATTTAGATTTGGAGAGACTGATTCATCGAGAAAGTTGACCAGTGGTAGCATTGAGATCCAGGGATAGTGGCGGAGGAACTCTGGTTCCATGAAATCTTGATGGCGTGAACCGTGGTAGCCCTTTGTTAGGGTTCTTTTTATAAGAACTCATATGTCTTTTATATATTAATATATAAGTATATATAAATGAAAATATAATAAATTTATATTATTTAATTATATCTTTTATAATTTTATAATTATTTAAATAAATATTTTTATAAATATTTTTATATAAAAAATATATATTTATTTAATTATATATATTTATATAATTATATATGTTTATATATTTATAAATTTATTTATTAATAGATAAATACATATATATAATAACAATATTTATTATTTAAATGTATTTATAATAATTTGAAAGTTATTTAAATATATTTATTTATTTATTTATAATTTTATAAATACTTTTTTAAAAACATTATATAGATATTTGAATTATTACAAAAATATTTTTATATATAATATTTATATTAATTATAAAAATGAGTTTTTTAATTAATCTATATGAATATATATTATTCTTTGAGTATAAATATAACCATTATATGTATATTAATAATATTTTTTATTAAAAAAATTTATCAGCATTAAGAATAGTGTTGATAAAGATCAACAATTATTAGCACTAAAAAAGCACTGATAATGGGAACACCATTATTAGTACTTTCTTAACACTGATAAAATTTAACTTTATCAGTGCTATTAGATAGCATGGATAAAGGTTCCCCTTTTATCAATGGTTTTTGTTTGGTACTGATAAAATCAGATGCTATGAATGCGCTGATTTATGGTAGTGTGGGTTGTGGGGGATCTATTAAATGACTTGAAGGCCTTAAGGCACAAAGAACTTAAATAAATGGCCCGAAGGCCTAGTGACACAATGACCTATTACATGGCCTAAATCCCTAATTCCCCAAGACCCCACCATGAAAAAAACCCCCTTGCCTTCCTGCATTATCTTTCCCGAGCATGTTGTCCCGATGTCATGTTTGTGTCTGATCATCGTTATTTCCCCAAACATGGACTTGAACATTTCTGTACTAACCGCTTCATGAATGAACTCCACCTCCAACCTTATCACCAAAGACTTCCTTTTCACCTTCATACTCCCCACTAGTCAATAATTACTCCAACACAAAGGCTGAAGGCCCGCCATTAATATCCTAAAGGTCCAATGGCCCGTACGACTAGATACACTGCCTGAAATCCCAATTCATGTGAATAATACTATTACTACCAAAACTATAAATTAACCATATGACCACACTTTTATATCCACCTTTTGAAAACCATGGTCATAGGCATCCAATATCCATGGTTTTTGTAAACCATGGCTATAGGCCAACATATATCTATGGATATGTGAAACTATGGCGGTAGGTTATGCGGGAACCACCAACAAATGAGGGAAATTGTCTGGAAGGGCCTATTACAGCGGTTTTAGAAAACTGTGAAAATTTCCCCCCATAATTTAATCTATTTTCAAGGTTTTTTAAACTGTGGAAATATTCCTCCTGAAAATTACAAAAAACCCAGTGTTTTGGACATCTTTGGAAATTGGCTTCCATCAAAAAATATTTTTTTAATTTTTTCCATTGATTAATAATTATAATTTAAAATAATTATATATACATTTATATGTATATATATAAATATATAAGACTTTAGTGTAGTGTTAAAGTGCTGGAAGGATTATAAAAGATGTTGCAACATCAAACCTCACCAAGTACATTTATTTTTCCAAAGACTGCTATTATAGTTTAGTAAACCGCAGAAATATTTTTATGGAATGCAACCTATGGCCACAGTCCACGTTGACTATGGATATCGATCACCTATGACCATGGATTACTAAATCATCCCAATAAAATCCATTGTAATAGAATTTTTCATGGTCCACATGAACCATAACCATAGTCTATTGTAAGAGAAGCTATTAGGAGGATTTTTTAAATCTTGGGTGTAGGTTTGAAACTGTGGCCTTAGGGTGGACCCCGTTGCAAGGAAAATATAGTCCATTATTCAAGTAAACTATGGAATTGTGTTTTGGACATATTTTTAAACTGTGTAAATAGTATTATTATGTAATTTTATACATTACCCCTCTATAATATCTCTTATAGTAGTTCCACTCCTACAGTGTTGCAGTACTCCTATAGTACCACAGAAATTTTCACTTGTCTGATTTTTATCCTAACTCTTATGGGGGATCACGAGGTGAATTTTACACTCTTTAAAGCCCCCAATTATAGATTCATCTGATGTGCAATTCAAATGTAACATAAAATACGATTCTATGCATACCAAGTAAATAAAATTTTAAATTTTTTTAAAAAAAATTAAAGAATAAGGGTCATTGATAGAGATGTAAAAAGGGGAAAATGAAAAAAAAAATATCAACCTTTTGAATATAAACATTATATAAACATAATAATAATAATAATAATATTATTATTATTATTATAGTTTGATAGGTATACCTCCCACGCATTATAAATATAAAATATATAGAAATAATATTACATTTTAATATATATTAATGTATGTGTTACATGATTTGTTAGCGATGGTAACTATTTCATCCTAATATGAGAATTATACAATCATCAGAAGGGGTTGAATTAACCAATTTATAAAATTATAGTGTTTTATGAGAATTAAATAATAATATTAAATGAAAATAAATTATAGATATTCAAAAAAAATTATAATAGTTCAGATCAAGTTGATCCTATACTTACTCTTCACTTCTCTCAAATGTAGAGATACATGACACACACTAAAATGAAATCTGTGAATGTTGATAGAGAGTCATAGCTATTTACAATTGTATTTTTAATCCATATAGGTTCAACCAACATCATTCCATTTTTACCCTCAAAGGCATAACCCATCTAGCGTCATTTTAAAGTAGAGGAAGAACCATTTATGCCTTTATCTGGATCAATACACAACTAAAATATCATTACCTTTTACCGGGTCCCTCCACATTGTGAGGTATTATCCTTCTAAACATGACTCTTATTCATGTATTTTTTGATAATGGTCCATCACATTCCTTTCTTTCTTCTCATGTGGTTAAAAGTTTGGGATTACACATGGAAATGATGTATCATTACATTATTATCAAGACAACCCTCGAACAATAGGAGTGTAGGGGATTCAAGATCCCAATAAGTTTCATTACCATTGATGCAGTACAGTTTCTCTGGGTGTTTACAGTCTTAGATATGGATGTTTTTATCTAATATTTGTAATGTACTATATAGTGGAATTTAAATCCTATATTTACTACTATGCTCAATAAGTTGTGATCACATCCCTAGATAGATCTCTTCAGGTATTTAGGTGGGTGGGATATAAATGTTGGTAGAGAGTGAACATTATTCTAAATGGATAGAACCATCTTGGGTCAATTAGTATCAATAACCTTTGGTACTCTTGATGAAACTATAAATAGGACTCTTCTTTCAATATTGGATCAATATTGACACGTCTTTATGAACGATTTATTCGGTTTACCACGCAAGTGGGAAATTTTTTTGTTCTATTGATATAATCACAAAAGATTTTCGTATTTCACTCCCATATTATAAAATTTATCATACAAAGTTGTAATAATTTAAGGTCTAGCTAGATTATTTTGGAAGAAATGATTTATTATTCCCATCACATCAAATCATACTATACCGGTTTTATCCGTAATGAAAATAGATGTTTCTCACCGTTAATGTATTGATTTTCATAAATTGAGTCAAGTTATGATCAAAAATAATTATCCACTTCTTGGAACAAATTATCTATTTGATCAATTATAGGGATCCATGTGGTTCTCCAAGATATATATACACTCAATATTTCATCATCTTAATTTTAGACGATTGGATATTCTAAATACAACATTTCGAAGTTGATATGTCTATTACAAATATGTTTCCATTCCCTTTGGTATGCCTAATCCACTTGAAGACTTCATGGAATTGATGAATCATATCTTCCAAAGACACCTTGATTATTTTTTGTGGTATTTATTGATTATATTTTGGTTTATTCTAAAAATGGTAATGGTCACAAGGAGGACTTGGAAATGGTATTGACCACATTGCATGATCATAAACTATATGTGATGTTTTCTAAGAATGAATTCTGGATATAAGAAGTTTATTTCCTAGGGCATGTCATTTATAAATATGGCATATCAGTTGATCCTGTAGATATTAAAGAATCCATATCATGGTAGCTAGCCAAGAATATTTTCTATATATTTAGTTTTTTAAAATTAGTATGATATAATCAATGATTTATCCATGATTTATTGAGAATTGATTCTCCTATGACTGCTCTGATGAGGATGCGTATTAAATTCACAGAGAATGATGATTGTAAAAAAATCTAGAGATTAGATATAATTTCACCTTATAACCCATTATAATCTTTCAAAACCATGTTAGGGTTATATGGTATATTGATATATGTATAGATATAGTCTTGGTTGTGTCCTTATACAAGAAGATCAGGTTATAACCTATAGTTTTAGGTAGTCTCAAATGTATGAGAAGGATAATATGACACATGACCCTGAATTAGTTTTATTTGTTCCAGAATTAATGTTTTGGTGTCACAATATCTTTAGAGAATGGTTCATAGTATTCATTGATCATATTAGTTTGAAATATATCTTCTCTCAGTGATACTTGAACTTGAGGAAGTAAATATATATGGAATATCTCAAAACTTTTGACTTTGACTTGGTGTGTATACCCAGGAAAGATAATTTTTCAACAGATGCCTTGAGTTAGAATTAATATAATGAAGATCTCAAGGAATCTCAAGACTAGTTATAACTGATGAGTTTCATGACTAACATCCACATTGATTGTTCCAAACAAAATGAGAATATAGTTTTCTTCATATTTAATCTTATTCCAGACTTGTGGATTTTATAAAATAACCTCAAATATAAGAGCATGATTTCACCACTATTAGGTCGAGCCTAAATGGTGGGGAGAATTATGATGGTTGGAAATTTTATGTAAGCTCTTTTTTATGTTTTTAGAATCAAATTACATTCCCTCGATCTTGAAAGAGACAACTTCCTTTAGTGTATCCAAATTCAAAATGGGATATTCATTTGGGTATTCATTAATGTACAAGGAGATGGAAACTAATTTTTAGTGGTTAGGTTTGTAACACATGATTTTATACTACATTATGAAGTATCTAACCTATCAGTAATTATATTCTGAGAATCAAAGAATATATTATATATTTCTTTTTATTATTATACCTATATGTAAGTGGGAGTATATTTTGAAGGAATTTTCCACTGATCTACCAAGGAAGCTTATGAAGCATGGTTTTATCTGGGTGATTATGGATCAAATCAATTTGTCAGTACACTTACTCTTGATTAGAGAGTCTAACACAGTAGAGGATTTGAAAATGTTATATTTTTGAGAAGTGGTCAGGTTACCTGGATTTCTAGCCCCATGGATATTGCCAAAATTTATATTAGTTTTTTTGGGAGTAAAAATCATCTTTTAATTCATTACACACCTCGGTTCCAAACACATATTAGGGTGGATTCTTAGTCTCAATAGTACTGTCAAATCATTGATTGTTTTTCATGTATGGATAACCCATTGGAAAGAATCATCGATGTCCTATAAAACTGAAACTACAATAATATATATGCTTTTAAGATCATGTATTCCTCATATAAATATGAAAATATAGTTTACCATTCATGTTCCAACTAGAAATCATTTTATGAGAAGGAAATTCATTCATTTCCCATACAAGCACAACATGCATTTGAAATTTTTCTTTCAAAGAAGAGTTATATGTGTAGAGACATATGGTCTGAATATGATTCAACACTTTTATTAATGGTTACAAGTACATTAATATACCATTTTTAGGGTAAGAAAGTACACATATGAGTACACTCAATAATGTTTTTGGTTTTTTATACACATCTGTGGAGGAAGGTTATAAATGTGAATGAAAACTGACCATGTATTGTGTGAAGTAAGAATCTGAAAAAACAAATTAAAACTATCACATGAAAGAAAAAACCTAACATTATTCACCTTAGGTGAAAATTTAAGATATCATGCATAAAATTATTCACATGATAATCCATCTATGGGATGAACCAGATAATAATTATACTTAATTCTCTTAACAAAATTATATCAAATGTTTTTTTAGATTTAATCAGACTTGAAAATATTTGGGAGCATAGAAATCAATGGAATGTTTCACATTACATTTTTATGAAATAAAATATGGTGTTCTATATGCATTTGGATTCAATTGATATGTACAACATTATTCACAATAATTTAGGCTTATAGTGTCCTCTGAAAATAAGCTTCCATATTTCTGGAAAACATGAATTTTATTATTTGATAATCCAAGTTGACATATTAACTTCAAATCCATATAATGATTTCATAGAATATATGCATTATCAATAAGTCCATTTAAAATATAATAGTATAATTTATTAATCTATTAAAAAATACATATATGGTTTTACCCTGATGCAATCACATTAAAAATTCTATCTTTGTTAGTTTACCACATGGAAAAAATAAAGGAGTCAAAGCAACTTCTATTAATTTTTTCAGTCTCTAAAAATCATAATTTTTATTAGTTTGATCTTTTTTAATCATAACATTGTCTTCTATAATTGAAATAATTTATTTCTCATGATGAAAAATAAATGAAAACTAAACAAATATAAAATTATACATTCCACTCCTTCATATCGATCATGAACAGTCTATGATTAATTTTTCTCTTCAATGTGATACCATACATAATAGTTCATCAAAAAACTTACTTTTATATATATATTAGATAATTTCTTCATGATTCAATAGAGGTATTTTGACACAATTATAATTGTGAGAACATATTAGTCTTCAATATCATGTATTATTAAATGAAAATTCTAAAAACCAACTTATTTTGAAACTAAGTTGATATTTGATTAGTATAATGCATCCAAATTATACACGTTATGATAAAAAAATGTTGTTAATAAAATAAACATAGTATACTATAATTATAAAATTCATGAATACCATGAATATTTTGCATACATATTAGGATGAAAAAATAATTCTACAACTAAATTCATATGTTTTATCATGGGAATTTTTTAATTGAATAACATGTTTCCAAACAATATGAAAAGTCTCATATTTGATATAGATGTTTTTATTAGGGAAAAAACATATAATAAAAACATAAAATCATTCAATATCATGTGTCTATGAATCATAACAAATAAAATAATCCAAATACCAATTTTAATCTGAAAGTCATCAAAGTAGTCTAATAGCTAACCAATCAAAGCATAAGAGATGGCATATTCTATAATTAATGCATACTAGTACTGACTCATTAGAATTTTAAGACATGGAATATGAAACAAATAATACATAATACTAGCACACCATTAAGAGAAAAAATCTTGCATAAAGTAACAAGAAATACATTCTACTAGAAAAAATGTATATTCCTTATCCAAATAAGTTTTCAATGTTTTAAAGCATAATCTAGGAAAAAATATATTTAAGAAAATAGAATTTATCAATGGAAAATTGTATTTTACATATTTAACACTTTTAACATAATAAATATTAAATTTATACAAAATATATTTACCTCTTAATAAATACCCAAGTACCCAATATATAGGTTATAATAGAGAAATGTGATTTAATTATTAAAAAATAATAAAAACTCTAAGAGGATATGTTTTCAAAAAATAAAATCTTATTCAATTAAAGTATAAATAAAGAACTAACTCATACTTAAAAACTTTACTAAATATAATAAAAGAAGTGTTTTTTAATAATGTTTGGGTTAAAAAATCCAATGTTATTGATTTCCAAACCAAATACAACTATTGTTTAAATAATTAAATTATGGTTCAAAAATAAATTTTTTACTCAATACTTGTTCAATGTGAACAAAAATAATGTAAATATATTTAATGTTCATATTAAAAACCTAATTCTTGATTAAATTATGTATTAATAATGACATACTAGAAATGAAAAATATTATCTTCCATTAATAATTTACAACCAAAATAAAATAATGTTATGTACTTTATCCAAGTAACAAAGTGTTGTAACCATAATGAAAATAAATCAATTACCCTATTTTTATAACATATACACTTATAAATTTATTTAATAAGAAAAATAATGATGTAATTAAATATCACATATACGTAGATCATGTCCAATAATATAATACAAATATAAATTTTAATATGAAGGTCATCAAATCATACAAGTATCCAGCCAAAAAACTCATAAGAAATGGTATATGATATAATCGATGCATACTAGTAGTGATCAAAAAAACATAAAATACATGGAATGGGAAGAAAATAATACATAATAGTAGTACGTCGGTCAAAGAATAAGTATTTGATTAAGAAACAAGCAATAAATTTTAATATAAAAAATGTATGTTCCTCATCCAAATAAGTTTTCAATGTTTTAGAACATAATTTAGAAAAAAAAGTATTTAGGAAAATATATAGAATACAAGGAAAAATATTCTTATACATTAAACCCTTCTAACATAATAACAATGGAATTTATTTAAAACACACTTACCATTTAAGACATACCAAGGAACCAAGTATGGGTTAGAATAGGTAAATTTCATTGAATTCTTAAAAAATATTAAAAACATAATGATGATGTATTTTAAAAAATAATAACTTATAAAAGTAAAGCGTCATACAAGAACTTACCCATACCTAAATTACATAATCCCTTGATATATATTGCATAAAAAATAATTTTACAACATAACTCATTGAAACATGATTTTATAATAATAAAAACTCTTCTAAACACAATAAACACCCAATATTATTTGAAAAATTATAACAACATTTTGAAAACATGATTCTATAACAATTATATTTTCTATAATCAACTCATATGATGCCCAGTAAGCATAAAAAAACATGTCTCATTTAATCTATCCTTTTCCAGCCATCATATTAAAACTATATCCAAAAATTTACATTTATAGACCTAATATTCACTTTTACAATGTTTTTAAGTATAAAATTTATTACCCACACATAATCAAGCATAAAATATAATTGAAAATTTATCCATGAAAGTAAAAAAAATTAATAAGTCATTATACTACATTATACCATCTCCTCAGACTCATTTTTCCATTTAATCATACCTGCTAAAAAATATTATTCAAACTATTAAACTCATTATCGTAAGGATTAATAAATGAAAATTATATTCAATCAATATTGAAACAACCCATAAATATAATTTTTGTATTTAACATACTTTCATATAATATACTTATAATTACTAACATGCTTATTAAAACATGTCATGCCATAATAGATTGTAATTAATTATACCAATATTTTGATCATTGGCTAATTAAAATAAAAATATTAAATTAATAATTTCATGACCCTTTAATACATACGACAAATTATTAAATTGATTAATTACATAATTCTCTAATATATACTACACAAAAAATAATTTTACATTGGATTTAGCTAAAGTTTGAAAGTAACTAAATATTTTAAAAAATACATTATCTACGATCACATTTATTATGCAATACTATAAAAATTATAATCTAAATTAAAAAAATCACTTAATTGTGAATGATACTGACCTAAAATATATTTTAGTTGTTGATTTTATTTCTATATAAAACTAAAACCAATTCTCATCAGAATAAAAGATGGACCCATAACTCGTTGATTTGGTGTTGAAGAATAATTAAATAAAAAATGATTAAATAGGGGGATATTCTTCTGGGGAGAATGAGGGGTGGTCATGCAGGTAAGGGGGAATTAGGGATCACAGGGGAGGAGAGGTCATGCACAACATTTTTTTGTGAATAAATATTAATGATTTTTAAAAAATTCTATATAAAACCTTATACTAACTGAATTTTTAAACTGTTGGTATAGGATGTTGATTTTGACGGTATACCAATAGTTTTTATAAACTATTGGTATAGGGACCTATATACCCATGGTTAGAGAAATTTATGGGAATCTCGGTGTTGGTATAGCCCAAATTTCTTGTAGTTTTATGAGACTCCAATGCTTGATAGTGAAAACATCATCTCTACCATTTTATGAAAATTGTTATCTAGATCATAAGACATATGTTTAAGAATATTATCATGACATTTCTAGGTTCTCGTTATAGCGAGGAACTATTATAACCTTTTGATTCCAAAAATAATTTATTTTAATTATCGCATTGATGTTTTCAATAACAATCATCAGGTGATAAGAAAATTATTAATATTCTTGTAATTGAAAGTGAAAATTATATTGGTTATAGGGAACCTAATCTAACAATATCCAGGTTAAGAGATGAATTAAGATATTTTTTATTTTTAATCACTGATCTAACTCATAAATTGATGATAGAATAATATATAAAATCCATAAATATAATAAAAATTTCACTCGTGTGATAGATATAAAAAACTCATGAAGATTATATAATTTATCCTTGAATCATTAATGTTACAAATGATACAATGAAATAATTATTTATAGTTTGAAAGTAAAAAATCATAAATATACTGGTTCTATTAAAATCAAAATATCAAAATTATTAACATTTATGTTAAATTTTAAATCTTATAGTACATTGTTACAACATAAATATTTAGACTTTATGAATGTATGAAGCATGTATTTAGAATATAAGTCTTAACATTATGGTCTTATCCTACCATAATTGACTTTTTTGTCTCATTCATTTACTTTTAATACATTTCATAATAATTGGAAAAAATATATATTTACTCATTTATAAATAAGATAAATATATATTTTATGGTGTTAAATTGTCTTAGGGAAAAAATAAGGTAAATAAAGGGTTTATTTGGTTGATTTATACAGAAAGGTTGAAGTCATTTTACCAGATAATTAAAACATCCCCACTTAGGCTGGCTTCACATCAAATTATTTAATATTTATCTACATAAAAACTTCCATTAAAGTTTGACATATGGTTGAAAACATTCTTCAAAACGTTCTTATATGTTTTTTTAAATTAAAATTGTCTATATTATAAATTTTTTAGGTTTTAATTTATCTAAAAATAAAATATATGGACATAGACCCCAAAAAACACACAATTAACTTTAAAAATATTTATGTATTATTTATAAAAATGTGTTATATTTTAATTTTTGAAGAAGAATTAGAATTATGTAAACATTTTATATTTATTTTAGTCAAATATTTTCCATATACATAATTTAGAACATAAATTTTCAAATAACTATATAATGAATTACTGGAAAACAAAATATTGGAAACAAATCTTATCACAAGGTATTATTTTCCATATTATCAAGATTTTGAATCTTATCAAATCATTTGATGAATTTTGATGCTCAAATAGTCACAAAATCCCACATTTGAGGGATATAACTTCTCATTAATTCCAAAATACAGTTCATGAGAGGTTCATAAATTAAATTAAGGATCTCACATAGTAATAATGCGTTCATGATTAGTTAATCATGAAAAGAAAGGGAAGAAATGAAACACTAGATATCATCTAAAACTAGGGAACTACTACATATACTATTTAAATACCTAGAAAAATTAAACCAAGTAGGATATCTAGACTCCAAAATTATATCATACAATATATACTCAACATATATTAATTAAAAAAACATGTAATTAATTTAAGAATTATACATTGACATGAATCTATTAATTTTAAATGAACCATTAAAACACAATTAATGAAATATGATGAATAAAATTAAACATTTAAAATTTAAAGGAAATAAAAGGTGATGGGAAACTAAAAAATTGAATTTTCATTGATAAAAATATCATTTTTTTCAAATAAGGATTTTTATTGATCCTTCAATGTTTTCAGTCTCAATCATTGATTTTTCCTTAAAATCATGATCTGCTACCATGGAGCCTTTTTTTGGTTTACCACACACCATCCTAAAAGGTCATAAATAATTCCTCATCATCTAGCAGACCTACCAAAATCATGTTCTTCCAAAATCTTGGTATGTTATGAATTCCCTTTAATTTGACCATGCATTCATTCTTTATTCTGACTTCCACATCTTCTTTTCCAAAAATCATGAGTGCTTATCTATTCACAAGGTAATCCTTGTTAAAGATTTTAGAAACATATTTTACCATGAATACCTTATCATAAATTGAGTGAAATTAATCTGTTAAATCAAGAATCTATGACTCCAACAAACATGTATGACTAAGAAACATTGTTTCATCTTCTAAAGCTATGGAGTTTTCAGATAAACTGGAATCATAATTTTTATAATAGACTCATATATCCTGATAGTCCTTCCATATATTTCTTTTCATTATGCTATAATAACATAAAGAATCCACAAGGCTAACTGATTTCCTCATCTAATTTTCCTACTTCCATTACCCTTATTCTGTCTTTTCCTTTGAATATAGTATACCATGACGACCACATTGAAAGTAGTTTTGGTAGCATTTGATCCTTACTTACTCTATATATCTTCATTTATAATAATACCTCGAATCTCTTCAAACACCAAGTCATCCACAACATTGGAATTTATGAATATGGTAAAAATCACATCTAAGGGTACTAAAAGCAATGACAGAAGGAAAAACACCAAAAATACCCCAATGAACATTACACGCACTGATTCCAACTAGATCTGAATCACATTGAATAAATTGACATGATATTCCACTTACCTTCCTCTTCACATATTCATACTGAAAAGTCTCTGCATTAAAATTACCTTGTACATTGCGGTCAACATCTCCTATATACTGTTTAGAATGGGAATTAATTGCATAGTGGTCTTCACCTCCTAGGTATTTATTGGGTCATAAATATTACACATGAAAGAAGAAAAGAATCCATAAATTTAGTTATGAAAGATAATGAATCCTGATAAGATTTTGAAGAAAATTTTCATAGCAAAATAAGCTATGAAGGAAGGATTGATCCCATGAAGTGAGAATTACTTCACAGACTACCGCTCCACTTGGCATTCCACCACTCTTTGAAGTATCCTTTGAATGAAATTTTTCATGATAATAGAAATTATCACTATCCCTTGTGAACTAAACCAAGTCATTTGTAGTGTTGGATGGTGATTTCTATTCACCTTGAATGATTGACCCTATGAATGAAAATCATTCGTGGGTTTGGATGGTGATTTTTGACCTCCGTTAATGACTAACCCTACAAAAGAAAATTATTCACTGGTACTGATAGTATTATACATCTCTCACTAAAAATCATGTATAGGTTAGGGAGTTCTCATGAAAATAAATTCCTACATCCCACATCGAATGACCAAACATCCCAGTACTCGATCAGTTCATTCCTTTATAAATGAACATCAAGGATGATAGAGGATGAAAAAAGGAATACACTGGTAGGAGAGCCTGGATGAGAACCAAAACATCAAGCATTAAATTCTAATCATGTAAAACCAAAACATATATTTAAGTAAATAACTAAATTCATCAGGTGTCGACAAACCAAATACACTTTTTCATACACCACACCATGGAGTATAATTTGATGTCCCCTCTGTAAATCACCATCCTACATAGAGAAAAATATATGTATAGGAATCCCTTCCCCATGTAAAAAAATGCTACATGATAGGAATTCGAGCCCGATTAGAAAATTCAATGTGGGTGGAACCCAGCCCTACATAGAAAAATGCTACATGGGAGGAACCCAAGTCTGCATAGTATAACGCTTCACAAACATTACACTCACCTATGCAGCAACACGCTACACAGAGGGAACCCCATCCCACATAAGAACATGCTAAATGGAATCATTAATACTTGGGTGTTATAAACTCTAGATCCCATTACATCCTACAGTCATTACATCATTCCCTCCATTGGCCCATCCGTGAACCTGTCTAAAATCATTAGGCCAAGTCCCCTTTCCAAATACACATGAAATGTATGATTAGATCATCAGGAACATTAGTGTGTACATTCAGGTATATATACCCATGTTGAGTGGAGTTCTCATGGAAACCACCTCGAAAAGGTGTTTTAAGCCTATATTATTGTGGTAATGAGGGTTCCAACATTATAGGTGATCACGTGAACCTCTCCATTCTAGCAATTAAAGGGAACGGTTGGCCTTTCACTTCGATGAGCGATAGTGCAGGATCCTTCTCTCATCCTCCCTAAAATCTGGGAAATGGAATACCTCTTAGAGAAATCCCTTAACCTTTCTAGTGGGATGAAAAACTCTTTCTACAGGCCTTTTAAGAATTCCCCCCCCCCATCCCATTAAATGGGGTTATCAAAAAAATAAATAAAAATAAGGCATTCGGTCCATTTGGGAAAGTTAACCATAATGTTCTTCAGGACATATTCCTAGTAGGTTAATATCCCACCCAGAGGCCCACATTTCTTCCAGGTCCCTAAATTTCCATCATTATTAGGTAAAACCCTCAATAAGTTCATATCTCCTCTTAGAAGACCACATATCCCTCCAGTACCTCAAGATGCCTCGGTGTAATTCCCACACAAATCTTTGACTAGGAACCTTTTTCCTAGACTTCCTTGCTGCATGAAAATAAACTGCATGGTTTGGTCTGTATTGCACAACCGTAAAATTTGTTTTGTCCTGTTAAGTGGCACTGAACTATGTGGGTTCTGATTCTTCTCATTAATTTATGTTGGAATCCCATCTTATGGGTTTGATTCCACCATAAAAAAAATTCATCTCCCTGGATAACGATAATATCCAGAGTGCCCCTCCGTGTGTCTTAAAATTAGAATCATCCTAATGAGGGACAAAAGAATCTTTGATTCCTATATGAAAAGGGTTCCATTGATGGAGAACCTTAGATACATACAGATACCTCCATTAATGAAAAACCTCATATACATAAAAATGATTCTGAACCAATTCATGTTCATAATTTATTATTAATTCAGGTTTAACCACATAACACATACTTGGGAACGAACAAATGACTCATGAACATATCTTAAATTTATATGAGATCCCAGGAATAATAAATATTTCCCACTTAAAAGGTGTGATGAACCCAACATCCCATCCTCTTGTCCAATTTGAGTACTTTAGTGACTATGGACAAGTTCCCAAATGAATGGCCACCTTTGGAAAGTACGTCCATGAGTTATCAACGATATGAGAGTTGTTGGGTGTTTCTGTCTCCATGAACAAAACTCATTGGAGACTATTTGGAAATGGTACCCCTGACTTGGGTTATTATATAAAATTCAACCCCCTAAAATCAATCATCATGTGACATAATTATTTTCTTAGAAAAAAATGATGAACCTGATGTGAATCCTTAACTAAAGTGAATTGTTATCTAGCGTCAAGCCCCTTTTAATCTCAAAATTAAAGGGGTAAAAATAGAATGATTGATGGAGAATGTTTCCATTTATAGAGATTCTACTTTGATTTGGTATTCTTGTGTTTTTTTCTCCCAAATATATTTTAGACACTTTTTACAAGAAATGTCTTCAATAAAATGGAATCTCACATGATCCAACAGACAAGTGCATTAGCCATTGCACAGTCCAGGTCCTCGACCAAACAGAGAATTCCTCTTCCCACCTAGCATCTTCAACACTGGGTTTTGAATGAATTTGTTAAGTAGTACCACAAAAATGGTACTCTAACCTCTCTAAAGGTAGCTCGGCATGCCCTTTTTCTTATGAAGCATCACTAGCCATCAGCCCACTGACTATTGGAAGTCCAAAACAAGATGGCCTCAATGGCCATATCCAACCATTTTGAGAGAATTTCCAGAGAACACGACAATGATTTCATCCCATACCATAGGGAGGTTGATGAAGTTCTATCTAATTAATTCGTCCCAGCATCATAGGGGGTCCACCCAAGGGCCCCTATTGGTAATCATCACTGTCAACATCATGCAGCTTAGTATCCTCTACCTAATGAAGATACCACCCCACACACCCTAGATAAAGTCATGCGGACTAGGTCCCACTGGGCAACTCATGGATGGGGAAATTCCAAAAATCTAGAATAATCAATTTTCATTGTTCTTAATGAAGAATCCCTCCATGAAAATTTGGTGGACAACTATGATCAGATGAAAATTCCTAGTCATTAATGTCTACAACAACATGAAAATATGATGACAAACTACAAATAGATACACATTTTGGTAGATGCATACCTAGAATGTCAGTCAAATATGGAGGAAAACATTAAGAAGATGAAAACACCTTCTCTAGTACATGAATAATTCCATGAGAATATGGTGGAAATTAGAGAACATGGTTCAATATATCTCAGCTACAAATTAGGGGAATAACCTCATTCCTACCTCAATAATGTAATAGAAATATATTTTGGTTTCTACCAAGGATGATTCTTATCATATCCTAGAAATTATGGAAGGTCAAAAATAAATTCTTAAATATATCCTATAATCTTTCCATGATGTTATCATGTTAGCATAAATGGTAAGGATTCAGTCCCATGACCCCACCTCCCCAATTGGGGTGACTCATAAACACAGTGAAATGATCACTCATGAGAAGATATGCATCCATGCTCTCATCTAGGAGGGTCATAAAAAACATTTCATGGTAAATGGACAACAAGATCAGGAAAAGGTATATGTTCAAAATGGGGGACACTGATCCCCTTCAGTGGCCACTCCATGGTAGACATATATCCCTACCAAAACATTATAAGTTTACTAAAATATCCTGGAAGTATCATGGGATCCACTCCAATAGGAATTATATATGAAGGTCTTCACTTGTAGAAAGAAGCCCCAGTCTCCCGCAAGAGAGAAGCTAAAAATAAATAGTGCTAAAGGAAACTGGGAAATAAAGAGTAGACTCAGGATCCTAATTTGTTGGAAACTGGAGTTCTTGAGGTCATAAAACATCGATCAGAGGTGGTTCAATATCCTTCCAAACCATTTCCAAATTATGAAAGTGTAATTATCTATTTTAAAGGTCCTCCTCACAACATTGTTACCAGCAGCACTGATGGTCCGTCCTAGATCATCTACCATGAAAGCTTCCTTCATGGGAATAAACTGATCAATCATGAGTTCATATATCTTGATGAAAGTCACAGTATCCCTCATCGTGGCCAGAATATCAAATATCAATAAGTTTATCCCTTTTATTTTTTATTCCCTAATATTCCTCCCCAAGGTTCACACTATAGAAATTATACTTATTTTTAGACATCAATCTATGATAGTAGTCCTCATCATGATGGCATTCACTGTGAAGGTCCTTCCCACAATGAAATCTCATTTCATAAATAATTCCCTCCCCTTTATTAGTAAAATATGATAAATCCCTCATATTTTGATGAACATTAAAATATGGGGCCACACATGCTAGATAACCTATTAATGGAAATTGATATCCTTTCCCAATTAGAATATGGCTCGGGGAAACACTCATCCTTCAATCTGTTATAGTTGGTGTCCAAGGACTAACTATTTGTACTTTGATTTCATAAATATTGGATGTGATGAATATTAATAAAACTTCTTATTACATGTTGTTTGTTTTTCTGAATGACTCTAATGTAATAATTTCCAAGAGTATATGTTGCATTGATAAGTTCATAGAATTTCCCCACTATGATGATAACCTTGATATGATATGACGATATTCACAAATAATTATATGTGGTTGGATAATGTACTATAATGGAAAAAATATTAAATAGACTGTCGGGCTTGATTACTCATAATAAGATGATGTATCTTCTCATAAATTTCACACATAGTAATCTCCAAGATGGGAGATTATGAGAAAAAACCAGACAATATGAATTACTCATGTTTTGGTGTCATCAAATATTACTATCTAAGAGTGTGTGTGATGGTCCTTATACGTTTAGATTATTATTAATTCATGTTACAACTTGCATGCTTAGATGTATTTGTAAACCATGATGATAATAGTTCATGCAGATATTGGATACATTGGATACATAATGAGTGATATATCATTAATGAATAAGATAATGAATTATTTTACCCTTTCATCTTTATGGAAGCTGATATCTCATCCCTTTGATTGGAATAGAACTGTCACATTAAATTCCATGTCCATAGTGTAACAGCGTGTTTACTTCAGACAGTCAATGTAATAAATATCGAGCGTATAGACTGTGGACATGGATGTGAAACCTTCTTGATGAGATTTTGTGAAAAATTTATTATATTATACAGTGAGTGTTCATATATGGATTTCGATGTTGTGACATTAATATCTTTCTCTTAGGTGTCTTTACCCATTGCTAGATAGTAATCATGGACTTTAGGCAATCCCGCCTAATGCCCATGACAATAAATCTTATAGGGTCACACACTAATTTTTTTCGTTGTACTCTATTAAATTTTTTTTGAGTATAATTAATGGAATAAATATTATTTTCAAGTACGATGAATAAATTTATTCAATTTATATTGATGGAAAAAATTAAATAAATATTAATTTGCAGAATTGTGAAAAATATATATATATATTATTGAAGTTTTTGAAATATATTTATTTGCTGGATTGGGAATAAAATATTTATTTATGAATAAAATATCTATTCAGTTGTTCAATAAATTCTAGAGGAGTTCGAATGGACCAAGTGTGAGTCCATTGACAAATATTAATTAACAAGACCATTATATAATATTTGTTATCGCACAAATTTTAACATGCTATAAAATAATAATTATATAATTATTATTATGAGTCATGGTATATATTGAAGGTAATAAAGGTTATTTAATGGGTGATATGAAATTAAATAATATTTTATCTTAAATCCAAACTCTATAAATTAGAGGCTATGTCTAATGTGTAGAGAATCCAAAAATTGAGAATAAATTATTATTACACACATAGAATTATCTCTAAAGTCCTCTTTCTCTCTCCCTCTCTTGAATGATAAGTACAAGAGATATTTCTTCAAGACTGAAGAATGAGCAATCAAGAACGAAGAACACAATACATCTGACTCACCATTATATCACCCAGATATCGGATGGAATTTCTCAGATATCATAGGAGAACATGTGGATTACTAATATAGTGATTCTATCCTTGGATCCTCACATCGTAATGAACATAATCCTAAAGGGTCTTTTTGGATGATCAACATTCACCAAAGAAAAATGTTCCCAGGACTAGGTATTTATTTCTTCTTATATTAAATAAATTAATTATTAATTTTACATGAAATATCCTCACTCTTGATTTCAGAAAATGATTATAAAAATAAATTTTAATATATCATTTGCCTCTACATGCTTCTGTTTCACCTGAAATGATCAAGTGGTATTATATCAGTCACGTTTAGATTTATAATTATTTATTTGATTTTTGATCTATTCATAGTTGTGGTTAGATTTTTATTTCATTTTATTTGTTCTTTAATCTAATTTGAATTGACATGTTATATACATATTAATAATGTTTTTCCAATGTTTCATTTTATTAATGGTTTAATTAAATTGAAGAATGACTGGATATTCTATCAGGTAGTTCCAAATCATTTTCCTATAAAACTGGATTGCACAGTGTGCGGCCATAGCACATGCTATATACCCATGCGCATTGTATCTAGATGCATCGATCAATTAATTACATGCGGTGATTTTATTTCTCAGTGTGTGTTTACTGGGCCAAACTATCACAGAAAGGGGATACAAGGTGTGTAGCGTGCTTGTAAATAATGTGAAGTCTGACCAATTTAACATGCTAAATCCCTAGGCTTGTGACATAGATATACATCAGTTGAGGTACATTGCAGGTAGTTGTATGTACACTTCATGTAGTCTCCCATTAATGGGAAAAAATTAAATTTACATTAAATTTAAAATTTGTTGCATTAAAACCTTATTTTATTGATGGGAACACTATTTTTTGATTGATAATTTAATATTGTTTTTAAATAAATTTAAAATTCTCAATTAATTTAATATAATTGATATGTCATTATTGGTTCTGTCATTTATTTTCCATGAATTACATTAACTACGGGTATCCCCAAATAAGATCGAATGACCATTAAGAGAAAAGGGAATTAATTAATTAATTAATTAATGCAAGAAAATTTATCATAAATAATAAAATAATGAATAAATACATTGATTCTAGTCATTTAATTTTGCTTATTCGTTGCATGTATAACCATTCATGAGCTTGATCAAGACCTATGTATGTGATGGATGTTTTAATTTAATTTATTGTATTAGTTCTCAATTATTTAATATTAAATTCAATGATGGCCAATGAGTAATACCTCCCTCAATTATTATATAGGACCTACATGTACAATGATGTTTATGTAAACCCCTTTAACCAATCCATTGGTTCCCCACACCTTCATGTGAGTAATAACTATTTGTAATTAATGGATAATCCCAAGACACGTGAAGGCCGATCAAGATAAAACCATAATTATTCCAACCCAGGTGATATATAGGTCAATAGGTGGAATGTTGTAACTCATTCCATAACCAATAATAGGAGTTATTTCCCTTTGGTCAAAAGGTGATTTAATATCCACACATTAAATCAACCCTTAGATAAATCTCATGAAGGGTTAATTTAATTAATTAATTATTTCTATCTATTAAATTATTTATTTTATGGAGTCATGACTGTGATTACATAAATAAATGAATTAATGCTAAAATATAGAAATTAAATAAATCAATTATGTGTAAATGTTTTATCCAACGTGGTAAATTCATTAAGTAACATCCACTTAATTTTAAAAATACATTTAAAGGATAAAAAAGATAAAATTTATTCTTAATAAATTAAAATCCAACAATTAAATATTAAGATAGACTAATCCCTATATTACTTGATTGAGAATTAAACCATAGAACAAAGTGTAGTACATGGACAAAGTCAGGACACTTACTTTTATCATAGAGTTCTCATGAGAGTTGTGGGTTGAATTAACCAATGATGTATTGAGTTTAACAACTAAAGTCTATTCAATAAAAACTTGGAGGAAATTTTTGAGGAAATCCATGTTAGGATTTTAGGATAGGGGAATCCACCAAACAAATCAAGGAGCTGCAAGTCCGAAGTTGGCAATATCACCTACCAAATTACTTTATTATTATTTTCAAGTACAAAGTCTAGATCATTGATAAAATTAATTGGGATCATTTCCACTATAATGTTAAAGCAATGAGACATTGTTAGTTTAATATTTAGGGATATTGAGACTTGATAAAATACTGTGATATTTAATAAATAAATAAATAAATAAAAACCTTTAATTTTTTATATCTTACTTATTTTTTAATCAAGAAAATTACTAATAATATGATATTTTTAATTATATAATAAAATTATAGGTTCATCATCCACACTATACCTATGATAAATATTGGATAAATATAACCTCATTACAGGAAGTAACTTCCTGGAGTGGGTTTGGTGCCTTTGGGTTGTACTATGCCATGAACGGAAATCTTACGTGCTATAATCCTCAATTCCTAATACACATGCTAAAGAAGAAAGTTATGAAGAGTTAACTATCTATGAAAAATATTTGAGTTATGCGGTCAACATTCAATGTTTAATGATTCCATATATGTCTAATGAACTAATGAAGACTAATGAAAACATGGATGTGTATAGCATGATTGAGAACCTCTGTGGTCTTTAATAGGATAGAGCTAGACATGAATAATTTGATATTTACATCATTCTATTTCAGATAGATCATGGAGGTGGTGGAACATCTTGGCCTCAGGTAGTCAACATCATTGGATACATTGAGAACTTAGAGGTTCTTGGGTCTAAACTCCCTATAGAACTAGGTATTGAACTCATTCTAGCACCACTCCATCAAGGATTCTCCGGTTTTATTATGAAATTTAATATGAAAAACATTGAGAAGTCCCTTATAGATCTTCTTACTCTTCTTCACCAAGTAGATAGGGATATTAAGCATGAAAACCCCTCTATCCTTATGGTGAACAAAATGGAAGGGAAAGAATAGATCTTTAATACCAAAGCTTCTTCACATCCTTCCATTAAGAGGAATATCAAGGGGAAATAAAGGGAATAAGATGTTGTTTGTTTCACTTATGGCAAGAAGGGCAATTGGATGAAAAATGGCACCCATCTAAAGAAAAAAGGAGAAGCTTCATGTGTTTTAATTATTGAGTGAAATTTATTTGGTTCTACAAAATATTTATTAGATATAGATTATGGTTCTAACATATGTTTTCAAATACATGAACAAAGTAGATTCAGAAGGATTGAATAAGGATAGGTATATCTTTAAGTATCCAATGGACCAAAACATACTGTTGTAGCTATCGGGGAAAACCACCAAACGTTGCCAACCCGAGTGATCTAGGTTTTAAATTGTTTTTATTATGTGCCTTTAGTTACCAAAAACATTATTTATTTATCTAGACTTGATACAGATGGATTTATTTTCAAATTTGGGAATAAATGTTGCTTATTTTATAAAGATGATATTTTTTATGGTAATTCACATTTAAATAACCATCTTTATGTGTTGAATTACATGAACTATATAATGGAAATAAATAACTAAGTAAATTCACATGAATCATACCGCAACCAAATTTGGCATCACTGGCTAGGTCATGTAAAAGAAATGTGATTGAATAAATTACACCAAGATGGGTATTTTGACTATTTTTTACTAGAACCACTTGGTGAATGTCACACATATTTACAAGAAAAAAAACAGATCCCCATTTAGTGGGAAAGGTGAAAGGGATAAAGAGCTTCTTGAATTGGTTCATACCAATGTGTGTAGACCATTTTATTTTAAAGAAAGGGGAGTATACTCATACTTAATAACTTTTACTAATTAATTTATTAGATATTTTGATATGTCTACATAATGTGTTATTAATTGGATTCATATGATTAATTCAATGAATAAAGGAATGAAGTTAAGAACCAGCTTGGTAAGAAGATTGAGAAACTTCTCGCAGATCATGGTGGATAATATTTAAATCAAGAATTCATTGATTTTCTATAAAATTTTTGTGATATTATCTCAACTCACATATCTTTATACACCTTAGTGGAATTGTATAAGATAAAGGTGCATTTGATCCTTGTTTGATAGAGTGAGATCAATGATGATTCATAAAAGTCTTCCATTATCCATTTGGGGATATGCATTAAAAATAGTTGTATACATACTAAATTGAGTACCATCTAAAGAAACAGATAGTTTTATATACAAATTAGGAAATTTAAAGAAAACCTTATTGTTATACATACATGTGTGGGGTGGTGAAGCATTTGTTAAGTCCAATTCAGGTAACAAGCTTGCACCCAAAGGCACAATGTGCATCATAATAAGATATTCCAATGAAACTAAAGGGTTATACCTATACAATACTCTATAAAAACATGTTGTGGTTGACATAAATTCTACTTTTCATGAGGTTAATCTTAACTCTAAAAGATATTTTTGGAGTGAGATAGACTTCAATGAAGTCTAGGATCAAGATATAAAAGAGTTGGAATAGGAAGAACTTCCAAAAAGTCCCATGGAAGAAGAAATTGTTCGAGATAAAAATTACTATGTAGGAGTAAAAGATATATTATAGAACTAGAATGGTATGGTTTTCTAGTCACCAAGTATGGTGACTCATTGTTAGTTGATAGTAATTATCCTCTAACCTACAAGGATGCAGTAAGTGGCACAGATCTTTCCAAGTGGATAAAAGCCATAAATTATGAAATGGATTCCATGTACCCAAACCTATTCTGGATTTTGGTATAAACTCCATTAGATGTTAATCAAGTTGGTTGAAAATGGGTATTCATGAAGAAACTGGATATGAAAGGAAAATTCAGTACCTATAAGGTGTTATTGGTTGCAAAAGGGTTTAAACAGCATCAAGGCATTAACTATGATGAAACCTTTTCACTATTTGAAATATTGAAATCCATCATAATTATACTTTACATAGAATTCTTCAATGATTATGATATTTGGAAAATTTATTTCAAAATATACTTCCTTAATAGTAACCTTCAAGAAGATTTCTATATGACATATCTGGAATGTTTTGGGACTCTAACGGATGCCAACAAGGTATCAAAGATGAAAAGATCCATTTATTGATTAAAGAAAGAAAATAGGTTGTGGAACACTAATTTTGATGAGTTAATAATCAAATTATTTTTCATAAAGAACTAATTTGAACTCTGTGTCAATAAACTATTTAGTGAGAGTGCAGTTGTTTTCTTAATAGTATATTTTAATGACATATTACTCATTGGAAATGAAATACTAGTCTTACAGTCAATTAAGTCATGGTTGAATAAATGATTCTATATGAAGGACTTTGGTGAGGTAGCATATAATCTTGGGATCAAGATTCATCATGATATATCCATGAGGTTTCTTGGCCTAATTCAAAGTATATACATTGAAAAGATACTGAACAGATTCGATATAGAAAAATACAGGAGGGGATTATTTCTAGCATCACATGGTTTTCATATTTCCATGAAAATGTGTCCTCATACACATGAGGAAAAAATAGAATGACATGGATTCCATATGAATCATTGATTGGTCAAGTCATTTATTATATGCTATGTACTACTCTAGATGTCGCCTATGTGTTGAGTGAGGTAGGAAGATAACAATCTGATCCATGTTACTACCATTGGATGGTAGTCAAGAATATCCTTAACTATATGATGTGTACTAAGGATATGTTCTTGGTTTATGGCGAATATGAGAAACTAGTCATCATAGGTGTGGAAATTCTAGTTTCCAAACTGATCAAGATTACACAAAATCACAAACATGATACATGTTCACTTTGTATGGAGGTGTTGTGAGCTAGAAGATCTCAAAGTAGGTTGTGTTTGTAGATTCTATGATAGAGTCTGAGTATATTACGGCTTCTGAGGAAGATAAAGATGCATTATGTATGTGTGAATTTGTATAAGATCTTGATGTGATACTTATCAATAAAGATCCTATCACATTGTATTGTGATAATACCATAGATGTGGCTCTTGAAAAGGAGCCAAGGTCATGTCAGCGGACGAAGCACATACTTCAAAATTATCATTCCTTGAGATATTTTTCTCATAGAGTTGAAGTTTAAGTAATAAGTATTTCAATGGAAGACAATGTGGGAGGCCCCTTATCTAAAGCCTTGAATTAGCAGAAACATGACTATCATGTAAGGTCTAGAGGACTAAAGGTCATAGACAGTTGTCTCTAATATAAGTGAGTTTTTGTTAGATTTGGTGTCCTCAGGCCAACTTTTTTTACTTTTATTATATAAATATTCGATTTATTGAATATTTTTAAATATTATTATTAGATATTATTTTTTGTACAGCATGACTCTTATGTAATAACGTCTTTAGATTATACATCACATTGATAAGTTCATATTTGTTCCATGCTAGAATGAGAACCTTTATTTGTTAGGATTATATTCTCAAATAATATTCTAGAGTTGGATAACATACTATAATGGGATAGATAGTGCATAGAAAGTCATGTGTGAGTACTCATAGAAGATTAGGCTTCCTATCCTAATTTTCACACTTTGTAATCTCCAAGATGGAATATTATGAGTATAGACCTTCTAGTAGGAATTCTAAATGTTTTGTAGTTTTCGTATATTCCTATCTACGAGCATGTGTGATGGTCTTTAGATATTAAGATTATTTTTAATTCATGTTACAACATGCATACTTAGATGAATTTTGTAAACCATGATGATAATTATTCATGGAGAATTTGGATATGTTGGGTGTGACACCAGTGAAGTTTCATTAATGAAAAGTTAAGGAAGGATTTTTCTTTTCCCTCTTTATAGAACTTAATATCTCAGACATTTTATTAGAATATAAATGTCACATTAAATTCCATGTTCATGGTGTAATAGAGTGTTTATTTTGGATATCCAAATAAATACATATAGATCTATAGGTTGGTGACATGGATGTGAAACCATCTTGATAATATATTGTTACAAATAGATTATATTACACATTGAATGTTCGTGTGTGCTTATTGACGTTGCAACATTAATTAAATTCTCTTGGGTGATTTGACTCGTTTCTAGACAGTAATCATGGACTTTAAGCAAGCCCGCCTAATGCCAATGAGAAATAATCCTAGAGGATCACACACTATGTGTTTCTATTGATATAAATTAAATTATATTTTAGTTTAATTAATGGAAAAAATATTATTCTCAAGTATAATGAATAATTTTATTCATTTTATATTGAACGAAAAAATTAAATAAGTAGTTATTATCCATCTTGTGAATAAAATATATATTTTATTTAATATATTAATAAATAATTATTCACTATATTGTGATCAAAATGTTAATTTATGAATAAGACATTCCTTCGGTTGTTAAATATATGCTATAGGAGTTCGAACAAACCAAGATCGAGTCTTTTGAAAATTATTAATTTACAAGACCATTATATAATATTTTTTATTGTGCAAGTTGGTGCATGATACAAAATAACAATTATATAATTATTATTATGTGGCATGGTATTTGTTAAAGATAATAAATCTTATTTAATGTCCAATATACAATTAAATAATACTTTAACTTAAATCCCAACTATAAAAATATGTAGATTTTTCTATTATGTAAAGAATCCAAAAATTTAGAATAGAGAATTGTTGCACACAATGAATTCACTCTCAACTCCTCCTATTATCTCCCTCTAAAAAATAAGAATTATAAGATATATTTATTCAAAACCTAAGAACAAGCAATCAAGAATGAAAAATCTAATATATTCGACTCACCAAGATAACACCTAGATATCGAATTGTGTTACTCGAAGATCATAGGAGCATGTGTGGATTGCTAATAGAGGGATTATATAATTGGATCCTCTTATCTCATCAAAGTTAATCTGAAAGGCTCTTCTTGGATAATCAAAATTCACCAATAAAGAAATTTACTTAGCCCGGGTATTTATTTCTTTAGATATTAAATATATTAATTATAAATTTGAGGTGAAAGATACTCACTCTTGGTTTTGAGAAATGATTATTAAAATAAATTTTAATATATCTACCACATCTTCACACTTCCACTGTTTCTGAAACCATCATGATCCGCCTGTAAATCATTCCCATGATAATGAGACCTTCACTATGCCACTTAATTGTGAAAAAACTGTCATGAAGTTCTCATGTTAGATTGATCATGTAGATGAGATTCTATATGAAGAATATAAGGATATGTTTATAGTGAGAAGAAAACCATCCAGGGGTGATATACCCATTATGTTTTGACCCTCGTCCACATCTCAGTTCTACATTCCAATCTAATTGTTAAAAGAAATCATACACAACATCTATCTAAATATATGGATAACTCTCCACCACCTAGATTAAAATTTATTGACATACAAGGAGTATGAGGACCCTGTCAAAAATATTGGGAGAGATTAATAATCAAATCATTATGGAAGACCTCCCATATGCACGGCGAACAAAATTAGAGTAGCAGTAGGGAGATCTTCTGTTGGCATACCTCAATTAATTTCATGAGTTACTTCATCTCATTATCAATGCCCCGCCCGGTGTTCATATCTGGGGATGGGGGGAACATGAAGCTCTGTATTTCACCCCACTCCCCATTCAAAAGAACCCAATAGAAATGAAATCCTATAATTTCATTAGTACAAGGTGGATATCAATAAATATCCATTCCCATGAAATATAAAACATGCAATAAGAATCAACCTTGAATGAGTCTCAAAAGCATCAAGTCTGATGAGAGAAAGACATCGAAAAAATATTAATCTAGGCAATGTAGAACATTATGTGGGCCTCTCTTTTAAGTTAATAAAATCATTAGAAACTACTAATGTTTTAAAATCAAGAACATTTTTGTTCAAACCTGACATTGAAAATACCCTGCACCCTAATAGGGATTCATGAGATCAAGAGTGTGGTGATGGTAGAAATAGTTTCCACAGTACGAGATTAGCCCTAGCTTGTAGGTATGGGGTTATTTTTAACACAAAATTAACCTATAAGAAGGAAAACATAGGACTAATTTATGAAAAAAAACGAATGGTAGAAACATTATCCCATAGGGCTTGGGCTATTTTTACCTCAACCTCTCCTTTAATGAAAATTAGTATTTTTTTCATCTGGGGAGGACAAAAGGAGGAAAGGATTAACAGTTCTCCTCATCTCATGACCCAATTACCTCAGAAGGGAAGTAGATGAAAAGGTTTCATGGAAGTTCCCTCGGATTCACTTCACCAATAAGCTCAAAGAGGATTCCAAAAAGGAAGGGAGAGGCCCAATAAAGGGCACAAATGACCCTCCTTTCATTTGATATCCTACATGTAACCTACAATGAATTATGAAATGGTAAGCATAATGGACAAAAATCCAATAAAATACATTGAAAATGATGAAAATGAAGAATATAAATGAGAGGATGGTTACATCAGTACAAGGTCCACACTGAGATTAATGAAGGTGTATGCTCCTGAAACCATAGAATTTCCCTGAATTTGGCTGCTCCCTCAACCAATCCCCTTGTACCTCCTCAATTAATATTTTTCCCATAAAACAATAAAGTAAAGGTCACATATGACCCACCTCCTTCTATAAAGGATGATGACCTCACCACTCTTGAATAATGATTCACTTAGTAAGATAAATAACTGAGATAGTTAAGAAGACTAAACACTGAGTTTCTCCAAGGTAGAATTTGTACCGAATATTATCTATGGGAAGATACACAATGTACACTTCCAACATGTGTACCTCCAAAAGGGTTTATCCTAGTGACTGAAGTTGTGAAAATATAGTATCCCAACTTGGTGCATGGACCATTAATTTACCTAGATATGATCTTGGATGAATAAGAAGATTTCTTACAATTGAGGATAAAATTGGAAGGGGTTTAGTAAAATCCTCAAAATATGTCCCCAGCCAGATATCAGCCACAAATAATGGAAGAACCAGTGCATTATGTCCATCCCATTGATTCACTAGTCTAATATCATATTCAACCAGATTTACATTAAGGTATTATCAACACCATCGAGTCATTGGAAGCTTTACTAGAAGCTATGTAGGAGTGGTGAGCACCAATACATCTATAATTAAAACCTTAATCTAAATGGATGAGTGAAACCCTAACCTCACCAATCTTCGAGAATCCTACATTTGTAATATTAAATTGCTTAAGTGACCCAAAACATCAATTGAAAAAAATTTCATCCCATTGTGATCCAATGGTGGGAACTCCAGAGAAACAAGAAGTAAAGAAACTCATATGCTTTTTTCAAACCTTGCAAGGTCCAACCTTTGTACGGTACACCAATTTTCCAGCTTGGTCTATCATGGGATGGGAAGAAATCCACTAGAAGTTCCTATTTTATTTCATCTCAACGGTGAAAAATAAAATGATCCTTGACCTATCAAATTGCAATCATAGGGAGAAAAGAGAGTCTAGGATTTCATTGTCAGATGGAAAGGGTTGACCTACTCCTTTAACTCAAGGCTTCTTGAGAAGATCTTCATAATCTTTTTATAGAGGAACTTCATGATGAGGTATTAATACTACTTATCCCATTGAAATATATAGTCAGATATTGATATTTATTCACCATTTCTCAAAAAAAGGATGATTCCAAGCTGGCCTCTACACCAGCCCCAACTCTAAAACTTTTACCTTATCATGAAGTGCCCCTTGGGAATAAATATTAACCCCTATATCACTAGGATGAGCCAAGAAGACCCAATATTAATCAATTCATGGAATTAAGGAACAAAGCTTACTCATTCTGAGATGATCATGTTCATGGTACTTTATAGACACTATGAACAATTATTTTCTTCACCTTCTAGAACCTAATATGTCTAACCATATAGGTATTGATGACCAGCTAGATTATTTCCCCTTCCACGGGGAACTGGGGCACACCATCCAATAATTCTTCATCTTCAAAGACACCCTGTATAAAATGGTGGATTTTAGGCATGTAAAGTTGGGAAAGACACCATCACAAGTAGTGTATGTTTCCACTATTTCCCCTGAGGAAGGAGATGATTGGAAATAATTCATTCATAGAATATCACAGAAGTTTTATGGTTGGATGAATTTAAAGACAATCAATTGAATTAAAGGAATTCTCTAGGAACATTTAAAACAATCAACTATACCCACAACTATTTCTATATAACACAAATGATGTTATCAGCCCCACAAACCTAAAAAGTCTAGACTTTCAAAAATAAAAATAGCCGAAAAGATAGGGTGAAACTGTAGGAGGATAAATCTAGGTCTAGGCCAACATTGGTATTTACTCTCTTAGACTTTATGCCCTCATATTTAAAATAATGAGCACCGCCCCACCAAATGGTACCGCCAAAAATGGTCAGCCAACAAAAGTCATCATCAGATGAGGAATTTATTTTCAATCCCATTATTTCCATTCCTTTATTTGATCTATTCTCTAATGATGAGGATTGATATGAACTTGATTTATCTACATTTGATTTTAGAATTGTAGGATGAGGTCGTAAAAGTTTAGGAAATCGAGGAAGATGCAATCATGGATTGAACCAAAATTCTAGCCATATCCCTACTCAAACTATCAATTTTGCAGAAACTCATTGAAGAGACCTTCAGAGGGTTTGACAGGAAAAACAAAATCCCCCTACACCCACTAGAATACACCTTGACTTAATAACTCTAGAATAAAATTATAGGGGGTATAGGTATTCAATAACCCACAGTATGCTGATATATCGGCCCGGTCCAACCCACGAAAGACAGGAGCACCTCCAACTACAATTTTTAGGGCCAATCCATCCATGTCATGTACTTATTCCCTTGAAGATCCTTTGAAAGAACATCCCCACACTTGGAAGTGTGGGCCTTTAGACCAGAATCATGAAATCCTAAATTAGTTAGCCTTGTTACCATCCAGTCTATTGATCTTATATTTACTAAAATTTTCAAATGAACTTAAGGAATCACTCATAGAGGATTTGGTAATCCCCTGAGAGTATGATGTTTAAGTTTATTCTATTCAGGTATATAAAATAGAGATAGATCCATTATACTTTCATGCAGTTGTCTCATTCATAGATAAATATAAAGATTTGATTATACATGGACAGATCCAACCCATGTACATGTATGATAGGATAAATGGAGTTGATATATAAAAATCATTAATTGATAATTTATTTGGAGTTAATATCATCCCAATACAGACACATCATTTTCTGGGATACAATGAGTATAACCTAGTGCCTTCTGCTCTCACTCTATAAGGATATGACAAAAAAGAGGAAAGGCCACAAGAAAAAATCAAGCTCAGGGCTAAATTTAGAGACCACATATCCGAATCGTAATTTTTCATTGTCCAGCAAGATATGGCCTTGAATATTTTACTAGGAGGTTCATGTTTTCTGCAACAAGAAAAAATCACCTCATAGTACCATCAATACATACAATACTTCTTTAATGGAAAAATCAGTACAATTCAATGTGATAAGGCCCCATTCAAGTCCTATAAATCACATTACATTGATGTAGGATTCTATCAATTGGAAGGGAAATAGTCCTTAGTTGATGGTGTTTCTCATATCACCTCCCTGAATGATTTGTAAATGATCCTGGCCAACCCCTTAAAATATTTCAGTGAAGAATATGTGTTACCCATCAATCATACTGATCTTTTGAGTCTAATTTCATATGAATATTTAGTGGTCTTTGTGATTTTAGTAATGACCATTGATTCGAATAGTGTTGAAATGTTTCCAAATCCCTATACAATGATGAATTCTCATATTCAAATTCCTTCATTCTATCCATGGAGCTCCAAGAAGACCCTACCTCATCATTTAAGGCAGAAGAGTTTTTCTCTTCACCCAAAGTGGTAAAAGAAACCTCACCTACATTCTCTCTAGAGTTTCAAGGAAATACCATGCCTCCAGCTGGATCAGAGGAAGTTATTTCATGTTTTGAATGTCAAGATATCAAATCTTATTCAAATTTGGGATAAATTACCTCACTATATTCTTCCCCTATGGAATAAAATAAAGATAAAGAGGATTAGGAGGACCTCAGGGAAGCTCTTACATCATTTGATGAAGGTTTCTCTACCACCCTTGATGATCTCAGAGAAATAAACATGGGTAACTAAGAAGACTCATAGCCCACTTTGATCGGTGCATCCATGTATTCTAAAGAGAAAGAGGAATATACCACATTTATGAAGCATAATTGGGATTTTTTCACCTTGAACTACATAGAAATGTTGGGCCTCAGACCTAGGGTGGAATCTCATCACCTTGTCTTACTAGAGGACCACTAATGCTATAAACAAGTATCCATAAAGATGCACCTGACACATACTTCCAAAATTCAAGCTGATGTGGACATGATCATCAAATCCAACTTCATTTAATAGGTTCAATATCCAAAATCATTTTCTAATATTGTTTATGTCAAGAATAAAAATGGTCAAATCAAAATCTACATAAATTTTAGATATCTCAACCGGCATTGCCTAAAAAATGATTTCCTAGTTTTAATCGCATAACTTATGGTTGATGAAACTACCAGATAACAAGATCTCTTCTTCATGGATGGATATTTAGGATACAATCAAATACCATTGGACTAAGAATATGAATAATCCACCACCTTCAGGGCTCCCCATAGAGCTTTTATCTATTGGATAATTCCATTTGGCCTCAAGAATGCTGGTGATATGTACCAATGGGCCATGTATTGCATCTTCAAACCCTTCCTGGGAAATTTAATCGAATTCTAAATTGATGATATGGTTGTTAAATCTCTACAATTCTTGGAACGCATTGAATATCATGAAATTATCTTCAAAAAATTACGATAGAATATCCTGAAGATGAACCACTTGATATGTGATTTTGGAGTAACCAAAAAGAAATTTCTCAACTTCATTGTACACTGTAGTTGCATTGAATTTGTCATTGATGAGACAAATGATATCTTTGGAATATTACATCCTCGCTGCCTCATAGAGTTGAGAGGACTTCAAGGACACTTAGCCTACATCTCTCTCTTAACAGCTAACCTTATAGAAAAATGCCTTCCTTACACCATGTTAATGAACATGGGGTTACATATTAGTGGACTAGTGATTTTTAGGAAGCATTCAATAGTCCCAAAAAATAACTCTTGATCCCACCAGTGCTAACACTTCTTGTCAAAGTTATTCCACTTATATTGTATGTTACCACCTTAGAAAGATCTCTAGGTGCCTTCATCATGAAAAAGAATGATGTCATCAGTGAAAAAAACCTTTATTACCTCAGCTAAACCATGATCGATGTTGAGTATCCTTATTCAGATATTAATAAATGTTTTCTGGAACTAATATATATAGTCTAAAAGTTGAAGCACTAACTAAATAATCATGAGGTATGTTTCATATCTCATATAAATCCACTCAAATACACTCTCAACTGCTCGATGTGGACCAGATTTCTATCACAGTGGGTGGTCATCCTGAAGCAGTTGGACATTCAGTTCAAGCCTCATAAAGTTGTCAAATGAATAACATTGGAATATTTTATATCAGATCACCACCTCTGTACAAACAACTTCACTATATTTCTAATTGCCTAATGATAGGGTCTTTCTTATTCAAAAAGGGCCATTAGATATGGAAGAATCATTTCAAAGGTGCATCCAGAAGCCTGACAGGGAGGAAGATGGAAGACCCCAAGCTTAACAAAGTGTAACTATGAGACATGATCATATCCCTAGAAAATATTGTCATAATATTCTCTTTACTACTACTGAAAGTGTTCTTAAACAATGAATCTAAATACCATGCTATCATTTCAGGTCTGGAGCTATCACTTAAGGTAAAAGTGAATCACTTGAAGATAAAAGACATTTCATAATCGGTCATAAAACATGTCAATAATCATTATTATATCAAAAAAGAAAATCTAATTCCCCTATTAAACCATGTATGAGAACTATTGGTGGAATTTACTTTGTATCTGTCATTGAATCATGTCCCATGATTAAAAAATGTTGAGGTGGATCCCTGGAAAATGCATCCACATCTCTAGAAGATCCAGACCAAGATAAAACTATCATTATCTTTGTGCACCACTAGATGGTCATAACTTTCATTCAAGAAGACATGGAAGAGATCAATGAATCTATTCCCATCCCAAAACTATACTATCCTACCACCGACTAGATGATATCCGTTGTGGACTACCTAAAAAATAAATAAATCATACTAGACAGATCCGGTAAATAGAAATTATAAATATGAGTAATTAAATTTGTTCTCTATGATGGAATGAGTCATTAAAAGGTTATCTATAAGTGGATAATTTATGGGGTCCTTCTTATATTCATTGATGGAGAAGAGGTCATTGTTGTCATGAAGGTGGTCCACATGAGAGCCTACTACACCCACTAGTTAAGATTCGAGATTTTACATCAAATTCAAAAGTGTGGGTACTAATAGACCATTATAATGCAAGACTGAAAATATTTACCAATAAGTTCCATTACTATTAGGTTTATGCTAACTTGATTCACCCACCCCTAGAGTTTCCGCACACAACCAAGTACTCCTAGAAATTTTCAATATATGGAATTGATTTTGTGGGACTATATCCTCCCTCTACGGCCAAGAAGTTCAAGTACACTCTTACTGTAACTGACTTCTTCTCCAAGTGGGCCGAAACTATACCCCTCAAAAAAATTGGTTCAAGGAAATTTTTCAGCTTCATTAAAGCCAACATCATTACCAAATTCGGTGTCCCTTATACAATAATGAAAAAAATGGAACTAATTTCTATTCAATTATATTCGAGAAGCTTTATTAGGATTTTAACATCAAGATTCACCATTCATCTTACTACCATGCAACAGTTAAGGGACAGATTGAGGATTTCAACAAGACATTATCGAATATACTCTAGAAGATGGTTGATAAGGATAAATTTCTTGGATAGATAAGATCCTTCATACCTTATGGATTTACTGGATCATGACCCACACTACTACACAATTGACCCCATACTCATTAGTATACAAGATAGTGGATGTGCTACCATATAAGTTCAATTTCCCTCAATCCACATTTCCAGGTATGATCAGTCATCGATAGATGAGAAATCCCAGAAATGGTTGGATGAATTGGAGTGACTGGATGAGAAAATATTTCATACCATGAATAATTTTTAAGTCCACAAAAATAGTATTATGTGAGCCTTTAATAAAATAATTCACCTCTTATCTTTCCTTGAAGGAGATATGGTGACAGTCCTCAGGACTCTGATGATACCCAGATGGAAACCACCAATGTTGGAACCGAAATGGGAGTGACCTTATTCCATACATATGGTCTACTTAAATGGATATTATTCTCTGATTTTTATGGACATGTATCATACCATATCTCCCACTTACGTACAATTCCTCAAAAAGTATTTAATGTAATCACATGGTAAAACATCCAGGTCACATGATGTTAAACTGCATGGTAAATTTTCCCAACTTCACAATGTTAAAATATGTATTTGGGGTATGTTTCATGACCTTAAAAGGTGTGATATCTTTTTCCAAGTCGCAACACAATAATATACATGATACCAATATCCTCATTGTATGATGTTAAAATATATGACACCATATTTTCCTCACCAGAAAGGACATCGCCACTGAAATAGGTCATCTTCCATTCAATATTCAAGAACTATGTGTGGATTGATTCTTATCATCATAAGATATGAATTGATTCCTATAACTATTTAATTAGGCCCAGTTGAAAATTTTCCCTCCATTCATAAGATGATTTATACCAGCCTTTGGCCTCATTTATGGATTTTGTTCCTTGCTAGTCTACAAAATCATCATCCCTGTAACTATAGGACATCATATCCCTTACTGCATGACCTTAATCTACCCGAGAATCAGCATATCTTCAAATATTCATCACACATGAGCTATATATCTGAAAAAAGAAATAATAAATACTCATATCTCTATGTGAGATTCATATCCACATACTGAATCTCTTCCCTCAAGAACTACATATGGATTTATTCTTGTCATCACATGATATGAAGTGATGCACATACCCCTAATCTTGGTCCCAACCACAATACTACATTCCTTCCACATCTAGTGACCAATTTTCATACTGCTAAACATTAAACTACATAGTTCCACTAGAACTATGTGTGGCTTGATTCTCATTCTAATTGAATACATAGTGATTTCTGGACCCTATGTCTTCAGCCTAGCCATAAATCATAAGAAACATTCCCCTCCTTCTTATGAATCAGAACTATGTAGAGAGTTTACATCCAAAAATACATGTGATTTGATTCATATCATCATAGGATATATAGCGACACCCCATTTTCCATTATAGGGCCCAGCCTCAACATTCCCTCTCTTTCACAATGAGTCACCTTTATCCTCTCTGAATTATGTTAAACTGCATAAGCTCCTAGAACTATGTGTGGATTGATTTCTATTTACACATGATAAATAGTGATGCCCAGATCTCTAATATTGGGTCCAGTTGCAATAATCAAAACAATCAATGCGAAAAATTTCCTCCCTCCTCTAGGTGTATGGGTCAGACCATCCTAGGGATCCAGTTCTAGAACTACGTACATCTTGATTCTCACTCTAATGAGATATTTAACAATAAATGTATCTCCAATCCTCGTCTAGCCACCTTGAAAACAAAATGCCCTTATCTTTTGTTTTTTATCACCATTGTACAGTGCAGTGAACTATTTCCACCTCTTGTTTCTCACACCCATCATAGCTCATGTGGGCTTAGGAGTTATGGTAAATGTTTCCCTGCATGATCACAGCATATCAATTCTCATCAGGTTTATTGTGGTCCTAATCTCAAGATAATAAGAGGAAAACCATATTTCCAAACCACACAACAATAAACTTCATGTTCAAGGACTGTTTAATTACATCATATGTCTTGATTCCAACTATCGCAAGATACTTAGTGACACCCAAGTCATTAACATTGTTTCTAGACATAATATTTCCTCTTTACATCAGGGAAACTATGTTCTTACCAAAAAAATATAAATTTCATGGAAAACATCTCTGTCGCATGACATTAAATAGCACAGGTCTTCAAGAACTACAAATGGATTTATTCTCATTTTGATGAGATACGTATTTATACCAAGACTTCTTTTTTATCCTATCCGTGGGGTTAAGAAAAAGTTACACCATACTATTTATACAAAAAAAACTATGTAGGAGATATGAAATTTGGGTTCTACATTCAGGGATCCATTGAAGAAAATAATTCCCCCTACATATGAATCAGATAGATGTAGGGAACACTATACTACATGCCTAATCATGGCCAAGATGCTTCTTACGTACATGGATTCATTTTTTCCATTTTTCATACTCAATGTCCCAAGAATCTTTGGATCACCACAATCCTTCTCTTAACATAGAATATAGAGGGTTAGTATCATGAGAACACCTTTGTTTGACTATTCACAATATGCCCTAGTTGGCTCTGCATAAGTTTCCCACACAAAATTCCTATAAACCAAAGGGAAATTTTTCCCTGTGAGAGGAGTCTTTTATTTCTGTAATCTATAATGGAATTTTTTCCCAATATCTTTCCTCTCAATCTATGAAACCCCAGAATCATTTAAATATTCTTTACCTCTCACATCTGAGGCATGTTGGAACATCTTGGCTCTATGATCCTCTTATTACTCATAGTTTAAATGACTAATGGTCCTAGTTGTATGGCATAATACTATGAGACCCTAAGTTGTTCTTACTGAATGATGTTAAAATACATGGCTGGTGTCGTATTCATATGACATTAAATTGTACAATTTATATGAATTATTTCTATCTTAATTCATGTTATCATAAGATATGTATTGATTCTTAGATATTTAATTCTAGTTCAATCCAAGACATAAAAGTATCTCCTTTTCATATGTATGGATATTACTTGTATGGGAGGTTTACATTACAACAACTATGTATGGCTTGATTATCACTTTGATGAAATATATAGAAACACCCAGATCATATGTCACAAGTCCAATAACAAAAATAACAAAAAATGACCCAATTTACTATACATTAACTTGACCTTCATAGGTTGGTCTAATACCTATCTCACCCCACTTGTGATATTTTATTCAAAGTAACATGCCCCTTTCCCCACATAATAGTTTGATATATTTGTGGGGAAACCTCCCCATAACTACATATGGATTGATTCTTACCATTAAAATATACTTAGTGATGCCTGATTCTCCAATCCTGGGTCCTTCCACTGAAAAAGATAAAATTTTCCCTTCTTTGTTCATGGGTTAGACCTACATGGGGAACCTTCCCAAAACTATGTATGGATTGATTCTCATTTTAACAAGATATATAGTGATTACTGGACCTTATATCTTGGGACTGTCTATAAAAAAGAAAATTCATCCCATGTATGGGTCAGACCTACATACGAGAAATGTTTCTACCCATTCATGGAGAATTTTGACATGAAATGCTCCTTTCTTATTCATGTACATTCCTTTCATAGACTAGAATCTATGTCTGGGGATGTCTTAATCTCTATAATACACCCTATAAATTATAAATTTAGGGTCAATGTCTTGAGGATAGCTTTTTTTGATTATGAACAATAATCTGTAGTGGGCTCTACATAAGTCCCCCACAAAAAAGGCTTGTTAACCAAGCTAAAATTCATCTTGAGGAGTGAATTTCATATTTTCATACACCCAACTGATTTATTGATCCCATATCACCCCTTTTATTTATAAACCCATAGATTTTATCTTAAACATGTTTCCCTTCATGCCTAAACATGATGGAATATTCTTGGAGAGACTACCGTGAAAAAGGAAATTTATTTATCTATTGGTAAAATCTAAACGACCTTAAATGGTAGCCCTCAAACATCATTTTATTAACACATTAATCAACAATATACATGTCCTAGTTTCATGATGTTAAACTACTTCATGTTTCAACCCTTCTTTATACAATTGAAGTTCATTTAAGAGTGGTTTTCCATTTATGGATTGAGTGGTTACAGATTCCCTCATCATATTCAGATATTATTCCCTTGATAATACACCCTTTTTGGTCTTGGGAAATCCAAATTTTCCCAAACTTCTTGTCCATTATATATAGAGGGTTAGTGTCCTGGGGACACCTTTTTTGACTATTAACAATATTCCCCCGTTGGATCTTCATAATTTTCCCACACAAATAGCCTATCAATGAACAAAAAATTCATCCTTAGGAGAAACATCTTCTATATCCCTATGCCCCAAAAATATCATATTGTAAACCATATTTATGGAATATCCTACTATACTTGTCCTATTCCATCTCTTCAATTCAAAAATCAGAAAACCAAGGTCTAGAATCCCCCATTCATGTCTCAAAAATATTGAGACATTCTTGTCCCATAAGATCTATTAGAATCATTCCCCCATAATTTATGGTCAAATCTATTCATTAGTCAAATTAGTCTAATTTTAAATAATTTAAACTAACCACAAAGAGACATAGTACTATTCATATTGAAATCCCAAAAAATTTATCTTGTATAAAATTATAGTTCTAGATCACGGCACTAAAGATTTGTATGGTTTAAAAAACAATTGAGAAATAAAAAATGGGACAAAAAACATGTTGGGTTGAAAGACTATAATGGGAGGCCTAAGAAAAAGTCGATTTATTCCTACTAATCATGCACCACATAGGACTTAGGAAAAATTAGGGTGGTGATAGAAGAGACACAAATTTTGAAGGTTTTGTCATGTAACCTAAGAAATAGTTGAAACTATACTCACTGAATCCCTTATCTTGGGAAAAAATAGATTGTTACAAGATCATGTCAATTTGGTTATCCCAGGTTACGACTACAATTGATATCCAATATATAATGTCTTTCAAAATATGAACAGTTATGATTGATTTTCCTTAGAGGAAAATTTAATGAATAAGCGTTGGAGGGAAAATGGTTTTTCATTTATCTATTGAATGTGAACAACAGAGGAGGATCCGCATCCTGGAATCTCTCCCAAATGTTACTTAAAAAAATAAGAAAGAAACCAATAATGGATTCAACAAGACTCATTTTACACTATTCATCATATTGGTTAGTTTCTTACATGATCCATCAAGAGCTTATTAAATATTGGTTATTTTCCCCGCCGCATATTAACCTATAAGAATCATTTTTCTAATGAAGGCCTTTATCTATTTACCTCTCTGGTTGATGATATTTTCACTTTAAACCATCGATTCAAGCCTCAAAATCTTGTATATATATAGTTTGTGAAATTTTCTAATCATAAAATTTTTCTTCATCAGTAACCAAGTGATAAATCTTTGAAGAAGTTTCAGTTAGAGTTACTACCTAATGGTTATCGAAATTAATTTGGAAAATTTTACATTATCGTGCATCCAATTATTCTTGATCAATGAAAACATGGTTGATAAAGAATGTAAGTTTCTATAATAAAATTCATTTATGCACAAGGTAGTGAAAAGTTGATGGAGGGTTTCCACCTTATCAACAACCTTCACTAAGGGGGGCATCTATTATAATAGTTTAGATTTTTTTCCAAGTCCATTTCCTCAAATCCCGATGTTCGATGGAAGCATTGGGATTTTGAACATATTCATCCATTGTTATGAGTAAATAGTCTGGGATTAGAACTATGGAAGACAGGATCACTCTAAACTGCAACACCTAGCTAGGAAAGTCCTCTATCTCTGTTTCCAGTTATGCCTTAGAAGAAATGATGGCAGGGATGGGATCAATCGCAATAATTCTTAATATTGTCCCATATGACTCAGTAATAGTGGAAGTGAGAATGGTGTCGATCAATAGTACAGGACCCACACCACTCCCCAAAAAAGGAGGACTTGCAGATGAAGATCCATCAGTATTATTATAAGGATGGTTCTAATGCCTTCCTCCCATGAAATTTGGTAGATATGGAGAAATAGGCAAAGGACCAGGAGTGGCTAATAGTTTATGAACCTATCGAATTGACTTCCACAGCACTCCCTTGGGATAGTAATTCACTCACATGTGGGCATAATTCATTGACAAGTTATTTTATGCTCATATTGTAGGTAAAATAATTTTCTTACTGGAACCCTCACACATCATCCTAATCCATAATTGATGAATAATAACTGGGTATGATTTCCTTTTAATATATGTGATGGGTAAAGATTCAAGCTATTTAAAGACTCAAAATTTACCCATAAACCTATAAGGAGTGTATGGTTTTCAGATTATTACTTCATCCTCCCAAGTAGTTAGAATCCCTCTCACAATAAGATGATGTATGAATTTTCTTATAGAGAACATCTTCCATCATCCACCACTGCTCTATATGGTGTTGGATAAGGCATGAATGAAAATTTGGAAAAATAATTTAAGACCTCAAAAATGATATCTATGCCTGTGTATTTTAGGTAAACTAAAATAATGTTGACCAAGGATGGGTAAGAGTTTTAATGAGGTATTTTTGTTGTATGTTGATACTTGTATCATCAATAGTGTTCCACCACACATTCGTATAGTAATTAAAATGGACCACTAATTTTTTGTAGGGTTTTTCCCTCCTATATTTGACCAAAAAATTCATAAATATGAGAAACGGTGGGTAAAATAAAGTTGATAGATTGTTCATCCAACAATTTGATTGTCATAATTAAGGTTCATATTAAGACACTCGTATATACATCATGATTTGGAAGGATCCATCCTCTTAGGATCATGGGAAAAATCCCACCAACCTGAAGTCTGGAGATATGTCTGGTCAGATTAAATAGACCACATAGTATATTATTCTACTTCAATAGTATCCTATTACAACCCCAAAATACCTCATGAATATTGAGTTTTATGAGTCTATCTATGTCATACTTTCATCCCTAAACCCCTAACTTTCAAAAAAAAATATCCACCCATTGAAAGGAATGAGTGGGTGGGTATGGAGGGGATGTCCAAGAATTCCAATACTGTGGTTAATAGATATATTTCCAATGGAGATACTTGCATGGTGTTTTCCAAAGTATTATATATAGACTAAAACTCATCATACATCTTACAAATAATGTGGATTCCCACTAATTTTTAGATATCTCATAAGATGGCCCCAACTTCCCCATAAGAGAAGTGGAAGGTGTTGGTCTTGAACACCAGTAATTGATCAATTCAGAAAAAATATCAATTTGTGAGTAAAATGAAATATGATAACCCTATACTACCTTATATAAGCCTAAAATACTATTCATCCATTAAATTTCCTATAATTTAGGTGCAAAAAAATGTTCATTCTCATTAATCTGAGAAACTCCCTCTAGACCACAAGTCCCACATGGATATCCAATATCTATTGGGATCACCAAAAAATAGGTTGAAAATGGGTGGATAATCTTGTATAGCAGACTGAATGTATATTTCATCACTATTTTGGTTGCTTTGGGTCCACATAGAACCATTCAGAACAAAGACCTTCAATTGACCTGACATAAAAATGATCTACCCTGTAGCAGAGATGTTCACCTGGGCATGATCCTAAGACATCTCAAACCAAGAATATGGAATAATATGATCAACTGTTGGAAGAGATAAATCGTCATGAAGTATAAATTAGTAAAGTGGTAGTCATTTGGAAAATGTGTAATTCAAAATTCAAATGAAAGTATGTTCTTTAGAATACCCTCTTAAGGTTCTATGTGATACTGAAGAATGTCTTAAATATTCTCATCCATAGAAGTTATTTTTCTAATCACAGTCATTGATGTGGAAGCTAGATCCATTGTATCCTTGTGATAAGTTCATAAAAATTATGTGAGATTCAATTAAAATAGTGAATATTGAATTTTGAAAGGATTCTACATCAATTGTGAAGCATTTTACTATGAAGCATTGGACCAAAAGGTGATTAGATAATGAGTTTCTCATCCTGTGAGGTTCTTAGCCCAAGAGGAACTCAATCAGTGAGGTGGTCACCCCATGAATTTCTCAATACAAGATAAAATTCAACACTCTATGGGAGACCAAAAAAATCATTTGGGGTTCATGAGGTTTAGCCCATGAAATGTTTGACCAAAAAAGATGAATGCTTCACAGAAGCACCAGAAATGGAGGAGAGTTCACAGTGAATAAAGTTTACTAAGAAATATGGTAAAATAAAAATGATCTTGGAACCCCTTTTATATATGTTGTCCCCTATGTGGTTCCACAACCCTATAGTAATCCGGATCAAAACATGACTGCTTTCTTCCTCAGAATCACATCTTATTCATCTTGTTCAGATCAAATTCTGACACGGTGCATTTCTAGGTCCTAAAAATTCTGCATGCATGAATAAATTAATCCATGAATTGGAAAATAAATATAAAAAAATCCTAAGAATATTTTGACGAAAATGTTCATAGGGGGTAATATGTGAAGGAGGGTTGATCCCATGATATAAAAATCACTTCACAAGATGCTGCTCCACATAGAATTATGTCGCTCCATGTCAAACCTTATGAACAAAAAAAACTAATGGGAAGAGACATTACTTCCATCCCTCATGATTGAAACCAGTTAAATCATGAGAAAATATGTTGATTTATGACCACCGTGAAGTACTAACCTCTCAAATGAAAATCGTTCATGGAATATGATGGTATTCGCTATCTCTCGTGAATGAAATCATTCACAGGATGGGGGTTCTCCTTCAAATAAAGCCTCTATTTCCAATGTGGATGACCAACCATCTCAGTACTTTGTCCCTTTGTTCCTTTATAAATGAACCCCATGAAATAAAGAGGAATAAAAAATAAAGAAAATAGAAGGAGAGCCCAGATAGGAGCCGAAACACAAAGCCTTTGATTATAAGCTAGTAAACCCACTGCATAGCATTAAGAAAGAAACTAAATTCATCAAGCATATGAAAACCCAAGACTCATTCATAGAAACTACACTATAGCGCATAAGTGGATACTCCCTTTTAAGATCACTATCCCATATAGCAAAAAACTATGTGGAGCGATCCATTCCCTCTATAGAAAAATGATTCATAGGAGAAACTAAATCATAAATAGCAAGACGCTACTCTGGTGTAACCCTACCCCACATAGAATAACACTACATAATAGGAACCTTGGTCTGTGTAGAACAATGCTTCCTGGACAGTACCCTCACCTATGTAGCAACATGATATACAGACAGAACCCCATCATGTATAAGAACATGCTACATGGAATGGGTCATCCTAGGGTGTTCTGTTCTCCAACTCCCATCTCTCCCCTCTATTGTACCATTTAGACCTCCATTTCCCCTCCATGAACCGATCTAACAGAATTAAGCCAAGTCTCCTTCCATAGAGACATTAAATATATGATTATATCATCTGGAACAATAGCATGTCCCATCAAGTCTACATACTCTTGGTAAGTGGAGTTCTCATGGAAACCTATTTAACATGGAAGACCCTTGGAATGTTTTAAAGTATACATTCCCAAGGTACTGAGGGACCTGACCTTGTATTTTCTTACATGAGCCTCCCCATTCTAGGGATTTAGGGGAACCACTCAGCTTTACCTTTTATTAGGGCTAGTACCAGATCCTTCTCTCATCCTCCTTATTTTCAGGGAAATGGAATCCCTCCTGGAGTAATATGTTATCCATTCTTGTGGGAGGTGTAACTCTTTATCCTATTCACCAAATCAATTCATATCTTGATAGATCACTAAATGTGATTATCCCATTTACCAAAATAAAATATGATAATGGAACACTCCAATCCCTCTTCCTCTCCCTTTGTGCTCCAGTATCCATCCACCAGTAGAAGAAAGTGAATCGTGTGATCTTTAGTTCGACTGAATTTTCTTGTTTCTCACACCAAGCATGACTCACATGGACTTAGAGTTTAGTGGAAAGCATAAAAACCAAATAAACCCAAGAATATACTGGGAATCTTACTAGGTGTAAGTGCAACCCATTTCAAACTAAGTGGGATTTTATTCCCAACTAGCTGGGATATGTAGGAAGCCTTTCTGAGGTCCAAAACCAACACCCAAGTTAACCCTAATGTTCTCTAGGCCACATTATCTGTGGGGTTATATCCAAACTAGAGGTCCACATTTCTTCTATGTCCCTATCATCCCCATCATTATTAGTTCATACCCCCCAATAATGCCATGTCCCCACTAGGGATACCACATCTCTCCCTGGTAACTTGGGCCACCTCGGTATAATTCCCATGCCAAAAAATGACTATTCACCTTTATCCTCGACGTTCTTTCCACATGACATTAAATTAAATGCTTTTTTTCAGATCACATAGCCTCAAAAGGTGATGTTTCTTATTGATTTCTATCGATCTATGTGGGTTTTGATTCCTCTAAAGAGGATACTTAGGAATCCCATCTTATAAGTTCTCCCCCAATATCAAAACAACTTCAATATCCTTCAGTGGAGATAAACTATAGAGTTCCACAATGTATAGCTTAAAACTAGCATCATTATAATTAGGTACCAAAGAATATTTGATCATTATACGATAAGGGTTTCATTAATTAATAACCTAAAAAACATATAGATTTGTCCATTGAGGGAGAACCTAATATACATACAGATGATTCTAAACCCATGCATGTTTATAATTGATCATCAATTAAAGGTGATCCACATAATACATATAAGAGAATGAACAAAGAATTTGCGAATATATCTTAAATCTATATGAGATTTTTGGAACAGGTAATAGTTCCCCCCCAAAAGTGTGTGAGGTTCCAAACTTCCCATCATCTAGACCAGTGTTATTTCTTAAGTGTCATTATCCAAGTTCCCCAACAACACCTCCCTTTGGAAAGTAGATCTGTGAGTCATAGTGGATATATGAGTCATTGATTGTTTTTGACTTCATAATCAAAACCAGTCAAAGACCATTTTCAAATAGTACACCTGACAGAAGAGATTTTACAAAACTCAACCCCTACAATCAATCATTAGGCACAAAATGGATTTTCATCAGAAATATTATTAGAAGACATATTCTTATCCAGCTAGGTATGTATATGGGTTGGGTTGGGTTGGATAAATGGTCAAATTTTTCACCCAACCCAACAAAAAGTTACCAGGTTGGGTTGGGTCGGATTGGGTTATACTCACTTTTTGTAATGAACTTACTTGACCCGACCTGATGTGGGTTGACTGGGGTCTGATTTGGTATTTCGGGTCAGGTAAAGAAAAATTTCATGAAACAATACCCAAAAAACTATAAAACTATCAATAAAATTAAAACTAATAAAATTTATAACATTTATAATCTTCCAAATACAAACAGAACAAATATCCCCATTAAATTCAATTAAAAACTGTAAATCAAAATTGGTTAAAAAACCAATAAATACATCATCACATGAAGCACCCAATATATTTCTATTATCCACTCAAACATTTCCTATAATGTCTAAGTAAATTATCCATAATCCATAAAATACCTTAAATCGGTATCACCCAACTAGAAAACATAAATTCAAATAAACATGAATCCAAACAAATTAAATAAAAAAATTATTTGCCAACAAATTTAAATAAACAAAATCATTTAATATCTATTAAATTTATTTGAAAAATAAATGTATTTTATTGCAACATTTTATAGGTTTTCCAACAAACAAACCATTACAGGTGACTATCAAATTCAATTATCAATACCTAAAATGTCCAAGAAATTTCTATTATCTATGTCGTTATAAGAGGAAAGTGAAGTGCTTGAACCCTAGTAGAAATTAATTAGGTATTGGTTGGTTTGGTTGGGTCAGGTTTGTACATTATTTTTCAAACCTGTGACCCGACCCAAAATAAACCAAATTAACCCAACCCATCCATATATCATGTGTAATGTGACCACACCTATTTCGATTTAGTTTAGACACCCCTGGGGCCAGCATCATCTAAATCAAATGTAGTTCATTATAATGGAGGATTTCCAACACTCCATTTTCTATTACTTCAGACTTTATACTTATGAATTGAATCTCTAAATATTTCTAGAATAGATAATCCTCTACATGCATCCTCTGAAATTTGAAATTTTATTAGTCAAACATGTCAAGTTGAACCTTTCTCTCTTCCAACATCGTCATTATTAATCTAAACTCTCATTAAATTAAAATTTCATGAAGGATAGGAATCATACCTCCTGGTAGTCACCAATCATCTTACGCAACTGAGCTCTACAGCAATCTCTAATATCATTTTTTTTTAGAAAACCATAAATCAGGAACCACTTATGGAACCTCAAAAGTTAAAAATGTTTCCAAATATCTAGAATAATTTACACATGAATTAGTGTATCTGAACTGAGAAGCTTTATTCCCCATCCATGCACAGAATCAGAACTCAACAAAACCCTCAACTCACACCCAAAGAGGAATGAATCAAAATAGAAAGAGAAAACCAGACAAAGAACACTAGGAATATGTGTGGTTCGGAACAAGTTCTTCTCCAAAGAAACATTGTAACATTAAAATAAGATAAGAATAATAGTAATACCTCATTGAGTTAAAAGTGCCCAATCTGGAACACTACATAGGAAAAAATAGAAAAAAAAAATTATAGTCAATTAAAATCATAATTACAACCATCCAACATTGAGAAAGTCGATCATGTCCCTCTATTTATGAATGATATCTATAGTATCCCTTCTAGTTCATTTTTTTGTCACCTTCTAATCTTTGTGTTCATCCAATGATAAATGAAGGAAATAACTAGTTATCCATTAATACATCAAATCTATCAACAAATTCCGATGAACATTGTAGAGTTTGGAACTTATCCATCTTCCCATATGAACTTTTCCACCCAAAATGGTTACATTGTTGGTACTTGGTTCTAAACCCCATCTTTTGTCGTCCCTACCTCCACTGATTCAAAATTCTGATCCCAAATTCTTTCTTTCTAGAATATCAAACAAATATTTAGAAAACAAAATTCATATATAGAAGCCTAGAAGTCTTCACCAAATCCACATACGTTAGCTAATTTCATATTCACTTAATCCCACTTATAGTTATAACCCAACCCACGAGCTTAATAAATCCTCAACCAGTGATGAAAACCCTTGTTAGTGAATCCCACATTATGATTGAGTCTAGAGGTTACATGTACTACTCTTAACCTAATCCACAAATATATAAGTACCTCCAAGTACACTAGACATCCACTATGTCTTAATGTAGAGAAGTTGATCCACTGATTATTCAAAAAATTAATCATGTCATGGCTATTTGATGAAGATGGTGAGGTTTGTAAATGTGGATAAATAATGGGGTGGGGATGAACCTTTTTGGTATAATATTCATTTTATTATTCTAAATTCAAGGATGTTTGTTATCTATTTTAAATGGAAAAGTGGGATATTATTATTTTACCCTCTCTTTTTCCAAATTCAATTATTCTTATTCTACTTCATTCATCTCTTTTTCACTTCTCTTCCCTATAAATAAACATGTGGTATTCCCTCATCAACCTACAACACTTTATTATTATGGAGAACTAAAATAGGGTTGATACAAGGGGGAGGTTCTTACATCTTGAGTTCCATTCATTTAATTTTTTGTCAATGTTTTGTTGTAATTCAAGTATGATAGTGAATGATGGGGTACTTGAGTGATGGTTTTCTATCATTACTTAAAACTACTTAAATACTTATTTCTTCCACAATTAAATCAGTTTTTATATCCCTTCATATATTTAACTTATCATATGTATTATTTGAGGAGCATAGTTTTTTTATGACATGTGGGATGTGGTCATGAGTTTGGTTAGATTATGCACTTAGGAGATCTATATTCTATGCTCAATCTCCAAACATAAAGTTGGTTTATAATGTACTTTGAGAGTATCCTGAGTGCACTATCCACTCCCATGTCAAATAGTGGAAGGTGATTATTGGAATAGTGTATAGTATAATATTTGAAGTGGAATGAAATATAATTTAATTAGCAATTATCAAGACACTAAACTCATCATTTGGATCGATCATTTATCCTTATAACACTTTTTTTCATATTTATTTAATTTTTTTCTCTATTTTATTTTATCTTATTAAATTTAAATTATGGAATTCATAACAGAAAAAACCATATTCCATTATTCTTATTTTAATTTTAATTAAACTAGAAAAAAATCTCAAAATAAGTGATAACTCCCATGAAGGATTAATTGAGGAACAACATCAAGAGACCACCTAGGTTAGAAATTATGATACTCCTTTGGGATAAAAGTATTTATGAGGAATTCATAATAGGATCAGAATTAGTGAGATTTATGGGTCACCCCTATCTTCAAAATTATCCTAGAAAGGGTATTAGTGGGACGGGAAAAAATATAAAAATATTTATATATGATTCATAAAAACATGTAATTTTTTAGTTTTTGTAGGGTGGGTAGAATGTTATGTTCTTTTATATTTATTTAAAGAATACTCTTCTTAACACCAATTAAAAATTATTCTTTAAAATTAAAAAAAAGTAACTAGAGGAAACCAAAATGTCACAACATTAGATTTGTTAATTCATTAAGTTTCTAAATCCTATAGAATTATTCAATGAACTTTGATACTCAAATAGTCACAATTTCCAAAATTTGAGAGAATAATTCTCATTTATCACATAATATGGTTCATGTGAGATCAAATTATTATATCAAAAATCTCACATAAAAATAATTCAATCAAGCTTAGTTGAATATGGAAATGAAAGGAATAAATTAATCATAAAACATCATATAAAACTAAGAAAAATTTACACATTCTTTCAGTAGTTAGATAATTAAACCAAGTTAGATCTAAGATTCATATAGTTAGTGAACCATTTGAGGAGGAATAAATATACTGTCTAGTAATTATGGACTCAATAAAATATACAAGTTAATATAATATTAATAGAGACTAAGAGAGGTCAATACATAATTTTGTATAGTTTTGTTTCATTTAATACATAAAAATCATATCTTGGTTGATCATGGATTGATTTTATTTTTTAATTTCACCGTATTTTGGTGATATAATAGGATTATAAAACCCAATACATGAGTGGAATGTGGGGAAATGAGAAAATAAAGTAATGATTATGGTTTTTTGGCTAAAATCACTAGTGTGGTTTGTAATATATTTAAGGAAAAATATCCAAATATTGAAAAGTATAGATTAAGAAAAGGAAAGGGGTGAATGATGTAATATAAAGTTAAAATTGGATGTGATAAAAAAATTGTATAAAACAATGTGATTAGAATAATACCCAATGTTTTTCTTCTTTTCTATTCTAGTCACTCAAAACATGAATATGCTCAATATTGTAAAACATGATCTTTGGAAAGAAACTGAATCTTTTGAGTTTTTATCTTTAATTTTTTCCATTCATCTTATTTAATTTTGATGAAATGAATTTCAAGTGATGAATAAAATTTTAAGGTTTCAATAATTAGTTATATATGATTTTTTAAATAACTCATAACAATAATAAATTCTATTGGTTTTTAAATAAATAAAAAATATTTTTTAATTTCTAAGTAAAAAAATAAAAACATAAAAATTGTAAAGTATAAAGGAATAATAAATTGAAAGGATGGTTTTTCTATCACTTCAACCGAATATTTCATACAAAATGATGCAAGATACAAGGGGTAAAAATGATTAACATGTTTGGATCAATCAGACCTAAAAAAATTAGGCTAGTTTATGCCCACATTTAATATGGGTATAAAAAATTGAGTTATGGAACATTTACATTATAAAAATTTCAATGTATAGGATGAACTAGGCATAATTATTCTTACAAATACCAATTAAAAAGATATATTTTCAACAAATATTAAACATTGAACCTATAATTTTAATTACATATATATCAATTAATATATATATATATATATATTTAACACATAATTAAAAAAATATATTATTACAAAAATATTTCTATAAAAAATTAAAAGAAAAAAAATTTACATATGATTCAACCAAAATAAGTTTAGGTTGGTCTACTTAAATCCATGCCTTTTCTCACTAATCAATTTAGACTTTAAAAGAAGGAATGTTTTTGTTGTTTCGGTTTTCTCCATAAGATATACCTGATCCAAATGGGTCAATCCCCATTAAGAATCCTTGGTAAGGGGAAACATGGTTTTCACAATATATAAAAAGGGTGCGTGGATAAAATTCCAGTATTAGTGAATATTAATAGTCAACAACTACTATATAAGAGTGAAATGATATTAAGAAAAGACACCCAAGGATGAACATTATAACCAACATACACTATGACAAGTTCAATTTGAGACATGAACTAATAAGTTTGTGATTTTGAATCACCAATATTACTCATAAATTGATAAGAAAATAATACAAAAATATAAGAAAAATAATAAAAATATTACTCAAATAATATTGAAAAAATAAAATCTTAATATTTTATAGTTGATTATCGAATCATTGATTTTCTAAAAGATACATTGGAAAAAACCATTTATACTTCATTAGTCAAACTCGTACCACTACACAGAGAGGTTAAAACATCAAAAAAAATCTACAGGTGACATGAGCATCCATAATATCTATATATCTTTGACACCTCCATGCAAACATTCTTTAAGTGTCTGATTTTTTCACATTGGAAGCAAGTTAATGGGAATTTTTTAGACACATTAGAATATTTGGAGAAATTATGCCACTGAGATTCACCAACACTATGATTTCTACCATGAGACTCATCCCACATCATGTTACTTTTATAGTAACCACACAAGATTCCACATGGAGGAGGAGGAAGTCCTACCCAACCTGAGTTACCAACCAAGTCAAGTTATTCCATCAAATCACTATCTAGGATATCCACATACATGGTGATATTAAGTAATAAAACCTGAAATCAGATATCTAGTTGAAGACCTATCTCAATCCTTTCGGATTTTATCTTCTTATTAGATACCACCTCCTATCATAAAGAACAAGCTCGGTGAACTGGATGGCATACTGATTCATAGTTTGATCACATTTCATGATATTAAGGGACTCTATATACTTAGCCTTCCTTATTTATTCTAGAGATAACTACTCTAGGAAAATTACCCTAAAGTGTTTCAATTCTAAGAAAACATTGTTCCCCATCGAAAATATCAAGTCCCGCCACCTAATTCTATGACATTCAAACTTGAAGGAAGCACATTTCACTTTAACTGAATCAGGTGACTCCAATAACTCAAAAATATAATGAACTTTCATCAACCAATATCATGCTTTCAGAGGATCATTAGTACCATATAAAAATGGTGGATTTAGATGAAGAATTTCATGGGAATAATCATTACTATATTCCCTTCAGATCACAACCACTACTGCCTAAATGGGAACTGTTTCATCCATCTATCCCAAATATTGTTCCTCATGCACAACAACTTACACAAATTTACGATCAAATAGAGGTTTCACTTTCTATAATTCATCAAAGGCTCCCTCAGGGGGTTTGTTCAATTGAATTCATGGGGCATGGAACTAAACATCATCAACATATAACAAGGGAAACATCAATCAAGAGACATGAGATCATTAACTCTATCAATTATAATTCAACATAAAAACAAACTTCTTGAATCAAATATTTGGAAAAATTCTAGTATTAGATCAAAAAAATACTAAAATGAACTTTTAATAAAATCCCATTATAACTTAAGGATTTTTATAATGAGAGATGGTCAGGAACTCACTTGTAACCTCCCCATTAAGTCCTAACAATATTGTCTCTTATCTACCAAGACATCCACAATTGTATAATGATATCAAAGAAGATTAATGAATGCCTTTGATATCAATTCATCATGAACTGAATTGAATAACCTACCTAAACGGTATCTAAACCAATTCTGACATGACTTAAATGGAATTCCCAATCCCCATGCACTGTCTACTAGCTCCTGGGAATCAATACAAACCAAATGGAATTATTTCACCATAATGATGACTCATCATGACAAATAAGTGAATAATAAATGACAATAAATCAGTATTCCAAACACTCTACATGGGATAAAACCACATGTAAAAAATAAAAGTCTAAAAAACAAGAAATTAAACACAAGTCATCATAATATACTATCCAAACACCAACCCAAAAACTCCATGTAATATTCCACTAATCACCACCAACTCCCAAGGTCTGCTAATCAATTACCTTCACCACCTATATGAGTGCTTCATTCCCTTTTACTATACATAATATAATAAAATATAAAAATTCATGAAAGAAAATGTAGGCTATGAGTAAAAAATATGATTAGGATCTCAGTAGTCATCTCATAAAAAAATATATAACCAATAAACCAATTATTCTAAAAATAAAGTAAAATAAGGCATGAAAATCATTCCTCAGTTCATATAAAAACATGATTTTAAAAAAAAATGGATAGTATAAATCATGTATAAAATTTAATTTCCATAAAATTGGGCACAAACAAGAATCTTTGTCAAAATAGTCATGAATAAACTATTTTACTAAAATATGAATAAATAACTTATTTCTAAATAATTGGAATATAATAATTATTTTCAATCATAAGACTATTTTTATAAGCCTTGAGGATTTTTTATATTGATCCATGTAGTTCCACACAATCTCAATGAAATGTGATTCCTTGGGTACACAAAATCCTAGGGATTTTTCCTAGGGGGTAGGAATCCATCACAAATAATGAACTCCCTACCATCAAGTAGTTTTAGTATCATTGTCATCATCAAATCATTAATTGGTAATCATTTTTACCTATAATGAATATCATCCTATTAACTAACCATTCCCTCATGTGAATCAAGGTAAACAAACATAAAAGAAAATACCATTCGTTTCAAACTATCTCAAATAATCTCAAAACATCATTTCAATCAACCCAAAGTTTAATATTCAAAACATTACATTCTATTTTAAAACATACATCAAATGGTATTATGAAGTATTATTCCTATGAAATAAAATCATTTCATTCCAAATCCTAATTAATTTCATACCTTTTAATCTCATAAAAATAATTCTTCACATTTCAATATCATTTTATGGAAATCGAAACTTTATTTTCAAAATCCATTTTCAAAGGATTTCATCACACATGCAATGACATTTCAGAAAAAAAAATCAAGAGATTAAAATCAAGATTTATAAATCAATTTAAAATACAATTCAAATAGAAAATAATCAAGGGTTTCAACTGATAGAGATTCTTTTATGAAACAACCTTACTCAATACATAATCATCAACACCAAACATAAGATCCACTAGGAGAGTTGAATTCTAGAATGATTAGGGGGGTAATCATAGTTCCATATATCAAAAAAGTAATATCAAGATCCATCAACAACATTTGGATCCAAAACTCTCAAAGAAGGTGAGAGTGGAAGAAATGATAATTCACAACCAAAGAGATTACACTTTCTGGAAGGATTATAATGCATCCAATGGAACTTTGATCTGATAATAAAATAGATAGAGGTTCCAAAATTGTTGAGTCAAAATTATACTTAACACTTTTTCTTTCCTTAGTTTTGAAAATCACAAACACTTTAACACTTTCTTAAATTATTATTTTACTAACATTATATATCCCAATTTTTTTTGAATGTTTTTTTAGAAAAACAATTTTTATAACAAATGGAGAAATTGTTTCTAAGTAATAGATTAGAAAATTTATACTATTCAATCTGATCCATCGGGCTGAATTACTGTATGGTCCATTAGACTAAATAGTGTTTTTTAATCAGTCTGACTAATCATTCTATCCAATAGACTAATTGAAGTTATATCCATCAGAATAAAAATAGTTTAGATACATTATACTAACCATATTTTAGTTCATATGATTTAAAAATAAAAATATAGTTCATCGGACTATGAAAGGATATTAATTTGAGTAATTAGAATTATTTCTATCTGATAGTTTATATTAAAACATTATAATGGTACTATAAAAACTACATTGGATGGAAACATTTTATTTTTTGATTTAAAGTGAATAATATCTAAGGAAGTTTCAAAAAACTCAAAAATTCACAATAGTAGTTTAATGGTTGAATATAAATAAGAGTGTAATCGAGGAGCTGGGTGGTGATACATTAACAAAACACAATGAAGATTTTTCACTACCCAAATATCTTGTTATCATTATTTACAATTGTTAGAGAGTTTTAGTTCTAAGGAATATATGGGAGGGTTTTAAATACCTTAGAAAATTTTTCTTTTGTATTCTCTTGTTCTGTTCGAGGCTTAGATTAAGGGATTCCATGGATAGGAAGATATGTGAATCTGATCCATTGGATCAATGGATTCTGGTGATAGAAATATAGATCCAACACTAATAATCATATTGAGGGCTTCCAAGGGATTAGAATACAAAGTTATTCCAATCATCATATTGAGGTATTTCCTTGTATGGAAGGACATACCATTATAGTTAGGTTGAAAACTATTGATATCTTAAGTCAAGATTTGTAACATCCTTAACTTTTATGTTTAAAGAGTAGAATTACTTTTATAAAGATTGTAATTTGTTCTTAATTTTTTATAAGCATTCATATTACTTGTATATAAATGTTTTAAATTCTATTGTATAATATATATTAGAAATTAGTGTATACTAATATTTATAACAATAGTTTTATTGGACTTTCATTGATTCAGGTTAACAAATATATTTTATCCAATGATTTATAAATCCAATAAAAACACTCTGGTCATTTGATGATTTCTAATTCTGGTATTTTTAACAAAATAGGTTCTGGTTTTATGTTAGTTTAATTTTTTAAACTACAATTCACCCCCTCCCCCCCCCCCCTCTCTTTTAACCAACATAAACTCTTGTTGTCCAAAAATTAGTATCAGAGTGGGTTCTACTGATTTTCATGTTGTATTTTTTACTTATGATATCTACTTAATAATATTAATATTTTATAAACTAATTATTTATACATTTTTTTACACTATCACGTATTGTATAAAAGAGTTTATATTTTCCTTAAGGTGACAGGTTTGAATGTTGGTGCACTTGGGAATTTGAATCCTAATAGACCACCACTCTTTGATGGTAATGATTATGAGTACTATAGATATAGAATGAAATGTTTTTTATAAACACTACAGTTCAAAAAAATCATGTTAACTAGTAACTATAAGATTCCAAAGAAAAAACATAAACCTTTTACTAATTTTGGAAAGATGAAATATCAATTGAATTATAGATTAAGGAATACTCCATTATGTTTATGACCAGAAATATATATATTTAGCTAAATTTATGTAAAGTAGTTAATAGTATTTATAAGAAGTTAGAGGTAACTCATTTGGGTATATCTAAATTCATTGAGATAAGAAGAGTTATACTTAAAAATGACTATCAAGATATTAAATTTTTACCTAGAGATTTTGTTTCCAAAATGAACTAAAGGTTTATGATCATTGTAAATAGTTTGTAGTCTCTTAGTGTAGAAGATCATATAGATGGGACCTTAGAATAATAGATTATTGAGATAATACCTGGTGACTTAGATCAAATATAATAAATTTGGATGACACAATAATTATTACTAATCTTAATGTTGTGACTGTTGTAATGACTTTTAAAAAGATGAAATTTGTTTTTGAATTAGATATTAGTCATCAAAAAAGTATGGGAATGAACTAGCTAATCTTTCTAAAGAAATTAGTATGATTTTTTGGGAAAATGATTTCAAATAACAATATAAGAAAATTCATAATGATAAAAGTGATAAGAAGGATTATACAAATGTGATATGATATGAATGTAATAAATTATGACATATCAATCCAAATTTTCCTTAGCTTAAGGGAAAGGATAAGAAGGAGAGAAGTTCTGATAAAAATTCCAAAAAATATTATAAACATATGAACAATAAAAGTCTAAAATCTTCAAATCCTTGGAGTGCATGTGGAAGAGATAGTACTTCTAATAATTCATTTTAAAATGTAAGATCATGATAGAAGAATATTGGATTCTATATATAAATACCAAAGGTTAAAAAATACTTCATGGATAAGGTCACTATAAAATATCTTTAAAATATTACATTAAATGATAATTACCTAGATAGTAATAATGATGAAAGTAGTTATACATCTTCTAAGGAAGAATATTTCTCATATTATGGGAACAATTCCTTACCAAGTATTAAATAATTTTTGATATTTTCAAAATTACTTGAAAATAAAAATTTTAATATTTTAAAAAAATATGTAGTTTCTGAAAACAAATCTTGTGAAAGAAAATTTGATAATTAATAAATGAACTACTAAAACATCATATCTTTTTAAATTTTTATGTAAAATTAATTCTGAAAATAATGATATTTTGAAAGAACATGAAAAATTTAATTTTGATAAAACAAGTTTACAAAATGATGTGGTAACACTAAGTTTGAATACAATATATACTAAATATAAAAATTTAATTATAAAACTAAATTCTAAAAAACTATAGTTTGAAAAATCTATTGTAAAATTTTACCACTAGTAAGGAACATTTTGATAAAATGTATAATAAAATCATACCTCATATATATATTTTCATAATGGGTTTCACAAATTGAAAACTTATTTTTAATAATAAAAACATTTTTTTGAAAAGTGATCCATTTTTTCACAAAGTGTAAAAGTGGTGGGAACAGGAAGAATAAATTTTTTTAAAGAAAATCAATCTCAAGGTTTTTATAATTATTTTTCTTCAAAAGTGTCAATATTTTCTAAACATAATAAATTTAGAATGATATGGATTACTAAAATTTTACTTTTTGATAATATTGGTCCCAAGATGGTATGGATTCTAAAGTGTTAATGTTTTTATTTTTGGGAAAATAAAGAACGTACCAACAAAAAAATATTTGGTACATGGATATTGGTTGCTCCAGACACATGACTAGAAAAAAATACTTCTTTAAGAATATAATAAGATGAAAGACAGTTTTATATAATTCTTAAGGAAAAACTATTGGTATAGGTAACATTTTTCGTCTTAGAAAATATTTAATTTCAAATGTTTTATTTATTTCAGAACTAAATAACAACTTTATAAGCATAATTCAATTATGAGATGAATTTTATCTTGTGAAATTTGGGAATGATAAATGTACTATACATATTTCTAAAGATGAATTTATTATTTCTTCCAATAGGTATAAGAATTTCTATACATTAAACTTATAAGACCTTTGTATCCAAGATCATCCTTACCTTAGTTAAATATAAGACATATATTGGTTGTAGTATAGAAGATCAGGACACTGTAATCTTAAGAGATTATCTAGGTTGTTTGATAAAATACTAGTTAAGGACCTAACAGAATATTGTATTGATACTTTTAAATTATATGAACATTGTCAATTTGGAAAGAAACATAATTCAAGTTTTAGATTTATTAGTGAATTCTCCACATTTTATGTTTTATAGTTAGTTCACATTGAATTGTTTGGTCCAACACAAACTGAATGTATTAGTGGAAAAAACTATGTATATGTTTTAGTTGTTGATTACATGAGATATACTTGGGTATATTTTCTAGAAAATAAGTTCAAATCCTTTTGTTATTTCAAAAAATTTATAGCCAAAGTTAAAAAAGGAAAACATGTTTCTTTGATAACTATTTATAGTGATCATGGTGTATAATTTGTAAATTTTTCTTTTCAAACTTTTTTTATTAAAAAATATCTAGCACCTTAAACTCCAAGAAAATGGTCTAGTTTAAAGTAGAAATATAATTCTTCAAGATATTATTAGAACCATGATCAATGAATACTCAGTTGCTAAACATTTTTGGGATAAAATAGTTAGTACAACCAATTATACTATAAATAAAATTTTAATAAGACTATTTTTTAATAAAACTATTTATGAGTTGAGGACCATAAGGAAATGAAAACTTTCATTACTTCAAATTTTTTGGATGAAAATTATTCCTATTTAATATTAAAGACAACATACATAGATTTTCACCAAAACCTAATGACATAATATTTTTAGGGTATTCTACAACTAGTAAGTCATGTTAATGTTTTAATAAATATACATGTTATTTTGAGGAAATAGTACATCTTAAGTTTGATGGAATCAATACTTTTGTTTTAAAACAACCTCAACCTACATCTTTAGATATTATTTCAAAAAATTATTTTAAACCTATGTTGTAAAGTTCTTCTCATGAAAGAAAAATCGAAGAATATATTTCTACATAAAGAATATTTTCATCCTATTATGAAACAATATAGTTTTTTTAAAAAAATAGAAAATATCCCAGTGAAAATATCATTGGGGATGTAGATCAACCTGTTATAACTAGAAGTTATTTGGGAAATGAAATTGAACATTTTTTATCTTTATTCTTAATTTAATCCTAAGACTGCTGATGAGGATTTACATTGTGATTATTTGAAAAAAAAAATCTATGCAACATGAACTCAATAAATTTGAAAGAAATAATATTTGGACTTTGGTTGAACAACCTAAAGATACTTCTATAATTGGAATAAATGGGTTTTACAAAAACAAATGTCATGAAAATGGAATAATAGTTAGAAATAAAATCTGACTTGTTACTAAGGGACATAATCAACAAGAATAAAAATATTATGAAGATATTTATTATCTGGTGTCTAGACTAGAAGCTATTAATATACTTTTATCTTATTAATAATTATTAAATTTAAAAATATTTGAAATTTATGTGAAGTGTTCATTCCTTAATAGATATGTATTGGAGAGATTTTATGTTGAAAACCCCTAGTTTTGAAAATAAAAACACCAAGAATTGTTTATTTAAACTTAATAAGTTACTTTGTAGACTTAAACAAGTCCCTAGATCTTGGTATTATATGATAATTTTATTTTTGTTACAAAACAACTTTTTTAGGGGAGCAGCAAATCTGAATCTTTTTATAAAATAATTTTTTAAAAACATCAAAATTGTTTAAATTTGTGTAGATGATAATATATTTGGATCGAATAAAAAATCTTTAATAGATTACTTGGTATATCCTATGATGTATGAGTTTGAAATGAGCATGATGGGAGAACATACTTATTTTCTTGGTTTAAAAATTTCACAAAAACATGAAAGAATTTTTATATATAAAAATAATAATATAAAAGATATTATTATGAAATTAAGATATGAAAAAAAAATTAAATTATTAGTAATCCTATTGGAATCTCAAATATATTTTATATTAATGAAGCTATGAAACTATTTGATCAAATGATATTTAGAAGAATGATTGGATGTTTACGTTATTTACTACCCAGTCATCAAAATTTAATTTTTTTTGTATGATTATGTACAAGATATCAATATAATATAAAAAATCCACATATTAAAGCTATAAAATAAATTTGTCATTATCTTAATTAAAATAAGGATTTATGATTATTTTACTCTTCTCAAAATGATTTTGTGTTAAAAAAATTCAGATTCTGACTTTGTTGGATATAGATTTGATAGAAAAAGTACTTCTAAAACATGTCATTTCTTAGGAGAATATATAGTTTCATTTTCTTGTATGAAACAATAATTAGTAAAAATTTCCATTTCTAAAGATATATATGTGGTTACCTGAAGTTTTTATGATCAATTGTTTTATATATAACACACACTCACTGATTATGGAAAGAGTTTTAATAAAACTCAAATACTATGTGATAACACAATTGTCATTACTTTAATAAAAAAATCTCAACATATCACTCATAATGAAAGCACATAGATATAAGACACCATTTATTACAGGATCAAACAAAAAAATGGATATCATTTTATAATTCATCGAAATCAAAGAAAAACTTACAGATATTTTTACTAAACCACTTAGTTATGATATATTTGAATATATTAAATAGAATTTATAAATGATCATTATCAAACGATCATTCATATATACTTCATTTATATCAATCTCTTTACCTTAATGAACTTTATCTCAAATGGGGATTACTTATGTTGGGTTTTCTCTAAAATAATTTCTTTTCTAAAACCTTTTTTTGAAACTTTTTTTTCTAAAAACGTTTTTCTCTGTTGTTTTATATTTTAATAATAAAAAATTTTAATTATTTTTTTTAGAATAAAAAATTTTAAATTAAATTTTTCAAAATCAAAGTATTTTTAACAAAAAAATTTCTAGGATAAAATTTTACTAAAATTTTTCCAAACGATCTTTTTGTTAAAAATTTTATCTATTTCAATTTCTATCACAAATCACAGGAAGAACAGGTTACTCAATAAAACTTTCGTACGGAAAGTAATTGATACTCAGAGAGGTATTCTTCTGATCTTTTAGTTTTTTCAACTTTCTATTACTTTTGTTTTCTATGTTGTTTTACATTTTATTTACATTTAAAAAAATTTAAATTGGATTTAAATATAAAAAATTTCATAATCAGATATCTATTTAGTCTAATACATAGTTTTATTGGAAACAACTTCAAGAGTTTAGAATGTTTTATTATATCATTCACTGATATAATCTCAACTATCAGATCAAGAAAATATTTTTAATATGAGCTACTGGATTTTTGGAATACAAAGGGTCACCCATATGGCTATATATAAGGGGTAGTTCACCCTTTTCCCATATTATTTTTTAGTAATTTCCATTGAACCTCAAAACTCCTTTTATTTCTTAGTTTGAAAGTTTGGGATTTGTCTAATCAACTTCTTCATTTCATCTTCAGCATCAGTTTCTGTCAGATGTCTTCTACCGAATACATTACAAATAGATAAGTTTTAAGAGAAAGGCTAATTTACAAGACATGGTATAAAAAAAAATTATTTTTTTAAATGAGTTATTAAATTTTAATTTTGGGAGAAAATATGTGCTGAAAATGAATATTTCTCCTTGCATTTTCTATAAATCATAAAACAATTATATTATTTAATGAAATTCAATATAGAAGAGGAAGTGGAAGTGATTTTTTTAGTCATTTTGGTAAAAATTTTAATCTAACATATCAACATGTTACTATGTTAGTTGAAGTTCTTTTGGAAGTTTAAGTGTATACTTATTCACAGAAGCTTCCATATAATCATGGCAGTTTCAGAAAACCAAAATTCGAAGCTTCATTTTTCATTAAATCTAAAAAATTTATAAAGGTATTTCATCTCACTCTCTATGTTACAATTTTAAAATTTTGAATGCAAGGGAACTTGATTCCAAGTAAAGGTGATAAGGATACTCTGAAATTCTTCAATATTTTCATATTGGACTTTATTATTAATATGAAAAAAATAAATCTAGATTTGTTTTTTTGAATATATTAAGAAGGAATCCATGATGTTAAAGAGTCACCTGTTTCCTTGTTTTATAAATAATATTCTTGTTAAATGAAAGGAAAAAATTAAGATTAAAAATTATTCATATTCACATAGATAAAAGGTTTATCTTATTAGAGAGAAAATAATGGCTATAATAAAATATGTTTTTAATTAAAATCTCAAGAATTTTGTGGATAAATCAGACAAGGTTATGTTTGATGTTGAAGAAGTTAAATATAAAGAAGTGATAAAAGAGAAGATGAAATGTGTCTCCTCTCCTATTAAGGTTAAGAAGAAACAAAAATCAATTTCTGGTGATGAATTTATAAAATTGAAGGCTCTTAAATCATAGAAAAAATAGAGGATCAATCATTTAGACTCAACAAATTTTAAGATTTATATTCAAATATAAATACATCCGATATAATTAAAGAATATTAGAAGAATAATAAAAAGAATAAAAGGATATCATATTCGAAGATGATGGATAATTTACACAAAGTATTAGAAATAATTTTCACTGATAAACCGATCTTGGTTTCTCTTTTATCTGCTTCTCAACCTATTCTAGGCTCCAAAATATTGTCTGATGCTGATAAAAAACTTCTTGATCCATCAACACAATATGTTTTAGAATTTTTTAAAACATTCATAATACTAGAAACTATCGACAATGGAAAAGGTAAAGAAGTTATAGAAAAATATAACACTGAAACATAGGATGAAAAATTAGTTCAATAGTCGATTCCAAAAAAACAATTATGAATTCCATGGGGAAGAAAAAACAAAAATTAGTTTATAAGGTTAGAAAAAGTTTTTTGAGAACTACGAGGTAGTTATAAAACAAACGTGAATAAGAAAAATAATAATAATAATAGGGGGATTTGTTGGTGGAAGAAAAATAAAATAAGAATAAAATCATCAAAATCATCCTCATCCACTATATCAATATCAACTTAGTCTGATAAGAACCTGGTTCTTAATGTTTTGGTGGATATTCATTTATCATCACATAAAAAATAATTTAAATCACAACATTCACATACCAAAGTATTGTACAATGCTATGACCTATAAGTATGTTTATTTAGTAAAAGTATTGAAATAAGAAAAGGTTGATGGAAAAGAAAAGTCTGATGTTAGACCACCTCGAACACATATTCGAGAGGATTCATAAGAGAAATATGGTTTATCGGCCACATAATCACAAAAATATAAAGATTAAATATTTAATTCTCTAAAATATATTATATATTCAATTCCATATAATCCTATTATTAAACTAAGATTAAAATACATTTATAATTATTATAATGATAAGTCGGACTCATTGAATTTTTTGATAGAGTCATTGATTCATAATGAATTTGATATCAAACCCTTCAAATATAAGTCTAAGGATCACAAAAGTAGATTAATTTAGATAGTTAAGTGGTCAAAGAAATTTAATGGTGAATTGAAAGATCATGATGATCAAATTTTGGATGTGAAGAATGTATCTTTTGACATTGCTAATTCATTTGAGAGGTTTTAATCAGATCTCTCAGATAGAATGAATTTTTTAGAATAGGTCAAAGATCTATTAGATTCTATGAATGAATAAATATCATAATTAAAAGAATATATTCAAATGATGAATGAAAATATACTTTATCTCTGATCCATTAATTATGAGTTTCATATCTTGAATAAGGAAAAAATAAGATTAGTGTTCTTGAAGAGTAGGTTTCAAGTTTAATGGTTGTTAATGGGAGTATCACAATAATAGAAGAAAAGTTAACAAAGATAAAATATTTAGTAGATAAAATCTAGAAAGAACAGGATGATTTTAAGAAGTCAAAATCTGTTATCAATAAGTTTTATAAGAAATAAAAAAACATTTCATCTAAAATCTTAATTCATTTCAAACTTTTTGAATAAAATTTTGTTTGAATTTATTATTATCTGAATAATTGTTTCCTAAATGTTTTTCAATTTCATTTGGATGAATTTTCTTTCTTATTATCTTGTATTTATAGATATTCAATCATAATTGTTTCATATAATGTTTTTCTAACATTTTAGGTCAATATATTACTTTCACAGTTCCTTTTTTCAAATCAAAAAAGTGGAGAATTTTTTTAAGGTTATAATCTATCTATAGGGGTGGAATATTTCTTGGTGGAGAAATAATCTAAAGGGGAGAAAACTATCTAAGGAATACAATATATTTATGGGGATTATTCTATGTAATCATATTTTCTATAAGATCAATAATGCAGAACAAAAAGAAGTTATCAACTCAGGGGAATTTAAGATATGATTAGGGAAGATATTTTTAATAAATAATTCTTTGAAGATCATAAACATAAAAACGGTTTTAATTTTTTCGAGTTAATAGTTTTCCATTTTAAGTTTTATATCTTATTCATTCCTAAAAGGGAGAGATTATTGAGTAAAAGTATACATTCAAATTTTCATTTTGTTAGTTTTTAAAATCACAAAAACTTTAAAATTCTCTTAAAATAATCTTTTACAAAATTAATATATCCTAAAGTATTTTATAATTTTTTCTTATGAAATATATTTTCCTTCCAAATAAAGAAATGTTTTCTATGAAAAAAAGATAAATATTATATTATTTAATCTACTCTATCAGAGTAATATAGAGTCTTGTTTGTCATATTGAATAGTTCATTATCCATTGGTTCGACAAAGTGTTATGTACATTGGACTAAGTGAAGTCATATCCATTGGACTGACCATAGTTCAATTCATCAGATTGAAAAATAATAATATAGTCCATCAGACTATGAAAATTTTATAATCATAGTAATTATAATTATTTGTATTGGATGGAATAAGTTACGTAATTGTAATGGTGATAAAAAAATAAAATTGAATGGAAACATTTTTTTACTATAATATGAAGAACATCTGAAGCCATTTCAAAAAACTCCAATATTCATGGAAATATAATCGTTAAAGGGATTCCTATAAATAGGACTGCATTTGAGAAGATGTATTCTGATGCATTTACAATTCAAAACATCTAAGATATTTCCCATCTTGGATATCTCATTCTCATGATTTCTAATTTTTCAAAGAGTTTTAGTTCTAATAATTTTTTTTGATGGTAGTAAAATCCTATGAAAAATTTTCTTATGTATTCACTTTTTTTATCGAAGATTAGATCAGGGGATTCTAGGGATTGGAAGGAAAATGAATCTGATCCATTAGATCAAAGTCTTCTTAGGATAAGGAGGATCTGACACCAATAATCATATCGAGGGATTCTAGGATACTGAAAGACATATTTATTTTTCTAATGGTATTGAGGGATTTTCTATTAAGGAAATATTGAACATTACAGTTAGTTTGAAAACTATGGTTATCTTAATTTGGGATTTTTGACTTCCTTAAATCTTAATTTTAAAGAGTATAATTACATTTATAAAGCTTTTAATTCATTCTTACTTTGTTATAATATTTCATATTACTTGTTTCTACAAGTTTTTGATTCTACTGCGTACTTTATATTAGAAATTAATTTTTACTAATCTTTCTAATAACTATTTTATTAGAATTTCTATGATCCTGATTAACAAATATATTTTATAGTAAAATATTTTAATATGATACAAACACACTAATAATTATAAGATTATTGAGGCTAGTCCTTTTAACTAAAGAAGTTTAGGGTTTTGTGTTAGTTTAATTTTTTAAACTATAATTCCCCCCCCCCCTCTTATAGATATTGTAAACACTTATGATCCAATAAAAATCACCTAGATAGCCTCTAAGATCAATGGGGTTGAGTTAGGTTCAATTACGAGTTTAAAAGTTAAAATGGTGGTATTGGAACATTAATTAAGAAATTAGGATAATTTAGTTCCCACCACTTTGTTTGGATGAATAGTTTGAAAACCCATGTGCCTCTTAATAGGATACTAGAGAAAGCTATATGGTTTGGTCATGTGTTTTGAAAAAACGTGCACCACCCATGAACCCCCTATTAGGCTACTAGAAAGTGATTCATGGTTTAGCCACATTATTTAACAAATTTTGTGACAACTATGTATGCTCCAAAATCCCAAACCACATGGTTTGGAAGTTAGGTCATATGGTTCATACTAATAGTGTTCTTAATCATGTTCCCTCATCCAATAAATAAACATAAGGCACACAATTTATTGGGATGACCTGCATGGTTTTCACTAACTATGCTCCATCCATGCATAGGCCTGGAAACCTTCAAAAAATCTCCAAAAGTCACCCAAAATAGCCCAGGATATTCTCCAAAAAAGATATGACCAAAATAAAGTGTTATAGGTACCTGAAATATAATAAAGGGATGTTACACATACACTAAAATGGTCTTGTGTTCTTCCCTCATCAACCTCTCACAATCCACAGTTATGGAGAACTAAAAGAGGGTTAATACAAGGGAGAGTTTAATACAGCCCTAGTTTTATTCATTCAATTTTGGGAATTATTTTTTTCTAATTCAAGGGAGCATGCGATGTTGGAGTTGTTTGATGGTTTTTTCTCTTCCCTTCATGTTACATAAATCCTTATTTCCTCCACTATTAAATAAATTTTATCATCTCTTCTTCTATTTCACTCATTATATGGATTATTTGAGCACTATTGGTTTTGAATGGCACATGGGATGCTGTCAAGAGTTGGGAAATACTATAAACTTGGGAGAGGTGTAATCTATGATTAATCTTCAAGTATAAAGGGGTTTTTTAATTCAATTTGAGAGGATCTTGAGTGTGATCACCACATATACATTAAATAGTGGATGATGGTTGTAAGATTGGTATATAATTAGATGATTGAATTGGAATAAAATATAACTTAAATAATGATGACCATGAAACTAAACTCAGCCTTTGGATTGATAATTTATACTTCTAACACTTATTTTATATTTTATTACATTTATTTTCTATATTTTATTTTATTTTATTTTATTCAATTTACTTTCTCTAGTTTATAATACACAAAACCACATTCCATGATTCTTGTTTTCATTTTAATTAAGCTATAAAAATCCCAAAAAATTTTGACAAATCTAATTATGAACAGTTAATTGAGGGACCCCCTATAGAGAGAACATAGGTTTTCCACTATGTTACTCCTTTGAGATAAAAAATGTTGATGAGGACCATGCATTAGGTTTAGTGCCCATGAGATTCAAGGTTCAATCCTATCTTCACAACCAGCCCAAGAAGCGCATTGGTGAGTATAGGTCATGAAATCAATATAAAAATAATTATATATGATTTATAAAAATATTCCATGTTTTAGTTATTGAAGGATATGTATAATTTTATGACATTTTATATTTATTTAAAAACCCCTTCATTCACACCATTTAGCACAAATTATTTAAAATAACAAATAATGAACTAATAGAAACCAAAATATGACAACATTAGATTTGTTAAATCTTTGAGTTTCTGAATCCTATAGAATTATTGAATGATTTTGTATACTCTAATAGTCACAAATATCTACATTTGAGAGAAACATTATCACTGATCTCATACCAATTTCCATAATAGATCCCACTATTATATCAAGGATATCATATACAAAAAACATGTTAAATATTAATTGAACATGAAAATTAAAGGATGAAATTAAACATCAAAAATAAGATAAAACTAAGAAAAAATTACACATGATTTCAAAAATTGGGTAATTCAACTAAGTTGGATCCAAGATTCATATATTTTGTGAATCATCTCAGAAGGTATAAATATATTGACCGGTACTTGTGGTCCCAATAAAAAACAGTATTGAATATAGGATTAAAATAGGTTAAGAGAGGTTAAGAGATAATTTTATATATTAAAATTTCATTTAATTTATATAACTCATATCATGGGTGATCAACCAACACATTGGTGAAACAATGGTGAAATTATAAAATAAAGTAATGATTATGGTGTGTTGGCTAAAATCACTTCTGAGGTAACAATATATTTAAGGAAAATGATCCAAATATTGATATGTATATATTAATAAAATGAAAAAGGAGATTGATGAATAGAAAGAGAAAATTTATTGGGCTAATATTGAAGAGGATAAAAAAGTGTGAGTAAAATAATATCCAACATTTTTCTTCTTCTTTTTCTAGAACTCAAAACATGAATATGTTCAATATTGTAAAATATGTTATATAGAAAGAAAATATATCTTCTAAGTTTACATATTCCATTTTTTCCAATCATCAAATTTAATTTTGATGAAATGAATTAAATGTGGTAAATAAAATTTTAAATTGTGAATAATTTGGTATATGTGATATTTTAAAAAATTCATAATAATAATAAATTATAAAGGTTTTCAAGTAAATACAAAAATACCTTTTAATAGTTAAGTAAAAACAAAACATAAAAAGGGTTAAATTATAAAGGAATAATAAAATGAAATGATGTGTTTTCTATCACATCAACCAAATCTTTGATAGAAACCAATCCAAGATGCAAAGGTTGAAGAAAATTAATGGATTTGAAAAGTTTGGGCCTAATAATATTAGTTTTGTTTATTCCCTCATTTAATTTGGATTTAAATAATTGTGTTATTCCCCCATTTACATTATAATAAGTTCAACTTTTCGGGTGACCCAGACATAATAATTCTTAAAAATAAATATTAAAATGACATTTTAAAAAAATATTAAACATTAAAAACATAATTTTAATTTCATAGATATCAATTTATACATTTATTTCTCTCATAATTGAAAAATATAATATAACAAAAATAATTCTATAAAAAAACTTCTTTACCCATGAGTTAACCAACATCATTTTAGGTTAGTCTACTTAAATTCATGTCTTTTCTCACTAATCATTACAACCTTTAAAATGATGAAATTTTTTGGTGTATAGACATTCCATATAATATATCCCTTATTCATTGGATTCAAGCCCCATTGAGCATACCTATCAAGGGAAAACCTATTATTCAAAACATATGACAAGGGGTTGTGATAAGATTCAATGATTGGTGAATACAAATAGTCAAGCAACATTATATAAGACCGTTATAAATTATTTAAATGCACATGACAAGCATGATAATCAATATACATGGAAATGTTTAGTTTCGGAGATGAATTGAGATGTTTTTAATTTTTAATAAGAGAAGAATGAATAAATGTAAGAAAAATAATAAAAATGTTACACATTCCATAGAGAAAAAACAAACTCACGAAGTATTTATTATAGATAATTGAATATAGAATGTTTAAAAAGATAAAATGATAGTAATGATTTATTGTTCAGTATTAAAAAATGATAAATCATCAGGTTCTCTTAAAATCAAAAAAGAAATTATTATCACAATAAACATTTAATTTTAAAAAATATGTGATATTTTAATTAGAACAATAAAGTATTGTACTATCAGAATTAATTTCGATGAAGATAAATATAGATCCAATTAATAGAAAGCATAGAAAAAAAAAATATACCAAAATATTTTAAAAATAATCAAAATTAAACCTTGAAATTCTTAAATACAAGAACAAATAAGTGATGGGGTACAAAGGTAAAAATGTGGAAGAGGAGATGAACTGGGGGAAAATTTGGACCATTTCTTGTATTTTTCAGATTTTATTGGATGTCTCTAAAGAGTTGAGTCGACATCGATTCACTATATTATAAAAATAGATGATAGATAGAATATTAGTCTTGATGTGGGAGCACATGATATAGAATCTTAATGGAAGGAAGAATCCATGCGCTTTTCCTGTGAGTCTCGTAGCTATGTAGGGTGTCGACGGTTTATATAGAATGTTGAAAGTGAAGCTATATTTGATGGGGAAGAAAAATAGTGAAAAATAATGACACTTTATTTGGGTAAAACCAAGATCTCGTATTTACGAATCCACTCTCCACTTACAGGTTTTGATGAGAAAATGTGGGTTGCCTAAAAATTTTAAAAAATAATTAAATGACCGACCAAATAGTCGGGTGAGAGAGAAAGGAATCTCCCATGAAATTTCTATATTTTTATTTTCTGGTGATCCCTCTTTTTAACAGGGTTGAGGGGGATCTCTTACATGACTTTAAGTCCCATAGTCATAATGGCCCCAAATTCACTGCGAGAAGGCCCAACGAAACAAAGTCAATGTACATGTCCTATAGTCATAATACCCCAATACCCCACACTAAAACAACCCCACTCACCTTTATACATTATCCTACCCCAACTTGTTGTCAAGATGTCACATTTGTGGCAAGTCATCCTTATCTCCCTGAACGGGGACTTGAACATGTGTGTACTAGTTGCTTGATGAATGAACTTCTACATCAAACCTAATAACCAAACGCTTCATTTGCATATTTATACTCTCCACTAGTCAATAACTGATCTAACATGAAGCCTAAAGTCCCAAAATTGATATCATGGAGTCCTAGTAGCTCATAGAACCAGATACGCAACTCAAAATCACAATTCAAGTGAATAATATTGCTACTACCAGAACTATAAATTGACCCTATGAGAACACTTCTATATCCATGGTTTGAAAAACAATTTCTATAGGTATTTTATAGAAATTATTTCTTTAAATCATGTCTATAGACCAACATATAGTCAGTTTTGTATGAAACTATGGTGGTAGGAAATGTGAGAACCCCAAAAAAGTAGGAAATTTGTGGGAAATGGCTGTGGAAATGGTTTTATAAAACTGTGCTAATAGCCTATTCCCACAATCTTTTAAAATTGTGGCAATAGACATCCATAAATAACCCTATTTCAACTATTTTTTAAACTGTGGAAATATCCCTCCAGAAAATGACCTGTATCCAAAATTTTGAAAAACCGTGGAAATAAACCCCTTGAAAATTACTTATATCCATAGCTTTGGACAACCGTGACAATTGGATTCAACCTAAAAAAATAATTTTTTTAATGTTTAATAATTATAATTATAAATACATTTATATACATTTATATGTATATATATATACATATAGTGGAGCTCAACATAGTGGTAATGTGTTGGAAGGATTATAGAAGAGGTCGCAGCATCAAACCTCATTGGGAACATTTATTTTTTCAAAGGATACTACCATGGTTTAGTAAACCATTGCACTAGGTGTATGGAATGAAGCTTATGGTCATGGCCCACATAGACCACGGATATAGACTACCTATCGCCAAAGTTTACTAAACCATCCCACTAACTTCCATTGCAATATCATATGGACACAATCCATGTGAACCATGGTCAATTCCACCTAAGGACATGATTTGAAACTATGGCTATACGCTAGACCCTATTACAATGGAAAGATGGGTCACTATTCACGTAAACCTTTCCTTAGGCTCTAACAGCTATTTTTAAACCTTAGAAGTAATCTAATTTTGTAGTTATGTAAATTACCCCTCTATAATACCTCATATATTACCTACACTCTTACAGTAATGTATTACTCCTATAATACCACAGAAATTTTCCCAGCCTATTTTTGAACCTGGTACTGATGTGGGATCACGGGATGACTTTTCTATTCATGCAAGAATGCAATTACAGAGCCACCCCATGTGAGGGATGAATGAGGAATAAAAGGGTCATCCAGGATGACTGAGTAAATCCAAATATAATTATTTAAAAAAATGAACAAGAAGGTTCGAGGTTGGAGATGTAGAGGGAAAAAAGAAAAAAGTGTCAACCTATTGATTAAAAACATTAAAGATAATAATAATAATAATAATGGTTATAATGATAATGAAAGAGTTGGAGAGGTATTCCTCCCACTCGATACATATATATAAAATATAAAAATAATATTATATTTTATTATATTATATTATATATTAATGTGTCTATTAAATGATGGTTCTGCGAGGGAAAGTGTTTAGTCCCAATATGAGAATGAAAGAATGATCAATAGGGGTGAATTGACCGATTTAAAAAAAATAATGTTTTATCATATTTTAAAATTAATATATGGTGAAAATAAATTACGAATATGCATGAGATATTTTTATAGAAGTTCAGATCAAATTGATACTATGTTTACTCTTCACTTATCTCTAATGTAGAATAATATTACACATAAAAAATGTAATCCTTGACTTTTTATGGATAGCCACCACTCATTAAAATTGTCTTTTTAATCCCTAGGGTCTCAACCCACAACTTTCCATTTTATCCCTCAGAGGAACAACCCAACTAGATTCCTTTTTAAGTGAAGGAAGAACCAGCAATGCCTTTATTCGAATCAAGACACAACTAAAATCCACTTTCCTTTTTCAGGTCCCTCCACAATGTGATGTACCATCCGGAAATTTACTCTTATGCATGTCATGTATGATACTGGTGTATCACATTCTTTTCTTTCTTCTCATATGGTTATAAAAAATGTATTACACGTGGAAATATTGTCTCACATCATGAGTATCAACACACCCATAGAACAATGGGAGAGTAGAGGGTTCAAGTACCAAACATGTTTCATTACCATTGATCTAGTTAAGTTTCTTTAAGAGTTTATAGTCTTAGATATGTGTTTTTTGATATAATCTTTTGAATTAACTGGCTAGTGGAATTTAAATTCCATATTGGCTTCTATGTTCAATAAATGACATTCACACCCCCAACTATATCCCTTTATGTATTCAAGGTGGTTGGGATATAAATTCATTTATAGTGAGAACTTTAGTCACAATGGATGGAACTATCTTAGGTCAGTTATAAAAATGAACTTGGGTACTAGTGAAGGAATTATAAATACGACTCTTCCTTCCACAGTGGATTGATATCAGGATGTCTTTCCAAACCATTTCTCTTGGTTACCACCCAAGCAGGAAGTCAAATTTTCTATTGATCAACTCCCAAGAGAAAACAATGTTTTTATACCATATTATACAATGAATATGAAATAATTATGATAATTGAAGGTCTATCTAGAATATGTAGGGTGTAAAGGCTTCATTAGACCTAGCATGTCATATTATACTAGACTAGTTTTATTTGTAAAGAAATAAGATGGTTCTCTCCATTAATGTATTGATTAACATAATCTTAATTAATATTTCAGCAAAAGTCAGTATCCACTTCCTCAAATTGATAATCTATTTAATCAATTAAAGGCATCCAAATGGTTCTCCAAGATTTATCTATGCTCAGTATATCATTATCTTAGTGTTATAGGAGAGGATATTCCAAGTACATCATTCTAGAGTTGATATGCCCATTACGAATGTGTTTCCATAATCTTTGGTCTGACCAATCCACTTTTAGTCTTCATTTTGATGAATTTTATCCTCCATAGGTACCATGATTATTTTTTGTGGTATTTTTTGATAATATTTTGGTTTATTCTCAAATAAAGAATGAACACAAGGAGAACTTTGACATATTATTGATCACATTACGGGATCATTGGTTATATGTGATGTTTTATATACATTACTTCTGGATACAAGAAGTTCATTTCCTCAAGCACGTTATTTCTAAAGAAGGGATATCAATTGATCCTATAGAGATTTAAGCATCCATCTACTGAAAGCCACCCAATAATGTTTTCCTAATATGCATTTTCTAGAATTAAAATGATATTATTCGCTATTTGTTTGGTATTTCTTGAGACATTCCTCTCTCATGAATTCTCTGATGAGGAATGGTGTTACATTCACATCAAATGATTATTTTCAGAAATTATTTCTAGGTCCTAACAATAATCTCACATAATCATCCATATTAATATTTTTAGAACAAGGTCGGGGAAATGTGGTATATTTTTATGTCTCAAGATCCAGTCTCGATTGTGTTCTCATACAAGGTGATCATGTTTTGACTTATGTTTTTATGTGGTTGTGAACACATGATAATCATTATCTAATACATGAATTAGATTCCTCTACAGTGGTTTATGACTTAATGTCCTATTATCAATATCTCTTAGTGTAAATTTTCATAGCCTTCATTGATCATAAGAGTTTGAAATATATATTCTCTCAGTGATACATGAACTTCAGGAAATGAAGATGGATAGAATATCTCAACATTTTTAACATTTAATTGGTTTATATACCTAGGAAACTGATTTTTTTTATATTTTTTGAGTTGGAATTCATCGATTGAGGTTTTCAGGGAATCTTGTAACTAGTAACAAATAATTAGTATCACTACTAACATGCACCAAGATTGTGCTAAAAAATAGAATGTATTTTTCTTACCTGTAAATCCTATTCTAGACTTTTGTATTTTATAAAATAGGTTCAGATATTAGATTCTAATTACACCACAATTAGGTCAAACCTAAATGGTGGGGATATTTCTGATAGTTGGACATAATATGTAAACTCTTTGTTGTGTTTTCATAATTTAATTTTAGTCCCTTGGCCTTTACAAGGAAAAATTCATACAGCGTATCACAATTCAAAATGGATTATTCATCAGCAAATTTAGAAAATTTACAAGGTGATGAAAACTCATTTTTGGTGGTCGAGTATAAAATGAAAGATTTCAAATTGCATTATAATGTCTCTAACCTATCAGTAGTTAATGGTTGAGCATTAACAACTCACTTGTATGCTGCAGTAAGCCTATACCTATATGGGAGATGGAGAAGATTTATAGGGACATTTTCATTATTCTACCGAGTAAGATTCAGAAGCATGGTGTTATTTGGGTGATTGAGGACCGAATCACGAATTTAGAACACTTCCTCCAAATTATAGAGTCCAACATGGTAGAGGATTTTAAAAAGTTATATATTTGAGAAGTGGTCATGTTACATGGTGTTCTAGCCTATTGGCTATAGCTCAAATCTCTAGTAATGTTTTTTGGATGAAAAAAATACATCTTTTAATTCATTAATAACATCAGTTCCCAATACAAATTGAGGTGGCTTCTCAGTCACAACAGCATTGTCAAGACATCGATGGTTTTTCATGTATGGATGATCCATTGGAAAAAAATCATAGATGTCCTATGAAACCGAAACTGCAATGATATATAATCCTTGTATATCATTTATTCTTCATATAAATAAGACATGATTGTTTACCCTTCATGTTCTTAACAGACATCATTTCGTAATAAGGAAAATTACTTATTTTCCACATAAGTGCAACACACATATGAAATGTGTCTTTAAAATTAAGCATTTTTGTGTGGAAACATATATTCTAAGGTTCTTAAACTCTTTTATTAATGGTTACAAGTACACATATATGTCAAATTTAGGATCAGAAGGTCCAGATATGAGTATAATCAAGAAAGTAAATAGTTTTTTAGACAAATCCATGGAGGAATATTATGAATTTGAATGAAAAATGACCATGTATTGTGTGAATTAAGCATCTGAGAAAACAAAATAAAATTGTCACACGACAAACCAAACCATAAATTCTTCACTTCAGGTGAAAAATCAGGATATCATGCATCAAATGATTTCCATGATAATCCATCTGTGATATAAAATAGATCACTATTATCGTTAATTCTCTCATCATTGTTACATAAAATATTTTTTGAGATTTAATCAGATGTGAAATGATTTTGGAGCCTCAGAATCAATAGAAAATGTCACATTAACTTTTTTGGCATATGAGATGGTGTTCCATCTACATTTGGATTCAATTGAGAAGTATCACATGTTGTAATTGTGGGTTCCCAAGGCCCAAATAAACAATACTTTTGATTACCATATCATGTATACAGTTACTTATGCATGATGTTCCCTTGACATTATAGTGTATACATTTATGTGTCCACTATTAAATGGTAATTTCCATAGATTAATTATCATAACAAAAGGTTATAGAAATTCCCAGGCTATAATGAGAACCTTGAGATACTTTGATATTGATCTTAAATATATGTCAGATGGTCTAGACACATCATACTGACTAGGAATATTAGATTTTTGACTATCAGGTGTTGGGGGATCATAATCATTGAGACTTATTCTCATGAATTTCACACTTGGTAATCTCTAGTAGCGATATCATGAGTATAGGCCCACCAATAAGAACACCACATGTTTTGGGTGTCATTGGTCGTTCCAATCTATGGACATGTGTATTGGTCTCCTAAATTGAGATCATTATTTGTGTCTTCCATTTGATCACATACTATGATTCAAGGAAGAAACCATGTTAATGAAATCATGGTGAGGTAGCTTTTGTTGGGTGTCTCATTGGTGGAGTGACATCAGTTGAATAGTCAAGATAAGATTTTTCACTTTTGAGTTGAGGAAGTAATATATCTCAACTCTAGTTGATCCAGATGGTAGTACTTTCATTAGTATATGGCCACGGTATTTGGAAGGCAAATCCATCTAGTTGGATTGAAAAATAATAAATCAATAAAGGATGATAACAAAAGTACGCATCCTGCTTTTTGAAATATCTAATGATAAAGAGGTTATATTACAAAGTACTTGTTCATTGGTTGGTTGTCATTGTTATGACAATTCCTTATCTCATTAGGGGCCTTGATGGGTTGTCACACTCCACTCTTGGTCTACGAATACTTTTCAGTACTATCAAGATAAGGTCCAAGAGGGTCACACACAATAGCATATTCAAGAATCTTCCCTATTCTAGTGAATAGCTATATTGGACATGGTGGGCCCCACCACAGTGTTCGAGTGTTTTCCAAGTTATCAAACACTGATAAATAAATAAATTCATTATTATTCGAGTAAATAATAAATAGATTTAATTTATTTAGTAAAAATATTTACAATAGTTGAATTAATATTATTCGAAAAAAATTTATTTTAATATTCTAGGTTCATTTAATATTAACAGGAATGACGAGTCGACTTACATTACTCAATTTTATCATCTAATATATTTAATATATATTATATGTATGTGATAAAATATATATAATATTTATGACGAAATTTATTTCATTATAATTATTTATTTAGATGATATTTGATAAATAGGGGTCGGGGAACCCTATATTGAAATTTTAGCATACACTATAAATAGATGAGAGAGGCCTGCACAACGACTATTCACTATGAGATATCTAGAGCCTCTATCTCCATTACCACTTTCTAGAAAGAGAAGATATTGATCCAAGTGATCGGATCAACCTTATCTCCTTGCATCGAAGGCGCGTCGATGCGATGATTGTTGGGACATCGAAGGATTCGTCAGATCTCCACACTAGCACCAGGAATTCGATGATCGATGCTTTTGAATATTTTTGAAGCACATGTGGATAGTCTAGAGTGAATTTTGTTTGGATTTTTCGAGCAATAATCACTATAAATAAATAGATGTCAAAAGTGGATTTATATCTGAAAAAGGTGTGCCTTCAATTTTATTTTGTGCTTTATTTAATTTATGCAAGATCCTCTGACAGTATCAGGGATCAAATCATCGAAGACAACCAGCCTTGTCACCTCCACGATAAAAAAAATTAAAAATAGCTGAAATATGGTCACCCAAGCTCAGTTCAAATTGCAGACAGATCTGTTGAGAGAGATGTAATACCATCCACAAAATTTTAATGTAATCTAATATTTATTGGATCATATAGTTTATGTGCTCGCCCTTATACCAATTAAACGTACCGAGGTGCGTAGCATAAGCCAGTGGGTTGGGGATATTAATTAATTTAATTTAATACTAGAATTAAATTAATTACAATCTCCATCCCCCCAGCTTCTGATGTGTTCCCCGATACCATCAATTGGTATCAGAATTATCACGTAAATTATTTGAGCCAATAATAATTTAGTGGAAAAAAATTAAGTAGAGGGAATTAAATTTGTCACAATGGATCTGACTATGATTCAATCTGAGGTTGGATGACCAAATTTTGACCATCTGAAAAAAAAAAATTAATGAATCGAAATCGATCATTTTATGGATATTAAAATTGCAGACAAACAAATTATGTTTGTGTTATTATTTCGGAATTTGCGGCGAACCCTGAAAATCTAACCAGGATCTGGCCAGTTCCCAATCATCGGAAATAATACCAGTTGATGGAAAATTTAATATTATAATAATTATAATATTATAAAGATATTATAATTTTAATTATTATAATTGTTTGGATTATTTTGAGATCAATTCATATCATTGGGTGGTGGATTTGTTTTACAATCAAACCAAAAAGGGGAAAATTTTATAAGGGGCGGCTATAGGATTTTAACAAATGAAAAAGATTAAAAAACAAAATTAAAAAAAAAAATTTGTAACCCATTATTCCTTTGGAAGCCAAAAATGTGTCCACCCTATGTCCCTCCTTCCTGGCTGGCTAGTCCTGGAGGGCTGCCCTTTCCCTTCTAGCCGAACTGGGCTGACGCCTGTTCCCCCTTCACTGTCGCTAGCCAACACTATATCAGGGCACCACTGGACCACCGCGTATCAGCCTCCTCCTCTTCAGTTGAATAGCAGCCGCTCTTCCGTCGAGGCTGCTTCCCACCCCCGCACACGGACTCACTGGTGCCTTCCTCCTCCACAAATTTGTCTCTCTGATGTGTACTCTCCTGACCAGACAACCGCTTTTCTCCATGCCGTCCCTCCTGCGCCTCACCGCCCTCGAGCACCAACCGGCACTGCTTGCCACACCTACCTCAACCACACTAGATGCCACAGCTCCACCACGGCCTCCCTGTCACTGGACCGCCTAGATCTGGCAGTCGATGTGACCCCACAACCCTCTCCTCTAGCTTCCTTCCAGACACTATGTGGTCGCATTGGGGAAACCACCTTTCCGTCAAGGAAGCCACTGCCTCCAGCCATCCATGGTTCACCCCTGGCCGAACTGAGATCTCCAACCCCAGACCTGTCACCCAGCCGGCTACAGATTCCATCCTACAGACTTTAGTTTCTAGCGACGACCAAATCCCTACTACAAGTACATGACGGTCCCCGTAATGGGTTTAGTGTGGGTCTTCATGGATGAGAATGGGTCTGGGTGGACCTGAATAGATCTGCACATGCTTGGCATGGTCTCAAGTTTACCTACTTGGGTTTGGCCCGACCCACACAGGTGCCGGGTTTCGGGTAATCAAAATTCATTTAATAAATTCATTTTATTTTATTATTAAATTAAATTAAATAAAATATAAAATTTTGTTTAAAATTTAATATTTTAATGTCTGATAGAATTAAATAATTAATTAATGTTTTTGTATTAAAATTAAATTAATTACATGACTGAATCTAATTAAATTATTTGAATTTAATTAAATACTCTCGTACATTAATTTATTGATTATCACGCATTTATTTGACCCGAAAGCTATTCTTGAGCAATTAACTAACCTGTGAATGTTCGGTTTCATTATTTAATTAATTCTTTAACTGTGTGAGATGATTGTAATTAATTAATTATTTTGCTGGAGTGTGCATCATCTTTTTTGGTTAATATGTATAAAGGCTTGTGCGTCCATGTTTATCTCTTGTATATTGTGCCCCTAGTTCTCCACTCTTCTAATCGAGTATACTTATACTTTTGGTGAAAACGAGATATGATGTAGACCCCTCCATGACAAGGTGGTACACCCGATAAAATTTGGACCCCATCAAGAAACTATGGTACTCCAAATGAGAAGTGAACACACTGGGCGAGGGTGAGCTGCGTCATAAGACAAGCTATGAATCAGGTATGTTACCCCTAGTTCATCACTGGTCCATTGATTTTAAATGGATCAACCAATTTAAAATTCTCAAGACCAGTTAGGTAGTTTATTTCCTTTATGAATTTGTTTATTATTATAGGCATTTTATAACAGTTGGAAAATACATAAAATAATAAATAGTAAATTGTTTAAAGATGTGATTGATGTTTTTATATTAATGTTTAGTTGTGGGAATGACAACATAGAATGAACTAGATTAATGGAAATGGATTACATTTTTTGAGAAAAATGATAAAACCCGCATTGAGATATTAAGTCACTAAATTCCTTCCATCATTCAAATTTGAACAAAATTGAGTGTTCGGGGTGCTAATCTGCCAAAGTTGGTGGTACCTCTTACTATCGGGGAGTTCTTATGAGAGTGATGGTGTAAAGACCCGGAAATTCCATATAAATTTTAAAAAAAATTATTTGGGATTATTACGAGTCTGCGAAAATTGACGGCATGTGATTCTGAGGCCCAAAGAGCCCAGAACAGATTTTTTGGACTTTTTTTAAGGTACATTCAGTAAACGTGCGGACAACGTTTTCTATATTTTGAACTGGTGCTCGAATTAAAAGTCTAAGGGCACCTTTGAATCTGTAGTGCCGAGATTCACTTAAGAGAAGCTTAACTTTGACCGGCAAGGGTCGGATGAAAAAGTTAATTTCTTGGACTTTACAAAATAAATAACTAAAGGTTGTTTTATTTTTATTTTTGCAACCATTGGAAAAACAGGGGTGGGACAACAATGCAACCTCAAACCATTTAATGGCTTGACTCTTAAGTTGTGTAACCGCACCATTGGGAGAAATAATGGGTCGTGTAACCACACCATTGAAAGAGTTAAGAGGTTCATTAATTAAACTCATTAATGAACCTCATCAATTGTGTGATACGTTAATCTCCACCTTCCCATCTATTTAATATGAGCTCGGACATGGGTTTTGGGAGAGCAATGAGAGGAAGCACTGATGAAGCGCCAACGACTTTCTGCTCTGACAAAGACGTGATCGAGCGACGGTCGTTGGGGGAAACGACGGGCGACGGAAAACACTGACGAACACCTTCAGACGTGGACACTCCTTCCTCTTCTACAACACCTTCCAACAAACTCGAGGTAAGGGGTTTCGTTGTTTAATTAAGAGTTGTACTTTTCTTGAAATACTATTCATGTTAATACTAACGCGGAGGGTGCGTGCCAAACGAACAAGGCTCGGACCCTCCGTAGTTATCGAATTTGGTTTCGTTTCTCGTGGGCAACCGGAAGGTAAGGTGGAACACGGTAGAGTTGTACAAGTGCTCGATGGAGAAGAGATGGGCCACCGACCCAGCCAGAGGCCGGAGGAGGAGGAGTGCCCCGGCAGCACGCCTGAGCGGCAGGAGCTGCAACTGCTCCAGGCTGCGACGCTGAAGGAGGCATGCCCCGGCGGCGCGCCCCAGCGGCAGAAGCCGCGGCCGTGACGAACCGTGATGCAGGAGGAGGCGCACCCCGGTGGTGCGCATTTGTGGTGGAAGGAACGACCTCGACGGCCCGCGACGCTGGAGGAGGTGCGCCCCAGCACTGTTCCTGGGTGGTGAAAGCCTTGATCGCGATGGGTCGCAACGCTGGAGAAGGCGCGCCCCGGCGGCACGCCTGGTTGGTTCAAGCCGCGGCCGCGACGGGCCACGATGCTGGAATGTCACAGCACTAGCGTGGTGTTGTGTGGAGAATTCATCCTGTTGTGCGGGTTGATGAGGAAGATGCGGCCGGTGGACCCAACCGCGTGAGCTGGTGCCAGAGGTGTCTATGTCACATCTGGAAAGAAGGGAGTCGGCCTGCAACCACAGGCCGGGGTGACTGTGATGACCCAGACCCTCGCGATCCATCCCTTTGCCACATTCCAGATCCTAGGGGTGGCGTCTCGGTGGTAGGGCGTCATTTCGGCGTGCGACCGGTCCGCGCGTCTGACGGGCGCGACCGACCGGCGCGACCGACCGGGGCGACCGAGCGGCGCGACCGATCGTTGTCACCCAACCTTGTCGGGTTTCTCTTCTACAGTTTTTCCCATAACACCTCTTTTGGACTTTTCAACTTTTTTTCAAGTGGTTCAAAGCCATTTAAAATCCCATAATTAATACCCAATAAACCCCGAGGGACCTCCTCAATGGAGAATTAAATAACAATTAATTTTGTTGTGTGTAACCACCCAACCGCGTGGGGAACCACGATCCGAATTTAAAGCCGTTCAAATCCCCATATCCAGTAACAACGGGATCTTATCTATATATCGCACGGGAAGTTCTTTTTCCTCTTCTTCCTTTGGCCAAATTCCTTCTTCCCCCTAGTGCGCCTGGAGTCCCTTCTTTCCGTGGATTGTGGTGTGCCTCTGCTGGACCTTCGGCACCTCTTGGAGTCCACGAAATTCCTCCCCTGCAAGTCGCGCTTTTCCCTATTTCTGGCACGTGGAGAAAAACGTCGATCCTTGATCAATCAAGTAAGGATTTTCCTTCGTCTCTCCTTTCTGTGTATCATGCGGGGTGGGTACGCTTTTGTCTCTGTGGGAATTGATGAAACCAAACTTAATGAAGATAATGAACATACTTTTAAAGAATGAAGGGGGGGTGTGTGATTGATGTTTCTGCTGTACTACTTTTATGTTGTATGTGTTGTGAATTGTGCGGGCCTATGCTCACTGAAAATCATGGTCGTTGGTGGTCTTTACTTGCGCACTAATGAACCTTTGTCTTCTATGATGATTAAATGACTTAACCTGGAAATTGGTTAATCACGTAAACTCAGTTGGTTTAAATGGATGTTCAGTAAAACAAGAAACTCTGTGTGACCACCCCAGTTAACAAACAGAAAGAAGAACCTAATGAATGTTGTGCTTGAACCTGGAAGTTTTCCACTATGTTTGGTGGTGGGTGTCTTGTTCTGCCTAGTGCTTATGGGAAGATGTGAACGAGGATGTGATCCTCTATTGTGGCATGGTTATTGGTTGAGAATTTGAAGTTGTGTGGTTGCTCTGATGTGACACGAACTCAGGTGGAATCCTCTATCGTTGAGAAATGGTGGGCTCCTGGTTTTGGGGACATGGGGTTGTGTCTTGGGGTTTTCTTTTTCTCCAGTACTTCGAGGGATCTCACATATCCCTTTTGTGATGTTTTCTTTGGTTCCATTACTTTGAGGGATCTCACTTATCCCCTTTTCGTTGTGACCTTACAAGAGAACCGGGTGTGAATGCTTAAATTGTTGTTTGGCTATTTCTTTTTTTCCTGGCTTGTGTTTATTCCTGTTAGCTGCTCGGTAGTGCAGAATTCGCCCTAATTGGATCACTTGAACATGAAAACAAGAATGGTTGAGTGGGGAATTAGTTTGAGAATGATTTGTGACTTGGTCATGAGTGTCGTGGATTCTTTTGTGAATGAATAGTAACAAGGGTGTTTGTGCTTAGGTTTTGGAACCCCTAGGTTGGGATGAGTGTTTGTTACCTATACATATATATTTAGCTTTTATGTTTCTTATTCGCACCCCACCCAAGTTGAGACTTAGTGCGGAACACCACAATTCATGGGGAGGGTGTTTTTTCCAACACTCCTATGAGTGGCTGGTTATTAGCTCCTATTATGCTCCCTTTCCTGAATAGCCCAAGACTCTTCAGGCAGGCCGTGATGGTATGAGTTCCATTATTAGCCCAAGAATCTTCAGACAGGGTAGTTGTGGTGGTTGGCTCAGGTGTCTGCAGCCAGGTTGTTTCCCAAGTGTCTTCGGGATGAGGCCCAGGTGTCTTTGGGTTTGGCAGTGGGACTACGGTGAGGTTGTGGCCCAGGTGTGTGCGGGCGGGGTTTGGCAGTGGGACTGCGGTGAGGTTGTGGCCCAGGTGTGTGCGGGCGGGGTTTGGCAGTGGGACTGCGGTGAGAATGGTGGGATTGGTTCGATGCGTAGGATGTCTTCAATAACTAGAGGGAAAGTGGTGCGGGGTACCCAAATATCGATGTGCTGTTACTATACTTTACTTTCCTTGCGTTATTTGGGGAGTGTGACTTGGTGAAACTTGGGTGGATAGTTTTTCCTTGCTAGGTGCTTTGGTTTTTCTTTTCTCACAGGGCATTAGAATGCTTCCCCCACTTGTGCATGAGATATTTTGGTTTTCCCTATTGAGTATACTTGTATGCTCACCCTACGTATATAAAAATGTTTTCAGGTTTCCAGGAGGACTTCAGGGATCATGCTGGACCATACTAGATCGGACCTTGGGGCAGTTGCAGTCATCAGTTTCCTTTTTCTTGGTACATTACCTTTGGAGTTTTTGTGGCTTATATCTTTTATTTTTGAACATGCATGTGGGAATGGTTTACTTTTGGCTTTACCTTTACTTTCAGCTTCGGTATTTTTGGGGTTTCAATCTTATCTCTCGATCCTATAAAAAAATAAAAAGGGTAATGCCTTCCATTTTGTGTGAGATTCTATACCCTTGGTTCTGGTCGCCACTCCAGGACCTATTGAAGGCAGTATCAGGGGTCATTATCTCTCCTTCAACTTAAACAAGGAAGGGCCTGGAAATCTGCTGACCCTTCCCTCCTTTTGGTGAAGGTGGGTTGTGATGGAATGGTATCAAAGGCGTGAGGTTGAGAGATAGGATAGAGTCTGGAGTTAGGCACAATTAGGATTGCATAGGATGGTTGGAAAACAATGTTGGGTGACCTTGGTGCGTGAATTAGGCCAGGGAAGACCAGCTAGGACACGAGATTTCAAGGCCCCCCGTGATCCAATGAAAGGACTCTAGACCTACCAAATGACCAAGTGAGGCTACACTGATTGCAGGGTAGAGACCCTAGGAAAGGTACATACATCATAATGACTTGTTTTATTATGTTTCATGGGTGTCTTGAGGATTCAAAATAAATAAAGGAGTCTAAGAAAATTTAAGAACAATATTCTGCACTACTTGGTCTTAGGCATTCCTTGTTTACCTTGCAGCTATGGCACTTGGGAGATGACCACGAGTTGTGTGGGCGATCGAGGCCCATGAGGTTGACTCGGCTGATCGATGGAGGGCTGACCGAGAAGAGGGGGATGACCAGTGGCAGAAGACGCGTTGTGCCTTTCAGCAACAGAACCTCGGGAAGTATGAGGGAAGCATCTCTGACATGGAGATGAAGGGATGGCTAGAGGAGCTAGTGATCGCTTTCGGCCTGATTCAGGCTCCGACAGAGTATTGGGTTCCTTTTGTCGTCGGCTAGATGCATGGAGTAGCGCGTCAGTGGTGGATGCTTTATCTCAGAGAGAAGAGGGAAGCTGAGGTTGCGTGGGATGACTTCGAGAAGAAGTTCCAGGAGGAATTCCTTTCTTCCACAATGAAGGCCGAGAAGAGACAGGAGCTACTCTACCTCCATCAGGGGAGTATGTCAATGAGAGAGTTGGGGATCAAGTTCAAGGATCTCCTTCGCTTTTCTCCAGACCTCTTTTCAGATGAGGAGTCTCGGGAGAGACATTTAGAGGAGGCACTCCGACCTTCCCTCTAGTATGTCGTTACTCCCTTCACCTTACCAACATACTTATAGGTATAGAAGAAGGCCAAAGTGGTGGAGAGGATGCACATGCTGGGAGGTGTATTGAGATAGGGGATCCAGTTGGGTTTGTCAAAGGGAAAGGCTGTCAGCAGCAGGCCTCCAGCATCAGTGCCCTCTAGGTTCTGACAAGGATGGAGCAGGCCGCAACAGTTCTAGTTCTGGTCTCTCGGTCCTCACCCTTTCCCTTCGGGCTCGAGACCGAGGTGCTTCATCTGTGGCTGCCATGGGCACCTTCGAAACTAGTGCCCGGACAGAGTATAGTACAGTTGGGGTGGGAAGGTCCAGCACCCACCTCAGCAGCAGCAGTTCCCAGCTAGGCCCTTTCAGCAGCAGCAGCAGGGGAAGTGAGCTCCTGCTCCTCCGAGGGCAGACGTTGTAGGGGGAGGCCGACCTCAAAGAACTCCTCAAGGACCACAACCAGGGCATGGTCGGGGAGGCGGCCGACAACCGAGAGGCAGAGGAGCAGGGCGTGGGCAGTTGCACGCCGTAGAGGCAGCAGTTCCAGCAGGACCGGAGGTCGTTCGTTGTATGATCAGCTTTTTTAGTACCCTTGATTATGCCTTGTTCGATACCATAGCTTCACACTCCTTTGTTGCACCCATTCTGGACCATGCTCTGGGTTTAGACACTGAGATACTTCCAGTGCCCCTGGTGCTGAGCACACCAGTCGGAGGTCAGACCAACTTGTTATATGTTTTTCGAGGATGCAGACTGATGATAGGGCCACATCAGCCAATCAGGGATCTTCTACTGTTGCAGATACATCCATATGATGTCATCCTAGGCATTGACTGGCTGTTCTCTGTATGTTTCGTCATTGACTGCTTCCGAGGAAGGGTTTTGTTTTCAGACTTGGGCAGTCGATGGGTGACTTTCATCGGTGAGCAGAGTTTCCAGGGAAGAAGTAAGCGAGGGGAACCCCTCCTCTATTTGCTGTCTGAGATATCAGTAGAGTCAGTGGATGTAGAAATGGTGGAAGTCCCAAGAATTGTCAGTGAATTTATGGACGTCTTCCCTGAAGAGGTGCAAACTCTGCCACCTCGACGGGACGTTGAGTTCGGGATAGACTTGCAACCTGGTGCTCATCCAATTTCGATGGCCCCCTATCGGATGAAACCTTCGCAGTTTTCCAAGTGCTAGTTCTGGATGCGAGACGTTCATTTCATTTGGCATGTGGTGTCCAAGCAGGGGATAGCAGTGGACCCATCGAAGGCCGAGGTGGTTTTTTCTTGGGCAGCACCCAAGAACGTGGAAGAAGTTCGTAGTTTCCTCGGGCTGGTAGGTTACTACCGGAGGTTCGTACCCAACTTATCCTGAGTTGCGGCACCCTTGACCGCCTTGACCAAGAAGGACCAGGCTTTCGTATGGGATGAGCAGTGCGAGGCAGCCTTTAGCTATCTAACGAAGAAGTTGGTTAGTTCCCCAGTGCTGAGGTTTCCAGAAGAAGGGGCAGCATATGAGGTGTTCTGTGATGCTTCTGGGCAAGGCATTGGATGTGTGTTGATGCAGTAGTAAGGGGTGATCTCCTATGGGTCTAGGCAGTTATGTCCCCATGATTGTAACTATGCCACCCATGACCTAGAGCTCGCGGTGGTTGTGTTCGCACTAAAGTTGTGGCAGCACTACCTTGTTGGGGAGCACTTCGTGGTCTTCACGGATCATAAAAGCTTGAAGTACATATTCTCCCAGCGGTACTTAAACTTACGACAGAAAATGTGGATGGAATTAATTCAAGACTAAAACTTCGAGATTTCCTACACCTCAGGAAAGGGGAATGTGTTGGATGATGCTTTGAGCAGGAAGTCAGGGAAGGATGCAGTCCGAGAGTCGGCAGATACTTGGAAGACGATGGAGGAGTTGGCTACCCTGCACCTGGATGCTAGGATGGAAGGTGGTAGAGGTTTCTTGTATCAGATGACAGTGGAATATTATCTATTGCAGCAGGTAGAGGAGTCCCAATGGGGAGACTCAGAAAGCGAAGTGATGCATGACCGAGTTGACCAGGACAATGCTCTGGAAGGATGGACGGAGGATGGCCAGAACTGGATGCTTTTCCAAGGGAAGTTATTTGTTCCAGAGGCCATGCATGGTAATGTTCTTAGTGAGTTCTAAAACTCACCCCTAGAGGTGCAACTGGGAGTTTCCAAGATGTACCAGGGCCTGAGGAGACATTTTTGGTTTCCCGGGGTGAAACGGGCAGTAGTAGAGTTCGTAGCAAAGTGCCTCGGTGTCAGCAGGTGAAGGCCGAACACCATGTTCCAGGCGGTCTGCTGCAATCCATAGATGTCTACGAGTGTAAGTGGGAGGACATCTCGATGGATTTCATCACGGGACTACCCAAGGTTCGAGGGGGTTGCGACGCTATCTGGGTAGTGGTGGATCGGTTGATGAAATCATCCCACTTTCTGGCGATCAAGGAGTCGGGTGCAGTGGATGTTTTAGAACAAAGGTACGTGGATGAGGTGGTACATTTTCATGGAGTTCCGAGATCCATAGTCTCGAATAGGGATGCGTGGTTTACCTCATGAGTCTGGAGGGGATTATAGCATGCTTTTGGCACCCAGCTACGTCTTTGCACTGCTTTCCATCCCCAGACAGATGGACAGTTAGAGCGCACCATCCAGAAGTTGGAGGACATGCTACAGGCATGTATTCTGGATTTTGGGGGATCATGGGTGCAACACTTGCCTCTGGTAGAGTTTGCCTACAATAATGGCTATCACTCTACCATTGGAATGGCTCCGTTTGAAGCCTTGTACGGGAGGCCATGTCGCTCACCCGTGTGTTGGACTGAGGTTGGGGAAGCGAGTGTTCTTGGACCGAAAGAAGTGCAGAGAATGAAAGAGAAGGTTCGACTTATATGGGAAAGGATGAAGGAGGCACAGGACCGACAGAAGTCATATGCCGATAATCGGAGGAGACCCTTGGAGTTTGGGGTTGGGGACAACGTGTTCTTGAAGGTCTCCCCTCGGCGTGGACAACAGAGGTTCAGTAGGGGGAGCAAGCTGTCTCCCAGATTCATCAGACCCTTCGAAGTGTTACGGTGGGTCAGAGAAGTGTCTTATCAGCTAGTGTTACCACCTTCACTGCTAGGGATGCATGACGTCTTCCATGTGTCCTAGCTCTGTCGGTATCTGCATGATGATTCACACGTCCTTGACTGGGGAGAGCTATATATTGAAGACAATGCAACGTTCGTGGATCGACCAGTGATGATCGAGGATCGTGAGGAAAAGGTGATTTGTGGATAAACCATTCCTTTAGTTCGTGTGTTGTGGAGGTATGGTGGGATTGAGAAAAGTACCTGGGAATGGGAATCACAGATTCGTGCCCAGTACCCAGAGTTGTTTTGAGTTTTGTGCTGTTCTATTTTGTGCTTGTTGTGATAGAATAATTTACCTTGTTAACTATGTAATGTGTGGTTTTCCTTTTTTTGTGGATGTGTGTAAAGTATCCTAAGATGTGGGGAGGGGAGTTCCTAATCCCTAGTTAAGACGCATTAGAGTGGATGTGCCTAAACCCGTGCGGGCGAGTCAGAGCCGCCCAAAGCGGATAGTATCTTAACATGGAGGAAGGGAAACCCCTCACCACCTGACTGGACGGTTTAATCCTTTGTTTTATGATGATTGTAATTGTTCAAGTTCACTCTTGAGAGGTATCTTTGGGGGTAGTTGTCCGGACCCCCCCCCCCTCCTTTCTTCAGGTCTGGTTTTAAATTCTTGAGGGCGAGAATTCTTTGAAAGGTATCTGATGTGATGACCCAGACCCTCGTGGTCTATCCCTTTTCCAAATTCTGGATCCTAGGGGTGACGTCTTGGTGGTAGGACGTCATTTCAGCATGTGACCGATCGGGGCGACCGATCGGCATGACCGATCGGTGTCACCCAGCCTTGTCGGGTTTCTCTTCTACATTTTTTCACATAACGCCTCTTTTGGGCTTTTCAACTTTTTTTCAAGTGGTTCAAATCCATTTAAAATCCCATAATTAATACCCATTAAATCCCAAGGGACCTCCTCAATGGAGAATTAAATAACAATTAATTCCTTTGTGTGTAACCACCCAACCGCGTGGGGAACCACGACCGAATTTAAAGCCATTCAAATCCCCATATCCCATAACAACTGGATCTTATCTATATATCGTACGGGAAGTTCTTTTTCCTCTTCTTCCTTTGGCCAAATTCCTTCTTCCCCCTAGTGCGCCTGGACTCCCTTCTTTCCATGGCTTGTGGTTCTCCTCTACTGGAGCCTTCTTCACCTCTTGGAGTCCATGAAATTCCTCCCCAGCAAGTCGTGTTGTTCCGTGCTTCTGGCGCGTGGAAAAAAACGTTGATCCTTGATCAATCAAGTAGGGATTTTCCTTCGACTCTCCTTTCTATGTATCATGCGGGGTGGGTATGCTTTTGTCTCTATGGGAATTGATGAAACCAAAATTAATGAAGATAATGAACGGACTTTTAAAGAATGAAGGGGGGTGTGATCGATGTTTCTGCTATACTACTTTTATGTTGTATGTGTTGTGAATTGTGTGGGCCTATGCTCACTGAAAATCATGGTCGTTGGTGGTCTTTCCTTATGAAATAATGAACCTTTTTCTTCTATGATGATTAAATGACTTAACCTAGAAATTGGTTAATCACGTAAACTCAGTTGGTTTAAATGGATGTTCAGTAAAACAAGAAACTTGGTGTGACCACCTCAGTTAACAAATAGAAAGAAGAACCTAATGAATGTTGTGCTTGAACCTGGAAGTTTTCCACTCTGTTTGGTGGTGGGTGTTCTGTTCTGCCTGGCGCTTATGGGAAGATGTGAATGGGGATGGGATCCTCTGTTGTGGAACAGTTGTTGGTTGAGAATTTGAAGTTGTGTGGTTGCTCTGCTGTGACACGAACTTGGGTGGAATCCTCTATCATTGAGAAATGGTGGGCTCCTAGTTTTGGGGAAATGGGGCTATGTCTCATGGTTTTCTTTGTCTCCAGTACTTTGAGGGATCTCATTTATCCCTTTTGTGAGGTTTTCTTTGGTTCCAGTACTTTGAGTGATATCACTTATCCCTTTGTCGTTGTGACCTAACAAGAGAACTGGGTGTGAATGCTTAAATTGCTGTTTGGCTATTTCTTTTTTCCCTGGCTTGTGTTTATGCCTGTTAGCTACCCTGTAGTGCAGAATTCACCCTAATGGGATCACTTTAACATGAAAACAAGAATGTTTGATTGGGGAATTAGTTTGGGAATGATATGTGACTTGGTCGTGAGTGTTGTGGCTTCTTTTGTGAATGAATAGTAACAAGGGTGTTTGTGCTTAGGTTTTGGAACCCCTAGGTTGGGATGAGTGTTTTTACCTATACATATATCTGTAGCTTTTATGTTTTTTATTTGTGCCCCACCCAAGTTGATCACTAAGTGTCGAACACACCATTTCATGGGGAGGGTGTTTTTCCCAACACTCCTATGAGTGGCTGGTTATTAGCTCCTTTTCTGCTCCCTTTCCTGAATAGCCCAAGACTCTTCGGGCAGGCTGTGATGTTCTGAGGTCCATTATTAGCCCAAGAATCTTCAACAAGGGTAGTTTTGGTGGTTTTCCTAGGTGTCTGCGGGCAGGTTGTTTCCCAAGTGTCTTCGGGATGAGGCTCAGGTGTCTTCATGTTTGGTAGTGGGACTGCGGTGAGGTTGTGGCCCAGGTGTGTGGGGGAAGGGTTTGGCAGTGGGACTGTGGTGAGGTTGTGGCCCAGGTGTGTGCGGGCGGGGTTTGGCAGTGGGACTGCGGTGAGAATGGCGGGATTGGTTCGATGCGTAGGATGTCTTCAATAACCAGTGGGAAAGTGGTGCGGGGTACCCAAATATTGATGTACTATTACTATACTTTACTTGCCTTACATTATTTGAGGAGTGTGCCTTGGTGAGACTTGGGTGGATTTTTTTCCTTTCTAGGTGCTTTGGTTTTTCTTTTCTCATAGGGCATTAGAATGATTCCCCCACTTGTGCACGGGAGTTTTTGGTTTTCCCTACTGAGTATACTTGTATGCTCACCCTACGTATGTAAAAATGTTTTCAGGTTTCTAGGAGGACTTCAGGGATCATGCGGGACCGTACTAGCTCAGACCTTGGGGCAGTTGTGGTCATCGTTTTCCTTTTTCTTGGTACATTACCATTTGAGTTTTTGGGGCTTGTATCTTTTACTTTGGAACATTCATATGGGAATGGTTTACTTTTGGCTTTACCTTTACTTTCATCTTTGGTATTTTTGGGGTTTCTATCTTATCTCTCGATCCTATAAAAAAATAAAAAGGGTAATTCCTTCCATTTTTTGTGAGATTCTATACCCTTGGTGCTGGTCTCCACTCTGGGACCTATTGAAGGCGGGTTTCGGGGGTCATTATCTCTCCTTCAACTTAAATAAGGAAGGGCCTGGCAATCTGCTGACCCTTCCCTCCTTTTGGTGAAGGCGGGTCGTGATAGTGACCCTAGTGGGCCACACTACCAGGAAGGCTAGTTTGGACCCAGTTGGGTCGGTCCGAGCCTAGTGGGCTGGGTCAACCTGATTTGGGCCAGACCAGGTCAGGTCGGGTCAGGCCGAACCCAGATCCTTTTTGGCCCAGTGGCACTTAATTGTCATATCTCTTAAACCGAACGTCTGTTTGAAGAACCGTCTGCTGTGATGGAACCCTTAGGATGATGCAATCCTTTTCAAATAATTTACATGAGTTTCTAAGAAAGATGGAGTTTGGTCGGGTTGCATCGTACCCAAATCCAACCGGGGCCTCAGCACTAAAATGCATATAACTTACAGACCGAGCATCCAGTTGACGTGTCATCTATTGTGTTGGAACCCTTATAGAATGATAGTTCTTTGGCTTACTTCTTCATGGGAATTCATTATATTTTAAATACAATCTATGTCTTGATGATTTGATCCTCTCGGAATCATGCGTTCTTTGTGCGGGAATCATGTGTCAGGTTGAGATGTGACGTTGTGATCCTGTGTGGATCAGCACTGAGCAATCCTATGTGGATCAACACCGAGCGATCCTATATGGATTAGCACCGGGAGATCCTGTGTGGATCAGCATCGAGCGATCCTATGTGGATTAGGACCAAGCAATCTTATGTGGGTTAGTAGCAGAGCCTCATAATAGAATAAGATGATCTAGCTTTATGACTAAACATTTGTACTTCTGTACTTAAGTTAATCTTGGTGTGATATATATTTTGTTTTGTGCTTTGTGATTGATATCATACTTTTTGGTTTTTTATTTGTGGAATTTTGAGAGACCTTTAGGGGTCTCGGGGTCCCTACTCGGTATTGTAATACTCACCCCTGCACGATCTTCTCCCGTACCTTGTTGTGTCATGTGCAGATGACGGGAAACTTTGACAAAGTCTCAATGAGCCAGGACTTGACGGTGTACGAAGGTGAATAGTTGACATTGAGAGACTTAGTGATGAGCTATACCTACCCTTCAGATAAGATCCTTGGTATAAGACCTCAGGAGGTGTTTTCCCTTTTTTTGTATTTCCATTTTAGTTGGGCTTGTATTCTGGCCCCTTTACTTCAGCACTTACTTTTACACTCTGTGGTGGTTTTTAGTTGTGGTTTCACCTTTATTCTTACATTGTGTTTTACTTGTATGAAGTGTACCCTGTTTGTGTATGTATAGGTTTTGAGGCAATGCCTTCTCATTTTATGGAAATGCCTTTTTGGTGCTAGTAGCCAACCCCTGGACTATGGAAGTCGGTCTTGGGGTAGTCACGAAATAGGCCCCAGGGGATGGTTCGTGACAAAGTGGTATCAAATGAGTTAGTTATACCAGAATTACATAGGGTTTATGTTTTCAATGGAGCAATAGTGTTAAGTTTCTTGAGTTCGAGTTTCAGTTCAGGGATTCCAATGTTGGTGTGGTGGCCGACGTATCCATACACCGGGATCCTGAATTCTGATTTCTAACTCGATACATGAAAATGTTGATTGCATGTGTTTTGAAAATGTTGAGTTTCTTTTTTATCTCTTTGAGTCAGCTGATCAGGTATAACTTATTGACTATGGCACATCGGTTTCTTTCAAGATACCTCTGCATAGATAGCCAGCCAAGATTCTAGAGAGAGAACATGATGATGGCCCACTAAGTGATGAGCCATCAGTGCATGGCCCTCTTACGGTGATGGAACCTTCAAGAGGTGTTCCAGCATCACCACCACCCATGGGGCAGTAGTTTCCACCAACCCCACTAGTAGACCATGCACGCTGACTAAGCACATTTCACAAGTTCCAGAGATAGAGGCCTTTGAGGTTTCGAGGTGAGATAGATCCCTAGGAAGATGAGGACTGGAAAGAGGTTGTGGCATGGGTTTTTCACTTATTTGAGACACCAACATACCAGATGGTGATACTAGCTGCTATCCTCTTTCAGGGTGCAGTAGAAAGATGGTGTATCCTGATTCTCCAGACGCACGAGGATGCGACACTCTCCCAGTTAGACTTTGAGACCCTCTTCAGAGCAGAGTTCATACTATTGACTTTATGCTCAATGCGTATCCAGGAGCTACTACACTTACAGTAGGGCATCCTGACAGTGGACCAGTACTCGGTGAGATTCACATACCTCTCTCACTACTCCACCTACATGGTACGAGACCCATTATTCCAGGCCCGAAGATTTGATCATGGTCTCCTGTGGGAGATTAGAGCATCAATGATATATCTCAATATCCCAAAGTAGGATAGAGTGCTCAAGCGAGCTTTATTGGTGGAGATCTTCTAAGTCAAGCAGGAACCGACGGTGAGTGACATCACCGGAAAATAGGTAGCTGAGTCATCTGCAGCAGGTAGTAGGCAGATGATGTAGAGGTCCAAGCGGGCCAGACCTTCTGGAGGACAACCCCAGGATGCAAGGTCGGAGGTGCATAGCTCGCAAGGTAGAGGATGTCTTCTAAGGATTAAATTTTGTTACTCTTATGGTGGACAAGGACACATGGATCACAATTGTCTGAATCCCAGTGTGGACAATCAGCAGATGATTGAGGGACCGTCGAGGCAGTGGTCGAGGTTTGAGTGAGGAAATCTGCAGGGTGGTGGATGTGGTAGAGGAGAAGGTCATGTAGCAGGTGGTGGATGACGGTTTGAGGTTCAAAAACCACCACCCCCAGGTGGTCCACCCAGACCACAGGGAACAGGTGGACAAGGGTGAGCTCAGCTTCAGGTAGTACAGGCCTATGACCACGACACTCTAGAGATGATTAGAGGTACAATATGTGTCTATTCCACCCTAGCTTCATTTCTTATAGACATATCTTCCAGTCACTCATTCATGTCCATGGAACTCATTTAGAGCTTGGAGACTCCGATGGAGTCGTTGGCTTGATCCTTATGATTAGAGACTCCTATGGGAGATTATTCGACAATTACACATTGGTTCAGGTAGCGTGATCTCACTCTAAGTGGAGAGATCTTTGGCTGGGAACTCCTAGTAGCAGTGTCGTGGCCATACAATGTTATCTTTGGTATGGACTGGCTATCCACAGTCCATGCTCAGATCAACTATTTTAGGCATAGAGTGCAGTGTGTCTGTGAGGATGGGATCAATTTTTACTTCACCGATGAGATGGAAACCTTTTCAAAACAGGATGGACTTTCTCAGAGGAGGCTTCAGTTGATCACTCATCAGTTAGCAAGCCTCACCCTCGGTGTAGTGGACGAGAGGAGTCTGAGCTATCCTATAGTGGTGGATTGGTATGCTGATGTCTTCACTGATGATGTTCCAGGACTACCAACTCTCAGAGAGGTAGAATTTTACATTGACCTGTACCCCGGGACGACAACGATATCTACCCCAGCATATCAGATGGCTCCTGTGTAACTTCTTGAGTTGAGGGTACAGTTGTAATACTTATAGAGGAAGGGGTTCGTAAAGCCCAATGTTTCTCCATGGGCAGCCCCAATTTTTTTTCTAAGAAGGCAGATGGGAGTTTGAGGCTTTGTGTGGACTATCGGCACCTGAATTAGGTGACCGTGAAGAACAAGTATCCTCTTCCGAGTATTGATGATATCTTCGACCAGCTGAAGGGAGCATGGTGTTTTTTGAAGATAAAAATCAGATCAGGCTATCAACAGCTCAGGGTATAGGATGAGGACGTACCGAAGACAACCTTCAAATGTCAGTATGGCCATTACGAGTTCTTTTTTATTCCTTTCAGTATGACCAACACTACGGTAGTATTCATGGGACTCATGAACAGGATCTTCCAGCCTTACCTCGACCGATTCATGGTGGTATTCATTGACGAAATCTTGGTGTACTCGACAACGGAGGAGGAGCACTCCATGCACCTGCAGATAGTTCTAGATACACTCTGAGAGAACCAGGTTTATGGAAATATATCTAAGTTCTAGTTCTAGTTACAGGAAGTCCACTTCTAGGGGAACATTATCTTGGAGGCTAGAGTTCTAGTGGATCCAGCAAAAATAGAGGTATTTCTTTCTTAAGAGCCACCCAGAAGTGTGACTGAGGTATGGAGTTTCCTAGGATCTACTAGGGTACTACAAAAGATTTGTACCTGACTTATCCAGGGTAGTGGAACCCTTTTCATATTTGAAAAAGAAGGGGAAGCCTTTATTGTGAATGGATAAGTGCCAGCAGAGTCTCCAGGTTCTGAGGTGGATACTGAAAAGTGCCCCCATATTGAGGCTAATAGAAGAGGGAGTTGGTTATGTAGTCCACTGAGATGAATCAGGGACCGAAAGAAGATGTGTTTTGATGAAGGATCAAGCGATGATCACCTACGACTCACAGAAGTTGAGATAGCATGAGCAAAATTATGCTACCCATGACCTGGAGTTAGCAACAATGGTTTTTGCACTGAAGATGTGATAGGACTACTTTATGGGTGAATTGTTTACTGTTTACTCCGATCACAAGAGTCTCATGTATATATTCTCACAAAAGGACCTAAACCTGAGATAGTGGCGATGGTTGGAGTTCCTCTAGGACTATGAATTTGAGATAGTATACACTTCTAGGAAGGGGAACGTGGTAGCATACGCACTTAGTAGGAGGTATGGTCTCCAGTTTCTGAGTGAGGTGACATAGAAGCTAGCCACATTGCAGATATTTTTTTTTGGATAGAGATAGAGTATCTTACCTCCAGTCTATGGTTTTCACTCTCCCACTCCTTCAGGGAGTTCGGGAGGCACAACTTGGGGACATTGACTGTGAGAGCTGACGTGATCAGATATCCATAGGACAGTATCCTGAAAGATTTTCTGAAGGTGGGGACCAAATCATTCTCTTCAAAGGGAACACCATGGTACCAGTGATGCTATAAGAGGAGGTATTGAGGGAGTTCCACACATCTCCTTTGGCAGTACATCCTGGAGTGGCGAAGATGTACTAGGACCTCTGGCACTAGTACTGGTGTCCAGGAATGAAGAAAGTTGTGGTAGGGTTTGTATCACAATGTCTCACTTGTCAGTAAGTGAAGGATGAGCTTCAGGTACTAGCAGTCTTAGCTCAGCCACTTGAGGTGTTGGAATGGAAGTGGGATGGTGTCTCCATATACTTTTTGATAGGGCTATCATGTACTTCCAGGGGCCATGATTCCATTTGGGTGATCATTGACCGACTCACCATGTCGGCCCACTTACTACCCATCCAAGAGTAGGGATCAGTGTAGGGATTGGAATGCCTCTATGTATAAGAGATTGTATGGCTTCACAGGGTTCCATCGATGATCGTCTTAGATCGCAACACTCATTTTACAACCCTCTTGTGAAAGGGATTACAAGAGGAGTTCAAGACTTAGCTGCACTTGAGCACCGCCTTTCATCCTCAGACAGATGGGCAGATGGAGCATACCATACAGACACTCGAGGACATGCTTCGTGCTTACGAATGAGATTCTGGACATGTTTGGGAGGAACACTTGACACTGGTGGATTTCACATAAATTAATATTTATCACCCCACCATCGACATGGACTTATTTGAGGCCCTGTATGGGAAACCATTCAGATCACCTCTATGATGGACAGACCTAGGGGAGTCAAGACTTATGGGTCCAGAGTTGGTACGGGCTACCACTGAGAAGGTGCAGATCATCCAGGAGTAGACGAAGACTGCATAGAGCTGGAATAAGTCTTATTTCAACAGGAGACAGATACCCTTGGACTTCTAGGAGGGGGATCATGTCTTCCTACAGGTCTCACCCCGATGAGGATTGCAGAGATTTGGCCGGGGTAGTAAGCTATCTCTGAGGTTCATTAGACCTTTCTAGATCCTCAGCAGAGTAGGTGAGGTGGTGTACCATCTAGCTCTTCCCCCCGTAGATTCACCAGATGCATAATGTTTTCTATGTGTCACAGTTGAGGAGGTACATGCATGATCCATCGCACGTTATCTACTGGGGCGAGCTGGAAATTGAAGATGGGGTAACGTTTGAGGAGTTTCTGGTGGAGATTGTGGATCTATAGGAGTGGGTCCTTCGTGGGTGGTCGATTCCTCTGGTGTGAGTTCGATGGTAGCATAGGATCCTCTAGGAAAGTACATGGGAGTGGGGGCTCATATACGTGCTCAGTACCCTCATTTGTTTCCATAGTTTTTTTGTAAAGTTTGGGGGAAAAATCCCTAAGGTAGTGAGAATGTAAAGACCTAGAAATTCTATATAATTTTTTTAATAATTTAGGGTTATTACGAGTCTGTGAAAATTGATGGCACATGATAATTAGGCCTAGAGATCCCATAACAAATTTTTTGGACTTTTTTAAGGTACGTTCAGTAAACACGTGGGTGGTATTTTCTATCATCTAAACTGGTGCTCAAATTAAAAATCCAAGGGAACCGTTGAATCTATAACACCGGGATTTGCTTAAGAGAAGCTTAACTTTGACTGAAAAGTGTTGGACGAAAAATTTAATTTCTTGGACTTTATAAAAAATAATAAAATAACTAAAGGTTATTTTATTTTTATTTTTGAAACCATTGTACAAACGGTGGTGGGGCCGCAATGCAAAGTCAACCAATTTATTGTCTTGACTCTTATGTTGTGTAACTGTGCTGTTGGGTGAAATAATGGGTTGTGTAACCGTGTCGTTGAGAGAGTTAAGAGGTTCATTAATTAAAATCATTAATGAACCTCATTAATTGTGCTATGAATTAATATCCACCTTCCCCTCTATTTAATCTAAGATTAGGCTTGGGTTTTGAGATATCTATGAGAGAAATCTCTGAAGAAGCGCTGATTACTTTCCTTTCTAATGAAGATTGTGATCGAACGACGATCATTGGGGGAAACAACAGATGATGGAAAACAACGACGAACATCTTCAGACATGGACACTCCTTCCTCTTCTTCAATGCCTTCCAACAAACTTGAGGTAGGGGTTTTCTTTCTTTAATTAAGAGTTATAATTTTCTTGAAATACTTTCCATGTTAATGCTAATGCGGAGGGTGTAGTCCAAACAAACAAGGTCCGGACCCTCCGCAGTTATTGAATTTGGTTTTGTTTCTTGTGGGAAACTAGAAGGTAAGGTGGAATGTGGTGGAATCGGCCATGTTCATGGTAGAGAAGAGAAGAGACACTGGCCCAGCCGGTAGCCAGAGGAGGAGGTGTGCCACATAGGCACCCCTGGGTGGCTGAAGCCACGACCGCGATGGGCTGCAGTGTAGGAGGAGGCGTGCCCCAGTGGTGTCCCTGGACGGTGGAAGCCATTTCCGTGACGGGTTGTAGCACTGGAGAAGGCATTACTAGCCAAAGAAATCCACAACCGCAATGGTCCGCAGTGCTGGAATCACGTGGCACCAGTGTGGCGCCATGTGGAGAAGTCAACCCACCGTGCGGGTTTACGTGGGCGACATGACCGGTGGACCCAACTGTGTTAGAAGATGCCGGACATGTCTATGTTTCATTTAGGGATAAGGGATACGACCCACAACCATGGACTGGGCTCAGTCTGGCGGGCTGTGCAGGCAGGCGGGCCGAACCGTTCAGGCTGGACCCAGCTGGGCTGGGCCGGGCCTAGCGAGCTGGGTTGACCTGATCTGGGCCAGACCCGGGTCGGGTCAACCCAAATCAGATCGAGTTGAGCTAGACCAGGTCGGTTCGGGTCAGTCTAACTGGGTTGGGCCAGACTCGGACCCCTTTTTGTCCCAGTTACACTTAATTGGGAAGTTCTCCTAAACAGGATGTTCATTCGATGAACCGTCTGCGATGATAGAACCCTTAGGATGAGGCGATCCTTTTGAGATACTCCATGTGAGTTTCGGAGAAAGTTGGATTTTCACTGGGTTGGATCATACCTGAATTCAACTGGGCCCTCAGCACTAAAGTGCCTATAACTTACAGACCGGGCGTCCAGTTGACGCACCGTCTATTACATTGAAACCCTTATGGCATGAAAGTTCATCAGGTTACTTCTTCATGGAACTTCATGATGGTTGAAATATAACCGATGTCTTGAGGATAGGATCCTACTACAATCATGCGTGATTTGTGTGGGAATCCAGTGGCTGGCTGAGACATGAAGTAGTGATCCTATGTGGATCAGCACTGAGAAATCCTGTGTGGATCAACATCAAGTGATCTTGTGTGGATGATCACTGAGTGATCCAGTGTGTATTAGCATCGAGCGATCCTCTTTGGATCAACACCGAGCGATCTTATATGGGTCAGCAACAGAGCCTCATGAAAAAATTAGATGATCTATCTTTATAAGTAAACATTTTTACTTCTATACTTGAGTTAAACCTAGTGCGATCTATCATTTTCTTTGTTCTTTGTGATTGAGATCATTCTTTGTGGTTTTTCCTTTATGGAATTCTGAGAGACCTTCCGGGGTCTCAGGGTCCCTACTTGATATTCTAATACTAACCCCTACACAGGCTTCACCCACACCTTGTTGTGTCATATGCAGACGAGAGGAAACTTTCACAGAGTCTTGAGGATCCAGGACTTGACGGTGTATGGAGGTGACTGTTTGATGTGGAGAACCACAGCGATGAGTTGTACGTACCATTCAGGTATGATCCTTAGTAGATGACTTCAGGAGTTGTTTAACTTTTTTTTTTGTATTTCCATTTTAGTTTGGTTTGTATTCTGGCCCCTTTACTTCAATACTTACTTTTACACTCTATGATGGTTTTTAGTTGTGGCTGCACCTTTCTTATTCTATTATGTTTTACTTGTGCGCAGTGTACCATGTTTTTGTGTGTGTGCAAGTTTTGAGGCAATGTATTACCATTTTAGGAAAATGCCTTTCTAGTGCTGGTCTCTAACCCCTAGCCTATGGAAGGTGGGCTTGGGGTAGTCACGGTATGGGCCCCGAAGGACGGATCGTGACAGATGGGTTGACTTAACTGAAGTTGGAAGAAAATAAGTAGTCAAAGAAATATTTATACAACTTCATAGGAAAGCATTGAGAAAATTTATTTTATGATTTTAAAAGTTGGGAATTCACTCAAAAGATCAAGGAATTTTGAGTTAATGAGGTTGGGTAATCAAATGTCTACCTTTAACTATCTAAGTAGTAGTGTAGGAAAATCTTGTACACTATAAGAGGAGGTTTAAGGATCCTTACCACTAGAATAATCAAGAATTAGGGTATTCTATGTATAGTATAGAGAGATCCTAGAATTCTATAAAATAGTGGGATACATTTAATAATTAATAAATAATGTATAAATCGGTAATCAAGAGAAAAATACAATCTACTAGATTTTATTTTTGTAGAAAATGGAAAGTAAAACCACAAGACACACTATGATCATCATTAGATAAAGAGAATGCCATATCCATCATGAATTTATAAGTGTATCATAGTCTCTCACACATAATACTATGATGTTGTAAATTCTAGGTGTTTGTGTCCCCAATACCTGTTAAGCAACCTTATGAAGCTTGGGTGTAAAATTTCTTACAAGAGACACTTTTCTAAAGCATTTTATGGTTATTTCATAATGATATCATCAATTTATGATGTTATTTGTTGATACTATAGTAGTTCATGGATGATATTTCATGTAGTCTCATCTCTAAGAATCTTCTAATGAGAAAGAGAAGAAATATATTAATGTGATGATTACACTGGCTATGTGTATATTGGAAGGAAGATCACAATTTTCAAAAAAAATAATTATCATATAATTTTAACACATTACTTCAATTTTTTAAGACTAAAAAATGATAAGTTTGAATAATAACACTTCATTACCCTTTGGGTATTTTTTTCCAAGTAAATAAGAACTTAAAGAAAGTATAATCTTTAATTTTTTACGGTGAACATGTTGAAAGACAAAGAAAGAGGCCAATAAAAATAGTGATTCCAAAGAAACCTTTATAATCTCCTTTAATAAATAGAGTTTGGTTATTAAACAAGTAGTTATTTTAATTACATACTATGAAATTAATTTATTAAAGTCTAAACTCAATGAACTAAATTGAATAAGAAAGTACCAGCTTCTTCTTTAGTAAATATTCATCAATTATAAGATTTTTTAATGAAATAAGTCTTGGGTATTAAATACAATATTTTTATCATGTATATGTATTGAAATACAATATCCAAGTAATTATTTAAACATTACAAGAAGTTGGGTGTATTCTCCAGGCTGTTGAGAAAGGATGATTCATAATTTAGTGGTAGGAAGTTCACGACTTCTAATTTCCAAGTGATTAATTCTAGTATAAATTTTTTTTGAGTATAACCAAAAAATTTATCTCACATGTCCTTTGAACATAAGGAGACATTATTCCATGTTTGGAATGAATTTTTGTTGTGGTGTTTCATACTCAACCAATATTTTAGTGATACTTGAATCATAGGAAATACATGATTAATAAAAAATTTAAGACTTATTTATCCAGTTGTGGAAAGATAATTATTTATCAAGTAAAACTAAATATAGACACCAAGGATATACACAGTTTGGTATTTATACTTTGTAGACCTAAATAACTTAGGTATTATCATTTTATATACTTATTTATTTTGGACAAATAATCCTTTTAAATAAAGGTATTCCACATAACTTTCAAAATTAGTTCAACAAGAGAGCGTGAACTATTACAAGGGTAGTCTGGTGGAAAATATACTTCATCATATTCCTTTATGTAATTAAGGAATATGAAAATGAATTATATTATTTTCATGGTCAGAATATATGATTTTCTTTAGAACATCATGTCAAATAAGTTCTTGACAAATCTTTCATTGATCAATATAATATATCATGGAGTAATTTTTAAATGCACATTACCTTATCCACATCATGAAAATGATGCTTATAAGGGAGATTGATGATGAGTCTTACATGTTAACATTGGTCAAGAAAAATTATCATTAATCAATTACTAAAGGAATATTTTATACATCAAAGTAATAATGTAATTAGTATCAGTGTTTCCACTTGAAGAAACTTCTATTATATTTCAAGAGGTACTTCAAAAATAATAGAAATATCCCATAACCATATTCCAACTATAATGAAAAATTGATAAAATATGAGTCATAGTATGATGGAAATACATTATGTCATAATACATGTGTTTTTATGCTAATCTTTTGTTAGGATATAAACAAAGTTGCATCAAGTAAGACATGAGGTAAATCTAAATGAATTATCATAAATGTTTCTCAGGATATTACATAAATACCTATGATAGAAATGTGGTATTCAAGTGATAGACTATATTTCTATAAAAGGGTGCACATATCTACTTGAGATAGTGATATAAAAATTAAATTAGATTTAGTCAATGCTAGTGATGCACAAATAGTTGACCAAGAAACATGTTCCACAAGAGCTCATAGAAGAGGATTGTTACAGAGACACATGTTGTGTAGGAAGGTCAAAACCATAATGATGGTATTATATTCACCACGAATAGCGAGAAATTATTCATTAAGAATAATAAATCCTAAAATTAAGAAATATATGGAAATCATATAAGATTGAAAAGGTTAATTAAAATACAATAATGGATTCCATGTATCAAATTGAACAGGGGATTATTGTTTTGAATATAGTGGTGGGTATTCGAGTGACATGATACATGGATGGTATAAGCATGGTAACAGTAAGGGTCGATTGGTTATACCAATTTGTTATGGAAAAATCCATTAGAATTTTACTTATTATAGGTAATTTATTTGAACATATGATTAATAATTAGATTTCAATATCTCAATCATTGTAGGCATTTATACGATACAACTAGAGAGAGATGGTGACATCATAGAATGCCAATAAGGATACAAGTTAATAAAATATAGGTCAATATTAATGTATTAAAATAGATCATAAAATATTAATTTGTAATTAATCAATTCCATGTTACTACTAGAGTATAGTGGGAACACTATTTTTTCCAAGTAAAATATGTTTGACAACATATGGAAAACAAAAATTGGTCTTATAATTAACTAAGACTAGAATAAAAGTAATTCTTCGGTGATTGCCGTAAAGTAGCAACCTAAGTTATATGGAATAGGATATAATAAGGTATAAATAATGGTTTATTGGACTTTTTTAGTTGTATATATTCTTACATGGTATTGGAAAATACAATTTGGAGCAATTAGAGAGACAATTGTTGACAGTGTCACAAGCATTAATCTCTCCAAGTATGCATATAAATATAATAAAGTGGTGAGTTGAATTCTATATGCTTCTAAAATGGATCAATAATGTATTCCATGATATGTATAAGATATAATATTTCCAATATATACTTTATGGTAGGAAAATATTAGTTATATCCATGATAATTTTAAGGGAAGTAGTTAGAACAATCTGATTACACCTAGGAAAGTACAAAGGATATGTACCTCATAAGTGGAGAGGAAAGGATTATTGTTTTGAGGGGGTAAAAACTAGTATTTATATATATCAATATGATAATATATCATAGTTAGGATAATGGAATGAGTGATATGAGCTCATAAAAGCTAGTGGTATCCATATCTACAAATACTGAGTACATTGTATCTTCTGAGGTAGCTAAGAAGCAGTTATTAAATGAAATGATTTGTTCTAGTTCTTGGAATCATACCTAGTAAGTAAAGTTTTACCATTATAATTGTTCTGTTACAATTAATATCCATGATTTCAAGTTTTGACAGTGGAACAATGTAATGCACTTGATTTTTACCAACTCATGAGAAGTTTTACTCAAGGTGATGAGGTTTGACATAGGAAAATTTCCATGTATCGAAAATGTGATAGACCCAACAACTAAGGCCTTGACTCCCTAGAAACATGATTTTAATCATGTGAGATGTAATATACATGGTTAGAAATCTTGATCTAGTGTAAGTGGGATTGTTGTAATATTGGGTTACCTAGACCCAACTAAACAGTACTTTTGATTACCATATCATTTATACAGTTAGTTATGCATGATGTTCCCTTTCTATTTTAGTGTAGAAATTTTTTTCCAGTATTAAATGGTATTTTCAAAATATTAATTTTCAGATAAAATTGTTATATCAGATTCAAGACTATAATGAGAAACTTATGATACTATGACATTAATCTTAAATATATGTAATGTGGTCTAGATGCATCATAATAAGTAGACATAGTAGATTTATAGATATTAAGTGTTGAGGTCACATAAGCATTGAGAGTTCTTCTTATGAATTTTTCACTTGGTGATCTCTAGTTGTGAGATCAGGAGGACAAAATTTACAAAAGGAACACCACATATTTTGGGTGTCATTAGTTGTTCCTAACTACAGACTTGTGTATTGGTCTCCTAACTTGAGATAGTTATCTGTGTGTGCTGTCTGATCATGTAATTTTATGCAAGTTAAAAAACATGATATTGAAATTGTGGTGGTTTATCTTATATTCGGTGCTTCGTTGGTCGTATGACGTTGTTTGAATGATCCAGATATGATTTTTCATTTCTGAGATGAGGAATTAATATATATCGGGCCTGGTGGATCAGGATAGTACTACCTTCATAAATTCATTACCACAGTAGTCAAAAGTTAAATCCATATAATTATAACAATAAATAATAAATCAATAAAGGTAAATTACATAAGTATGTGTTCTTCTTTATAAGATATCTAAAGAAAAAGAGATTATATTATATAGCATGTGTTCATAGGTTGGTTTTCATCACTATAACTATTACTTATCTCTTTAGCAGTCTTGATGGTTTTCTAGAATCCACCCCTTTTATATGAATAATATTCTATACTATTGAGATAAGGACCTAGAAGGTCACACAAAATATTGTATTCAAGATTCCTCCTTATTCTACTGAATAGGTATATTGGAAATGTTGGGATCTGCCACAAGGTTTGAGTTTTTTCCAAGTTATCGATAACCAGTAATTAAAAAAATCACTATTATTTATGTAATGAATAATTGGGTTGGATTTATTTATTAAAATAATTTAGATGTGATTATGTAAATACAATAAATAATATTATTCAAATGAATATTATTTTAATATTCTAGGTTCATTTAATATTAGCGGGAATAACAAGTCTAGTTAAATGACTTAGTTTTAACATGTAATATATTTAATATATATTACAAGTTTGTGATAAAATATAAATAATATTTATGATGCAATTTTTTTCATCATAATTATTTATTTAGTGGATGTTTAATAAATGGGGGTCAAGGAACACTATCTGGGTATTTAAGCATCCACTATAAATAGGTGAGTGTGGCTCTTGTACAATGACTATTGATTGTGAGATTTATAGAGCCTCTCTCAACTCACCCACTTTCTAGAGAGAGAATATCTCAATCCAAGGGATAAGATCAATCTTATCTTCTTACATCAAAGTCATGTCGATGATATGATTGTCAAGATGTCAAAGGCTTTGTCTAATATCTATACTTACAATAGGAATTCAATGATCGACACTCCTATAGATTTTTAAAGCACGTGTGAAAGATTTATAGTTATTTTTATTTGTATCCTTCGAGCAGTGATCACCGAAGACAAATATATTTGGATCACGACTTCAGATCGGAAAAATAATTGTTTTTTATTTTATTTTTTTCTCTATTTAATTTATGTGATATCCTCAGACCATACCAGGGATCGTATCATCATATATAACAAGTATCATCTTCCAAAAAATTAAAAAATTAAAAATTAAAATTCCTAGCCCAACAACTTTCACTAGGAACCCTTGTACCTTCATCACATTCTTCACAATCATTTAAGTATGTAGTTTCCTCTAAAAATAAGCTTCAATATTTCAATAAATCAATAATTTTATTAGTTGAGAAGCTAAGTTGATATATTAACTTCAAATCCAATAATGATTTGATGGAATGTCTATATCATCAGTAATTCCATCAAAAATTTAAGAAGATAATAAATTACTATATTAAAATTTTCATATATTGTTTTTCCATTATGCAGTCACATTCAAAATTCTAGCTTTTACATTTTACCACATGGAGAATATATAGGAGTCATGTCATCATCCATTAATTTTTTCACTCTCTCAACAAAAAAATTTCTTTTGTTGAATCATGTGTACTCACACAATTTTCTTATTTCATTTGCATACTTTATTTTTCATGATGATAAATAAACAAAAACTGATCAAATATAAAATTTTCTATTCCACTCCTTTCATTTTGATCATGAACAGTCTGGGGTTTGATTTTCTCTTTATCGTGATGCCATACATAATATTTTTTCTAAAAAACTTTGTTTATATGGTATCTAAATTAGTCCTGAGTCAACCAAGGTCTTATGACACAATTATAAAAATTCAAACATATAATTCCCTAATCTAAAGGTTATTAAATAAATTTTTTAACAAATCCAACTTATTTTGAATCTTTTTTGATATTTGATCAATATCATACATCCAACTTCTATCCATTATATTATGAAAATAATATTCTTATTAAAATATAAATAGTATATTATTATTAGAAAATTAATGACGTCCCTGAATCTTTTGAATACATATTAGAAAAAAAAATCCACAACTAAATGCATATGTTTTATCATGGGAATTTTTTTAAATAAGAACATAGTTCCAAATAATATAAAAATTCCCATATTCGATATAGATATTTTTATCAGGGAAAGATTCATAATACCACTTTGAAATAATTAAATATCACATGTCTATAGAACATATCTAATAAAATAATATTAATACCAATTTTAATATGAAATTCATCAAATCATGCTAGTGGATAACCAAAAAAAGCATAGGATATGGAATATACTATAATTGATGCATACCGGTAGTTAATCAGGCATAGTATAAGACATGTATTATGGAACAACTAATACATAATATTAAAACACCAATCAAAGAACATGTCTTGGATAAGGAAACAAGAAATACATTCAACAAGAAAAAATATATGGTTCTCATCAAAATTATTTTTCAATGTTTTAAAACAAAATTTTCAAAAACATCTATTTAAGAAAATAGATAGTATTTATGAAAAAAATGATTTAAATATTGAACCCTTTTAATATAGTAACTATTACTTTTATAAAAATGTGGTTACCTCTTAATACATACCAAAGGGCTGAAAGTATTGTTTATAATGAATTAATATGATTAAATTATTAAAAAATATTAAAAACTCTAAGAGGATATTATTAGGACCAATATGATGATGAAGGTTTTTTGTTTTCATGTGTTGTATTTTGTTGTCAAGGGTTGTTTTTTATGAAAGGAAATCACTTCAATTTGGTTTTTGGAAATAATTGTTTTGTAATTTATTTTCAAAAGAATCAGACTCACTCTTTCAAAAGAATTTGACTCACTATATATCTCCATTTTTATGAGGAATTGATCAGTTTCTTAAAATAAAGACTCGATTTCATGTAAAATGTATCTTGTTGGAAGTGAATTTTCATCAGTTTTACAATAGAACCAATGTGAAACATGTGTTTTAAATGTGATGATGCTTTGCCGATTCATATTTCATATAAATCATAAGTTGAATTGATAACTTTTTATGCATGCTTGATGGAATAAAAGGAGAGTGAAAGATATTTTGCCGATCAGAAAAGGATCGTATCCATATCATTCATATCCATGTGGCAGAGTGAAAAAAGTGGTATCAATTGTATTTCGAAACAATTGTATCTAGCTGAAACGAAAGTAAATAAGTGACTATTTTGAATTATGGAGATGATTTAAAACATAGTTTTGTTTTAAAACTAGGTGTAGTTTTTATAAGAGGTGATATTTTTAAAGGAGGTGTGGTTTTAAAACATGGTGTTGTTTTGAAAAGTGGTGTTGATAAAAAATTGTGCAGATGGAATGTGGTGCTAATGAAAAGTGGTTCCGATGAAAGGTGGTGCTGATGAAAAGTGATGCTGATGAAAAGTGGTGCCGATTGAAAAGTAAGTGTTGATAGAAGATTAAGATATGGTTCTGATTGTTTTCTAGAATGGACATAACCAGAATTATCATAACCAAAATGACCATAACCGGAAATGATCGTATCCAGAATGATTGCATCCAGAATTATTGCAACCAGAATGATCATAACCGGAATGATTGTAACCAGAAATGATTCAATCCAAAATGATCGTATCTAGAATGATCGTATTCCGAATGATCATATCCAAACCATTTGTATTCATAAAATATCATGATTGGGATGATATGAGAAGAAATAATCAGAAATCAATGGAAAGTTAAAATACTTTCTGATTGAAGTCAGACAATTCTAAAGCTGATCCCAATGATTTCAAGGTCATGAAAGTAGTAATGATACAAGCACTAGTTTTTGAATAAAGTATGGTTTTTCATGTGGGTTGAGAGAAAAGGAAAGAGAAGATGATTTTTTGAGGGGGAGATAAACTTTCAAATACAAGATTTTGATTCAAATCAGTTCTGAAAATCTTATTCAGCAATCAGCATGAGGAATCAGACTCAGTTAATCAGACTCATGTATTCTTAACAATTGAAATCAGTCTCAAAAATTGAAATGGGAGTTTGAAGAAGAAGAGGTGAATATTGCGGAAGTTTTGAGAAGACTTAAGAAGTGTTGATGAAGTCATAATTTCTCTGATATTTATGGATAAATTCATATTTGGGTGAATTTAAGTGGGTGGGAAAGTGTTTTGGGATTCCCGTATAAACTTGTTTTGGGTCACCTATAAAAGCGAAACAAGTACATTGTACTTTAAGAAGATGTGTACTATTTACCACATAAGATAGAGAGGCACTGAGTTTTTAGTGAGATAAGGTGATACTGTTTTGTTTTATATTGAATACATTTCGATGGGGATTTTATTCGGTCGGGTTTGGTATCAGGATGAATTAATCATAATGGGATTTTCCATACTAGGTGTCACCATATTGAAGATTTCCGGACTGAGGAAGTATCATACTATGTTTCATCGTACTCAGGGAATGAAGTGGTGCTGATTAATTTCCATTGTATTCTATCAGAAAACCGAACTTGGTGTATTTTTTTGTAAGAATCAGACTCAAAAAATATTGGACTCAGTGTTTCATAACAATGTCCTAGTGGTTCTTACATTTCTTCTGGGTAAGGAATTGATGACTTGTATTTCAATTGAATACATTTTTTGAATTGAAAGGAAGAACATGTAACATGATTTTTTACAAAACAATTGTATTACCCTATTATGCTAAGAGGGTGTGCACACATTAGTGGGATTGTTTCATAGTGCTACAAGAGTATCAGGGTATATCCTATTCATTGTAATCCAAGTATTTTTTTCTTAGTGGATTGTACTGTATTGGATCATTTCCAAACCATACCAAGGATGTAGCTATTATTTTTGAATAGTGAACCTTGTAAATCTTTGTCTTTCTATAGATGTGTGTTGAGTTTATTTTAAGTAGGTAATTGAAATCACTAATAGGATTTCAAGGTTGTTTTAGTTGAAAAGAAACATAAAAGAAAAACATTATCACTGATTCACCCCCTCCACCTATCAGTGATACAATACATTAACTGGGCACTTTCAAGTGGTATTAGAGATGATGTTCCCTTCACTATTCCTTACTGACGGAGAATTAGAATGGTGTGAATAGTAAAGTTATTCTATTATTTCATGGAAATAATTATTATATCTATAAATATAGAATGCTTCCATATCTCATGTGTATTAGTTATGATGTTCTTGAATCATTAGAAGTTGGGTTTCACCCCATTGATGATCAAACTCCACTTAGAGCTATTGACAAGAGGTTTCCTGAGAATGATGGAAGGGCCAAGAATGATATATTATCATTATTTTCTGAATGTGAATTGTTGAGAGTGAAAGGTGTTTCTATAGACAAAGGTATATGAGACAAACTTGAAAACATATACTAAGGCAATAAAAAAAGTCAAGAAGGAAAAAATTCAAATAATGATGTTAAGGTATGAATAATTGAATATGGGTGAACATGAATCTTTTGGAGATTTCCTTACTAGGGTAAATGACATTGTAAGCACTATCATATGCCTTAGGGAAAAGTTGGATGACTCTATAGTTGTTGAAAAGATTTTGAGAATCCCACCTGATGAATTCGATGAAAAAGTTTCCTCATTATAAGATAGAGACCCGAAGACATTGTATCTTGATTACTTTCATATAACCCTGATCACATATGATATGAGAAGAGAAAAATCTATGAAGAGAATGAAAAAATTTGACAGATAAATGTATTTCAAGTCTATGAAGGAGGAAAATTCTAATAATATGCTTATCGAAGAAGAATATGGTTATCCCAACTCTGAAAATGAGGTATGAACAAATATTAATGATATTTTATCCTTGTTTTATAAGAATGTGAAAAAAATTATTAGGAAATAAAAAGGGAAACTTTCCTTGAAATTATTTGAATGTGGAGGTGTTGGTTACTTTGCGGTTAATTTGCCTCAAAGGAAGAATTAAGATGATAGTGATGATGAAGAAATAAAATCAAGAAGATTGTGGAATAAAAAATGAGATAAGAGAAAGGAAAATAAATTATTCAAAATAAAAAGAATAAGTTTCTTGTCCAAAGATGAATAAGAAGAAGAGAGTGATGCTAAATCTAAAAAATTAGTTGATTATGGTATTGAAAATAATTTCATTGCAACAGTGAATGATAAAGAATTCATAAGTAGTAGTTCTAGATAAAGAATGCGAGTATTCTATGAAGAATTTGAGAATTGATAATGGGGGTGAATACAAAAGTGGATAGTTTTAAGACTATCTTGAGAATCATGGAATTATTCATGAGTATAACTCTCTATACACTCCCCAACAAAATGGGTTTACTAAAAGAAATAATAGAATCCTGTTTGAAATGGGAAGAACCATGTTACTCGATCATGGTCTTTCTCATTACTTTTTGAGGCAAGTGGAATATTAAAATATAATTGTTGATCAACATCAAATGGTTCTAACAAGAAGAAAATCAAATATAATTACTCATACTTCTCTGTATTCAAAAGTAGAATCAAATGATATAAAATAATATTTTGAGTATCCATAACGGTTTCAAGCTATCAATGAAGAATTGGATCAAACTAAAATGAAAAATACATGGGAACTTATACCCAAGCCTTAAAACAAAAACATAATTGGCACAAAATGTATTTTCTAGAACAAGATGAATGAATAAGGTGAGGTTATAAGAAACAAGGTAAGATTGGTTTTCAAAGGGTATTCATAGATTGAATGAATTGATTTTGATAAAGCCTTTTCTCTATTGGCCATATTGGAAACAATTAGAATCTTTCTTTATACTGAAGAACAATGAGGCTACAAGATCTTTCAAATAGATGTTAAAACAACATTTCTAAATGGTGATCTTGAATATGAGGTTTATATTGAACAACCTTGTGGTTTTGTTTTTGGGAAATATGAGAATTATGTATGTATATTGAAGATATCAATGTATGGGATAAAACAAGATCTCTAGGCATGATATTAAAAATTGGATACTTTCTTAAGAAATATGAAATTCAAGAAAGGAAGAGTGGATAAAAATATGTATATCAGATAAAGTAAAGAGTATTCACTCATTTTAATTGTTTATGTTGATGATATTATCTTTTTTGGGAATTATGAATGAAGTTTTGAACGATTTTCTAAAGAAATGAAGAAGGTATTTGAAATTTCCATGATGGAGGAAATGAAATACTTCCTTGGGTTACAAATCGTTCAAAAGAAATAATATATTTTTATCTCCTAAGATAATTATGCTAAGGAAATTCTCAAGAGGTCCAGCATAGAAAACTCAAAACTTGTTTCCACACCAATTTCAATAGGAACAATGATGAGTAATGATTGAGATGGAAACAAAGTGGATCAGAAAGAGTATCGAAATCTTATTAAAAGTCTATTGTATTTGATTAACTCAAGACCCGACATTTTTTATGATATTATCTTATGTGCAAGATTTCAGATCGATACAATAGAATCAAATATTATTTCAAGAAAAATAATTCTCATATACATCAGAGGCACAAAATAATTTGGAATCAGGTATTGCATCTCAGATAGTATTTATTTATTTGGGTATTCAGATGCAGATTGGGAAGGAAATGTTGATGATAGAAGATCCACATCTAGTGGGGTATTATTTGTGGGAAAGAAGTGTGTTTTCTACCATTAAAATAAACAAAATTCAGTAACTCTCAGTATGTCTGAAGATAATTACATGGTTTCCACTTAAGTCGCTACTCAACTCATGTGGATCAAAACAAAATTAGAAGATCTACTTGTTGAAGTGAAGTTACCCTTTCTCATGGGTTGTGATAATCAAAGAACAATCAATCTCACCAGATATATAGTTCAACATTCTCATTCAAAGAATATTGATATCAAGTATAATTTCATCAAAGAGAATATGGATAATAATTAATTAAAGCTAGATTATGTTTTAACAATGGAATAAGTGGCTGACATTTTCACAAAACCTTTTCCGAATAAACCATTTTCCAGATTGAGGTTGAAAATGGGTGTCCAACCTCCTTCTCTTCAATGATAAGGTATGTGTTTATATCCCCTCTCTAATCTTATCTTTGGATTGTATTTTCAAGGGGGAGAATTGTCTTGTTTCCTAAATCAATCCAAGCGATGCAAGTAAAAATGGGGAGTTGTGGGTAAGTTCTGATTTCAGCATTGTTTAGTGTGTTAACTATTATAACTATTTGTTGGAGTGGTTTTAGGAAATATTTTATTTACTTTTCCAGGGATGTGGGATACGGTCTGAGGAATAAAGTTGAAAATGTTTTTTTAAAATGTTTTCATAATCACAACACTTGGACAATATGGTATTATTATTAATGATTCTTGTTTCCTACACTGAGTTAGCTCATAAAGGCTTAGAATTATTGATATGTAATCCATTTCTTGAGGATAAAAAATTCAGTGACTTATGAAAACATGGTTGACAACAAAATAAAAAGGGTGAGATTTCTAGGACCAAGATAATATTGAATGTGGTTTGTTTTCAAGTGTTGTATTTTGTTGTCAAGGTTTTTTTATGAAAGAAATTTACTTCAATTTGTTTTTTGGAAACAATTTTTTTGGGAATTGTTTTCAAAAGAATCATAATCATGCTTTAAAAATAATTATACTCAATCTGTATATCCATCGTTATGTATAATTGATCAGTTTCTTAAAAGAAAGAATTGGTTTCATGGAAAATGTATCTTGTTGGAAGTGAATTTCCATCAGTTTCACACTAGAACCGATGTGAAACACGTGTTTTAAATGTGATGATTATTTTCCGATTCATATTTCATATAAATCATAAGTGGAATTTAGAACTTGTGATGTAATATTAATGGAAGAAAGGGAGAGTAAAAGAGATGCTTCCAATCATAAAAGGGTTGTATCTAGATTTTTCATATCTATGTGGCATAGTGAAATAAGTGGTATTAATTTTATTTCAAAACAATTGAATTTAGGTTAAAGAAAAGTAAAGGAGTTACTATTTTGAAATATAGTGTTGTTTTAAAACATAGTGTGGTTTTAAAAAAAGGTGTCGTTTTTAAAGGAGGTATAATTTTAAAAGGAGGTGTGGTTTTAAAACATGGTGATGTTTGGAAAAGTGGCGTCGATAAAAAGTTGTGTCAATGGAATGTGGTACTGATGAAAGGTGGTGACGATGAAAGGTGATGATGATGAAAGGAGTTGTTGATGAAAGGTGGCATCGATGAAAAGTTGTACAGATTGAAAAAGTAAGCTCCAATAGAAGAGTAAGAGATTGTGTTGATGGTTTTTTAGAATGATTGTAACCAGAATGATCACAACCAGAATGACTATAACCAGAAATGATCGTATCCAGAATGATCACATCCAGAATTATCGTGAACAGAATGATCATAAGAAGAATGGTTGTAACCAGATATTATTATATCCAGAATAATTGTATCTAGAATGATCATATTCAGGATGATCGTATCCAGACCATTTGTATTTGAAAAAGGTCATTCTTGGGTTGAGATGAAAAGAAAGAAGCAGGAATGAATGGAAATTTTCAATACTTTCTAATTGAATTCAGATTATGCTAAATCTAATCCTTAATGATTTCAAAGTCATAAAGGTAGTCATGATAAAAGCATTTTTTTTAATGAATTGTTGTTTCTTAAGTGGGTCAAGAGAAAAGAAAAGGGAATAAGATTGTTGAATGATTCGTTGAGGGGGAGATGAAATTTCAAATACAATATTTTTATTCAAATCAGTTCTAAGAATCGTATTCAACAATCGGTATGAGGAATCAGACTCAGTTGATTGGAACCATGTATTCCTAAAAATTGAAATCAGTCTCATCAATTGAAATAAGAGTCTGAAGAAGAAGAGGTGAAAATTTTGGAAGTTTTGAGAAGAATTGAGAAGCATTGACACAGTCATAATTGCTCTGAGATTTCAGAAGAAATTTATATTTGGATGAATTTAAGTGAGTGGGAAACTGTTTTGGGATTCCTGCCTAAAATTGTTTTGGGTCACCTATAAAAGGGAAACAAGTACATTGTAATTTAAGAATAGGTGTACTATTCACTACAGAAGAGAGAGAAGCTATGAGTTTTCAGTGAGAGAAAGAGATAATATTTTGTTTTATATTGAATACATATTTATGAGGATTGTATTTGGCTGGGTTTAGTATCAGGATGAATTAATCGGAATGGGATTTTCCATACTGGGTATCACCATATTGAATATTTTCAGACTAAGGAAGTATCGTACAAAGTTTCATCATACTTAGGGATTAAAGTGGTTCCAATTAATTTCCATTGTATAATATCAGAAAATCGATCTAGGAGTATTGGTTTGTACAAATCAGAAGCGGATGAATCAGAATCTGAAAAGATCAGACTCAGTGTTTCATAACAAAGTATAGGTGATTATAAAATTTCTTCTGGGTAAGGAATTGATGAATTTTATTTCAATTCAATAAATTTTTTGAATTGAAAAGAAGTGCAGGTAACATGACTTGTTACAAAACAATTGTATTACCCTATTTTTCTAAGAGGTTACACACACACACTAGTGGGATTGTTTCATAGTGCTATATGAGTGTAAGGGTATATCCTTCTCATTTCAATCCAAGGATTTTTTTTCTTATGGGATTTTATGGAATTGGATCATTTCCAAACCATACCAAGGATGTAGCTATTCCTTTCGAATAGAAAACTGTGTAAATATTTATATTCATATGGATGTGTGTTGAGTTTGTTTTCAGTAGGGAATTGAAATCACTAACAAGAGGTGAAGGTTGTTTCAATTTAAAAGAAACATAAATGAAAAAGAGTACCATTGATTCACCCCTCCCCCTCTTAGTGATACAGTACATTGACTGGGCACTTTTAGATACGTTTCAAAAAATAATATATTATTCAATTCAAGTGTAGTTCAAGAACTAACCCATTCTTGAACACTTTACTAAAGATAGTGAATAATTTTTTTTTAATGTTGTTTTGTTTGAAAAAAAATATTTTGTAATAAATTTCAAAAACAAATACCACTTGTGTTTATAAAAGTAAATTTTGATTCAAAAATAAATTTTGTACTCAACACATGTTCAATGTAAATAAAACTTATATAAATATAGTTAATGTATATATTAAAAACATAATTCATGAATACATAATATATTAATAATGGCATAGCATAAATGAAAAATCATAACTTCACTTCCTAACCAATAACCAAAATAAAATAAACAAGTTTCGCACTTTATCCAAGTAATAAAGTGGAAGAACCATAAGGAAAATAAATCGATTCTCCTCTTTATATAACATAACAACTTAGAAATTTCTTTTATAAGACTATACATGAAATAATTCAACATCATATGTCTGTAGAAATTTCTAATAGGATAATACAAATACCAGTAGTTGGTCAAATAAAGCATAATAGATGGAAAATTCTATAATTAATGCATACTATTAGCGATAAAAACAAAGTATAAGACATGGAATAGGAATAAAATAATACATAATTGAAGTACTTTGGTCAATGCATGAGTCTTGGATTAAGAAACAAGCATTAAATTTTATTCAAGAAAATGTATATTCCTTATCTATATAAATTTTCAATGTTTTAAAGCATACTTTAGGAAAAAATCTAGTTAGGAAAATTGAAAGCATCCAAGGAAAATATATTTTCATACATTGAACCCTATTAACATAATAAAAATTGTATTTATTTAAAATACCGTTACCTTTTAAGACATAAAAAAGGACCTAAGTACGATTTATAATGAATAAATATGATTGAATTATTAATAAATAAGTAATACATGAAAGGGATATATTTTTAGAGACCCTATTTTTTCCTTGTAACACATTGAAAAAGTTATAAATATATTTCCAAAGCTAAGTTATGAGACAATGTATGTCTCTAAGAAGAATGTACCTAAAATTAGTTTTAAAGAAATATTAAAAATATTTTATATTTTTAACACATAGTTAATTAAAGAAAATAGGATAACTCTTAAATGGTTGATCAGATCAAAAATTCGAGACCACAGTTGTGTTAGGAACACTATGTTTACCTTAAGTGTGACGTAAAATCAGTCGGTGTGGGATGTCTAGACCCCTCTCCCATTGTCGGTGTGTTTAATTGAATTAATTAATTGATTTAATTATTAATTAATTAAACATTGAACTAATATAATGTTTATAAATAGTCCATTAGGGAGAATTATCCAAGGTTGTCTCATAATTATCCCATCCATTAGTGATAGCTCCCCCCCTCCATTGGTGACGAACAATGAGCCTCTGATTCCAGGTGGATTGAAGAGAAATGAACACAAAATATTCTCTTAAATTCATTATAGAGTACATTATTCAAAAACAAATGATCCAAACATGAGATATGACTCATTATTTGTGGCGTTTCACTCTTATAATTAAACAATTGAGTAGATCATCTTTATTCCTTCGATCTGCACCCTGATTTTGACCTTTTGATGTTCCAAAGTACTAAAACGTAATTCATTTTCCATTTTTTCTAACCCTGGAGAACATTCTTGATCCTTTTACAAGATGTATTGTCTAAAAATCTCTTAAAAACTTGGTCTTTTTCTTTTTATCCCTTTTATTTTTCATGTTCTTCATCGTTGGAACCCCATGGTTCCCAATTCTATAGTTTTCAGGAAACTCGAACTCGATCAGGTACCCATATTCATGTAGGAATGATGAAACAATGATGGTTTTGTGAGTGGATAATAGATTTGGAATTGTCATTGAATAGGAATGAATGATCTGGTATTCAGATATCAAGGGATCATAGGGTAAAGGCATATTTTTATGATGAACGAAAAAAGAAACCCTTCCCAATGAATAGAGGTGATTTCCAGCGAGCAACGACATGGAATCTAAATTCATGGACATATTCAATTTTTATGGGAGAAAATACAGGGGGTCTAAAGTAGTTTGACTAGATTTGAATCATGGATAAAGATTTAGAATATTAGAGTTTTCACAAAATATCGCAACTACATGACGTGTATATATATGAATACATGGTGTGTATTCTCCCTCAGAAGTAGTGCTAGGGTTTGGGAAAAGGTAAGGATAAAATGGAGTGTAGTATTTCCTTACATTTCATGTACACCTTCCCTATTTGTAAGATCCATGGGATGGGTCACAGGAATGGGGAAACTGTGTACAAAGTACACGGACACGGGTTGACCACACAGGCGACATCTTGTGTGGACCAACACATCATGTACCAAATTACATGGACACGAGGTCTGAGTACATGGACATAGAAAGCATACATTTCCTGGTCTTCAGATATGTGTCACACACTATTTAGTCCACATAAAATGGCATGTACCCCTACACAGACGAGACCTTTGTACTGACCAGAGACACATCCAAGTAGTGAAGAGGAACCACACATCATGTGGGTCCCCTCACATGTCGTGTACTTCTTTATCACTTCTAAGCGAAATTCAAACATATGTATCTCCTTCGTTTGAAATTGTATTTTGGACAAAAAGATTCATATCCTGAGTGATTTTCTATGTAGAACATGATAGTTGCCTCAAAAGTGGGTTTTGAGATATAATGTGAAATGTTTTGGGTTTGGCATGATCTTAGGTGACAACCAATGATGGTAGCGATTATACCAAATAAACAAATCAGTATTGGTCTTATCGTCCAGCAGGGCTGGGTAGTGGAATTCCAAAATGATCTTTCTAGGTTAACCTATAGTAGGACTAGCCAGTAGAGTTCCTCGACATTCCAATCTTACCCTCTAGTAAGACTGGGTAGTGGTGTTCCCCAATGGTAGTTCTGTACTTACCCTCTATCAAGGCTAGTCAGTGGCATTCCCCAAGGACATATTCCAAGTGTAACCCTCCTACAAGCCTAGGTAGTGGATTTTACTTGAAGACTCACTAGGATTACCCTCCATTAGGACTAGGTAGTAGAATTACGTAATGACCTTCCCAAGTGGTACCCTCCAACCGGGATAGGTAGTGGATTTCCTCGGTGATTATCAGAGTAGGACCCTTCTTTCAAACTAGGGAACATGATACTTTCCAAAAATTGGTGACCCCTCACTACTACAAATACCCCTTTTATCAGCGCTAAAAATTGCCTTTAATAGCACTAGAAAAGCACTGTTAAAGCCAGCATAGATACGGGGGGGGGGTCCCCTTTATCAGTGCTCTAAAAAGTGCTGATAAAGACACCTTTTATCAGTGCTAAAAAAAGTGCTGATAAAAGGGGTCTTTTATCAGCGCTAAAACAAAGTGCTGATAAAATGGTCCTTTATCAGCGCTTTATTTTTAGCGCTGATAAAAGTTAAAAAAATTAATTTTTTTTAAAAAAATCCTAGTAATCTCGGGGGGGGGGGGATCATTACAGTGCTTAATACCCCTTTATCAATGCCTTCCTGCACCTCCAGTTCCCCCACGCACCCCCTCCACCCTTTATCAGCACTATCCCCCACCCATTATCACTACTAGCTCCCATATTCCCCTATGAACACGCGCCTCTGTCTCCACCAGGTTTTGAACTCGAGACCTCCCCCTGCGTGCCTAAGCCCTTACAACTCCTCTATTTTGATTTGTTTTCCATTTCATGATATCTCTATTTATATATATATAGTTATATTTATTTGTATAGTAATATATATTTATATTAATATATATATAGTTATATTAATATATATATAGTTATATTAATATATATATTTATAGTGATATTAATATATATATTTATAGTTATATTAATATATATATGTAGTTATATTAATATATATATATATAGTTAGATTAATATATAGGTATATAAATATTCATATATTTGTATTTTAAATAAAATGGATATTAGTTATTATTTAGATAAAGCTAATATATTTTATATGTAAATATATTTTATTATTTATATTTATAATTAAATTTTTATGTGTGAATATATAAAAAATATGTATATATTGTTATATATTTGATTATAAATAGCAGTGAATTATAAAAAACAATGAAATTTCAAAGCCATAATATCATTATGAATGTAATACATTGGAATAAATTCAGTCCCCACCAAAAAAATCCAATAATACCCCCTTAAAAGATGCTGAAAATCTATAAAATGTTAAAAAATCGGGGTATCCCAACTAAAAACTTAGTTTTGGAGGCCATCTGGGCCTTTTTTGGCCTTGAAAATACCTTTACTCTGGTATCCTCAAATACAGTGGTTTAGAGATCGTCGCAGGCTTCGATTTGATATATGGTATAGGTAAAACGGACACCCGGATCAAAAGTTATGGCCATTTGAAGTTCGAGTTGCGTTTTCAACATATTTTGGATCTTTTTTTATTTATTTTTATTTTTTTAGTCTTTAAATTGTTATTAAATTACTATTACTCCATAATAATTAGAAAATTATTAATTAAAAATATTTTTTTAATTTTTTTATAATCCATTTTCACTAAATATCTTATAAATTAAGTGTAACTGTATATTTATACTTATCTTAAATATATTTAAAAATATATTTAATATATATATATTATATTTATATCAATATAACTATATCTATATATTTAAATGTTAATATATTTTTTTAATGAATATTTTTTGGAAGTAGACCCTTTATCAGCGCTTTAAAAAAAGTGCTGATAAAGACCCCCTATATCAGCGCTACTAAAAAAGCACTGATAAAGGGGTACCCTTTAACAACACTACAAAAGGCGCTGTTAAAGGGGGAACCTTTGTCAGCGCTAAAAAAAGCACTGATAAAGGGGTACTTTTATCAGCGTTTTTTTAGCGCTAATAATGGCGTTGGAGTTGGCCCGTTTTGTGGTAGTGCCTCGACTATGTGTCATAGTGATGAGATGTAGTTCAATGTACTTTGGGACTCACAAGAAATAGGGACAGTTTCCCCACTAACATGCGTCCTTGAGATGCAACCTAAAACTATGTGGGTGAGTTAGTGCTTCCAAAGCGAATAGTATCATTTTGGGTGATTCAGTCCCATAGACATTTGTGTTCTGTGTATATGTATGAGGTATTGGGCATCATAGATGGACTTCTTTAGGAAATTTTGGATACTCTCTTTTTTGGGCTGAGCTATGAGATAGAGATCCCCTTGCTCTCTCATTTGGGCTTCTTTGACTGAGCATGTATATATATATATATATATATATATATATATATATCCTATTTCAGTACTCACTCCTTTGGTTTTGGTTACTCTCTTTCCAAGAGAGGAAAAGATTCGCAAGGTATCACACATGCTTTCTATGTCAATTTTCGCCTGGTTGGATGATTATTATCTCCTTCTATAGGTAGTTAATGCTCAACAATAAGTTCATCTTCTCACCATGGAGAGATCCTTGTTTTGGAAAAATTTTACTTTCACTCTCTTGTTGGGTTGAGATGCACTCTTTTACCATAACATATTATTTCTACTGCTTTCCTCTTCAGTTGTATCTCTTACTTCTCTCCCTTCACCTTTTTAGGGTGTTATACTAGGTATGTAATACTCACCCCTACATGGTCTCTTCCCAACATGTGTCGTGTATTTTGCAGATGGTAAACAGGTTGATCATGACTTTAGAGGGGCTTAGGGAAACAGATTGCTTGGACCACGTATGGTGGTCATAGTTTGGGATACAAGACCTTGGTTCTTAGATATTTACTCTAATCTAGTTTTGTTTGGTTGGGACATATTTCTGGGTGGGAATGTATTTTTTCCCTTCTCTTTTCAATTAACACTATTATACTTTATTCTTTTTAGTGGTCCATGCATAATGGGTTTATTTATAGTAGTGTTTCATCTTTTATTTTCTTTAATATTTTAGTTTTTCAATTCATGATTAATCATTCTTGTAATATAAATTTCAAGATATGTTCTTCCTCTTTTAGTTTCTCACAAATCTAATAGAAATGAATAATTTTTTAATTAATATTAAATCGAGGATCTCATCAGGAGGCACTGAAAATTCTATCTAGGAAACACGATAGTACACGCCATGTATTCATATTTACATGTTTTGTAATCTGTATTACACACCCTATAGTTGTGTTCAGTGCATCATGAGTAATTCAGAAATTACTCAAGTCATGTGCATTAATGACACATGGTGTAGTTAATTCTTACACTGCAGGTTGACCAAGACAGACTGGAACACGTTTAGCTAGATTACATGTCATGTGGCCCACTGGACATGGCATGTAGTCTCTTTGGGTCAAGGTCCAAACTGTGTATCCCATACATGGCTAAGTCGACTGGTAATTATGTAACTCGAAGAAAACATGGTGTGTGCCCCACTAAACATGTTGTGTACTCCAAGATTTATGAAGTACACCTCACACATCGAGTCCATATACGTGTACTTCAGATAAGATTGTGAAGGCAGTACACACCATGTAGTTGGAACTACAGGTCGTGTACTTTACCAAATTACACAAAATTAAAACTTTAATGTTTGTGTAATGTTCATAATTACATATCATGTAAATTTTAATGGGTGTTCACCGTGTTACCTCCAAGGTTATGGATGAAAATCTCAGGGAAATTTAGAAAATTACTAAGATAAAAAGATTTATTTATTAAAGATAATAATTAATTGATTCAAGCATGAATTATCTTAATAATAAAAATTAATGAATTGAATTCCAGTTTTATTAAATGTGTAATTCATTTCATGTATGTGGATGATCATGACCCAGACTAGACCTTTGAATGAGATTGGTTTCCTTTTAATTTATTTTAAATTAAAATAGTTAGTTGAATGCCATCTCTCCTAATTAATATGTAGGTCCTATGTGCCCATGGTTTCATTTATGAAAACCCCTCCTTTTCTCCTCACCAACGTGTGAGTTAAAAATCATATATAATGGATGGAGCTCCCAAGCTTGTGGATGTGGTTCAAGTAAGGAGCCGAGGTGAAACCAATCCAAGGATATTCAAAGGTTGATAGGTGAAAATCTGTAAACACAAACCTAAAAGGTTCATGGTTTTCCTTCCCTAGTTCAGGGTTAGTTTATTAAATACTAGATAAAATAACTATTATAAAATCTCATGATCATTCCCTTTACTTTATTTTTTTTTCAGTTTCATGGTTTATCATTATGGATGTGTTGTCACGATCACATAATTAATGAATTAAACAAACATGCAAGATGAAACTAAAATAAACTATTAATATGCATAAAAATTATCAAGACACGGTTAATCACTTAAGTAAGTTTCACTTAATATTAACAAGCATGTGACAAAGACAAAAATCAATTTATGCATAAGAGATAAAAATACCTAAATAAAATATTAAGTCAGACTAAGTCTCTCGTTACTTGACTAAGGGAAAGGCACGATAAAACTATGTGTTTGACCAACCCTTGTTGGGACACTTTATTTTATACAAGAATCCCTTATGAATGTTTCAGGTTGAATTAACCATATTACATCAATTGGAGTATCCCTTGATAGATTTGGAGTAATATTTGAGGCAAGTGTTGGGGAAATCCAAGTCAGGATTTCAGGATTGGAGAGTCCACTCAATGGATCAAGGAGCTGCAAGTCCAGAGTTGGAAAAGACCTTCCTACCAACATACCTTCAAATATCTTGACCATCCCTTTTTGGGGTTATGAGAAGTTGAATATTGATCATTTCCAGTAGAATGTCCATGCAACTAAACATTTAGAGTTCAATAGTGAGGGCCATTTGGACATGATAAAATAGTCCGAGACTTAATAAAATTAATTTATTATTTCTCATAAAATGTAATCATGAATGTACTAATTATATCCTCTCTTAATTGTATAATAAAAATGGAAAACTTGTCAACCACACTATCTCTACATTCAATAATGGATAAATACAACATCCTCACCGGCAGTAACATCAAAAAATGGTTTAAACACCTTCATGTCATTCTACACCGTGAATAGAAATCTTACATGCTAGAACCCTCATTACCTAATCCACCTACCCAAGAGGAGAGTTATAAAGAGTTCTTGGTATATGAAAAACATATGAATGACGTGGTCGATGTTCAATTTTTGATGTTATCATCGATGTCTAGTGAACTCATAACGACTCACAAAAACATGGATTCCTATAGCATGCCTGAGCACCTCTGTAGTATTTAATAGGAGAGATAAAGATATGAATAGTTTGAGATCGTCAAATCACTCTCTTATAGTATGTTTGGAGAGGGTTCCCCAGCTGGACATCACATAGTCAATCTCATTGGCTACATTGAGAATCTAGAGATTCTAGGGTTTAAAATCCCCGAAGAACTGAGTACCGATCTCATTATCACATCACTCCCTCAGAACTTCTCTAGTTTTGTTGTGAATTTCAATATGAACAAAATTGAGAAGTCTCTACTAGATCTTCTTACCCTCATTCAACAAGTGAAAAAATAAATGAAGTACGGAAAGCCTTCTATCCTTATAGTGAATAAGAGGAAAGGGAAGGCGAATAGATTTAACCCCAGTGATTTTTCACACCCTTCCAAGAAAAGGAAGATCAAGGGGGAGGTAATAGGAAGATGTTTGTTTCACATGTTCCAAGAATGGCCGCTAGAAGAAAAACTACACCAAGCTAAAGAAGCAAGGGGAAGATTCAGGTCTATTTTGTATCAAGTGAAATTTATCTGTTTCTATAAATTGGTATTAGATATAGATTTTGGTTCTCACATATTCATCCAAATACAAAAACCAAGTAGATTCAAGAAAATTTACTGAGGGGAGGTAGATCTATAAGAAAACAAAAGAGCTAGACTTGTTGTTGTATCTGTCAAGAACTATCACCTCACTTTGCCGACTGGGATGATCATAGTATTAAAAGGTTGATATTATGTTCCTTTTAAAACCAAAACATTATTTCTATCTCTAGACTAGATACATATGGATTTATTTTCATGTTCTGAAATTAAATTTTCTTCTTTTGTAAAGATAGTATTTGTTTTGGTAAGGAATATTTATATAACAGTCTTTGTGTGTTGGATTACACAAACCAAGTAATGGAAATCAATAATTAAACTAATTCACATGACTCATACCACACCAAACTTTTTCATCACGGAAAAGGTCATGTAAATGAGAAATTCTTGACAAAGTTATATCAAGATGTTTATTTATATTATTTTGAACTAAAACCACTTGGTGTATGTCATGCATTTTTACAAGGAAAAATAACCAAATCCCCATTTACTGGGAAAGGTGAAAGAGTGAAATAGCTTCTTGAATTGGTTCATACTGATGTGTGTGGACCATTTCTATATGAATAAAGGGGTGGATAATCATACTTCATAATTGTTACTGATGATTTTAGTAGATATGGATATATCTAATCAATGAGGTATAAGTCAGATTATTTTGATAAGTTCATGGAATATAAGAATGAAGTTGAGAACCATCTTGGTAATAAGATTAAGAAAATCCACTCATACTGAGGTAGAAAATATCTTAATCATGACTTCATTGATTACTTATGAGATTTTGGAATCCAATACTAACTCACTCCTCTTTACACACCCTAGCGGAATGGTGTAAGAAAATGGAGGAACCACACCTTATTGGACATGGTGAGATCAATGATGAGTCATGAAAGTTTTCCATTATCCTTTTGGGGATATGTGTTATAAAAAGCGGCACACATACTAAATAAAGTACCATATATATCAATAAATAGTATTCCATATGATATTTGGAATAGAAGAAAAGCTATGTTATCGAATTTACATGTTTGGGGAAGCGAAGGGTTTTTTAAGGCCTCTTTAAGTAACAAAATCACCCACCCAAGTCACAAGTGTACCTTTATAGCATACCCCAAGGAAATAATGGGATATTGCTTGTAATACCCCTAAAAATGGTAATAGTGGAAAGACATGAAATATTACATGAGAGGGAGCACATATCCAAAAAATATAGTGAGAGAGAGATATACTTTGATGAAGTCGAGGCTCGAGGCATACAAGAGTTGGTATAGGAGCAAATTTCACAAAGCCCCATGGAAGAAAGATATGTTCTAGAGACACAAGTACTGTATATGAGTACAATAGATTTCATAGAACTGCAATAGAATGGGTTTCTAGTTACCGAGGATGGTGACTCATTATTAGTTGATAATAATGATCCTCTAACTTACAAGGAAGCATTAAGTGTAAAAGACTTTGCCAAGTCGTAGGAAGCCATGAATTCTGAAATAGATTTCATGCACCAAAACCAAGTCTGGATTTTGGTAGATCCCCTAGTAGATGTAAAACCTATTCGTTATAAATGGTAATTCAAGAAGAAACTATACATAGAAGGAAAAGTTGGTGCCTATAATGCATGACTAGTTGCAAAAGGGTTTAAACAATTTCAATGCATTGACTATGATAAAAACTTTTCAATAATTTCAATGTTGAAATCCATCACAATTCTATTGTCCATTTCCGCTTTCTATGACTATGAGATTTACAGAATGGATTTCAAAACAGCCTTCCTTAACATGAACCTTTAGGAAGATGTCTATATGACACAACCTGGAGTTTTTGTGACTCCAAAGGATGCCAATAATATATGCGAGTTTTAAAAAACCATTTATGGATTAAATCAAGCATATATGTCACAGAACATTCATTTTGATGAAGCCATAATAGATTTTGGTTTTATAAATAATGAATGTTATCCTTGTTTGTACAAATAGTATAGTGGAAGTGGAGTCATTTTCCTAATATTATATGTTGATTACATATAACTTATTGGAAACGAAATTCCATTATTACAGCCTGTTAAGGCATAGTTGAATAAATGATTCTCCATGAAGTACTTGGGTGAGGCAACATATATTTTTGGGATCAAGATCCATCATGATAAATCTAAGATACTGTTGGGCCTAAGTCAAAGTACATACATTGACAAGATACTGAAGAGATTATGTATGGAACAATCCAATAGGGTATTGTTTCGTATGCCACATAACATTCATCATTCCAAAAAAAGATTCTTAAACACAAGAGGAAATAATGATAATGGAAAGGATTCCATACGCATCATTGATTGGGTTAGTCATGGAGGTGGTGTGAGTTAGAAGAGCTCAATGCAAGGTGTGGTCGCAGATTCTACAGCAGAGTCTGAGTATATCGTAGCTTTTGAGGTAGTTAAAGATACAATTTGGATGTGGAGCTTCATCCAAGATCTAGATGTGGTACCTATCATTAAATATTACTTCACACTTTATTGTGATAATATTGCAATAGTGGATATCGGAAAAGAGCCAAGGTCACCTTAGTAGATGATGCACATACTGTGGAAGTATCACCTCTGGAGGGATTTTTCTCAGAGAGGTGAAGTTGCAGTGAGACATATTTCCACAAAAGACAATATGGAGGATTCCTTGACTAAAGCCTTGACTTATAAGAAACATGATCATTAAGTGAGGTGTAGTGGACTGAAAGTCATAGGAATTTGGATCTAGTCTAAGTGGTAGTTTTTTGGAGTTAGTTTCTTAGAACCAACTATTTTTACATTGATTATATGTATATTTAATGTATTTAAATATTAAACATCTTATTATGTATTTTTCATTATTCTAAATGATTATAATATAATAATTTCATAGAGTATTTATCGCATTGAAAATTCCAAAGTAGTTCCCCACTACGATGAGAACCTTGAAGTGATATGAAAATATTCTTAAATATAGTTCTTCAGTTGGATGAAATACTATTATGGGACACATAGTATACAACCTATTAGGTGCGATTACTCATAAGAAGATGATACTTCTTCTCATGAAGTTCGCACTTGGTAATTTCTGAGATGGGAGATTATGATAATAGACTCGCTAGTAGGAATTCCACATGTTTTGGTGTCATCAGATATTCCTATCTTTGAGCATGTGTAATGGTCCTTAGACATTAATATTATCATTAATACATTTCATGACCCACGCACTTAGATTTTCTGACAAAAACCATCACGCCATATGTTGACGAGAAGTAGGGTATGTTGGGTATGTCATGAATGACTTGTTATTAATGGATTAGTTGAGGAAGGATTTATACCTTCAATTTATGGAATTTTATATCTCAACCCTTTGATTGAAATAGAACCATATCCCTAAATTTGAAGGCCATGGTGTAACAATGAGTTTAATTCAGGTAGTTAAAGAATGATGAATCAAGAATATAACTTCATAACACTATCATGAAACATTCTTGATGAGATATTATGACAAAGGGATTATATTACACAGTGATCATTTGGATGTGGGTTTCATCATTATGACTTTATGTTCTTTCTCTTGGGTACCTTAACACTTTCTAGATAGTAATATTGGAATTTAAGCAATCCCTCTTAATGCCAGCGATAAATAATACTAGAGGGTCACACACTAAGTGTATTTGGTGGTCTAAATTAAATTCTATTTGAATTTAATTAATGTTATAAATATTGTTCTCAAGATTGAGAAATAATTTTATTCAAGTTAAAAAGATCACATATATTAAATAAATATTTATTCACAGAATTGTGAATAAAATTTATTTATTTATTTTTTTGAACTTTTAATAAATATTTATTTACTAGTTTGTAAATAAAAATATTAATTTAAGATAATAAAATATTTTCTTCAGGTGTTCAATAAATGTAAGAGGAGTTGGAATGGACCAAGACCATGTCTATTGATAAATTATTTTTTTACAGGTCTGTAAATAATGTTTATCTAGTTGGTGCATGAAATAATAATAATACGGTTATCATCATGTAGCATGAGATTTCATTTATGGTTTTGTTTTTCACAAGTTGGAACACCACAAATAATGGTGTTGTTATGTTTATTATGTGTCATGGGTTTTCTCTAATAGTTATAATTACATTTAATTACTGTTTCACAATTAAATATTGTAACTGAAAACCCATGTCGATTAATAGGTCTGTACATATATTGTTCCAAACCCTGATGAATTGATAATTATTAAGCCAAATATTTTCTCTGCCAACTCCTCTCATCCCTCCCACTCAATAATGAGATATGTTCTTCAAGACCAAAGAAAGAGTGATACAGAATGATTGACACAAGACATTTGTTCTATTGCGCTAGCACATAGAGAATGAGTGGCGTTGATTGGAGTCTATTGGATCACGTGTGGATCACTGCTAGAGTTATTCTACTTTGGATCCTCACAAGTGTAATGAAGGCAATACAGAAGGGTCATTTCGGATGATCAATGATCGTCAATGAAAAAAGTACTAAAAAACTATGTATTTAATTTCTTTAGAAATTATTCAATTAAATATAAACATGATGCGAAAGATCCTCTTTCTTGGATCTGTCACTATTATTATCTTTTTATAAATCTTTGATTTAAATCTATGGATATTGAAGTTCATCATCGTATTGATCCCAAATTGTTCATTGATTACGGCAAAAGAAAAGTTGGGCCCTCCCAACTGCCATGCTTCTGCTGCGTCTGAATCCGTCATCATCATGAGAGGAATCAGAACCCACACAGTTCCGTGACACATAAATACACACATCACCTTTTAAGGTCGTGTGACAGGGACCCATCTATACAGTTTAACATCATGCAGTAAGGACATCTGGGTGAAAGGTGTCTGGTCAAGACTTGGTGCGGGGCTTATGCTGAAATGGCCCGAAAGACCCATAAGATATATGGTATTCTGGGTAAATATGACCCTACTAGGTATATGGCCTGGGCAATATTAGGGTTGATATAGGGGTTGTATTTAGACCTAAAGATGGCTTCCTGCGTATCTCGGTCAGTGGGGAATCAAAATCCGTGTAGTTCTAGAAAGGTTGGGACTTATACTTCTGATGAGGCACAATGTGGGGTATAGATGTTTGGGTATTACAAATAAGTGATGTCCATTTGAGAGAATGTGATCAGGGTTACACTGTAGAGGAGGCCTTAGTGCATTGAGTGATTTTATTACGACTGACTTCTTAGGATAAGGTCCCTTGACCTTAGGCCTTACGAAGGCATCCTAGGTAGAACAGGAATCAGAGTTATCATAGTTCATTGCTAGATGGTGTGGATTCTATAATCATTGACAATATATAATCTCACATGATTCATGAACAGTGTGAGAAATAATAGGAAGAAGTAGATCTGGAAAACCACGCACTTCCTATTCCCCATTGATGTAAAATGAGAAGGACGACGGTGTCAGAGGTCATGTAAAGGCTCCAACGGAGAAGAGATGGAGCTTTGGGTGTTTCAACTCCCTCAATTGGTCCAAGGATAAGCCATAGAGGGAGAAGAGAATTTCATCCCACAATAAATGCAAGGGTATTTTCTCAAAAAGGGTTACATGTGCGGGTTCTGGGAGAGGGGGGGGGAGCACCATTACTTTCCAAATGGGAAGGTAAAAGTGATCTCTTTGTTTTTCACTACTCCTCATCAAAAAGAAAAGGAAGTGACTGCCCTTAATCCCTAAAATGTGGAGGTTCATGCCAAAATCCCATGGTTGGACCCTAGGTTAGCTTGGGAATGTATAATTAAGTACATTTCGGGGGTCTGAACCAATCTGAGGATTACCTTCGAGACTCTACTTAACATTGGTATGTAGACTCAAAAGGGTGTGATGGTGTTCCCATAAGTCTGATCATATGGGTCCAGTGAATTTTGAGGATGCCTTAGCCTCGTACTAGTAGAATAAAACATGGAGGGGCTATGGAGGACTGTATGGGAGTGGAAATACATGGTTGGAACTTGAAAGTGGAAAACTTGAGGACAACCCATTCAGCGTACCATTTTCTCATACGGGGTGGGGGGTTTCCCCACATAGTGTATAACTATACAGGTGGTGCGAATGTCTGTGTACCATGGTGGTACATAGAGATGGCCATGGTTTGTGGGGGGTTATGCCACGCAACCATAGTTTCCATCTATGTACTGATGTAGTATGCGGTGAAGGGTTTCGTCTGCATAGTGAGGTGCTATGCAGAGCGTCGGGTTGAAGAAGGGTCCTGGAGCCCGTGGTTCATGGTAAGTTCATCCACAAAGGGATTTATGGTTCATGGTTCACCAGTTTTGTTCAAAATTATCCATTTTTATTAAGTTCCATATTTTATGGTATGAGGTGATTTTATACCTATGGAAAGTGGTTCATGGTTCACCCTTCATTGACTGCTTGAAGTCGAAGTAGTCTCCCTCTAAGTCATCGATGTGCAAGTCATCCACAGGTGTCCGAGTTCCCCAATGTTCTTTCCAGTTCTCCTTGTGATACTTTTATTGAGTGTTGGGGAAGCTGTATCTATAGTTATGCGACACCTTTTTTGGAATACCACAAATATATCTCCTTGTTTTCAGAAGACTTAGTCAAGCGTAGTTTGCTGAGCTTTTCAGTTTGCAAGACTCTGTCGATCTCACCTCATCCATGAACTAATCGGTTCGTAGGATGTCATGAAAAGGGCGTGTCTCTGCCTCATTTATACTAATCAAATAGTTTGCGGTGCCATGGTTTTCTATCCAACGCCTCATGGGCCAGTATCTAGTGGATCCTCCTGCATACTTCTGGTTGTATATTCTGTAAACCTTTCTCAGAAACCAGTATACAGTTCCCTTAAATCTTTTTCATAATTTTATTTCTTCACATTTCTCCTCAAATTTTAAATCAATTTTTCTTTTATAATCTTATGAGAATATTTCCTTCACAATTTGAAGTTTTCAAGACCCTGGAGCGACAACTAAAGAAGGACCTCCAAGCACACCAAATATCCATTATTACTCAATGTAAAAAAATTGATCCACTGATTATTCTCAAAACTAATTCTCTTATGGTTTTTTGATGAAGATGATGAGGGTTTTCCAGGTGGAGAAAGATATAGGTTGATCCGAACCTTATTTTTACAATATTCATTTTATTATTATAACTTCAGTGACGTTGGTTGTCTTTTTTAAAGGGAAAAGTGGTGTTGTGTGAATTTTTCCATTATGTGTCTACCTAGGCATGATTTTTATGCTGAATTTTATTATTTTACACTCTATTTTTCAAAATTCAACTATTTTTCTTTAAATTTATTATTCTATTTTCACTTAACATTGTGTTCTTCCCTCATCAACCACTCACACTCTATGTTTATAGAGAACTAAACAAGGGTTGATCCAAGGGGTATGTTCTTGTAGACTGAGTTTTATTCATTTAATTTTGGTCATTATTTTGTTGTAATTAAAGTATGATAGTGAGTGATGTGGGAGTTAAGTGTTGTTTGTCTCTCTTCACTTGACATTACATTAATCCTTATTTATTCCACTATCAAATAAATTTTAACTTCCATTCTTCTATTTAACTGATCATATTCATTATTCGAGCACCACATGTTTTGAATAACACATTGAATGTCTTCATGAGTAAATTTAGATTATGCACTCAGAAAAGTTGTATTTTATGCTCAATATCCAAGAGGATCTTGACCACACTCGCCACTCCCATGTAAAATAGTGGAAGATGATATTAGGAATGGTATATAATCTGATCATTGAAGTGGAATGAAATATAATTTAATTATCAATGACCACATAACTAAACTCGGAATTTGGATTAATAATTTATCCTTATAATATTTTTTTTCTAATTATTTTATTTTCTCTTTTTTATTTTATCTTATTCAATTTAATTTTTCAATTAATAACTCATAAAACCAAATTCCCTTATACTTTTTTTCATTTTAATTAATCTAGAAAAAAGTCTCAAAAATAGAAAAAAAGTGAAAACTCTCATTAAGAAAGAATAACTGAGTGACCACCTCCAGAGAAAACCTAGGTTATCCATTATGATATGCCTTTGGGATAAAAATATTGATGGGTAATTCACAATAGGTATAACATCAATGAGCTTCAAGGGTCACTCTTATCTTCATAACTAGACAAGAACGGGCATTAGTGGGGATGAGTAATGAAATTAATATAAAAATATTTATATATGATTCATAAATATATTTTATTTTTTATTTTTTTATGTACATGGAGAATGTTATGATATTTTTATATTTACTTAAATAATCTCTTTATTCACACCATTTAGACTTGTTTAAAATAAAAAATATAATGAACTATAAAAAAATTCTAAAAAATTATATTTTTTAAGTAATTGATTTTATGAATCCTATCGAATTATTAAAAGAATTTTGATACTAAATAGTCCCAATTTCTTAAATTTAAGAGACAACTTCTCATTGATCCCATAATATAGTCCATGAGATATCCGTGTATTATATAAAGGAACTCAGGTAAATATAATTCATTCAAATGTTAGTTGAACATGGAAATTAAATGAAGAAATTAAACGTCGAATATCTTTGAAAACCCATAAAAAGGTACACATACTTTCAATGCTTAGATAATTAAACTAAGTTATATCCAATATTCATATAGTTAGTGCATCATCTAAGAAGGCATAAATATTCTTTCTGGTACTTTTGGTTTCATTAAAATTCACAAGTTAATATAATATTAATAGAGTCTAAGATTGTTTGAGACATATTTTGATATATTTTTATTTTATTTAATATATACAACTCATCTCTTGGTTGATCATGGATAGATTTTATTGTTTAATTTCACTACATTTGGGTGATATCAAAAGCTTATAAAACCCAACACATGGGTAGAAACAATGGTCAAATGTTAAAATAATGTAATTATTATGGTGTGTTGGCTAAAACCAATGTTGAGTTTAGAAATAGATCCAAGAAAAATTACCTTAATATTAAAATTTAGAGATTAAGAAAATGAAAATAGTTAATGATTTAATATGAAGAGAAAATTTGATGTGATAATAAAAAATAGGATAAAAAATGTGAGTATAATAATATCTAAAAAAATTCTTCTCTTGTATTCCATGAACTCAAAACATGAAAATGAGAAATATTATAAAACATAATATGTGGAAAGATAATGTATCATCTGAGTTCTTATCTTCAATTATTTCCATTCATCTTATTTAATTTTGATGAAATGAATTACTTATGATGAATAAAATTTTAAATTGTGAATAATTGGCTATATGGGATATTTTAAATTATTCATAATAATAATAAATTCTAATTTTTTTCAAACAAATACAAAAAACAATTAATGGGTAAGTAAACAAAAGATATAAACAAGGTTAAAGTATAAAGGTCTAATAAAATGAAAGGATGATTTTTCTATCACGTCAACCAAATATTTGATATCAATTGATGTAAGATGCTTGTCATGTAAATGATTAATGGATTTGGTTAGGTCATGCCTAAATACATTAGGTTTGTTCATGGTCACATTTCATTCAGATTTAAAATTTTGAGTTATGATCAATTTACATTATAAATAGTTTGACTTGTGGGGTGAACTGAACTTAATTATTCTTAAAAATGAATAATAAAAATTCATATTTTCAACATATATTAAAAATTAAACACATAATTTTAATTACATATATTTTAATTTTTACATATATTTCTAACATAGATAAAAAAAATTATTCCAAAAATTATTCTATAAAAATGAAAATAAAACTCTTTACCCATTAAGTCAACCAAAATTAGTTTAGCTCATTGTACATAAATTCATGCCTTTTCTCACCAATCAATTCAGACTTAAAAAAAGGAATTTTTTATGTTGTTTCTTCTTTCCCTATAAGATATACCTAATCCAAAGGGGTCGATATCCATTTACCATCCCTGGTAAGGGGGATCCTGATATTCACAACATATGATAAGGGGGAATGGATATGATTCAAGGATTGGTGAATATAAAGAGTCAATCAATACTATATAAGAGTGAGATAATATTTAGATACCACACCCAAGGATGAACATTAAAAATAATATACAATATGACATATTCATGTTGAGGCATGAATTGAGATGTTTTTAATTTTTAATCACCAGTATAACTCATAATTTGATATAAAAATAATATATAAATTTAAGAAAAATAATAAAAGAATTACTCACATAATAGAGAAAAAATAAACTCTGATTATTTTATTATTGATTCTTGAATCATTAATGTTCACAAAATACAATGACAATAACCATTTATAGTTCATTATTCATGCCCGTACTACTACTTAGTGAGGTAAAAACATGAAAAAACTTCTACAAGTTATATGAGCATCCAAAAGAGATATAGATCATAAAAAATTCCTTTCAAATGCACAAAGAGTGCCTGAATTCACCACATTGGAAACAAGTCAATGGGAATTTTCTGGACACTATAAAATATTTGGAGAAACAATGCAACCAAGATTCCCTAACACTATGGTATCCACCATGATATTCATCTTGTTTCCTCTTCCCTTTAAAGGTACCACACATGCTACCACTGGGAGTAGGATTAATTCCTACCAAAACTATCTTACATGAAAATTCAAGTTCCACCATCAAATATCTATCAAGTACATCAACATACAATGTGATATTTAGTAAGAAAACATGAGATCAGATATCTTGCTGAAGACCTATAGCAAACCTTCAGGATTTTAGTTTCAGATTTGATACCACCTCTTGTGAGAAATGAACAATCTCGGTGAAGCTATTGTCATACTGGGTCATAGATAGATCACATTTATTGAGTTTAAAGAACTCTATATACTTATCTAGAACCATTTATTCTGGATAGAATTGTTTTGTAAAAATTTTCCTAATGTTTTTCCACTCTAAGAACATGTTCATCCCTATCTAAACTATTGAGTCCCACCACCTTCTTCTAGGCCCTTCAATCATGAAGGAAGCATATTTCTCATTAACAAGTCTTAGTGTCTCCATGAACTCAAATAGATACTCATATTTATTTAATAAATCCCTTGCCTCCTTGGGATCATTGGTACCCCGTAAAAATGGTGACATCAGACAACGAAATTACTAGGAAAAATATTTATTATCTTCCCTTTGGGGAACAATATCTACTTTCTAAATAGTAACAGGTGCAACCATCTATTCCAGATCTTGGATTGCATGTACAACAAATCACATAATGTTCTAATCAACTATAGGGTTCACTTTCCATGGTTAATTAGAGGCTCCCTCTAAGGGTATGTTGAAATTTATTCTTGAGGGAATGGTACTACAAATCATCAATAGATAATAAGGTAAACGTAAATCTAGAGACACGAGATCATCAACTCTGTCGATTAGAATTAAACTAGAAAACAAAATTATTGAATCAAATCATTGGAAAAATTCTATGATTATATCAAACATCTCATAAAGGGAACTTTTTCTGAATAACCCATGGTAACTTAAGGCTTTTTATAATGAGATATGATCAGTAAATCACTTATAACCTACCCCTTAAGTCCTAAAAATATTGTCTCATGTCTATCAATACAACCCAAACTATATACTAACATTAAAGAAGAGGCACAGTTTCATTTGATGAAAACTTTTCATAAACAAAATCGAATAACCTACCTAAATGGTATCTAAAACAATCTTTTCCTAGATCAAAAGGGATTCATGATCCCAATGTGTTGGAAACTAGAGTTAAGGAATCACTACAAACTAGAGGGAATGACTTCACTATAAGGACAACTCATCAAGATAATGAACCAGATAAAAAAAGATAATCATTCAATATTACAAACAATCCTCAAGGGAGAAAACTACAAGTAAACAAATAAAATTTTAAAAAATTGGGATTCCAACCCAAGTCATCAAAAGATTCCATCTAAATATCAACCCATAAAATCCATGTAACAATTGGATCACACATTCCAATGATCAACTCTAACTCTCAAGGTCAACTAATCAAGAACATCCACCACCTATATGAGTGGTGATTTTACCTTTCTTGGACCCAACATAAGAAAATATAAAAACTCAAAAAGGTAAATATAGGTTATGGGTAACAAATCTGAGTAGTATCACACCAATCATTTCATTAGAAATCTATAACTAACAAACAAAATATTCTCAATTTAAAGTAAAATAAGGCATGAAAATTATTTCTTAGTTTATATCAAAACATGTTTTTCAAAACAATTCAATGGATAGTATAAAAGAGGTATAAAAGTGAATTTCCATAAAATTGGGCAAAAATAATAATTTTGTCAAAATAGGAATCAATAAAGTATTTTACAAAAATATAAATTAATTACTTATTTTATAATCATTGGAATGTAATAATTATTTTTAATCATAGCACCATGGTTATAAGCCTTGGGTATTAGTTATGTCGATTCATGAGGCTCTGCACAATCTCAATGAAATACATCTTCTAGTGTGAACATATACCTAGGGATCATGCCAAGGGGGATTGAAATCTATCCTAAAGAATGTACTCCCTACCCTCAAGTAGTTTTAGTATCATTGTCTTCATAAAAACATTAATATTTTATCAGTTTTACTTAGCATACATACCCTCCTATTAACTAATTAGGATCTCATGTGCTTCTAGGTAAACAAAAATACATGGGGAGATCATTCATTTCAAAAAATCTCAAATCATTTCAAAACATCATTTTAATAAATCCCAATTTAAATATTCAAAGCATTCCATTTAATTTAAAAACAAACATAAAATAGTTTTATCAAACCTTTTTCCTATTAGATAAAATCATTTCATTCTAAATCATAATAAATTTCATACCTTTTAATCTCATCAAAATCATGCTTTAAACCTTTATTCCATTTCAATATCTTTTTCTTGAAATCAACACTTTATTTTAAAAATCCATTTTTAAAGGATTTTATCACACACATCATATCATTTAAAAATTATTTGAAAAGAAACTCAAATAAATATTTATAAATCAATTGAAAATCCAATTCAAATAGAAAAACATCAAGGGTATTAACTGATATATATTGTCTTACAAAACCACCTGCCTCAATCAATGATCGTCAACACCCAACACGGGATTCATAAGAAGATTTGAAGGATAGAATGATCAAGGGAGAATCATTGTTCCACAAATCAACAAATCAATATCAAGATCCATAAACTACATGAGGATCCACCTCATTAAAATATGGTGAGAGTGGAAGAAATGAGAATTCACAACCAAAAATATTACACTTACTAGAAGGAATCCAATGTACCCATTAGAAATTTGACCTGAGAATATATTAGGTTTGAGGTTCCAAAATTATTGAGTTTAAAGTATAATTTAGACTTTTACCTTCCTTATTTTTGAAAAAAAACAAACACTTTAACACTTTCTTAAAATCTTGTTTATGTCAAACAATTTGACAAATAACTTTTTCCATTTGATGGATTAAAGTCATATTCATTAGAGAAAAAATAGTTTAGATCCATCGGACTGACTATGTATCAATTCATTAGATTGAAAATTAATAATATATTCCATAAAACTGTGAAAAGTTTATAATTAGAGTAATTGGAGGAATTTCTATCAGATGTAATATATTACAACATTGTAATGGTACTATCAAAATCACATCATATGGAAACTCATTATTATACTATCAAGTGAATAACATCCAATTCCATTCCAAGAAACTCAAATATTAATTGAAATATATCCATTGGAGGGATTCCTATAAATAGGAGTGCATTATAGGAGCATGGTTTTTATGTATTTACAAATCAATACATCTAATATTTTTCTCAGTCTGAACATATCATTATCATATGTTGTGATTTTTAGAGAGTTTTAGTTCTAATAAATCTATGTGAGGGTTGTAAATTCCTTACATAATTTTTCAATTAAATTTACTTGTTCTGATTGAGTTTTAGATTGAGGGCTTCCAAGGATAGGAAGATAAGTGAATATGATCCATATAATCAATGACTTTTGAGGATTGGAAGATTGAGCTGACAACGATCATCATACTAAGGGCTTCTAGGGAATTGGAAGAAAAAGTTTATCTGATCATCATATTGAGGGATTTCTTAGTAGGGAAAGAGAGGCCATTATAGTTAGGTTGAATATTGTGAATATATTTGTCAGAATTTCTGACTTCCTTGTCTCTTAAGGTTAAATAGTAGAATTACTTTTATAAAGTTTTTATGTAATTTTTACTTTTTTATAAGCTTGAATATTAATTTTATCTACAATATTTACATTCCCATATGCTATTTATATTATAAATTAGTTTTTAATAATATTTCTAGTAACTTTTTTATCAGATTGTCTATGATACCAATTAATAGATCTATTTTATAAGATGAATTATAAATCCAATAAAAACATTGGGATGATCTTAATTTTTCTAATTCTTATATTTTTAACTAAAAAGGTTTTGAGTTTTTTTTTAGTTTAATTTTTTAAAGTAAAATTCACCAAACCCCTTCTTGTAGCCATTGTAAAATCTTACAATCCAACAATTGGTATCAGAGTTGGTTCTACTAATTTTCATGTTGTGTTTTTACTTTTTTTATCTACTGCAAGTTATTATATTTTTATAAACTACTTATTTATAATTTTTTTAAAATAACATGTATTTTAGAAAAGAGTCTTAATTTTCTATAAAATGGTGTGTTTAAATGTTGGTACACATGAGAATTTTAATCCTAGTAAACCACATATATTTTATGGTAATGATTATGATTACTAGAGATATATAATTAAAAAAATTAAACATTGTAGTTGACAATTTTTTCATGTTGGCTAGTAACTATATCTAGAGAAAGAAGTTATGGATTTTACTAATCAGGAAAAGATGGAATATTAAATGAAATACAGAGTAAGGAATACACTATTATTTTCTTTGACTAGAAATATATATAGTCACATATCTTCATGTGAAGCACCAAATATTATTTAGAATAAGTCAGAGTTAATACATTTTGGGACTTCTAAAGTCATTGAGATAAGAAGATATATTCTTGGAGTTAACTATAAAGCATTTTATTTTCAACTTGGAGAATCTGTTTCTAAAATACACTAAAGGTTTATGATCATTATCACTAGGTTATAGTCTCTTGGTGAGAAAGATCTTACAGATGAGATATTAGTGAAATATATTATTGAGATAATGCTCAGTGAATTGGAATTAAAGAGAATAATTTTTGATGACCTAAGAAGGATTACTAATTTTACTTATGATGATCTTATTGGAACTTGTATGTAGTATGAGGAAATACTGAAAAGGGTTGCTAAGAAAATGAAAAATAAATATGGGGGAGTTTCTTTTTCAACTACATAAAATGTTCTCAGTAATGTACAATATACTATGAAATATGTAGTGTTTTTTAAAAATAAGAAATTTGTTTTTGAATCAGATAGTAGTTCATTAGAATATTCAGGGAATGAAATATCTAATCTTTCTAAAATAAACAATAACATTGTTAGAAAATATGATTTTCGGTAAATATATAAGACAAGTTACATGGATAAAAGTGATAATAAGGATTAAATAGAAGCAATATGTTATGAATGTAATAAAGTAGGACATATCAGACTGGATTGAACTAAGATTAAGAGAATGGATAACATGGAATGAAATTATGATAGAAATTACAAAAATTATTATAATCATAAGTACAAGAAAAGTCTAAAGGCTTCAGAAACTTTGAGTGAAAATAGAGGAGATGGTATTTATAAAATTCATCGAATAATAAAAATTTAGGATAGAAGAATATTGGATTCTATATAGAAAGAACAAAGGTTAAAAAATGATACATGGATAAGGTAACTGCATAATATCTTATAAATCATATCACAAATGGTAATTACTATGATAGTAACAATGATAAAAATAGTTCTAAATGTTCTGGTGAATAATATTCATCATCTGTTGAGAGAAATTCATTATAAAGATTTAAATAAGTTTCTAGATTTTTAAAAATACTTGAAAATGAAAACGTTAAGATTTCAAAAAAAACATAAAGTTTCTCAAACAAAACATGTGAATGAAAATTTGAGAATTGTTGCATTAACTATTGAAATATCATATATTTCTAAATATTTAGATAAAATTAATTATGATAAAGATGATCATTTTAAAGAATATAAAAATATAATTTAGAGAAAACTAGTTTACAAAATTATATTTTAAAACTTAGTTCAAATAAATAATCTATTAAGGATAAAAATTTAGTTTTAAAACAAATTTCTAAAATCTCTAGTTTGAAGATGTAGTTATCAAAGTTTAACCCTAGTAAGGAAAATTTTGATAAAATTTATAATCAAATAATACCTTATAAAAATATTTTTGGAATGAGTTTTAAAAATAGAATACCTTTTTTTAACAATAATAACATTATTATTAAATGTTCTCTATTTTTCATGAAATTTCAATGTGGTGGGCACTAGAGAATGAATATTCTTTAAAAAAAATTCAATCTATAGGTTTTCATAAATCTTATAATTCAAAAGTTTCAACATTATCTCAAAATAATAAATTCTTACAAATTTCTATTTCTAAAATTTTACTTTCGGATAATATAGAACTCAAGAAGGTTTGGGTTCTGAAGTGAAAATGTTTTTATTTTTAGAAAAATAAGGAATGTACCAACAAAAAAAAATATTTGGTACAAGGATAATGGTTATTCTAGAAACATGACTAGAAACATATAATTCCTTAGTAATATTATAATATGAATGGAAGTAAAGTCACTTTTATAGATAATTCTTAAGGAAAAATTATTGGTATAGGTAACATTGTTCTTCTTGATAAGGATTTAATTTCAAATGTTTTATTTTTTGTATGACTAAATCACAACCTTATTATTAAAATTCAATTATGTGGTGAATATTATCTTTTGAACTTCAGGAATGGAAATTTTATTATTTATAGTTCTAAATATGAATTTATTATTTCTTCCAATCTATATGAGAATGTCTACACAATAAACTTATAAGGCCTTAGAAGCAAATTTCTACCTTGTCTTATTGAAATGGTAGACCAATCTTGGTAATGGAATAAAATATTATGTCACTATAATATTAAAAATTTAGCTACTTTTTCTATGAAATGATTAATTAATGACCTACCAAAACATAGTATTTATTATTCTAAAGTATATGATAATTGTCAATTTGGAATTAAACATAAGTCAAGTTGTAAATCTATTAGTGAAGTCTCAACTTCTAATGATTTATAGTTAGTTCACATGGACTTGTATGGTCCTACAAAAACTGAAATTATTAGTGTAAAATATTACGTATATGTTTTAATTGATGATTACACTATATATACGTGTCTATATTTTCTAGTATAGTAGTCTTAATCCTTTTTCTATTTTAAAACATTTGTATTCACAGTTAAAAATGATAAAAACATCTCCTTGATAACAATTCATAGTGATCATGGGGGATAATTATCAAATTTTACTTTTCAAAGTTTTTATTCTAAAAACAGGTATTATACATAACTTTTTAGCACCTAGAGATCCACAACAAAATAAATTAGTTGAATGAAAAAATATAATTCTTAAAGAGATTACTAGAACCAAGCTAAGAGAATACTAAGTTTCTAAACATTTTTGGGCTGATGCACTTAGTAATACTTATTATATTATAAATTATGTTTTAATATGACCTTTTGTTAATAAAACTCCTTGTGATTTTTAGACTAGAAGGAAATCAAATAATTTTTACTTCAATGTTTTTGGATGAAAAGTATTCATACTAAATAATAAAGTTATATTACATAAATTTGCACCAAAATCTGATGAATCAATATTTTTAGGTCATTCTACAAATAGTAAGGCATATATAATTTTTAATAACAATACAAGTATTCTTGAGAAAATAGTTCATGTACTTTTTTATGAAACCAATCATTTTGTTTTCAAACAACTTAAACCAAAATATTCATAAGTTATTTTGAAAAATTATTTTCAACCTATGTTGGAAATTTCTTCTCATGAGAGAACTAAAGAATATATATCTAAAATTATTCCTCAAGAATATCTTCATCCTATTGTTAAAGAATAATTTTTTTGAATCCGAGAAATCATTTTTTTCTTTGGAATAATCCTAGTGATAATATCATTGGTGATATAGATCAACCAATTAGAACCAGAAGTCATTTGAGAAATAAAATCAAACATTTTTCATTTTTATCTCAATTAAAACCAAAGACTCCTAGAGTGGCTTTAGGATATGAGGATTAGATAAAATCCATGCAATATAAACTCAATTAATTTGAAATAAATCATGTTTTGAATTTGGTTGAACAACCTAAATATACTTCTATAATTTGAGTAAAATGGGATTTCCAGAACAAATGTGATGAAAATGGAATTATAGTTAGAAATAATGTTATAATTGTTTCTAAGTGATATAATAACACAATAAGGAATATATTATTAAGAGGATTATTATATGGTATCTATAAATGAAGCTATTAGTATACTTCTATATTATGTGACATTCTTATATATCAAGCTTTTCAAATGGATCTGAAGTGTAAATTTCTTAATAGATATTTACAGGAGGATGTTTATGTTGAACAACCCCTTAGTTTTAAAAAAAACATCCATAATATGTTTTTAAACTTACAAAGGAACTTTATGTACTTAAGAAATCCCCTAGATCTTATTATGATAGGTTACCTAGATTTTTGTTACAAAAATATAGTTAAGGGAGTTGCGGATTTAACTATTTCTATAAAATAATTTTATAAAAATATAATCATTATCCAAATTAATGTCAATGAAATTATATTTGGATCAACTCAAAAATATTTAATAGATTACTTTGCGGATATTATGAAATCTGAGTTTTAAATGAATATTGTGTGAGAAATTACTTATATTATAGGTTTTCAAATTTCATAAAAACTAGAAGGAATTTTTTTATCTCAACATAAGTATATAAAAGTTATTCTTAGGAAATTAAGATATGAAAATACTAAAAGTTTTTTTACTCCTATTATAACCTCAAAATACTTTAGATATGAATCTAGGAAACTAGTTGATCAAAAGATATTAAGAGGAATGATTGGATGTTTACTTAACTTAGCAGCTAGTCATCCAGATTTAATGTTTCCTATATATTTATGTGAAATATATAAATAAAATACAAAAGAGTCGCATATTAAAGATTTAAAATGAGTTTTTTTTATCTTAAGCGAACTATGGATTTAGGATTATTTTACTCTTCTAGAAATGATTTTGAGTTAAAAAATCAAATGCTTACATTCATGGATGTAAAATGGATAGAAAAAAGTACATTAAAAAAGTTTTATTTCTTAAGATAAGATTTCGTTTCATGAAAGTTTAAGAAACAATACTCAGTATCACTTTCCACAGCTAAAGCTTAATATATGAATTTGGATGTTTTTGTGCTCATGTGTTGTGGATGCAACACACAATCACTGACTATGACATAAATTTTAGTAAAACTAAAATATTATGTGATAAAAAAGTTTCATTTCTTTAAATAAAAACAAATCACATTACATGTGAAAAAATTATATAGATATAAGACACCATTTCCTCAAGGATCATGAATAAAAAGGAGATATCATTTTATAATTCAATGGAATGTAAGAATAAATTTCAAATATTTTTTCTAAAACTATTAGTTATGATATATTTGAATAAATTAAATAGAATCTCGAAATGATAAATATCAAATGAACATTCAAATATTCTTCATGTTTATAAATCTCATTACATTAATGAACTCCTTCTCAAATGGGGAGTACATAGGTCGTGCTTTTTCTAATTTTTTTTTATAAAACATTTATCTAAAACTTTTTTTTATAATGACTTTAATTCTATTTTTTTATATTTTAGGAATGAAAGTTTTTAATTGTGTTTTTCAAAATCTAAATTTTTAATTAATTTTTTTGGAATAAAAATTTATTTTATAAATAGTTTTTCACACTCAAATTTTTTACTAATTTTTTTTCCTAATGATCCTTTTATTATAAATTTTATCGGTTTCAATTTTTATTACAAAAACCAAAAAGAATATGTTAATCGATAAAACATTCAAACCAAAAGTAATTTCTACTCTGAGGCATTCTCCTAATATTTTAATTTTTTGTAATTATACATTAATTTTGTTTTTATATGTTGTTTTACGTGTTCTTTACATTTTAAAAACATGAAATTTGTTTCAAATATAAATTTTTTTGTAATCAGACACTCTTTAGGCTAATAAATAATTATCATAAAAAAACTTTTAGAGTTCATAATATTTTATTAAATCATTCAAGGATTTAATATCAACCATATGATCAAAAAATGGTTTTTAATTTAATCCATTGGATTTAGGGAATATGAAGGGTATCCCATATTCCTATATATAAGGGGTGGGTCACCCTTTTCCCACATTTTTTTCAAGAATTTCCATCGACCCTCAACACCCCTTTTATTACTCACTCCCAACATTTGGGATTCAACTTATCAACTTCTTCAAATTATCTTCAGTATCAGTTTTTATTAGATGGCTTCAGAAGAAGACTTTTCACACAGAGTAGTTATAAGAGAAAGGCTGATTGAGGAGACTTGGTATTAAAAGTTTGATTATTTTTTGAAAATAGTTATTAAATTTTAATGTTGAGAAAAAATATGTTTTGAAAAAGAAGAATTTGTCTTACATTATCTTTAAATCATAAGATAATAATATTCTTTAGTGGAATTCAATATCAAAGAGGATGTGGAATTGATTGTTTTTACACTTTTTGGTAAAAAATTTAAGCTATCATATCAACATGATTCTGAGTTAGTTATAGTTCCTTTGAAAAGTGGAGTGTATATTTATTTAGAAAAGATTTTTTAGAAGCTTGGTACTTTTGAAAAATGAAAAGTTGAAGCTTCTTTTTTCACAAATAATGAAAAATTTAGAAATTTATTTCTTCTCACTCAGAATGTGAGATTGATAACATTATGGATAAAAGTTTACTTGATTCATAGGAAATGTGATAGGGATACTCGAGTCCTAAAAATTTCATATTGTAATTTCATGTTAATATAAGGTGGATAAATCTTGTGAAGTTTATTTTTCTTTCTATAGAATCAATTAAAAATTCATACATGAAGTTAAGGATTATCATGTTTCTGTGTTTTATAAACAAGATCCTGGTTAACTTCATGGAAGCCTTTTAGATTAAAAATAAATCATATGAACTTAGAGAAAAGGTTTCTCTTATTGGATAGGAAAGAATAGACAAAATGATACTTTTTTTAATCCAAATCTTAAGACATTTGTGAATAAATTAGACAAGGCTTCATCCAATGTTGAACCAGTTAAAAAGAAAGAAATAGTGAATAATAAAAGGAAAGTTGACTTCTCTCTTCATAAGGTTCATAGGAAACAAAAATCAATGTTTGAATATGAATTTAGAAAATTAATGGCTCATAAAACAAAAAATAAACTAGTGGATGCATCATCTAGAATAAAAAATGAATAATATTTATATTTAAAGATAAACAAGTGATTCAATGAATGAAGTTGAGAAGTAGAAGTAGAAGAGGAAACAGTTACATGATGAAATGATGATGGAGAATTTACTCAAATGATTATAAAGAGTTTCTGTCAATCAACCTATCTATTTTTTCCCTTAATATGTTACTCATCATGTTCTAGACTCTAGAAAAATGTCTTATGCCAATAAAACACTTCTAGATCAATCGACACCAGAATTTTTATAATTTTTTGAATCTTTTATAGTTCTAGTATTTTTTGACAATTTATAAGGTAAAGAATTTATAGAAGAATATAAAATTAAAAACCTGGTTGAAAAAGAAGTTCAAGAATTAGTTCCAAAAATAATTAAGAATTAATTGGTAAATAATAAACAAAAATTAGTTTAGAAGGTTGGAAATGGTTTTCTGAGAACTATGAGGAAGTTATAAAAATAAATTGATGAAGAAGAAGAAATGGAAGAAGAGTAGGGGAGGAAGATGAAGAAACAAAAGAAGAATAAAGTTCATTTGAATCATCTTCATCCTCTACATTAATATTGACTCAGTCTGATAAAAATTCAGTTCTTGATGTTTCGGTGGATGTTCATTTATCATCACATAAAAAATAAGTTAAAGAAAAACATCAATGTTATCCCAACTAGGTTAAATTCCATGAGAGGGTGTGAATAAGGATATGAAATATTAGTATAACTTCCCCTTCATAACCTATTTTTTCATTAAAAAACACTCTTATCTACCTTTCTTGTAGAAATGTATGAATGTAAATAAAATCATACATGCCACACATCAATTTTACTTGGTTCAGCCTCACTAGGATATGCCTAAGGAGACTAAAACGAAAATGTGAAAATGTACCAAATCCACTAAGGCTCACTACCAAAATAATGAACCAGATAGATCAAATTTATACCATGGCTCACTTCCTTTACAATGATTAGAGTGGATTCATTTTCCCTCCTGGTTTACAACCAATCACAATTTGAATACTCACTGTGTTTTAATATTGGGTGCCCAAGACCAAACATAAATAGTACTATTGAGTACCATATCAGGTGCACAACTATTTATACATGATTTGAACATTAAATTATAGTGTAGATATTTCTACATACACCATTTAAGGGAAATTTCCATAGATTAATTTTTATATCAATAGGTTATATAAGATCCCACTCTATAATGAGTACCGTATGGTACTATTAAATTAATCTTAAATAAAGGTCATATGGTCTGGATACATCATACTGATTAGAAATAATTGATGTTTTACTATCAGATGATGGGGTATCATAAGAATTGATACTTCTTCTCATAGATTTCTCACTTGATTATCTCTATTAGTGAGATCACGAGGACTAAATATCCAATAGGAACACCACATGTTTTGGGTGTCATTGGTTGTTCGTATCTATTAACATGGGTATTTATCTCCTGACTTGAGAATATAATCAATGTGTTCCATTTGATCATGTACTTTGATTCAAGGGAAAACCCATGATAATTAAACCATGGTGATATTGGAGTTGGTGGCCTAGAACCAACTACTTTGTACTATATTCATTAATAAAATCCTTATCACATCTTGATTGTTCTTCTGCGTGACAATGCATGTGATAATGTCCTAAGGATAGCTGATGCATTAAAGGGTCATTGATAAAACACATTTTTATTGAATATTTTATTGATAATAAATGATATAATTTCCTCACATTGTGTTAATTATGTTCAATTATAAAGTATTTGGGATTAGATCATTCTTGTGAATATTTGATGAATATTCCACTTTTACCCTTTCAAAATCACTGTAGTATTTCAATCATAAATATTTTTATTTGAATTATTTGAACATAATATTTTGTAACTATGTTCCTTATTTCATGGTCTACAACTTTTATTCAGAACACTAGATAACAAGAATGCATTTGGATGGGGTAATTGGGCTATAAAATTAAAGGTGGGCTGGACACGCTAGAATGGAAAAGATTCTATATTTCGGTACTAACTCCTTCATCTAAGCCTGGATTAAGCCCAAATTTTTATAGGAGATATAGGACCCATATAATCACATATTATCCTTCTGGAAGGCCGGCCAATTCACACGTTGGGTGGTCAAATGAGTGGTTCAAGTTGGAATAAAATATTTGGCCGAATTTCCACCTTCACACTTGAAACCACTTGTAACCTCTCCTCCCCTCCCCTATATAAATTGGAGTTTTTATCATTTGGAGAGGTTGGGACGTTTATTAGGAATTTTAGGGCAGAGTATAATATGTTCCACTCAATTTCTCCAAGCAATTCAATAAGGGTAGCTCTTGAAGCAAGGATCCCTTCGTCGAAGCCCTATTATTCTTCCTCATGTTGTAATGTTTGTGTTTTCTTAATAAACATCTTTGTTATTCTTTTATTTATTCTCTTTTCTTCTGTTTTATTTAAATTTATTCTTCTCTTAATCTCCCTCTTTTTTCTGGAATTCTTGAGTAGAAGCGTTATTGGGTTATACCCATTATAAACCTTTACAAATGCAATTCGCTTCTACGATGATTACGCCACCCATGGAAGAGTAGTTTTTTTAGTAATCGATCGGACTCTATCCTTCTTCATTAATTTATTTTGAATCAATGAGATACTGTAATTCACTTAATATGATCCATGAATTGTGTTTTTAAATTGTGAGAAACTAAGCAAGCAATTGAACAATTAACACAAAAACACACGAGGTTGGGATTTTGTGTAAATTGTGAGAGCGCGATCTTAATCGGTAATACAAGACCATGCAGGATAATTTTGTAGAGTTCAAATATAATCCCTAAACACAATTCATCCTCATTTCTAGAATGTATATGTGCCTTAATTTACCACTAACCATAAGCTATCCTTAGAACATCAATCAAAGCAGGGTGTTGCGATTGCATGTTCCGAAGTTAGCCTAAGGTTAAATTCACTTCATCTTTGTGGTAAGGTTAACTCTCGCAGGGTTCGGGGGTTAACAAATTAAGGGATCATAATTAAGTGAATACTAATTTAAATTATAATTATTAATAAATGATTTAATATGTATAGTTATATCAATTACGTATTTTAAATATTGTCTAAAAAACATCTTTTTGTTGTGTCATTTTAATCAAACTTCATTTCAAAACTAAAAATAAAAAAAATATACAATCTTCCTCCAGAAAACTTCTTCTAGATTCATAAACTATAACCAACCTTAATCCTTTAAAGTAGTGCTTTTATTCTCTTTTATTTTATTTTTATAATACCTTTAAAAAGTTGTTTTAAATCTACTTCCTCCTTTGAGAGAGGACTTTGGTCAGCCACTCTACTGCACCTAAGTACCCCAAAATCACACTAATCATTTGAGGGCACCCACGACAGTGCTATTTCAAATTGGCACCATTGCCGGGGAGGCAAGTAATTTATTCAACCATTTAGATGTATTTCTTTTATTTTTCATTTTATTATTTTCTTCACCTCTCTATTTCATCGTTCCCCTTTCTCAAGTTTTCATTTTTTTTCAACCTCTTCTTTTCTTTTTGGACCATCAACTCAAACTTCTAATTTTTATTTTACTATGGTCCACTTTATTTATTTTCATTTTTATTTGATTTATGACATGAACTAATCCTGAATATCTCTTAGATCTTGACCTTGAGATTGAATGTAGCCTTAGGGATCGAATCAGACATTCTCAGTCTACGAGAAGTTTCAATATTCAACCAGTTGGTGGATTACTCTCTTTTGGAAACAATAAAATTGGAAGCAATTCAAATTCAAACAAAAAAGAGGAACCAATGGCTGGAAATAATGGAAATGAACTTAATATAACCATTCGAGAATTGGTTTCACCTGATATTAACTATCAACCAAATTGTATTGCATACCCAAATCTCGAATCAGACTTTAAATTGAAATCTGGATTAATTCACCTTCTTCCAAAGTTTCATGGATTATCTGGTGAGGATCCCAACAAACACCTTAAGAAATTTAATGTGGTTTTCTCAACCCTTAAACCAAGAAATGTTTCTGAAGATCAAATCAAATTAAGAGCATTCCCATTCTCACTTGATGGAGCTGTGAAAGATTGGATGTATTATTTACAACCCGAGGATGTAACTTGTTGGGATGATTTAAAACATCTTTTCTTGCAGATATTTTTTCCAGCATCGAGGACCACTTCCATTCGTAAGGAGATCTCGGGGATTAAACAAGTACAAGGGGAGTCAATGTATGAGTATTGGGAGAGATTCAAGAAGTTGTGTGCAAGATGTCCACATCACCAAATAAATGAGAAACTCCTCATTCAGTAGTTCTATGAAGGAATCACACCTATGGAGAGGATCACGGTGGATGCTGCAGCAGGAGGGGCATTGGTGGACAAGACACTAGTAGCCACACGTGAATTGATTGACAATATGGCACAAAACTCCCAACAATTTGGCAATCGAGGTACACCACATGTTAGGGGAGTATATCAGGTAAGTCATTCTTCTCTTGAAAGTCATTTGATTGATACCAAGTTGGAAGAATTGACCACTACGGTGAGGCATATTGCTTTGTCTCAAAAGACATCCCAACCCACTCCTTCAAGGCCTTGTGGAATTTTCACTGAGAGAAGCCACCCAACTGTCTGTTGCCCACAACTATAAGAGACAGAGGATTGCGTAGCAGTTTTCCCAGGGAGACCATTTCAGCAGCAAAAACAACCATATCCCCAAAAGAAGTTTGATTCATTTTCTCCAACATACAACCAAGGGTGGAAAGATCAACTGGACATGAGGTATAGCTCTGGACAACAACAAAGGCCACCCTTTCAACAAAACTTCCAGCAGCCTCCGCCTTACCAGCAGGGTTTCCAACAACTCCAAAGGAGATTTGAATCCCAAGAATCAACAAGCCAACAACAAGGGAATCCCCCACCAAAGGTAGATTCTAATACTAATGATCTTTTGAAGCAAATTGTTCTTAATCAATAGAATGAGCTGAAGATTCAAAGTTCGGAGCTGAGGGAGTTGAAGACTCAAATGAGCCAGATTGCCACCGCCCTCCATGAACTTGTAAGTAAGAATTCCGAAAATCTACCTTCCCAACCCACTCCAAATCCAAAGGGGAATGTTAGTGCCATCACACTGAGAAGTGGAAAGCAAATGAATGATACATCTATACCTACCATTCCACCGGTATTCACCTCTACTCCAGAGAAGCCGTATTCCATACCAACTGATGAGAAATCCAAGGAGAAAGATAAATGTAAGAAAAAGATTGATGATGTTCCTCCTAAACCCCTTCCTTTTCCAAATAGGGTTGTTCAAACCAAGAAGATGGCTGAAGAAGCAATGAAAAAGGAGGCTTTGGACACATTCAAGCATGTGGAGATCAATATTCTTGTACTTGAAGCCATTAAACAAATTCCAAGGTATTCGAAATTATTAAAAGAACATTGTACCAATCAAAGATGGATCAAGGGAAATGAGAGGATCAACCTTAGAAGGAATGTCTCAGCACTCATTACACCAACTCTAGCAATGCCAACAAAGTGAAAGGATCCCTAGACATTAACCATCCCATGTACCATAGGGGAGTTTCACTTCTCTGATGCTCTTTGTGATTTAAGAGCTTCAATAAATGTGATGCCTCACTCTGTATTCTCTTCCTTGAAGGATGGTGAGTTGAATCCAACAAGAGTAGTGGTGCAGTTGGCAAATAGAGCTACAACACATCCAGCGGGAGTCCTTGAGGATGTACTTGTCCGGGTAAGAGACATGATCTTCCCAGCATATTTCTATGTGCTTAATATAGAGGACGATCAGGTAAGTTCTCATGATCCCATAATATTAGGTAGACCCTTCCTCAAAACTGCAAAAACTATCATAAATATCAATGAGGGTACACTTTCCATGGAGTTTGGAGATGAAGTTGTGATATTTAATGTTATGGATTCCATGAAGTACCCCTCATAGGATCACTCTTCATTTGTTATCTCCCATTTTGAACCACCAAATAAAAACCCCATGGAATTTGATTGTTCTATGATTAGGGAGATTATGAGTATTGGTTCTAGTTTGATGTCTAAGAGTAATTCCACACCTATTTATAATGAAAAAGACTCTATTAGATTTGATTTTGAAATGGAATCATACTCTGATTTTGATCATGTGAACTCTGATTTTGACATGGCTATTGAGTATGCTGATGGATTTGATGATTTATTCTCTGATTTTGATGGTGTATATTATGATACTGATTCTCTTTATGCACATATTTCAGTTCCTTCTATGTCTCCATCCATACACCACCCCCCTACACTGGAACTCAAGCCATTTCCTCCAAATCTCAAATACTCATACTTGTTGAGTGGTGAGAAATTACCTGTTATCATTCTTAACAATCTCCCTTTTGAACATGAAGAATTTTTTTTGAATCTTTTGAGGGAGAACATTAGGGCAATTGGGTGGACCTTGGATGACATATCAGGTATTAGCCCTTCCAATTGCATGCATAGGATTCTTTTAGAGGATGGGGCTAAACCAGTGAGGAAACCACAAAGGAGACTCAATCCAACACTTTTGGAGGTTGTTAAAAAATAAGTTGAAAAATTGATCGTGGCAGGTATAATCTATCCCATTTCAGATTCTTAGTGGGTAAGTCCAATTCAGGTTGTGCCTAAGAAAAGTGGTGTTACTGTTGTTAAAAATGAGAAAGATGAGTTAGTTCCAATGAGGGTACAAAATAGTTGGCATGTGTGTATTGATTATAGGAAACTAAATCATTCCACTTGCAAAGACCATTTCCCCCTCCCATTTATTGATCAGGTGCTTGAGAGACTAGCTGGGAAAACACACTATTGTTTCTTGGATGGATTTTCTGGATATTTTCAGGTTCTTATAGCTCCAGAGGATCCGGATAAGACTACATTCACCTATCCCTTTGCCACATTTTCCTACTGAAGGATTCCATTTGGACTTTGCAACGCCCTAGGTACCTTCCAGAGATGCATGGTGAGTATTTTTTCTGATTTTATTGAGACCTGCATGGAGGTATTTATGGATGATTTTACAGTGTATGGATACTCATTTGATGAATGTCTAAATAGTTTGGGAAATGTATTGAATTGTTGTATTGAGAAGAATCTGGTCCTGAACTTTTAAAAGTGTCATTTCATGGTAGAGCATGGCATTGTCTTAGGGCATGTAGTGTCAAAACATGGGATAGAGGTTGATAGATATAAGATAAAAATTATTTCATCCTTACCATATCCTTCATGTGTGTGTGATGTTAGATCTTTCGTAAGGCATGCAATATTTTATCGGCGCTTCATCAAAGATTTTAGTAAGATTGCTCTTCCTATGTCATGATTACTCTAAAAGGATTCTGATTTTATGTTTGATTATTCTTGTAGGACTTCATTTGATGAGCTAAAGAAGTGTCTAACCACTCCACCAATCATACATCCCCCCATGGTGGGAGATTCCTTTTGAGCTTATGTGTGATGCCTCCAACTTCGCGGTTGGAGCTGTCTTATCTCAGAGGGTGGAGGGACGTTCACATGTGATCGCCTATGCATCAAGGACACTAGATTCAGCCTAATCAAACTACACAACCACAGAAAAGGAGTTTCTTGCTCTCATATTTTCTTTAGATAAATTCTGTTCATATTTATTGGGCTCTAAAGTAGTTGTTTTTTCTGACCATGCAGCTCTGAGGTACCTCTTGAAGAATCCAGATGCAAAGCCCAGGCTGATCTGATGGATGCTCCTTCTTCCGGAATTTGATATTGAGATAAAGGACAAAAATGGGTCAGAAAACTTAGTGGCAGACCACATGAGTAGGCTTACTCACACACTAGAGGATGACACCTTGGACCAGGTACCACTTCGAAACACTTTCCTCGATGAGCATCTTTATTCCATCTTAGGTATGCATCCTTGGTATGCAGATTTAGTTAACTACCTTGTTTCCTCTTAAATCCCTGCAAATTTAAAGAAACATCAAGTCCAAAAATTAAAAAGTGAGTCTAGGTATTATGTGTGGGATGATCATTACCTCTGGCGCATGTGTAGTGACCAAGTCTTTAGGAGGTGTGTTCCCGATCATGAGTTTGAGTCTGTTTTGTATTTCTGTAATACACTTGGTTGTGGTGGACACTTTGGATCCCAACGGACAGCTAGGAAAGTTTTGGACTCTGGATTATATTGTCCTAGCTTATTCCATGATGCCCATGTGTTTTGTAAGTCATGCTCTCGTTGCCAACACACTGGGAACATTTCTAGGAGACATGAGATGCCCCAACAACCCATACTATTCTGTGAGATTTTTGATGTATGGGGTATTGATTTTATGGGTACATTTCCTAGTTCATTTGGATATTTGTATATTTTGGTTTCTGTTGATTATGTGAGTAAATGGGTAGAGGCCAAGGCCACCAGGACTGACGATTCTCATGTTGTAGTGGATTTTGTCAAGGCTCAAATTTTCTGCAGGTTTGGAGTACCAAAGGCCATCATCAGTGACCAAGGGACACACTTTTGCAATAGTAATTTTTCTTCCCTCCTTCGAAAGTATGGGGTGACACACAAAACATCAACACCATACCACCCCCAAAAAAATGGACAAGCTGAGGTTTCAAATCATGAGTTGAAACAAATTTTGGAGAAAACTGTGCAGCCAAATAGGAAGGATTGGAGAAAGCACTTGGATGATTCATTGTGGGCTTATAGGACAGCATACAAGACACCCATTGGTATGTCCCCATTTCGGATTTTTTTTGGGAAAGCATGTCATCTCCCAGTGGAAGTCGAACATCAGGCATATTGGGCTATAAAGAAATGCAACATGGATTTGGCCCAAGCTGGAATTCAAAGGAATTTGCAAATTCAAGAGCTTGAGGAGATTCGACTGTCATCATATGAGAACTCAAGGCTCTACAAGGAAATATCAAAAGTAGCTCCTGACAAAATGATCCAACAAAGGGAGTTTCATGTTGGAGAGAAAGTCCTTCTCTATAGTTCACGACTAAAGATGATGACTGGTAAGTTGTGTTCCAGATGGATAGGTCCTTATATTTTTTCTAATGTTTTTCCTTATGGTTCAGTGGACATCACACAAGAGGACACTGGAAGAAGCTTTACAGTCAATGGGAAACGTTTGAAGAGATACATTGAGGGACTTCCTACTGATGTAGTGGATTTTATCACACTGCATGACCCCATCATCACTTGAGGACATCAGGCTGTTCCTAACCCTTTCACTTTTATATTATTTGTCCTATTTAAAAATTCTGCATTTTATGTGCATATATCATGTCATGGGTTCACATTGAGGACAATTAAATATTTTAAGTGCAGGGGAGGGAACCATTTAGTTTAGTAATTTCAATTGTTTTCCTGTTTAAAAAAAAATTCTGTGTTTTTCAAATTTTGTGTGTTTATTTTACAATTTTCTGTGTGTTTTTGAAATTTTTGAGCTGAAATGATTATCATAACAATTTTGAAATGCATATCAATGAGTGAAACAATTTATCCCTTGAAACTAAGCTTAAATGAATGCTGAAATGACTTTGTTTCAAGTTCAAATATTTAGTAATTTCATGAAAAGTACACTGAATTTTGAATCCCATGCCACATCTCACTGTCTTTATATTTGAAATCACATTCTTGTGAGGATTCTAAATCATTATTTTCATATTATTTACATTAAACTCACTTCTTTAGAGAACCAAACCATGCTTGATTTAACCAGAATTTGATCTATTCCTGTCAAAACTTGAGGGTTTGAGGTACTTATGTTTAAATGATTGAGGCATTTGTTTGGTATTAAAGCCCCTATTCAAAGAATCCTTTTTTATAATGTCCTACCTTGAACATTTAATCATTTTATCCCTTATAAACCATGCATAGCCTGTTAGGTTAGCCACATTACAAGCCAATTTTCCTTATCTAACCAACTCTTGAAGTGAAATTGCATAATATAGTCGAGCTTAAGTGTGGGGGAAGCTATGTTGTGTTGTGCTACCACATTCTGTGATACTTTGGGTGGAAAATTAAATTCTGAAGAGATGTGTTTTCTGTTGAAGAAAGTAATTGTATTGAAATATGTTCCTTTTCTGGAGCTTTCATGACAAGTGAAGTTGTGCCTTTTTTGGAGCTTCTAATTGAGGTGGAAAGCTGTGCCTATCTGAAGCTTTCAAGAAAATCATGTTTGAGAGAAAATCATGTTTGAGAAGATTGAAATTTTTGATGCTGAAATGATGAATGGTGTAAACTTTTCATGACTTTTCATGATGATGGAGCTGAATTGATACTATGGGGATTGAGGAGAAGACCATAGTTAAGTGAAAATTAGATTAATGCAATTTTTCTTCAAAAAGAGTCAAGCTCTCCTCATTTAGAATCAGAGTTATTAACATCTTAATCCTACCAACTGAAAGCCACAGAACAACCCTGAAAAGTCCTCATGATAAACATATTTCCTTGACACACATCGAGTAGAGATATAGGAATTTATCAAGCCTATGGTGACCCTTGTATGAGTTTGGACGAGAAAGACATTGCAATTTTTTTTGACATTTGTGTGATAAGAGAAAATTCAAGCGAGGTAAGTGTTTTGTGCATGGGAGGATAAATAAAGTGGAAATATATTGAATGATATAAATGAATAACTTGAAATAATGGTTTTTTATGAGGCATGATATCTTTTGTTTCTTGGTGTGTAATTTTTTGATCTCAAGGATATGTGATTTAAAATTTGTTTTGATTTGATATTGATGTTTACTTGATATGAGGTTTTTTCCAAGAGTGAAAAAGGGTAAGTGTGGGGGAGTTGATAAAAAAAAATTTTATTGAATATTTTATTGATAATAAATGATATAATTTCCTCACATTGTGTTAAGTATGTTCAATTATAAATTATTTGGGATTAGATCATTCTTGTGAATATTTGATGAAAATTCAAGTTTTACCCTTTCAAAATCACTGCAGTATTTCAATCATAAATATTTTTATTTGAATTATTTGAACTTAATATTTTTTAACTGTGTCCCTTATTTCATGGGCTACAACTTTTATTCAGGACACTAGATAAAAAGAATGCATAGGTGGGCTGGACACGCCAGAATGGAGAAGATTCTGTATTTCGGTCATAACTCCTTCATCTGGGCCTGGATTAAGCCCAAATTTTTATAGGAGATGTAAGACCCATATACACACATATGATCCTTCTAGAAGGCTATCCAATTCACGTGATTTGGTGGTCAATGGGTGGTCCAAGTTGGAGTAAAATATTTGTCTGAATTTCCACATTCACACTTGAAACCACTAGTAACCTCTCCTCCCCTCCCCTCTATAAATTGGATTTTTTTCTCATTTGGAGGGGTTGGTACGTGCATTAAGAAGTTTAGGGTAGAGGAGAAGAGGTTCCACTCCAATTCTCCAAGCAATTCAATAAGGGTAGCTCTTGAAGCAAGGATCCCTTCGTCGAAGCCCTATTCTTCTTCCTCATGTTGTAATGTTTGTGTTTTCTTAATAAACTTATTTGTTCTTCTTTTATTTATTCTTTTTTATTCTATTTTATTTAAATTTATTCTTCTCTTAATATTCCTATTTGGGATGGAATTCTTGAGTAGAAGCGTTATTGGGTTATACCCATTATAAACCTTTGCAAATGCAATTCGCTTCTACGATGATTACACCACCCATGGAAGAGTAGTTCTTTTTAGTAATCGATCGACCTCTATCCTTCTTCATTCATTTATTTTGAATCAATGAGATAATTTAATTCAATAATATGATCCATGAATTGTGTTTTTAAATTGTAAGAAACTAAGAACGCAATTAAACAATTAACACAAAAACTCACGAGGTCGGGATTTTGTGTAAATTGTGAGAGCGCGATCTTAATCGGTAATACAAGACCATACGGGATAAATTTGTAGAGTAAAATATAATCCCTAAACACAATTCATCCTTATTTCCAGAATGGATATGTGCCTTAATTTACCACTGACCATAAGTTATCCTTAGAACATCAATCAATGTAGGGAGTTGCGATTGCATGTTCCGAAGTTAGCCTAAGGTTAAATTCACTTCATCTTTGTGGTGAGGTTAACTACCGTAGGGTCCGAGGGTTAACAAATTAAGGGATCATAATTAAGTGAATAATAATTTAAATGATAATGATTAATAAATGATCGAAGAGGTAGAGTTAGATCGATTACGTCTTTTAAATATTGTCTAAAAAACATCTTTTTGTTGTGTCATTTTAATCGAACATCATTTCAAAACAAAAAACAAAAAAAAATACAATCTTCTTACATCAAACTTCTTATAGATTCATAAACTATAACCAACCCCCATCCTTTCAAGTAGTGTTTTTATTCTCTTTTATTTTATTTTTAGAATACTTTTAAAAAGTTGTTTTAAATCTACTTCCTCCTTTGAGAGACGACCTTGGTCAGCCACTTGCTGCACCTAAGTACCAAAAAATCACACTAATCATTTGAGGGCACCCACGACAATGCTATTTTAGTCATATAGGATCCCTGCTATGATGAGAACCCGGAAGTGCCGTAACACTGTTCTTGAATATATGTTCTATGGTCGGATGATGTTATTTGAGGGACACAAATAATACAGGTCATTAAGGGTGAGAAATCATAAAAATTTGAGGCACCTTCTCATAGTGTGCGCCCTTGATAATATCCAGGAGGATATTATGACAACAAGACCCGCCAGTAGGAAATCCACATTTCATAGTGTCGTTGGATGTTTCTATCTGCGGACGTGTGTATTGGTCCTTAGACTTTAAGATTATTATTAATGGGTATTACAACTCGCGTACATAGATGTATTGACGAAAATTGTGACGACACATTGTTTGCAGCAAGGTAGGATATGTTGGGTGCGTCACGAGTAATACTGCATTAATAGATAATGCAAGAAAGGATTTGTCCTTTCTCTTCCATAACGGAAGTAGATATCTCAGGCCCTTTGATGGAATTGATATAGCCTAAATAAATCCATGGCCATGGTAAGGTATGGGCGAGTTCAATTCTAGTAAGTCAAAGAAAGATTAATCGAGCACATGGGTTGATAGCACTGGCATGCAACCCACTTTATTAGAGATATTGAGACAAAGGGATTATATTACATGGTAAGCATTTGTAGGAGGTGACACGTCATTGTGGCGTTAACTTCTTTCTCTATGGGTGCCTTGGCGTATTTCTAGACGCTAACCTTGGACTTTAGGCAGGCTCTGCCTAATGCCACTGAGAAAGAGGCCTAGAGGGTCACAGACTAAGTGTGTCCATGTATCTAAGTTAAATATTAATTTAACAAGTTAAATAAATATTAATCCCGACTATGGTTTAATATTTATTTAAAGATGCCAGATCACATTTATTTCGACACTAGTTATTCGGGAGAATATATTGTGGTAGAAATAATATATTTATTAGCGAGTAATGTTGTTACATTTATTTAAGAAATAAATATCCATTACTCAAGGTCTAATAAATGTGGTGGAGAAAAATTAAAATAAAAGTACACGCCGTGTATATTAAATATACACTCCGTGTAGTTTTATGGAAAACAAGTACACGCCGTGTATTAATTATTACACGCCGTGTAGTTTTCCAGTTGGGATTTTGAGGATATAATATTGTTTTATTAAATGATATTTATTATAATCAGCGTGGGAACATGTCAAGGAATTAATGATTCAACATGAGGGTTTTCAATAAGAGTTAATGAAATAAATAAAATGTGTAACGCGTTTATTTATTGCCATAACTCTATTAACCACAAACCTGATTATAAATATCCTCACAACCCCAACACTTTTAAAAAGAGCTTTTTTGTTGTGCACAACGGATTTGGAAAAACTCTCAAGACAAGAGATAATTCCCTTTCCACCAAGAACGCCATCAAGTTATGATAGCGAGATCCTCCACCAGATCAAGGAGGTCAAAGGCGGACATCCCAAGCGAAGGTTATTTCACGCTAGCACCCGGAGATCCCTTCGGCGAAGTCCAGAGATACGTTGAGCACGTGTGGATCACCGCTAGAGGAATCCTATACATGGATTCTACGACGCAACGACGGATCACAGGATCATGAACGAAGACATCGATGAAGAAAGAATTCCACCAAGGTAATTATTATGAATTAATTAAATTAATTATAACCAACATATGATGATCATATCTCAATGGTTCTGGGACTCTTCTTTTCTTTTTCGTTCTTCGTTCCATTCCAAAGATCCGGTGTTTTATATCGTGATGGATCTCAGATTGAACGTTGTTTAACGCTAAAATTAAAGTTGGGAAATCCCACCAATGTGCTTCCGCTGCACCTGGAACCTACAAGTGGTATCAGAGGTGTCATATATTTGATTATAATTATTTAGTTTTTCATTAGTGATTTACGCATTTAATAATTTAGTTATTTCAATTCATGTTTAATCGTTCTAAAAATCTGAAACTCAAGATCTGTTCCTCCTCCCTCGTTTCTCGTTCACCACACAGAAACGAATTTTTATTTTAATTTTGATTAAAATAAAATAGAGGAACTCATCTGAAGGAGCCAAACATTTCTGGCAATACAACACCAAAATACACGGCGTGTATTCGGAAGTACACGCCGTGTAGTCTAGGTTCAATGCATTGAATGATCCGCCAAATCAGGATGTGTATTGGATTCTTTCTAATAATTTATGACACCGTGTGTTGAACAGAAATAGGTGACACACAATTTCTAGATTACACGCCGTGTGGTCCAATGAACACGGTGTGTAGTCCCTTCGGGTTAGGGTTGGGCCGTGTACCTCGTACACGGCTTGCCCGACTGGAAACCCTGTAACGCGGAAACTACACGACTTGTGTCTCACAGAACACGCCGTGTACTCCGAAAATTTCCAAATTACATTAACATGCCCTATCCCCGGGCGTGTACTTCGGATGGACGGTGAAGAAAAGTACACACTGTGTAGTCGGAACTACACGCCGTGTACTCACCCAAATTATGAAGATTTATTAGAATTTATTATTATATTATACAAACCCTTGAGATGTGTACCATGGTGCAAGTGTTAATCTGAGGCACAACACGTGATAGGTGTTTTATATATATGTGTTTAATTTAACATCTGTTTAATAAACAAGAATTCACCGGGTTGCCTCCAAGGTACAAGTTATGTACACGGATAATTTTAAATGAATTTATTTGTTTAAAATTATGATGGATGAGAATCTTAAGGAAGTTCAGAAAAAGGGTTTAAGATAAAAGGATTGATTAATTAAAGATAATTAATTAATTCAAGCGTGATTTATCTTAAACAATAACGATTAAAGAATTGAATTCTAGTTTTATTTATGCGTAAATATCGTTGCATGTATGGATGATCATGATCTAGACCGAGACCTTTGTATGTGAATGGTTTCTTTTAATTTATTTATTTAAATTAATTTTGTTGTCCTGCGAGCCATCTACTCATTAATATGTAGGGCCTGCGCACCCAAGGATTATTTTGTGTAAAAACCCCTTTTACCCCTCACCTGCGTGTGAGATAAATGCATATGTAATGGATGGAGCTCCCAAGCTAGTGGAGGCAGCTCAAGTCAGGAGCCAAGGTGAAACCAATCTAAGGATATACAAAGCTGGACAGGTGGAAAGCTGTAAACACGAACTCGAAAGGTTTAAGGTGTTTCTCCCCTAGGTCTTGGGTTAGTTTAACAACCGCTAGATAAACTAACCAATAGAAATAGCTCATGATCATACCATTAATTTTATTTCTGTCAGTTGAATGGTTTATTTATTGTGGGTGTGTTGTCACGATCACACAATTAATGAATTAAACGAGCATACAAGATGGAACTAAAATAAAACCGGCTTATACATAAATATTATCTTAGACATGGTTAATCACTTAAGTATATCCCACTTAATATTAACAAGCATATAATCAAAGATAATAAAATGGAAACTTATGTATAAGGATAAAATCCCTCAAAAGAAATATTAAGTCGGTATAGCCTTCCATAATCTTGGTTAGAATCAAACCATAGTTTAAAGTGCTTGACCAACCCTAGTTGGGGTGATTTCAATTATCAGGGAATTCTAATTCAAGGTTTTGGGTTGACTTGACTTGGTTCGCATTAAGGGTTGACTGCCATAGCAGGACTTAGTGTGACCAAGATGCAAAGGTTGAGGAAATCCAAAATAAAAGTATTTCAGGATTGGGGAGTCCACTCAGCGGATCAAGGAGTTGCGAGTTAATGTAGTTGGTATTTGGAATGCCTACCTAAAACCCTTAAAGTTTATTGACCAACCCTATTTGGGGTAATGCGAAGGGCAATATGTATCCTTTCCACTAGAATATTCAGGAAACAGAATATTCTGAAATCTATGGTGAGGGCTATTGGATTTCGATAAAATAGTGGGAGACTAATAAGTATTAATTTATTTATTTGTCTCAGTTTTTTAATAAAGTACTAATCCTTTGCTCATATTAATTTTTAGAAATGACAAGAAAATGACTTCAAACGTATCATTGCGAACCATAATCGAGAAAGAAAACCTTCTCACCGGTACCAATTTACATGAGTGGCAGAGGTGTTTACGCGTCATCCTTCGCCACAAAAGGAAATTGTATGTGCTGGAAGAGCCTATTCTAGTTGTGCCTGGGAAAGAGGCTAGTGATGAGGAATTATCTCTCTATATGAAACACATGGATGATTCCACAGATGTCCAGTGTTTCATGTTATCGGCCATGTCCAATGAGCTCTTGAAGCAACATGAAAACATGGACGCGTATAGCATGATGTCTCACCTTAAGGATCTCAACCAAGAGAAGGCGAGACAGGAGAGGTATGAGATCTCCAATGCTTTGTTTACAACTAAGCTTGGAGAGTCCGCGCTAGCTGGTCCTCATGTAGTCAAGCTTATTGGCTACATTGAACGCCTGGACATCTTAGGGATTAAATTCCCGGATGAGTTGCGTACAGATCTCATCCTATCATCACTACCCAATACCTTCTCTAGCTTCATTGTAAACTATAATATGAGTGGAAATGAGAAGATTCTATCGGAGTTTATGACCTTGATTCTCCAGGTAGATAAGGACATGGGGCGTGACAAACCTGCGGTCCTTATGGTGAACAAGAAAATGAAGGACAAGGAAACAGATCCAAAGACTTATAAACGGTCTGAAGACCCCGAGCACCATCCCTCCAAGAAGGGGAAGATCCAGAGGCAGGGCAAGGAACAAGAGGCACTGTGTTTTGCATGTGGCAAGCAGGGCCACTGGAAGAGGAACTCCACCCAGAAGCATGGGGACGCTAAAGGTGTGTTTGTTATCAAGTACAATCTTTCTATTTCTACACATTGGGTATTAGATATAGCTTGTGGGGCTCACATCTGTATTCAAATGCAGGAACCAAGTAGATTTAGAAAGATTGCCAGAGGATAGGTGGATCTTAGAGCTGCCAATGGCGCAAGGATGGCTTTGTTGGCTATTCGAGACTATCAACTCTCATTGCAAACTGGCATGATTTTGGTTTTACAAAACTGTTATTTTGTTCCTAGTGTTACCAAGAACATAATTTCTATATCTTGTTTGTATATGGATGGATTTTTTTTCAAGTTTGGAAATAAGGGTTGTCTCTTTTATAAGAACAATGTATGTCATGGTATGGCACATTTAAATAATGGTTTTTATGTATTGAATTACGAAAACCAAGTATTGGCAATCAATAATGAAACAAACTCACATGACTCATACATCACCCAGTTATGGAATCACTGCCTTGGTTATGTAAATGAGAAGCACTTGAAAAAGCTCTGCCAAGATGGTTATTTAGTCTCTACTGATCTAAAACCACTTGATAGATGTCATGCTTGTTTACAAGGTAAAATGACCAAGCCGCCTTTCGGTGGACAGGGTGAAAGGGCCACAGAGCTTCTAGGATTGGTACACATGAATGTATGTGGACCATTTCTAATAGAAGCTAGAGGTGAATATTCTTACTTCATTACATTTACTGATGATTTAAGTAGATATGAATTTTCCTACTTAATGAGGTATAAGTCAGAATCCTTAGAGAAATTTAAGGAATTCAAGAATGAAGTAGAGAATCAGCTTGGTAAGAAGATAAATAAACTTCGATCGGATCGAGGTGGAGAATATCTGAACCAAGAGTTCATTGATCTTCTATGTGAGTCTGGGATTCTATCTCAACTCAATCCTCCTTATACACCACAGTGGAACAGTGTTAGTGAAAGGATGAACCGCACCTTGTTGGACATGGTGAGGTCGATGATGATTCATGCGGATCTTCCATTATCCTTTTGGGGATATGCATTACAAACTGCAACATACACATTAAACCGAGTACCAACTAAGGCGGAAATTGGAATTCCCTCAGAGTTATGGAATGGAAAGAAACCCATTTTGTCGCATACACGTGTATGGGGATGCGAGGTGTTTGTTAAGGCCTTCTAAGGAAACAAACTAGCACCCCATGGAACTAAGTGTATCTTTATAGGATATCCTAAGGAAACAAAAGGATATTACCTATATAACCCTCAGAACAAGAAAGTGACTATCGCCAAACAAGCCGTCTTTCTTGAGAGGGAGAACATCCTCAAAAAGGATAGTGGGATCAAGATTGAATTCGACGAAGTTGATGCTCAAGATACACATGAGTTGGTACAGGAACAGGTTCCACAGGTCCCCGTGGAAGAGGTTCCAGAAACACAAGTACTACGTAAGATCCCAAGAGAGGTAAGGGAACCATAGAGATTTGGTTTACTAGTCACCGAGGATGGTGAATCAATATTGTTGGACAATGATGAGCCTCTATTTTACAAGGAAGCAGTAGAAAGCTCAGAAGCCACAAGATGGCTAGAAGCTATGAATTCTGAGATGGATTCCACGTATCAGAACGAAGTTTGGGTTCTGGTCGATGAGCCTGTTGATGTAAAGCCTGTTGGATGAAAATGGGTATTCAAGAGAAAGATGGACATGGAAGGTCAAGTTAGCACCTATAAAGAAAGGCTAGTGGCTAAAGGATTCAGACAGCGTCAAGGAATTGACTATGATGAAACCTTCTTTCCAGTTGTCATGTTTAAATCCATAAGAATCATACTTGCCATAGTAGCTTACCATAACTACGAGATTTGGCAGATGGATGTCAAAATAGCATTCCTTAACAGGAACCTTCAGGAAGATGTCTATATGACACAACCATAAGGGTTTGTGACACCAGGTGAAGCCAAACGGGTTTTCAAGTTTCAAAAATCCATTTATGGATTGAAGCAAGCATCCATGTCATGGAATATTTGATTTGATGAAGCCATAAAGGAATTCGGTTTCATTAAGAACGAATGTGAGTCATGTGTTTATAAGCAGTTTAATGGGAATGTGATAGTTATCCTAGTAGTATATGTTGACAACATATTACTTATTGGAAATGATGTACCAGTCTTACAGTCAGTTAAGGACTCGTTGAACAAGTGTTTCTCCATGAAGGACTTAGGAGAAGCAGCCTACATTCTAGGGATCAAGATCATTCGTGATAGATCCAAGAGGCTGCTTGGACTAAGTCAGGGTACATACATTGACCAGATACTAAAGAGATTTAGTATGGAACAATCCAAGAGTGGATTGGTTCCAGTTTCACATGGCCTACATCTTTCTAAGAAAATGTGTCCTCAAACACAATAGGAGAAAGATAGAATGAGTAAGATCCCATATGCTTCGGCTATAGGATCCATCATGTATTCCATGTTATGTACCAGGCTTGATGTTTCCTATGCACTGAGCATGGTAGGTAGATATCAAGAAAATCCAGGGGAATGACATTGGACTGCTATTAAGACTATCCTTAAGTATCTGAGAAGAACTAAGGATATGTTCCTGGTGTATGGAGGAGATGTGGATCTTGTCATCAGAGGGTATGCTGATGCTGGTTTTCAGACAGATCAGAATGATCTAAAGTCGCAATCTGGATATGTTTTTTGTCTCAATGGAGAAGCTGTGAGCTGGAAGAGTTCAAAGCAGCCAGTTGTCGCCGATTCTACAATAGATTTTGAATATATAGTGGCTTCTGATGCAGCCAAGGAATCCATCTGGATTTGGAACTTTTTACAGGATCTTGATGTGGTGCATAGCAGTAAAGATCTCATGACATTGTATTGTGATAATACTACAGCGGTGGATCTTTCAAAAGAGCCAAGGTCACATCAACGGACAAAGCACATACTCCGGAAGTATCACCTCTTGAGGGATTTCTATCAGAGGGGTGAAGTTGCTGTGAGCAGAGTGTCTACGGAAGAGAACGCGGCAGACCCCATGACTAAAAGACTATCTCAACATAAGCATGAATATCTATGAGAGCTAGCGGGTTAAAGGTTGTTAGCAGTTGGCTCTAGTCCAAGTGGGATTCTGTTGGAGTTGGTGGCCTAGAACCAACTACATTGTAATTTATTCATTAATAAAAGCCTTATCACGTCTTGATTGTTCTTCTGCATGACAATGCATGTGATAATGTCCTAAGGATAGTTGTTGCATTAAAGGGTCATAGCAGATCCCTGCTATGATGAGAACCTGGAAGTTCCATAACATTGTTCTTGAATATATGTTCTATAGTCGGATGATGTTATTTGAGGGACACAAATAATACAGCTCATTAGGGGTGAGGACTCATAAAACTTTGAGGCACCTTCAGATGGTGTGCGCCCTTGGTAATATCCAGGAGGATATTATGAGAATGAGACCCTCCAGTAGGAAATCCACATTTCATAGTGTCATTGGATGTTCCTATTTGTGGACGTGTGTATTGGTCCTTATACTTTAAGATTATTATTAATGGGTATTACAACTCGTACACTTAAATGTATTGAAGAAAACTATGACAACACACTGTTCGCAGCGAGGTAGGATACGTTGGGTGCGTCACGAGTAATACTGCATTAATAGATAATGCGAGAAAGAATTTTTCCCTTATGTTCCATAACGGAAGTAGATATCTGTGGCCCTTTGATGGAATTGATATACCCTAAATAAATCCATGGCCATAGTAAGGTATGGGCGAGTTCAATTCCGGGAAGTCAAAGAAATAATAATTGAGCACATGGGTTGATGGCACTAGCATGCAACCCGCTTGATTATAGATATTGAGACAAAGGGATTATATTACACGGTAAGTGTTCGTCGAAGGTGACACATCATTTCGGAATTAACTTCTTTCTCTATGGGTGCCTTGGAATGTTGCTAGACGCTAACCATGGACTTTAGGCAGGCTCCGCCTAATGCCATTGAGAAAGAGGCCTAGAGGGTCACACACTAAGTGTATCCATGTATCTCGGTTAAATATTAATTTAACAAGTAAAATAAATATTAATCCCGACTATGGTTTAATAATTATTTAAGGATGCCTGATTGCATTTATTTCGAAACTAGTTATTCAAGAGAATATATTGTGGGTGAAATAATATATTTATTAGCGAGTAATGCAGTTACATTTATTTAAGAAATAAATAGCCATTACTCAAGGTCTAATAAATGTGGTGGAGAAAAATGAAAATAAAAGTACACGCCATGTATATTAAATATACACGCCGTGTAGTTTTATGGAAAACAAGTACACGTCGTGTATTAATTATTACACACTGTGTAGTTTTATAGTTGGGATTTTGAGGATATAATATTGTTTTATTAAATGATATTTATTATAATTAGCATGGGCGCATGTCAAGGAATTAATGATTCGACATGGGGGTTTTCAATAAGAGTTAATGAAATAAATAAAACGTGTAACACTTTTATTTATTATCATAACTCTATTAACCTCAAACCCGATTATAAATATCCTCACAATCCCAACACTTTTAAAGAGATCCATTTTGTTGTGCACAACGGATTTGGAAATACTCTCAAGCCAAGAGAGAATTCCCTTTCCACCAAGAACACCCTCAAGTTACGAGAGCGAGATCATCCACCGGATCAAGGCAGTCAAAGGCGGACATCGCAAGCGAAGCTTCTTCTGTGCTAGCACCCAGAGATCCCTTTGGCGATGTCCAGAGATACGTTGAGCACGTGTGGATCACCGCTAGAGGAATCATATATTTGGATTCTACAACGCAACGATGGATCACATGATCGTGACTGGAGACATCGACGAAGAAAGAATTCCACTAAGGTTATTCTTATGAATTAATTATATTAATTATAACCAACATATGATGATCCTATCTCAATGGTTCTGGGACACTTCTTTTCTTTTTCGTTCTTTGTTCCATTCCAAAGATCCGGCGTTTTATATTGTGATGGGTCTCGGATTGAACGTTGTTTAACGCTAAAATTATAGTTGGGAAATCCCACCAACGCGCTTCCGCTGTGCCCGGAACCTACAGGTGAGGTAGATTTTGTTGGTTGCGTCATTGGTGGTATGGCATTGGTTAAATGGTTATGAAAGGATTTTTCGATTCAAAGTTAAAGAAGTAATATATCTCTATCCTGGTTGATCCATATGGTAGTACCTTCATAAATCCATGGCCATGGTAGTTGGAAGATAAATCTCTCCAATTATATCAATAAATAATTAAGCAATAAAGGACGATGACACAATTGTGCGTCCGGCTTTATGAGATATTAAAATACAAAGAGATTATATTACATAGTATATGTCCACAGGTTGGTTGTCATTGATATGACTATCCTTATCTCTTTAGGGACATTAATGGGTTTCTAAACTCCTCTCTTGGTCTGGGAATACTATTCACTACTATTGAGATAAGGGTCTAGAGGGTTACACACAATACTTTATTCAATAATTTTCTCTATTCAGTAGAATATGTATTTTAAACATATTGGGCCCCACCATGAGGTTTGAGTGTAGTCTAATTTATCGATCAGTGAAAAATAATTAAATTCATTATTGTTGATGTAAATAATAATTGGGTTGAATTTATTTATTATAATTATTTACAATCTAAAGGAATAATATTAATATAATGAATATTATTCTTATATTCCAAGTTCGTTTAATAATATCCGAGAATTATGAGTCGAGTTAATGACTTATTTTTATTGCGTAATAAATTTAATATATATTAAAGGTATGTGATAAAATATAAATAATATATATGATGTGGTTTAGTTTTCCATAATTCATTGTTTTGTGGACACTAAATATAAGAGGTATGGGGAACCCTTCCCGGTATTTTGAGAATACTCTATTTAAAGGAGGAGAGAGGCTCTCACCAGTGACTATTCACTATGAGATTTTAGAGCCTCTGTATCCTATCCTAATTTATAGAGATATAATCTCTCAATTTATTTTAATGGAATGAGTTCATCTTCATGCATCGAAAGTACATCGATGTGGTGATCATAGAGACATCAAAGGCATCGTAAGATCACCACGCTAGCACCCAAAAATCCAACAATCGACACTCCTATGTATTTTTTAACCGCATGTGATGGTTGTAAAAAATTAATTATTTTTAATAGTATGTGCATCATCTTATTTTCAGACAAAATGCATAAGGGTCTGCGTGTCCAATTTCTCTAATTTACATTGCACTCTCGAGTTCCCCTCACCTACGCGCAAGTATTTTTTCACTTCAATGAGGACGATGTACACCATGGACCCCATCAAGAGTAGGCAGTTCTCCATGAAGAGGATGGTGTAATATGTAGACAATTCCAAGTCTAAGTAAAATCCTGACGAGTAGTGGAGATACTGGATGGGGGAGGCGCTGCATCAAAATTCAATCTACGACTCATGTATGAGAACCCTTAGTCTTGATTTATCCATTAAGTTTAAAATGGATCAACCAATTTTAAGTGCTTAAGACTAGTTGGGTAGTTTATTTCCATTATGCATTTTGTTAATTATTTTATGCATTTTATGATAGCGGGAAAATACATAAAATAATAAATAATAAAATGCATAAAGAATTGGTGAATGTTTTTTCTATTAATGTTCAGTTGTGAGCATGACAACATAGAATGAACAAGATTAATATAAATGGATGAATTTTTTTAAGAAAAATACGAAAACCCTCAAATAAATATAAAGTTATTAAATGTCTTTCCTCATTCAAATTTGAACAAAACTGGGTGTTTAGTGTGCTCATCAACCAAAGTTGAGGGTACCCCTTACTATTAGGGAGTTCTTATAAGAGTAATGGGTTTACATAAATAATGTTACAGAAATAAATTATCCTAAGATAGATTGTTTTATTTTTAGATTGAAGTTTTGATAGAATCAATTTTATGATTTTAGAAGTTAGGACTTCACTCAAAATATCAAGAAGTTGCGAGTTAATGCAGTTGACCAGTCAAAATCCGACCTTGAACTCTCTAAGTAGTGGAGTTGCCAAAGATTGTACCCTATGAGGGGAGGCTCAAGTATCCTTTCCATTAGAATACTCCAGTGATAGAGTCTTCTAATTATATTATAGAGGGTTAATAGAATTCGATAAAATATTGGACGAAGTAAATGTCCAAGATAACATGGATTTCCAAGTGTAGTATAGTTGCTTGCACAAGGTACTATGATATAGGAAATTCAAGGTGTTGGTTTCCCGGAACCTGTTAAGACACCTCAAAAAGAAAGGGTGAGAAATACGCTTATACAAGACTCATGTGTTAAGGATATTATGGTTATGTAATAATTATATGATTAATGACTGATGTTAGTTAGAGTTACAACATTGGGACATGGATGATTACACATGTTGTCTCATTTCCTAGAAGATGATGAGGAGAAAGTGAAGTGAGATATAAATGGATGATATTACACTAGTTCTATGTGAGTCGATAAGGTACACCATGATATTTCAAGACATACCATTCTTACATATTTTCAACCATTTATTCTAGTTTCTTTTAAGTTTATAAAACGAACAGGATGGAGAAAATGCTTCATTACCTTTTCAGTAAAAATCACCATGCAATAAGAATATGAATGATTGATTAATCTTTAATTATTATGGTAAATAACTTGAAAGTCACGATGATAAGGCCAATGGAAATAATGACACCAAATTAACCTTTTCAATGTCCTTCAAATAAAGAGGTAATCAACATGAGGTTATTTTCTTCACATACCATTAAATAATTCTATGGAAGATAAATGCAATGAAATGAATTGAATAAGTACAAGATTCTTATTAAGTGGATCTTCATCAATTATAAGTAATGTTTTGATCATAATTCTTGGGTATTAAATAAAATATTCCTTTCACATATGTTTATTGAAATGCAATAACCAAGTAAGTAATAGAAATGTTATAAGAAGTATGGCGTATTCTCCAAGTGGATGAGAAAGGGTGATTCCTAAGTTAGTGGTGAGAAGCACACAACTTCTAATTGCCAATTTAATGATTTCATCCAAATTATTATTTATTATAACCTAAACATTTATCTCATGTTTCCTTTGGACATAATGAGACATTATTTCAATTTTAAGAATGAATGTTGTTTTTTGTATCTCATACTCAACCATTAGTTCAAGGATACTTGAATCATAGGAAATATGTGATGAATATAAAATGTAAGAATTATTTATATGGTTATGTCAAGAAAATTATTTTTCAATTAAAACTAAAATTCAATGTAAAGGATATACCTTGTTTGGTATTTAGACTCACTAGAGCTAAACACCTTCGGTATTATTGACATATATACTTATTTAGATTGGACATAGAAACCTTTAGAAATAAATGTATGCACAACGATTTAGGAATTAGTTCAACAAGAGAGTATGAAATATTCCAAGGGTAAGATAATGGTAAATATACTTCATAGGATTCAATTAAGTTATTGAGGAATGTGAAAGTGAATTATCATATATGCATGGTTAGAATATATGAGATGATTCGGGATGGCATGTCGAATAGCATCTTGAACAAGCATTTATCAATCAATATAATGCATCATGGAGTAAATCCTAAATGTAAATTACATTATCTAAATCATGAAATTGATGTTAATAAAGAGTAATGATGATAAGTCTTACATGTTAACTTTGATTCACAAAAATGTAGCAGGGATAAATTCCTAAATGCACATGTCCTTATACAGATCAGAGTCATGATGTGAATATATGGAATATCAATATTGATATAGATTCAAAAAACATGCATTATTTCAGGAAATGCATTGCAAATAATGGTGAAATCACATAACCATATTCTAACTATCATGAAAAATGGATATCATATAATTTATAATATGATGAAAATACATAATTTCATATGAACTTGTGGTTAAGATGAAAAGAGTTTGTTGAGGATATAAAAAAACTTTCATCAAGAAAAAAACACAATGTGCATCTAAGGTAATGATCCTAAAAGTTTCGTAGGATATTCTAGAAATTATTAATATGGAAAATAGATATAAAAATTTAATGAGTATATTTATATATAAGGGTGAACATCTCTACTTGAGATAGTGGGAGAAATATTTACATGGGTTTAGTCAATGTCAGAGATGCACAAGTATTTGGAATAAGAAAAACATCCAAAAGATATCATGGAAGAGGAATGTTCCAGAGGCACATACTACATCGAAATGTTGAAACCATAGTAATGGTTTTATTTTCACTATGGCCAGTGATACATTATTAATTAAGAATAATAAATCCTACAAGAAGTTAGTATTTGGAAATCTGATGAGATTGAAAAGATCAATCAAAATTCAATAATGGATTTCATGTATCAAAGTGGAAAGGGGCTTATTATTTTGAATACTACATTGGGTATTCAAGTGATATGATACATGGATGTTAAAAGCATGGTACCAATAAAAATTGATTGGCTATACCAGGTCATTTGTTGTTCATAAATCCACTATAATTTTACTTACCATATCTAATTTAAATGATAATTTTATTGATCATTTTTTGTCAAGACCAACTTTCATAGAAGGTGTTTTTATGACACTACCAGAAAGGGATGGTGACATCACATAATGCTAATAAGGAAGAAAGTTACTAAAATATAGTTTAGGATTAAAGTAAGTATATAGATTATAGAATATTCATTTGGAATGAATGTTTTCCATTTGTATACCAGATCTTAGTGGGATCACCATTGTTTTCCAAGTATGACATGTTCAAAAATATATAGAAAATAACTATTCATCTTATAGTTAGATAAGATTGGGATAAAAGTAACTCTATAGAGATAGAATTAAAGTAGAAACTTATTTTCTAGGGAACACGATCCACTTAGGAAGATCTAACGGTTTCTTGGACCTATTCAATCGTACATATAGTGACACAGTATTAAAAAATACATGTTGGAACATTTTGAGAGAGAATTGTAACCAGTGCCACATTGCATAAATATCTCCTTGAAAACATGAAATGTAATAAGAGGAGATGAATTAGAGAGTTGAATTCCATAATCTTTGGTGATATATCAATCAATTATTCCATAATATTTCAAAGATAAAATATTTTCAACATATAATTTACAATAGGAAAATATAATTAATTTTCAGGATAACTGAATGGGAAGCAGTCATAACTATCTAAATATACTTAGGAAAGTACAAAAGATATGTGCTTGGTATGTGGAGGGGAATGGATACTAGTTTTGAGGGGTAAAAACTAGTCATCATTAGATCAATGTGATCTAATATCATAGTTAGGCTAAGTTATTGAGCAATACAAGCTTATAAAATCCACTAGTATCCATACATAAAAAAATAAAGTATGTTTTAGCTTTTGAGGTGGATAAGAAGTAGTTATTAAAATAAATGACTTGTTACAATTATTGGAATCACACCTACCAAGTAAATTTTTATCATAATGATAATTCTATACTGGTACTAGACAAGGTGTCAAGTTCTAATAGTGGAAAAAATGGATATACCCGGGGATACAATATCTTGAGATGTTTTACTCAAGGATGTGAGGTCGCACATAGAATAATTGCCACGCTGAGAAATTATGGAAATCCCATCAACTAAATCTGTGATTCAATAGAATCATGATCTTAATCATGCGAGAGCTAACAAGTATGGTTTGGAAGTTATATCTCTAATGAAAGTGGGAGTGTTGTAATAGTGGGTTCCCTAGACCCAAATTGAATATTACTTTTTATTATCATATCATGTATAAAGTTAGTTATACATGATGTATACGTTCCATTATAGTGTAGATATTTTTTCATTTACTATTTAATGGTAATTTCCATAGATTAATTTTCATGTAAAAAGGTTATAGAAGATCATATGATATAATGAGAACCTCTAAAACTATGAAATTAATCTTAAAAAGAGGTCATATGGTCTAGATACATCATACTGATTGGACACATTTGATGTTTTACTATCAGGTGTTAGGGTATCATAAGAATTGAGAATTATTCTCATGAAGTTCTCACTTGGTGAACTATAGTAGTGAGATCATAAGGAAATATCCTCCAATAGAAACATCACATTTTTTGTGTGTCATTAGTTATTCCTATCTATGAACATGTGTATTGGCCTTAGATCTTGAGATCATTATCAATGTGTTCTATTTGATCGTGTGCTTTTATGAAAGGAAAAATACATGATAATTAAATCATGGTGTGGTAGCTTGTGTTGGGTTTGTCATTAATGGTGTGACATTGGTTGAATCTTCAAGAAATGATTTGTCACTTCCAAGTTAAGGAAGTAATATATCTCAGGCCTGGTGGATCCAAATGGTAGTACCTTCATAAATCCTTGACCAAGGTAGTTTGAAAGTAAATACATCTAGTTAAATTAACAAATAATAAATAAATAAAGTATGATGACACAAGTGTGCATCCTTCTTTATGTGATATTAAAATACAAAGTGATTATAATACACAGTACATGTTCATAGGTTGGTTGTTATTTTTATGACTATCCTTATCTCTTTAGGGGCCTTGATGAGTTTCTAGACTCTTCTATTGGTATATGAATACTATTTACTACTATCAATAAAAGGTCCTAGAGGGTCACACACAATATCATATTCAAGAATCTACCCTATTCAGTTGAATAGATATATTAGACATGGTGGTCCCTACTATGGAAATAATGTGTTGTCCAATTTATCAATGTAAAGACCTCAACCATAATATCCCAGAGTAGGTGCCATATATTAAAATGTTATCATAGATACAAGACTCGAATCCCAATGCACCAATTAGTTTAGCAGTTTTGGAAGCCAGATTACATATATGAAATGTAAATTACAACTTGAAAGGAAAAACAATGTATCAACTCCATTGGAAACATACATAACTCTTAGATTATACCTAAAATTCATTAAAAATATACATCATTTTATCCTGGGGAAATAATAAATCATAAGGTGTGATCTTAGATGTTCGGTAAAGGTAAGTAAAACATTGTAAGCTAATATAAACAATAAGGCACAATGAATGGCTAAAAACACATTCCATTAAAAAATAATCTTGAGCATAATATGCCAAGAATGAAAGATAAATAAATAATTCTATATAAATATCACATGAAACATAATAATATATATTCTACTAGTCGAATAATCAAATAATATATCAATTACTAATATCATAATAATGATAATAAATAATTCTAGACATTTAAAGCTTATCGTCAAGGCCTTGGCTAAGACATCTGAAAATAAATGATTATTTCCTTAGCTAAAATCCATTTCTGTTCTATCTCATGAGACCTACCGATTCATAAAAGGGTTATAGAGGGCCCCACTCATCACTTGTTAAGTAATATTAATTCCTAATATGAATGGGGTTAAACATAAACATCATGTACATATGTAATGTAAATAACTTTCCCCAATCTGTAAACATAATCATTGACCATTCTGAGTATTATAGTGAATTGTATCAAGATAGCACATCTATAGTCAAACATATAATAAAAAATTTAATAAAATATGGTAGATTATAATCAAAATATATAGATCTCAATAAATCATAAAATTAAATATAGTTTTGGAAATAGATGAAAATACTCTAAAAAATCATCAATGAGTTCTTGAGAGAAATACCCCTTTTACTTTGTGAAGAAGAGTTTTTTTCAGAAAAAATAATTTGAATTTGTCATAATTGTTCGTATGAAACTAGAAATGAACAAATATAGTTTCTAATTAAAAAATTATTTATTTTATAAAAATAAATGTCCCTTAAAATATATTATGTATGGTACATTAAAATGGGTAAGAAATTTGGAATTTCCCTTAAATCGGGCTTGTTTATCGAGAATAATTGAGAATGGAACCTTGTAAAACATGTATTTCACCCAAAAAAAAGTTGATATGATCTTGATACATGATTATAAAACATATACATAGAAATTATAAGAAAAATATAAAAATAATAAAGAATTTTTTTTGTGTAAAGAGGGAGAAATCATAACCCAAATGAAATTAGAGGTTCGAGAAGAAACTCTTACCTTATGTTTGAAAGTGTTTTTCACTTGGAATTAATGTCATGGATAAGGAAATTAAATTAATTATTTAAAAATAAATAACTTTTTATACATTCATTTAATTCATTATAGTTTTATTAAGTTCATTTTTTTTATGAGTTATAAGATAAAACTTTATCATTGAGGAGAGTTTGTTTCCTTGGTTTTCTTGATCGGTTTACTTGTTTATAAGTAATGAAGTTCATGTAAAATAGGTATAATTATAAAGAATTGGAATTATATGTTATTAATGAAAATACATAATATTTAATCGTCATATATATTATTTTTTCCATATATGAAGATTATTCATTGGATATAACTTTAAGGATAATTTTTTAGATCATTTTGGCAGTTTTTCAATCATCGCGAGATAGTTTCATCTTATTAATTAATATCATGTATATATATTGATTCTAAAATACTAAATTACATATAACATTTATAATATAATATTTTTTGACCATAATTATTTTTTTATTACCATACTTGAAGGTGTTAATGGAAAATGAATATGTATCATCCATGGTGTCGGTAGATTGACACATCACATGTGATGTTTTCATTTATAGAATAAAAGAAATAGAGAAAGGAGTTTGATGATAGATATTCCGTAAACAAGATATAATTAAATTATATAAATGATATTGTATTTATCATGTCTCTTTGAATATGTGAGGTTAAGTAAGGATAAGAAAATAAAACAAATTGAAAAAAAAGAAAGAGGATTTTCACCTCTTGAATTCTCCACCTTGAGAATCTCTTTAAGGGGATTGGTTTTGGTATTTAGTGGAGACCAAAGATTTTTAGATGTGGGACATTGGATTGGGAATAGGATTTGTTATATATTTTACAAGGCTCATAACTTTGATGGTGTGACGATAAGTCATGGTGAGGGGTGGCATTTATAGTGGAGGAGAGGGGTGTTTTTTGAATATTTTATTCATTTGTTTATTATTTTCACTCAGGACTATAAATATTTTTAGAATTATCACTAAATATATTAATATAATGATTTTAATTTATATATTTGTGTGCTTACATCATCAATGACTCAAGTAATAGATTATTTAACTTATAATGTATTTATACAATAAATTATCGTATTTTACTATTCACAAAATTCAAGTATTTTAGAAAAATCCCAAAAAATCACCCTAAACATGTTTCAATGTGTATAATTCAGGAATGGAATCATTTTTTGAAAATAATTTTATAGATGTGATAAATTTAATTTTTCTTTAGAAAAACATCATTTACTCGAAAAATATAGATTTTAAAATTATAACTTATTTTGTAACACTTTGAAAAATTAAATAAGGTCTCATAAAATTATCATAAAATCATAATAAAACAAAATATTAATTTATGAATAAAATTTATGAAAATAATTTTTATTTTAAGTCAATTTATTAAATAAAAAATTGTAATTAAATATTTATTAATTAGAAAAAAACCAACACTTAATTAATAATTTTTAAAATATATATTTACTTATTATATGATATAATTATATCATAAATTCAATTATAGGATGCCTAAATTTTATTTATAATTTAATGGGTTATGTTACTATTCAATATTCCAGTTTACTAGTCATAATGGTCATATTACAATTCCTAAGGTCAAGTTACTATTTCATTAGTATAGGTTCCTTTATTTCTAAAAGTACATCTTATTTCACTATTTATTTATTTATAAAGTGTATATTGTGTTATCTAAGTGATTTTATATGATTTATACTATATGAAATAATTATAAGAAGGGGGATTTCATTGATAGAATTCTGGTTTGTCACATTCTCCCCTTTTACAAAAATTTCAACAATGAAATTTCCTAAGTGTTATCTCATAAAAAGATTTGGGTAGTTCTTCATAAAAAGATCCTCATGTTCCCACATCACCTCTTCAATTTTATGATTCTTCCAAAGTGACTTACTAGCTCAGTCATCTGATTCCTCAACACATGTTCTTTAATGTCTAGAATCTGAATAGTCTCTTCAACATAAGATATATTAGGTTCCAAATATGTTCCTTAATAAGTGAGGACATGAGTTGGGTCTACCATGTAGTTTCTTAACAAAGAGATGTGAAACACATTATGTACTTTAGAAAGGCTAGGTGACATCTCCAAATGATAATCCACAACTCCAACTCTCTCCAGGATTTAAAAAATGTCCAATGTATATGGGGCTCATTATCTCTTTCTTCCCAAATCTTATAACAGCCTTCCATGGATATAGTTTCAAGAAAACATGATGTCCCATGTGAGATTCTAAATCGTTCCTTAGATTATCGACATAGGTATTTTTCCTACTTTGAGCTTATTTGATATGGGGTTGAATAGTCTTTACATTTTTCATCGTTTCCTCCACAAACTCGGGTCCTAAAAGCTTCCTTTCATGAACTCCGTCCCAACAAGTTGGTGTACAACATATCTTTCCATAAAATTCTTTATATGGTGCTATTTGAATACTAAAATGGAAACTATTATTGTAAGAAAATTATACCAAACTCAAATACTGATCTCACATACCTTAAAAGTTGAGTGAGTATGATCTCAACATGTCTTTTTATGTTTTAATGGTCCTTTCATACTGCCCATCAGTTTGAGGGTGATAAGCAGTAGTTAAATGAAGATCAGTATCCAAATATTTCTAAATACTATTCCAGAATTTTGATGTAAATAGTGGACCACGATTAGACACAATTGAAAGAGGTTCTCCATGAAGCCATAAAAATTCAATAATATTGAGTCATGTAAGACATTCCAGTGGAAAATCTTTCCTTATAGTGAGGATATGTGAAAATTTGGTAAGTTAATCAATAATTACCCATATTGCATCATTATTTATTTGATAACATGATAATCTAGTGAAAAAAATCCATAGTAATGTCATCCCATTTTCATGTAGAAATTGGGAGAGGTTTTATAACTCCTATAGGATGTGGTCTTTCATCCTTCACCTATTGATAGACTAAACATCTTGATACATAATCAACAATTTCACACTTCATATTATCCCACAAGAAATGTTCCTTCAAATCTCTATACATATTAGTGCAGCCAGGGGGTATAAAGAAATTTGAGCTATGGAAATCATCCAATAACACCCTTTTTAACTCGGGTATGGTGGGAATTTAAATCATCTTCACAAATTTCAGAATCCCATCCTCAAACATGAAGTATTCCAACTTCCCATCATTCACAACATTAATGTTATTTTGAAGATTCTCATCAGCATACTGAGAACCTTTAATCCTTTCCAATAAATATGGTAGGGAAACCAATTGAAAATGTAATGATGTTTCAAATTCCTTGATAATTCCCATATTTATATTTTCTAGATCCATATAAAAATATTCCTTTTAAATCCTCATTTTGTTCAGAACACCATGATCTTTCCTACCAATTCATATGCTACTTTATTTGCCTTCCCTAGGTCATAGTGTATTGTAAAATCATATTCATTTTGCATCTTGAGCCATTTATTTTGAATCATGTTGAGTTTCTTTTATGTGAAGATATATTTAAAACTCTTGCGATCTCTATATATCTCACATATTTCTCCATACAGATAGTGTATACATATATTTAGTGAAAATATTGAGTCTTCCAACATAAGATCATGAGTTCGATAGTTTTGTTCATGAGTTTTTAACTGCCTAAATTCATATGTAATAACTTTATCATTTTTCATAAGGACATAACTAAGTCCTTTCTATTATGAATCACTATAATTCAAAAATCCAACATTTTACACTGGTGTAGTCAATATCAGTGAATTCAGTGATCTCTTATTCAATTGTTCAATACATTTTTCACATTCTTTTTTCAATACATACTTAACCCATTTATGAGTAAGCTTAGTTAACGAGTTAGCTAATCGATAAAATTTTTAAACAAAAAACTGATAATAACCTGCTAAAAAAACAAAACTATGTACCTCTATTATGTTTATTAGTATAGGCCATTCCTGAACTACCTTTCTCTTCACAATATCATCTAAGATTCCATCCTTAGAGACAATATGGTCTAGAAAAGAAACTGTCTGAATCCAAAATTCACACTTATTAAACATTACATATAACTTTTTTCTTATAAGAGTCTCCAAAACAACCTGAAAGTGGTTCTCATGATCCTCATATATTTTGGAATATATCAATATATCATCAATAAATACCACAACAAAATCATCAAGATATTACTGGAATGATCTGTTCATTATATCCATAAAAAAATAGGGTGCATTAGTCAGTCCAAATTGCATTATTGTAAACTCATAATATCCATACTTGGTTCGAAATGTTGTCTTTGGAATTTCTTCATTCCTCATACATAATTAATGATATCCATAACAAAGGTAAATATTTGAAAAATATTGAGATTTATGAATTTGATCAAATAAATCATCAATGAGAGGTAGGGGATACTTGTTCTTTATTTTAATATCATTGATTTATCTATAATCAATTTATAGTCTCATTGGTCCATCTTTCATTAAGAAAAAAGGAATAGGGGATCCCCATGGAGAAACCCTATAGAGAATAAATATTTTATCATGCAATTCCTCTAATTGTTTTTTCATATCTACTAATTAAAAAGTGGTTATTCCATAAGAAGTCTATGATATAGTTCTTTAACCAAGAATTAAATAAATAAAGAACTCAACTTCTAGATCTGAAGTATTTCAATGTAAATCCTCTATAAATACATCAATATATTCTTGAAAAATAGGTACATCTTCAATTTCAAGATTTTTTTCCTCATCCATGGATGATTTTTTCTCTTCCTCCCCAAGAAATTCATTTAGAAGAGCTACTGGAGGTGGATCCAGATATGACTCAGATGATGATGTTTCTACTATAAGGATAAGGGATTCTTCACCTTCCTTAGCAATCATAATTTCCTTCTTTTTGCAATAGATTTTCTCATAATATTTTGAAATAGAGTCTATACCAAGGATTATATCAAATTCAATCATAGATATGATGACAAGGTCAGAATATAATGCATGTTTATGTGTCATAAAAAGGATTTAACAAGACATATTTGTTGTAATTATACTTCACTTAAAAGTTTTGGATGATAACTCCGTTATTAAATCAAAAGAGAAATGTATAATTTTCTTAGAAAACTAGGAATATATAAAATAATTTGATGATTCAGAATCAAATAAATCATTGGATAAGTTTGAGGAAATGACTAATGTACCTTCTACCACATCATTTAAAACTTCAACCTCAGCTGTTGTGATCATATAAGCTTGGCCCTAATCCCTTGGTATTTTCTAGGGAAATTTTCCTTGATTATCAGGATAATCCTTTTCATAATGTCCAACATATTTACAATTTTATCATTGAAATTTGGTACCTTCTTTCTTTCCCATTCAATTATGGTGTTGGTGTCCTTTTTCTATACATTTTTAACAAACTCCCTTTCCCTTCAGGAAAGTATCGAGGTGTTTCTTACCACAATTATCATAGGATATAAAACTCCCTTTTTATTATCCCCTTTATCTATTATTTCCTCTACCACACTATTCTTCTCTTGTTTTCCATTAAAGTCATAATACTTATATAATTCATTCTCTGTCTTGATAGAACATGACACTATATCTTCGTATGATGAGAAATTTTGGTATACCAGTGCCCTTCGAAGGAATAGTTTTAAATCATCAAAGAATAAATAAATCTTTTTCCATTGATTAAATATGTATTCCATGGTATACCTTGATAAACTAGTAGATTTGGATTCATACTTCACAAAATTTTCATCCTCTTTTTTTTAAACTCAATAATGGACTTTTCATATCATCTTGTTATTTGTGAAGAAAATATTTTTATAGGAAAATTTCTTTAAAATATTTCCATTCCATATTTTGAATTTCTTCCTCCTATTTTCTGTTTTTAATAAATGGCCACCATTGATCAGAATATACTGAGAGACAATAAAATTTTATTATAACTTTCTCCATTTAATTAATTCCCAAAGTGATAAATATCTTTTCTAGGGAACTTATCCACTTCTACGGTACAAATGGGTTTATAGTCCCATTGAATGATGGGGGTTGTTGTCGTATAAATCATTCTAAAATTTCTCCTCCACGTTGTGGATCCAAATGCTCCATATGGGTAAGTTTATTATTCATAACATAATATAGTTATACCAATATATAAGTTTTTCAGCACTAGTCACATATCCAGTACCAGTTTCATAATCTTTCATAAGAGGGTAATCCCTACATGGGATACACGTATTAATACGAGTTCCATTACTTCTAGTGGGAGTCATTTATAAATAATAGCATACACTAAATTATATTATGAATCATAATGAAAAATCTCGAACTAGAAAAATATTTAACATTAACAGAAATTTTATACATAGCTAATATCATAATCATAAACCCGGTTTCTTTGGGGACATATTTACTTTTAAATCATTCATGATAGTTTTAATGAAAACTTGAATTATTGTAATAATATCCCAAATAGTGTAAAACTAGGTGTGTAGTAAGGCCCTTTGATGTGTACCAGGTTGCCCCAAGTAAGGAAAGGGGCACCTTGTTAGATTTGTTACACTTAGGTATATTTTTAGAAGAACCATGTCTACTTTTACTATCCAGATAGGGATGTATTTCTTGGAAGATCCACATAATATCTTCCATATTAAAATTTTAGGATGTTATTCTATGATAATCCTCAAAGTCAAGCTTAGGGTTATATTCCCTAATATATTTTTTATAAATCTAGTTTCCAAGGTTTCTACTAAACTTCATCTGAGACCAATTATAAAGACCCTGACTCCAGTAGCCTAGAGAAGGTTTCTTATATTAATACACTGGCATGGATACAATACTCTAATACCAAAGGAAATATTATTTTAGTATTTTTGGAAGGAAAATTAAATACATGAACTATAAATTACAACTTGAAAGAAAAAAACATAGAAACTCCATTGTAAACATCCATAACTCCTAGATTACTCTTTCAAGTAATTTATAATATGCATTTTCTCATCCCGAGGAAACATATAAAACATAATAATTGGGTGAGATAACATGATTAGTAAGGGTAAGTAACATAAAGGAAGATAATATAAACAATAAGGTGTAGTGAAATAATAAAAACATATGTCATCAAAACATAATCTTCAGTGTAATATGGAAAGAATAAAAGATTAATAATTAATTCCATATAAATAATCACACGAAACATGACCATGGATATTCTACTAGTCCAATAATCACATGATTTTTCAATTACTATTATTTTATTGAGATAATGCATAATGTTGGACATTTGAAGCATATTGTGAATGCCTCAACCAATACATATGAAAATAAATGGTTAAGGCCTCAGCAAAAATCCATTTCTGTTTTGTCTAATGAGAACTACTGATGCATTGAGGGGTTATATCAAGAACCACCCATAACTTTTTAAGTCCAATGCATTCCTCATATGAATGGTGTTAAACATAAACATCATATACATATAAAATGAAAATAACTTTCCCTAATATGTAAACATAATCACTAACCATTCTGAGTAGTGTGGTGAATGGTATCAAGATAACACATCCATAGTAATGTTGAACACAAACCATTTAATAGAATATAGTATATGATAATAATAAGAAATAAATATCAAAAAAATCATAAAATTAAATAGACATGTTGAAATAGATGAAATTACTCTAATAAAATTGTTGAGGAGTTCTTTAGAGAAATAACCATTTTACTTTGCAATGAAGGGTTATTTTGGGAAAAATCATTTTTATTTTTCGCAATTGTTTATAAAAAACCATAAATAAAAAATATAGTTTTTTTATGAAAAATGTTGTTATTTTATAAAAATAAAGGTCTCTTAAAACATATTATGTGTGGTACATGAAAATGGGTAAGAAACTAGGAAGTTCCCTTAAATTGGGCTTTCATATCAGGAATAATTGAGAAAAAACATTTTAAAACATGTATTTCCCCATAAAATAAAGATGAACTAAACTAGATTCCGGATTTTGGAAGATATACACATAAAGTATAATAATTATATAAAAACCATTAATAATTAATTTGGTGTAAATATTGAGAAATCATAACCCGAATGAAAATGGAGGTTCGGGAAGAAACCCTTACCTTATGTACGAAAGTATTCTTCACTTGTACTTAATGTAATAGATAATAAAATTAAATTAATTAATTAAAAAATTAAGAACCTTTTATACATTAATTTGATTCATTATAGTTCAATCAATTACTTTAATGATATTTTTTTGAGTTCCAAGATACAACTTTATCGTTCGGGATTGTTTGATTCCTTGGTTTTCATGATCGGTTTACTTGTTTATAAGTAATGAAGTTCATGTAAAATGAGTGTAATTCTCCAGAATTGGAGTTATATGTTATTAATGAACATAAAAAATATTTAAGGGTCTTATAACTTTTTTTTTCAGATATGAGGATGATTCATTGCATATACCTTTAATGATAATCATTTAGATCATTTTGGCGGTTTTTTGATCGTCAATAGATAGTTTTGTCTTATTAATTAATATCATGTATATATAATGGTTCTAGAATACTAAGTAAGTTATAATATGTATTATAAAATATGGTTTAACTATAATTATGGTTTTATGACATGGGTTAAAGGCGTTAATTGAAAATGAAAATGCATCATCCATGATGTTGATAAATTGACACATCACGGGTGATGTTTTCATTTATAGAATAAAAGAGATGGAGAATGGATTTTGTTGATGGATCTTCCATTAACATGATATAATTACAGTATATAAATTATACTGGAGTTTTCATGTCTCTTTGGATAGGGGAGGTTAATGATGGATAAAAAAATAAAATAAATTGAAAGGAAAATAAAAGAAAAGAAAGAGGATCTTTGCCTCTTGAATTATCCTCCTTGAGAACCTCCTTAAGGGGATTGGTTATGGTATTTTTTTTGAGACCAAAGGCTTCTAAATGTGGCGGGGGGCATCTTGGGAATATTATTGGGAACAAATTTTAAAAGGATCAAAGCTAGGAAGGTTTGAAGAGAAGGGGTGGTATTTATAGTGGAAGAGAGGGGTGTTTTTTGAATATTTTATTCCTTTGTTTATTATTTGGGATCAAGAAAATGAATAGTTTGAGAATTATCACTAAATATATTAAAATAATTGATGGAAGTTATATATTATGGTTCTTAACTTAGTAAAAACTCAAGGAATAGTGTATTTAACATATAATGAATGTATTTATATCGGAAATTACTATATTTTATTATTCACCAAATATTCTAGTACTTTAGAAAAATAAAAAAATCACCCTAACCATTTTGGAATGTGTAAATTTAAAAAATGAACTCCATTTTATGAAAATAATTTTCTAGATATGAGAAATTTAATTTTTAATTAAAATCATCATTTATTAAAAAAACAGAATTTAAAATTATAACTGATTTTATAACACTTTGAAAAATTAACTAATATATCATAAAATTATCTGAAAATCAGAAGAAATTATTAATTTATGAATACATTTTATGAAAATTAGTTTTATTTTAAATCGTTTTATTAATTATAATATTTTAATTAAATATTTATGGCTTACAAAAATACCAGCACTTAATTAATAATTTTTAAAATATTTATTTACTTATACTATGATATAATTATATCATACTTTCATTTGTAGGATGTATAAATTTTATTTATACTTTCATGGTTTATGTTACTATTTATTTTTTTAGTATACTATTCATCAGTGTAATATTATTATTCCTAAGGTCATGTTACTATTTCATCAGTATAGGTTTCTTAACTTTTCAAAATACCTATTATTTCACTCATTCTTAATTTATAAAGTTTTTATTCTGTTCTATAAGTGATTTTATATGATTTATACATTTTGAAATAATTATAAGAAGTGAAATTTCATTGATAGAATTTTGGGTCATCAAAATCGATCATCGAAGAATAAATAAATTCATTATTATTCAATTAAAGAATAATTAGGTTAAATTTATTTATTAAGAGTATTTACAATAGAAGTAAATACAAGGAATACTATGAAATACTAGGGGAATGGATTGAGTTCATCGCCATGCATCGAAGGTACATAGATGCGGTGAATGTTGGGACGTCGAAGGCATTGTCGGATCCCCACACTAGAACCCGGAATCCAACAATCGATGCTCCAATGAATTTTTGAAGCATGTTTCGTTGATCTAGAGGGATTCTACTTTGGATAATTCAAGCAATGATCTCCCAAAATAAATAAATGTCATGTGCGGCTCTAGATCGAAATAGGTATGTTTCCGGTTTACGTTTTCTGCTCTGTTTAATTTATGAAAGATCCTTAGACCTTACCGGGGCATGGATCATCGGAGATGACAAGTATCATCATCCCTATGATAAGAAAATTTAAAATCTCTGACCCACCGACATCCACTGCACACCTCAGTACCTAAAATTGGTATCAGGGTGATTGTGAAATTATTCAGAGCCAAGAAATATTGATTTGCTTTAAATTTGAGTAGAGGGTTTGAAATCAGTCTCAACGTTTTCGACTGTGAGTTGATCCATGGTCGGATGACCACGTTATCGGCATCTAAATAGATTTATGGTTTGATTTGTGATTTCCAGGTATTAAAATATGATGAACATTTATGGTTTTATATGTGACTTGAAATTAATACTGACTAGTTAGTGTTCATTCCACCAATTTTGTGGTTTTTAGAATAATTTTTATTATTATCATTTATTGTATAATTATAATAATTATAATAATTATAATGATAATAGTTATTATTTATTATAATAATTATTATTATTATTTTAAAGGAAATTTTCAAAACCAATAGAAAATGTGAAAGTGTTGTGTAGAAAAGTTCCCATATTAACAAAAATCTGGGCTCTTTAAAAAGGAATTAAAAATGGCACTGGTTTTGACAGATTTGGATAATTCCACATGAGAAAAAAAACAAGGGTTTTCTAATGAAGGTCCCCCCCAGCCGGCCACCTGCTCGAGCCTGAGTGTCGCTGTGCAGATCCGGCTGCCAAACATCATCAGCCCCCTACTTTTCACCTATGGTTGGCGCTCCGCTTCATCTCCCCCCTCAGTAGCATGGGTCTTCTTCTTCTCCTCAAGTTGAGACCTTGGTGCCGACCACTCCTAGATCCAGTGTCGTCATGCTACCCCCTTAGGCGTTCATCGTGGATCCCCAACCGTCGCCGCAACACATTCCAAATTTGGGCGCCTCCTCATTGCATGCCTGCCAGATGACCTACCCACGCCCCCCCCCTGCCATTGTAGACCAGGCACATGCACCTCCTTTAGAGCCCTCCTCCCCTCACTGATGAGACCCACCACGTGGCCGTCGTCCGAGCCAAACCGCACCGCCACCCGGACCTTTTCCCACACTGCCACCTTAGAGAGAATCATCAAGTGTACGTTGAGCCACTGTGCACCGTCATATCGCTTCCTCCCACAGCCTGATCTGGCAAGTGGGCCATCAGGTTCACCACTGATCATCGGCATGTGGTCTCCCAACCTGACGAAACCCCTATTGTATGTCCAATTTGACTTTACCCACCTTGAAATGGGTCTAGGTGGGTTTCCAAAATAGGTACAAGTATGGGAGACCTATCTGGCCCAAAACACCCCTGCACGGGCTTTTCATGGCCCAAAATGGGTTTGTGCCGGTTCTATGTGACCCACATTGGACCTGCATGGGTTTTTTTTGGCCCATGGTTAATCACAGTAATATAATTAATTAATTTCATTTTATAATTAAATTAAATCAATTAAAATATTAATTTTTGGTTTTAAATAATAATTTTAATAATCGAGGAGAAAATTAAATCATTTTTGGTATTAAGTTGAATTAATTAATAAATTAAATTATTGGAATTAAAATTAAATTAATAATAAAACCCAATAATAATTAGATAAATTATTCCAATTTTTAATTCATTTAATTTATTTAATAAACTGCATACTTTAATTTATTACAATTTAATTTTTATTGCATGTTTATATTACATGCGGACTAGCCTTGAGTAATTGAACGACTTTTGTATTATTTCTTTTAATTAATTATTTACCTATGTGCGATGGTTGTAAATAATTAATTATTTTTAATGGTCTGTGCATTATCTTATTTTCAGTCAAAATGTATAAGGGCCCACGTGTCAAATTTATTTGATGTGTATTACACTCTTGAGTTCCTCTCGCTTGTGCATGAGTATTTTTTCACTTCGATGAGGTTGATGTATGACATGGACCCTGTCAATACTAGGTAGTTCTTCATGATGAGGATGATGTAAGACGTAGACAACAACAAGTCCATGAAAAATCCAGAAGAGCAGTGGATATACTGGATGGGGGATGAGCTGCATCAAGAGTTAATCTATGACTCAGGTATGATACCCCTTAGTTGTGGATGATATATTAAGTTTAAAATGGATCAACCAATATTATATGCTCAATACTGGTTGAGTCATTTATTTATTTTATCTATTTTGTTTATTATTATATGCATTTTATGATAGGAGGAAAACACATAAAATTATAAATAATAAAATTCATAAATAAGCGGTGAATGTTATTCTATGAATGTTCAGTTGTGATAATGACAACATAGAATGAACAAGATTAATATAAATGGATTACATTCATCAAAAAAACACAAACACCTTCAAAGAAATATTAATTTTTTAAACACATTCCATTATTCAAATTTGAACAAAACCGGGTGTTTAGGGTGATATTTAGCCAAAGTCGAGGGTGCCTTTTACTACCATGGATTTCTTATGAGAGTGATGGGATTACATATATAATTTTTCATCAAATAATTATACAAATAATTCTTGTTTTTTTTAGATTCAAGTGTTTAGAAAACAAGTTTATGATTTTAGAATCTAGGACTTCACTCAAGATATCAAGAAGTTGCAAGTTAATGCGGTTGACCAGTCAAAATTCGACCGTGAACTCTCTGAGTAGTGGAGTTGCCAAAGATTCTAGACTATTAAGGGGGTCCAAGGATCATTTCCATTAGGATAATCAACTTATAGAGTCTTATTATTATAAAACATAGGGTTCTTAGAATTTGAAAAAATAGTGGGAGACATTTAATGATTTAATTAATAAATCAATAATGTCTAATTTGATAATAAATATAAAAGTACAATCTGCTAGAATTTATTTTTGTAGAAAATGGAAATTAATACCACAAAGACACTATGATAAATATTGGACAGAGTTAATGTCAAAACTAGCACGGATTTCCAAGTGTATTACAGGCGCTAGCGCACAATACTACGATATTGGAAATTCAAGGTGCTGGTGTCCATGTACATGTTAAGCCACCTCAAGAAGTGAGGGTGAGAAATATGCTTATAGGAGACTCATGTGTGGAGGATATAATGGTTATGTCATAATACTATCATCAATGTCTGATGTTCATCGCAGTTACAACATTGTTACATGGATGATTACACATGTCGTCTCATCTCCAATAAGATAACAAAACTAAAGTGAATGGAGATATGAATGGATGATATTATAATAGTTCTATGCGAGTATATAGGGTTAACCTTGGCCTTAAAATACATCCCACTCTTATATCATTTAACCCATTTAGTTCATTTTCTTTTAATATTACCAAAAAAATAGATTGAGTAAATGCTTCGTTAGAATTTTGGTAAAATTCACCAAGCAATAAGAATATTAAAGACATATTAATATTTAGTTATTTGGTAAATAAGTTGAAAGACATGGTGATAAGTCCAATAAAGATATTGATTCCAAAGGAACCTTTTCAATGTCCTTCAAATAAATAGGTAATACACATGAGGTTATTTTATTTTCATATCATGAAATAATTCTATATAATATAAATGCAATGAACTGAATTGAATAAGAAAGTACCCACTTATTATTTAGTAGATATTCATCAATTATAAGTAATGTTTCAGTCATACTTATTGGGAATTTAACACAATATTCCATTCACATATGTGTATTTAAATATAATATCCAAGTAAGTAATAGAAAAATTATAAGAAGTATAGTGTATTCTCTAAGCAGATGAGAAAGGATGATTCCTAAGAAAGCGGTGAAAAGCACACAACTTTTAATTTCCATGTTAATGATTTAATTCAAAATATTATTTAGTTTAACAAAAACATTTATCTTAGGTGTCCTTTAGACATAATGAGACATTATTCCAAGTTCAAGAATTAATGATGTTTGGGGTATCTCATACTCAACCAATAGTTCAGTGATACTTGAATCATATGCAATATGTGATGAATATAAAATGTAAGACTTATTTATCTAGTTGTGGAAAGATAATTCATTTTCAAGTAAAACTAAAATTCAGAATCAAGGATATACCCATTCTAGTATTTAGACGCAGTATAGATACTAAACATAGGTATTTTTTTACATATATACTTATTTAGTTTGGACAAAGAAACCGTTAGAAATAAAGGTATTCACAAAGCTTTCAAAATTAATTCAACAAGAGAATGTCAACTATTCCAAGGTAAATAGAATGTTAAATATAATTCATAAGATTACTTTATTTTCTTAAGGAATGTGAAATTGATATATGATATATTCATGGTTAGAAGATATGAGTTGATTTGGGATGGCATGCCGAAGAATATCCTGACCAAGCATTTATCGATCAATATAATTCAGTGTGAAGTAATTCCCAAACACACATTACCTTATCTACATCATGACATTGATGTTAATAAGAAGGGATGATGATAAGTCTTACATGTTAACATTGATTAATAAAATTTAGCATGGATAAATTCATAAATGAACATATCTTTATACACATCAGATTCATGATGTGAATATATAGAGTATCAGTATTGATATATATTCTAGAAACGTCCATTATTTCATGACATGCTTTGCATATAACGGTGAAATCCTATAACCATATTCCAACTATCATTAAAAATAGATATAATATAAGTTATAATATAATGAAAATCTATAATTCCAAAAGAAATTGTGTTTAATATGAAAAGAGTTTTTTGGGGATACAAACAAACTTGCATCAATAAAAAAACAATGTGCATCTAAGGTAATTATCCTAAAAGTTTCTTAGGATATTACAGAAATCCATAAGAATGAAAAGAGATTGTCAAATTTCATTACTATATTTATATATAAGGGTGCACACCTATACTTCAGATAGTGGGAGAAATATTGACATGGGTTTAGTCAATGTAATAGATGCACAAGTAGTTGTCATGGGAACAAGTTCCAAAATATATCATGGAAGGGGAATGTTTTAGAGACACATACTGTGTAGGATGGTTGAAACCAGAGTACTAGTTTTATATTCACTGTAGCCAGTGATATATTATTCATTGAGAATAATTATTCCAACAAGAAGGTAGTCTTTGGAAATCGGCTGAGATTGACAACGTCAATTAAAATTCAATAAGGTATTCCATGTATCAAAGTGAATAGGGGCTTATTATTTTGAATACTTCTGTGGGTATTCAAGTGAGATAATACATTGATGGTGAAAGTGTGGTACCAATAAAGATAAATTAGTTATACCATGCCATTCTGCCTAAATCTGTTATAAGTTTACTTTTTATAGCTATTTTCAATGATCATTTTATTGATCATTGGGTTTCAAGACCATATTTCATATAAGTCCTCTGTATGACACAACCAGAAAGGGATTGTGACATCACAAAAATCCAATAAGGTTTTAAGTTACTAAAAACTATTTTAGAATTAGAGAAAACATCTAGATCATAGAATATTCATTTGTAATAAATTGTTTCCATGTGTCTACAAGAGGTTAGTGGGAGAAATATTTTTTTTAAAGTATGATATGTTCTACAACATATGGAAACCAACTATACGTCTTACAGTTAGTTAAGGACAGAAGAAAAGTAACTCTCCATAGACTGACTTAAAGTAGCATCCTAAGTGTAAGAACCCGGATCTTCTTTTCAGGTATGTTTTTCCTTTTCTGGTCGTTTTTGGGAAAAAGAGGAAATTATAGAAATTTTCAAAGTACATGTCGTGTACTTTATGAGTACATGCTGTGTATTTTGTTGTCGTAGGTAGCTGGGTACTGGCCGTGTAGCGCCCATGCACACGACCAGGTGAGGGTGTTCGGAGGCCACTTAAAGCGGAGTATAGAAATAGTAAGTACACGTTGTGTACTTCAAAAGTACATGCTGTGTACTTTTTTTTTCATTAAACACACCGAGGTTGCATCTGATGGATAGAACACACTTATTTTAGGTCTCGTTCATTCGAGAGCACCGAGCAGCCGCAGATCTTTGATGATCCCCTGAGCCTCCATCCGCCCTCCAATTAGAGCACCGTTGATTGTTTTGGAATCGCAGCGGCTATTTCTTCTTTCTCCCATAGAATCGTTTTCCAATTCCTCTTCCTTTCCAAGTAATCGTGGGTTGAATGTTTTATACATTTTTGTATATATATGACGTTCTAAGGAGATTCAAGCATTATGGTTCTAGTATATCGATCTCTTAAACCTGAGGTAGGTGGTTTGTGCCTCTCTGTTAAAACTATTTGAGTATTTTGTGTGAATTCCACCAATACCATTGAATGTGGTATTGTGTGTTTACCGTTTAGCCCGATTGGTTGAATGATTCGCTTGTATGCATGAGTAGAGATTATTGTTTGTGAATAGGGTAATTTTTCTATGCTTTGGATGTTTTTCCCATGCATGTTTTTCCTGTTTATGACCATTGGGTCTAGTTTTGTCTATTAGGCTATTGCTAGTTGTCATGCCTAGTTGTGGGATAGAGTAAATATTGTTCTAATATGCTGATATACCTTAGAATTATATACAAGTAGTTCTTGAGGTTTACATGGGGTGATACGCGTGCTATACATGTTTGAAATACACAGGGCCGTGAGAACCTAGTGTTTTAGACCACAGGGAGGATGGACATAAGGGCTTCTCCAAAGTGTCTTTATAATTTTATGATGCGAGACTACATGGGTAATTGACATTGAGTGCTTACTCAGAGTGTCTGTAGTTCCTCAACGTGGTCCACAGAGGTAATAGACGTTGAGTGCTTCCCCAGAGTTCCTTTAGTACGATACGAGACTAGAGGGGGAATTGATGGTGAGTGCTTCCCTAGAGAGTCTATACTTTAGCTGAACTAGAGGGGTGAGACTGTGTGTGCTTCCCAAAGGGTTGCTAGTACTTTTTGGTTGAACTAGAGGGGATAGGATATGAGAACTACCCAGAAGGTTACCTGTTGTTTCTATTTGCATGTTTAGTTGCTTACCTATTGTTTCTACTAGCTTGTTTAGTTGCTTACCTTTTGTGACCTAAATGCTTGAAACTGTGGATTGTTTACTGTTGATTACTTTCCTACTTGCTATTTTTCTATACTTTTACCTACCATATATTCACTGACTGTTAGGCATAGATCTCATGGTGGTTTCCTACTAGGATTTAGTCTTACACCCTATTTTGGCCATGCTTTTGGGCCCAAACAGACAATATTGTTGCAGGTATAGAAAAGGTAAATCACCCTTCGACTTCAAGTACTTGACTTGATATGGAGCTGGAGAGCATGAGACCAAGCTATGGCTTGCGATACTGAGGAGTTTATCTGCTTTCTTTTGCACTTTGGTTTAGCACTATTGTATTCCAACATTGTGACTTGTTTGGATGCTTTCCTAGACTAATGTATCATGCATCATTTATATATGTTCTCCATTTGTTTACACTTTTAGTCTTCTGTTGTTTACTCTTGTATGGATGTTTACTACTTACGTTATTGATTTTGTTTATCTTCCTCTGTGTACTCTTCCAATGAGGGAATAGTTTCCCCACTATCACACCCAAGGCCCTCGCTACTAGTCGGCAGCCTCTGGCATTTGGGGAAATGCACTTGAGGCCATGTGACCCACCGGGTATGGGGCACCTCTAGGTGGCTTCCGGAACCGGGACATTACAAAGTGGTATCAGAGGGATTCTTTTCTCTTGACTTACTCTTTGGAGCCTATAGTCAGGGATAGGATAGAATAGGTACTTGGTAATAAGCTATGCCTAAGAGTAGCTAACCCGTGTACAGGGAAAAGCCATACTAACTCGTTTATTTCAATTTTACTAGTTTTCAATTTTACAGTTGATTTGATTTCACCATTGGGTGATTCACATGTTTTGTGTTGTTACCATTATTATTATTGCGGTTCTACTTCTGTCGCAACCCGATGAGATGAGGGTGTGCCATCTCATGCATCATATAGGCACTTCTTAGATATCACATGCCATACATTCTTGCCATGCCATCTAGGATACATTTGTGATTACATTTTGTTGTGATAGATGTTGTGTAGAATATGCATACTGTTGTGATAGATGCCTTGATAAAAATTTCTGCTGTTTGATAGAGAATTGTGTGTAAGGTTTTGTTTGAATGAATGCCAAACTTTGGTTCTTGAGGTGTTATGGGCCCTCATAGGCCGGAATTTGGTGGATCATTGCACTGTTTTCTTGTTTATAACATGTATAAGATGCAAAAATTTGATTCGCGGGGTGTATGGCCCCTCAAGGATCGGAATTTGTCCCTTTCAATGCTTGTTTCAGTGTTTTCTGGGTTCTGGAGTAGTTTCTGAGGCTTATTGTCTAGAAAAACCCAGAATACACACCATGTAATGTTATGTACACACCATGTGTTCTTCTGTTCGGGAAGAAACAGTTTTTCTTAAGTACACCGTGTACTTTATGTACACGTCATGTAGTCTCTGACCGTGTCGTAGGCTGTGTGGGCAGAGACATGGGATGGGAAAAGTAGGGTGGAAACACGTCATGTCCATGTTGAACACACCGTGTAGTATAATCCTAGAAACCCAGTTGTGTAGCTAACAGCACGGGTCGGTGGAGTCTATTCATGGACACACCATGTCTACCTTGAACATGCCGTGTAGTCTGACCCAGGTACCCAGCCATGTCACAAACAACACGGGTCGGTGTTATCCTTTCACATACACACTGTGTCTGTCAGGAACACTCCGTGTAGCATGAGCCATGTATCTGAATGTGTAACTAACAACACAGGCCAGGTGAAGCTTGTCCAATACACGTCGTGTCTACCTTGAACACGCTGTGTAGTCTTGTCTTAGGAGAGTCGTGTGGATTAACCATGTAGAAGGACCCAAGCAGGGGAAGAGGATTCAAGTATATGCCATGTGTTTTGAGAACATGTCATGTGTTTGGGGTGTTACACGACCTGTTAAAGTAGAATTACACGCCCATGTGAATGACTTAAGGGAACACGCCGCGTAGGAAATGTACACGCCATGTAGTCTTGTTTTGCAAAACTTGAATGCTTTTCTTCTTCTGTTTATTTCTTGTCATTCCAGTTTTCAGTTTCTAATAGTCTTGAATCTAAGGTGTGTGTTTAACCTTGAAGAGTCATGCCACTGAGACGTCCTTCGGTCGTCCGCCAATTGTAGGGTAGTGATCAGACGCCAGATATGGCTAATCAAGGACTTCCTGCAGATCCTCCTATTGTGCCAGCCTTGGCACAAACAGTGATACTAGTTACGGGCGCTGATGCACAGTTTAGCGAAGTCTTTCTGAGGATAATGCATACCTTCCAAGGAACATCACCTTCTGCCTCAATTATGGCAGACTTGATGCAGGTTTTCCAGTGGCAGCATCCTCCCACTTTCTCAGGGGAAAGAGGACCTCAGGCTGCAGAGTCATGGATAGAAGCCATACTGACTATCTTTGAGCATATGGAGACACCTCCAGAAAGGCATGTCAAACTCACTACCTACATGTTATGAGACTCTGCCAATAGGTGGTGAGATGTGATCTCATAGGCGGGTCATCAGTAGGTTATGTCATGGGAGGAGTTGCAACGCTTCTTCTATGACTACTTCTATCCGGAGAACTTGAGGGCCGATAGATCCCGGGAGTTCATGAGTCTGGAGCAGGGTACTCTTTTGGTTATGGAGTATTCCTCTATTTTCACTGAGCTTCAGCATTTCACACCCCTCCAGGGCAGAGATGGGTTTTTCTTGGCAAGGAAGTTTGAGGATGGTCTCAGACGGGAGATCCTCTCGTAGGTGAATATCTCCAGGTTGACTTCTATCGCTTCCATTGTCAATCAGGTGCTGATTACGGAGCGAAATCTGAGAGATTTTGGAGATGAGATCCAGGGTGGTTCTTCTTATAGAGTTAGTACTTTTCCCACTGACAACAAGAAGCACTGTATGGAGTCTTCACACGATGATCCGAGGAGGTGAGACATGTCTTTAGGTAGCCAGGTGGTATGCTACCAGTGTATAAGGGCTAGGCATATGAGGTCGCAGTGCCAGAGAGACCCAGTATAGTTCCAATCTTGTGACAAGATGGGTCACCTTTAGGGATTTTGTCAGGTTTTCTTACTAGCAGTTGGTGACATGGGTTCATCCATGACTCCACATCTAGGAGAAGCACCACCAGTTTCTCACCAGTCTGGGAATTGGAGTTCTTCTGGCCATTCGGGCTGAGGTGGAGGTCGAGGTCATGGTTCCCAGTCGCCGGTCTATCAGCGACAGTAGGTTGGATCAACTCAAAGCAGTCAGGTAGGGTCACAGGGCCATGGTACAGGTCATACTTTTGCAGTGGAGTAGACCCATCAGGAGAAGGATCTCAGACCCTCTATAGTTCGAGGTACAATCTTAGTAGCCTTAGTTTTATCTTATACTATTTTTTATACCAGAGTTTACCATAGTTTTATATCCATTTCTATTGTAGAGAGCATTGGTCACTACGTCTTTTCCTCTTCCGACATCTTGACGCTAGACACACCGTTGGGAACTAAGATGGCTAGTGTACGTTAGTTCGAGGAGTGCTCTCTAGAGGTTGTTGTGTGTCACTTTCTATGGAACCTCTATGTCCTAGAGATGACAAGCTATGATGTCATTCTCAGGATGGACTGGTTAGATCTCTTATAGGTAGTCGTCGACTGTTATCGCCACAGGGTGAGTTTCATATCACCAGAGGGAAGATATTTTCTTCATAGGGGTGAGTGGGATATCCAGGAGAGCAGAACAGGAACCGAGCATTATGGGCTAGGAGGAGTTACAACCCAGTTTTCCAATCTATATCTGGATGACCAAGGGACTTCGTAGTTAGACTTTCCTCCAGTGGTGGATCGTTTCAAGGATGTCTTTCTAGAGGACTTTGTAGGTTTTCATCCAGAGTGTGAGGTAGAATTATCTATTGAGCTCATGCCAGGAGTGGAACCGGTGTCCATTCCTCCTTATAGGATGGCTACACCTGAGTTATAGGATCTCAAGAAGCAGTTGGAGGAGTTGCAGGAAAAGGGTTTCATTCGACCTAGTACTTCTCCTTGGGGTTCGCCTATCCTATTTTCAAAGAAGGCAGACGGTACCCTTAGAATTTTGTGGATTATTAGAAGCTGAACCAGTTGATGGTTAAGAACCGATATCCCTTAACAAGGATTGATGATCTATTTGATCATCTTCTAGGAGCCCGAGTGTTCTAGAATATTGACTTGAGGTCTGATTATCATCATTTGTGTGTTAGACCATCTGATATACCTCTTACAGCCTTCCGGAGTAGGTATGGTCTATAAGAGTAATTATTTTTGCTGTTCGGTCTCATGAACGCGCCATCAGTTTTCATGGCACTGATGAATCGAGTGTTCCATCCATACTCAGATTTGTTCATAGTGGATGATATCTTGGTGTACTATCACACTCGACATGACCATGCCACACATCTTGAGATCATTATGAGTACACTAAGAGAGCATCAATTATATGCTAAGCTCTCAAAATGCCACTTTTTTATGAACCAAATTCACTTATTAGGTCATGTTATTTTAGAGACAGGAGTATCAGTTGACCCAAAAAAAGTGATAGTTGTAGTTTCCTGGGAGTATCCAAAGAACATCTTTGAGGTGTGGAGTTTTATAGGGCTGGATGGATACTACAGACATTTTATATAGGAATTTTCATGCTTAACAGCACCACTGATAGGTCTGACCAGGAAGGGTGTGATGTTCTTATGGTCATATTTTTGTGAGTCAGCCTTTCAGGAGCAGAAAGGAAGGTTGACTTCAGCATCGATACTAATCTTTCTAGAACTGGGCAAGAGCTATACTGTTTTTCTGTGATGCTTCAGGTATCGGGTTGGGAGCTGTGCTTATGAAGGGTGATGGGGTCGTTGCGTACGGGTCTCGGTAGTTGAGGCCACATGAGAGGAACTACCTGACGCACGATCTGGAGTTGGCAACTATTGTTCATGACTTACACTATTGGAGACATTATCTTTTGGGAGAGCACTTTGTGGTTTTCACTGACCAAAAGAGTATCAAGTACATCTTCACTCAGTGGGATTTGAATTTGAGATAGCAGATGTGGGTTGAGTACCTAGAGTATTTTGATTTTGAGCTTGCCTACACGCCTGGGAAAGGAAACGTTGTGGCTGATGCGTTGAGCATGAGGACTCACATACAGGTAGATCAGGAGGATAATAGTGAGTGGAAACTTATGGCTCTGTTCTCTAAGATGCATTTAGAGGTGCACGACAGACAGGGTCAGACCTTTCTTTCTTCTGTAGCTGTTACCTCTACACTTGTTGATCGGGTATGAATGATCCAGCTATCATATTCTGAAGTCCTAGTCCTAAGGGAGAGTGTGTCAGGAGAAGAACCTATTCCGGTGTGGACCATAGGTGAGGATGAGATCTTGCGATTACAGGGACGCGTATGGGTGCCAGCAGATATACGCGAGGATCTGATGAGGGACTTTCATTTCTCAGTTTGGGTAGTTCATCCTCGCATCACCAAGATGTATCGTGATCTACACTGTTAGTACTAGTGGCTAGGTATGAAGAGGGACGTTGCTGGTTTCATTATGAGGTGTTCTATTTGTCAGCAGGTGAAGGCAGAGCATCAACAACCAGCATGTCTTTTTCAGCAGTTACCCATTCTTGAGTGGAAGTGGAATGACATTGCGATGGATTTCATGACAGGGTTTCCAAGGTCACCTCGAGGGAATGATGCTGTATGGGTTGTCATTGACAGGCTTAAGAAGGTTTCTCACTTCTTTCCAGTCAAGGAGACCTTCAGTGTTGAAGAGATGGGATGGCTTTATATCCAGTAAATTGGACGTTTGCATGGAGTTCCACACTACATTGTTTCAGATAGGGATGCGTGTTTTACCTCTCGGGTCTGGTAAGGGCTTTAGAAGGATTTGGGTACATAGGTACTTTTGAGTACAACATACCACCCCCAGACTGATGGCCAGTTCGAGTGTACGATTCAGGTGCTTGAGGAAATGCTCTGAGCATGCATTATAGACTTTGGAGGTTCTTGTGAGAGGCATATAACCCAGGTAGATTTCTCCTACAACAATAGTTTTCAGGCAACTATTCAGATGACACTTTATGAGCCTTTGTACGGTAGGCCATGACGATCACCCTTATGTTAGCTGGAGGCAGGAGAGGCAGCTTTTCTGGGACATCGTATTTTTCAAGAGACCATAGAGCAGATAGAGTTTATTCAGAAGAGGATGGCTACTACAAAGTCTCGGTAGAATTCATATGATAATTAGAGGAGACGACCTCTAGAGTTTGAGGTTGGGGAGCAGGTTTTCCTACGTGTCACGCCAAGGTTGGATCACAGAAGGATCAGAAGACAGGGTAAGCTTTCACCGAGGTATGTCAGGCCGTTTGAGGTGTTAGAGAGAGTGGGGCCGGTTGCCTATCAGTTTTAGTTACCTCAAAGGTACTAGGATATGCATGACGTCTTACACATTTCTCAACTCCGACGTTACTTTCTAGACATGTCTCATGCTTTCCAACCCGAAGAAGTTGAGTTGGAGGTGGATGCATCTTCCGAGGAGAATCCTATCCAGATTTTTGATCGCAGTATGAAGGTTCTCCATGGACGGTCTGTTCCTCTGGTACGAGTGATATGGAAGCATGGACGGGTGGAAGACGGGACTTGGGAGAGGGAGGTCGATGTACGATCACAGTGGCTGGAGTTGTTCGGGGATTCTTCTTCTATGTTGCGCTTGGGAAATTCGGGGACAAATTTCTTTAAGTGGGGAAGTTTGTAAGAACTCGGATCTTCTTTTCAGGTATGTTTTTTCCTTTTCTGGTCATTTTTGGAAAAAATAGGAAATTATGGAAATTTTCAAATTACACGTCGTGTACTTATTTGCCGCAGGTAGCTGGGTGCCGGCCATGTAGCGGCCATGCACACGGCCATGTGAGGGTGTTCGGAGGCCGCTTAAAGCTGAGTATGGAAACAGTAAGTACACACTGTGTACTTCAAAATTACATGTTGTGTACTTTCTTTTTTTTCATTAAATACATCGGGGTCACGTCTGACGGACAAACACACTTCTTTTAGGTCCTATTCGTTTGAGAGCACTGAGTAGCTGCGGATCTTTGACGAGCCCCCGAGTCTCCATCCGTCCTCTGATTTGAGCACCTTTGATTGCATTGGAATTGCAGCATTGAGTTCTTCCTTCTCCCAGAGCATCATTTTCCAATTCCTCCTCTTTTCCAAGTGATCGTGGGTTGAATGTTTTATACGTTTTCGTAGATCTACGATGTTCTAAGGAGATTAAATCATTTTGGTTCAAGTATATCAATCTCCTAAACCCAAGGTAGGTGTTTTGTGCCTTTATTTTGAAAGTCTTGGAGTATTTTGTGTGAATTCCACCAATACCCTTGAATGGGGTATTGCGTGTTTACCGTTTAGCCCTATTGCTTGACTGCTTTGCTTTTATGCCTGAGTAGAGATTATTGTTTGTGAATAGGGTTATTTTTCTATGCTTTGGATGTTTTCCCCATATATGTTTTGCCTGTTTATGACCGTTGGGTCTAGTTTTTCCTGTTAGGATATTTCCAGTTTCCATGCCTAGTTATGGGATAAAGTGACTGTTGTTCTATTATGCTGATATGCCTTAGAAGGCTATCCAAGTAGTTCATGAGGTTTACTTGGGGTGATACACACGCTATACATGTTTGACTTACATAGGGATGTGAGAACCTAGTGTAGTATACCACATGGATGATGGATGTAGGGGCTTCTCCAGAGTGTCTTTATAATTTTACGATGCGAGACCACATGGGGAATTGACGTTGAGTGCTTCCTCAGAGTGTATGTAGTTACTCAACGTGGGCCACAGGGGGAATAGACGTTTAGTGCTTCTCTAGAGCGCATTTAGTATGATACGAGACAATAGGGGGAATTGATGGTGAGTGCTTCCCCGGAGAGTCTATACTTTAGCTGAACTAGAGAGGTGAGACTGTGTGTGCTTCCCAGAAGGGTTTCTAGTACTTGTTGGTTAAACCAGAGGTGTTAGGCTGTGAGAAATACCCAGAGGGTTACCTGTTGTTTCTACTTTCTTATTTAGTTACTTACCTGTTGTGACTTAAATGCTTGAAATTGTGGATTGTTTACTGTTGAGTACTTTCCTGCTTGCTGGTTTTCTATACTTTTACCTGCCATATATTCAATGACTATTAGGCACAGATCTCGTGGTAGTTTCCTACTGGGATTTAGTCTCACATCCTGTTTGGTCCATGATTTTAGGCCCAAACAGACTATATTGTTGTAGATATAGACAAGTTAAATCACCCTTCTACTTCAGGTACTTGACTTGTTATGGAGTTGGAGAGCATGTTACCAAGCTATGTCTTGCGATGGTGAAGAGTTTATCTTCTTTCTTTTTCACTTTGGTTTAGAAATGTTGTATTCCAACATTTTGACTTGTTTTGATACTTTCCTACACTTATGTATTATGCATCATTTATATATGTTCTCTATTTGTTTACACTTTTATTCTTCCTTTTTTTACTCTTGTATGGATGTTTACTGCTTCCACTATTGATTTTGTTTATCTTCCGCTATGTACTCTGTCAATGAGGGAATAGTTTCCCCACTATCACACCCAAGGCCCTCACTGCTAGTCAACAGCCTCTGGCATTTGGGGAAATGCGCTTGAGGCCATGTGACCAACCGGGTACGGGGCGCCTCTGGGTGGCATCCGGAACTGGAACATTACACAAAGTTCTAGGGAACAACATCTCTTGAGGTAGATCTAACGGTTTCTTTGACCTAGTCAATCCTATATATAGTGACATGTTATTGAAAAATACATATTGGAACAATTTGCGAGAGAATTTTTTTTCATTTTCACATGACATAAATCTCTCCAAGAAAACATAAAATGGAATAGGAGGACCTTAAGTGGTCAGTTTAATTCTATATGCCTTAGTGATAGATCAATTATGTATTCCATGATATGTACAATATATAATATCTCCAACATATACCTTATAGCAGAAAAATGTCTTTAATTTCTAGGAGAACTAAAAGATAACCATTCATAACTATATGATTGTACTTTGGAAAGTACAAAAGATATGTGTCTCATATGTGGATAGTAATTCAAAATGGGTGGGCTGGTCCAGGTTAGGCTAAGCCCACGTGGGTTGGATCCTACATAGGTTTGTCTGTAAAAGCCCACATATAATGTGAACAAATAATTTCAAACCCACCCCGTCCCTCATAAGCCTGTGGGTTGCCCGCATTTTCAAAAATATATACTATTTATAATCATTTAAATATTGTATTTTTATCATTATTAATGGTTGTTATTGGGATAAGTATGGGTTGACAATACCTAGAGTTTAAAGGGATGTGATGAAACATTTTTCTATCATTTAATAGTGTCATGTGAGGAAGACAATGAAGTGGTGAACTATAGCGATGCAAAGTATGTGAGTGATCAGTGAGGGATGACGAATGATAATGTTGTCCATGTGGTGATGTAAATGGCTGGAAAGAATGATGACTTTCCAAACAACAACCGATTTCAAAGGATGATATTAGGTTCGCCATGAGATCTTTTCCTATTTTCTAAATAAAAAAAATAAAATTAAATAATAACAAAATTAAATCAACCCCAAGAAATATTATGATTATAATAAATCTTTTAGAATTGAAACCATGTGAAGGGGAGATGAGTTCCATTTTTTGAGAGGTTGGATGACACATCATGTGAATATGGTAAATAATTACAATATAGATATTATAATATCATATTAAAATAATAAATATAGACCTATTTAAAATTTACATGTGAATGAATGGTGAATTAATATAATAATTATGATAAGAAATCATATGTCATGGTTTAATAATATTTCTTATCAAAAAAACTAAAATATTAAAGAAACATATATTGTAAAGAAAATTAAATTAGGCCTGCGGGTAAGACTGCACCCGCACAGGCTCAACCTGCATTGTCCCATGCTCTAAATGGTCAAATTTTTTAGGCTCTCCCCACCCTGCATCGGCCCCATGCATGTGAAGCCCATGTGCCGTGGGGTTGTTTTTCATCACTATATGCGGAGAGGAATGGATACATGTTTTGAGGGGACACAAACTAGTCCTAATTAGATCAATGGGATCTAATATCATAGTTAGGATAAGTTATTGTGTGAGAAAATCTCATAAAATATACTAGTATCCATAACTACAAAAATCTAATATGTTGTAGCTTCTGAAGTAGATAAGAAGCAGTTATTAAATGCAATGATTTGTTCTAGTTCTTCAAATCACACCTACCATGTAAAGTTTTATCATACTGATAATTCTTTACTGGTACTATCCAAGACTTTAAGTTCTAATAGTGTAGAAAAGGGATATTCCAAGGGATACTATCTCTTGAGAAGTTTTACCCAAGGAGGTGAGGTTACACATAGCAGAATTACCAGGTAGAAAAATTGTGGAAATCCTAGCAACCAAATATTGGAGTCAACAGAAATATGATATTAATCATGTGAGAGCTATCATGTATGGTTAAATGCAATGATTTGTTCTAGTTCTTCGAATCACACCTACCATGTAAAGTTTTATCATACTAATAATTCTTTACTGGTACTATCGAAGACTTTAAGTTCTATTAGTGTAGAAAAGGGATATTCCTAGGGATACTATCTCTTGAGAAGTTTTACCCAAGGAGGTGAGGTTACACATAGCAGAATTACCAGGCAGCAAAATTATGGAAATCCTAGCAACCAAATATTGGAGTCAACAGAAATATGATCTTAATCATGTGAGAGCTATCAAGTATGGTTAGAAAGTTACCTCTCTAGTTCATGTGGGAGCGTTGTAATACTGGGTTCCCTTGACCCAATTTGAGCAGTACTTTTGATTATCATATCATGTATAATGTGAGTTATACATGATGTATACTTACCATTATAGTGTATATAATTCTACTCCCACTATTTAATAGGAATTTCCATAGATTAATTTTTATATCAAAAGGTTATAGCATATCCTCTGATATAATGAGAACCTTGAGATACTATGAAATTAATCTTAAACAAATGAATATGGTCTAGATACTTCATACTGACTGGACACATTTGATGTTTGACTATCATATGCTGGGGGATTATAAGAATTGATACTTTTTCTTATGAAGTTTTCACTTGGTGACCTCTATTAGTGATATCATAAGAACATACCCTCTAATAGAAACACCACATTTTTTGGGTGTCATTGGTTGTTCCTATCTACGAACATGTGTATTAGCCTTCTAGATTGAGATCATTATCAATGTGTTCCATTTGATCGCATAATTTTATGCAAGTAATAAACTATGATAATTAAATCATGGGGAGGTAGCTTGTGTTGGGTGTATCATTAGTGGTGTGACATTGGTTGAATTCTCATGAAACAATTTGCCGCTTCCATGTTAGGGAAGTAATATATCTCAGGCATAGTTGATCTATATGGTATAATGTTCATAAATCCTTGTCCATGGTAGTTGGAAGGTAAATCCATCCAGTTAGATCAACAAATAATGAAGTAAGAAAGGACAATGACACAACGTGTGCATCCTAATTTATGATATATTAAAATAAAAAGAGATTATATTAAATTGTATGTGTTCTTAGGTTGGTAGTCACTGCTATGACTATCCTTATCTTTTTAGGGGACTTGATGGGTTACTAGACTTCACTCTTGGTCTATGGATACTATTCACTACTATCACGATAAGGGCCTAGAGGGTCACACATAGTAGAATATTCCAGAATCTTCCTTATTCAATTGAATAGGTATATTGGACATGGTGGGCCCCACTATGGGGTTCAAGTGTTTTCTACGTTATCAAAGTAAATACCTTGACCCCAGTGACCTAGATTTGGTGCCTTATATAAATACATTGGCATAAATGAAACACTCTAATCCTAAATGATATATTAGATTAGCGGTTTTGGAAGCCATATTACATATATGAAATGTATATTACAACTTGAAAGGAAAAACAAAAAATCAAATGCATTGTAAAAATGCATACCTCATATATTATCTCTGAAAGTAATTCATAACATACATCTTCGCATCCTGGGGAAAAAATAAAATATAAGGGTTGATCTCAGATTCTCAATAATGATAACTAATATATCAAAAGCTAATATAATCAATAAGGCATAGTGAATGTCTAAAAACACATTCCATTAGAACATAATCTTGAGTATAATATGGAATGAATAAAAGTCGAATAAACAATGCCATATAAATAATCACATGAAACATAACCATGGATATTATAATAGTTGAATAATCACATGATTTATCAATTACTATTATCATAATGAGGGAATGCATAATCTCAGACATATGAACATATATTTAAGGCCTCAGCCAAGTCATCTGAAAATAAATGGTTAAATACTCAGCCAAAATCCATTTTTATACTGTCTCATGATACCTACGGATGCCTTGAGGGTCTATAGTGGTACCTACACATAACTTGTTAAGATCAATTCATTCCTCATATCAATGGTGTTAAAAATAAACAACATATAAATATGAAATGAAAAAAAACTTTCCCCAGTCTATAAACATAATAACTAACAATTCTGAGTAGTATGGTGAATGGTATCAAGATAGAACATCCACAATCAAACTAATCATAAACCATTTAATAAAATATGGTAGATGATAATCATAAGAGATCAATATAAATAAAGAATAAAATTCAATATAGGTGTCAAAATAGATGAAAAATACTCTAATAAAATTATCAGGGAGTTTTTGAGATAAATACCCCTTTTACTTTTCAAAGAAGAGTTTATTTGGGAAAAATCATTTGTATTTGTCATAATTTTTTGTATAAAACTAAAAATTAACAAATATAGTTTTTTCATGATAAAATTATAGATTTTATAAAAATAATTATCTCTTAAAATAGATTATGTATGGTACTTGAAAATTGTAAATAAACCGGGAAGTTCCCTTAAACCGGGCTTACTTGTCGGGGAGAATTGAGAATTGAGCCTTTTAAAACATTTATTTACCCATAAAATAATGATGAAATAATATGGATATATGATTATGGAACATATAAAAATAAATTAAAAGTATTATATAAAAATAATATAGAATTACTTTAGTGTAAAGAGGGATACAACATAACCCAAATGAAAATGGAGGTTCGGGAAGAAACTCTTACCTTATGTCTGAAAGTGTTCTGCACTTGTAATTAACATCACGGATAATCAAATAATATTCATTAGTTAAAAAATCTAGAATATTAATACATTAATTTTATTGATTATAGTTTTATTAAGTACATTTATGGTATTTTTTATGTGTTATAAGATACAACTTTATCGTTTAGGAGTGTTTGTTTCCTTTGTTCTCATGATTGGTTTATTTTTTATAAGTAATGAAGTTCCTATAAAATGGGTATAAATATATAGAATTGAAATTATGTTCTATTAATGATCATCCAAAATATTAAATGGTCTTTTATATTATTTTTTTCAGATATGATGATGATTCAATGGATATAACTTTAACGATAATCGTTTAGAGCATTTTGGCGATTTTTAGATCATCATGATATAGTTTTTTCATATTAATTAATATCATGTATATATACTAGTTATATAATAACAAATAAATTATAATATTTAGAATAAAATATTTTTTAACTATAATTATGGTTTTATGACCATCCTTGAATGTGTTAATGGAAAATGAAAATTTAACATCCAGGATGTGGGTAAATTGACACATCATGGGTGATGGTTTCATTTATAGAATAAAAGAGAGAGAGAAAGGAGTTTGATGATGGATATTCCATTAACATGATATCATTACATAATATAAATGATGCTAGATTTATCATGTCTCTTTTAATAGGGGAGGTGAATGAGGTATAAGAGAATAAAATAAATTGATAAGAAAATAAAAGAAATGAAATAGGATTTTTACCTCTTTAATTATCCTCCTTGAGAACCTCTTCAAGAGGGATGGTTTTGGTTTTTTGTTGAGAAAACAAAATTGGAAGTGGGTTAGGGTATTGGGAAGATTATTTTGTATAAATTTTACAAGGATATGATCTTGGAAGGTGTGAGGAGAAGGGGTGTTGAGGGGTGTTTTTTGAATATTTTATTAATATTTTATTATTATTTTGGCTCAAGAATATGAATAATTTAATAATTATTACTAAATATATAAAAATAGTGTAAGTAATTTAAATATTATGTTGTTTACATGATCAATGACTCAAGGAATAGTGTATTTAACTTATAATGTATTTATATCGTAAATTACCATATTTTACTTTTCACAAAAAATAAAAATATTTTAGTAAAATAAAAAAAATTCACCCTAACCATTTTTTGATATGAAGAATTAAAAAATGAATTCCATTTTATGAAAATAATTTTATAGATATGATAAATTTATTTTTTATTTAAAATCATCATTTACTCAAAAAATACAGATTTTAAAATTATAGCAGATTTTATAACACTTTAAAAAAATAACTAAGGCCTCATAAAATTATATTAAAATCAAATGACAACCAAAAATTAATTTATGAATAAATTTTATGAAAATAAATTTTATTTAAAATCATTTTATTAATTATAAAATTGTAATTAAATATTTATGACTTAAAAAATACCGATACTTAATTAATAATTTTTAAAATATTTATTTACTTATACTATTATATAATTATATCATACATTAATTTATAAGATTTATTAATTTTATATATACTTTTATGGGTTATGTTACTATTCAATTGGTTAGTTTACTATTCATAATGGTCATATTACTATTCCTAAGGCTGAGTTACTATTTCACCAGTATAGATTCCTTATCTTCTATAAATACTTCTTATTTCACTCATTCTTTATTTATAATGTTTTTATTGTGTTCTCTAAGTGATTTTATATGATTTATACTATATGAAATAATTATAGGAAGGGAAATTTCATTGATATAATTATGGGTTGTTACATTCTGCCCTCCTAAAAAAATTCATCCTAAAAAATTTTCAGATTGTCACCTCATAAAAAGATTTGGTTAGTTCTTCATCATAAGTTACTCAGCCTCCCACATCGCCTCTAAAATTTTATGATTTTTCAAAAGTACCTTTATCTAGCGAGTCATCGAATTCTTCAATATGTATTCTTTGGTGTCCATAATTTAGATAGTCTTTTCATAGTAAGATAAATCATGTTGCAAATATATTCCTTCAGAAGTGAGTACATGCATTGGTTTTGGCATATACTTCCTTAACAACGAGATAAAGAACACATTGTGTATGTTAAAAAGGCTAGGCAGGGTCTCCAAATGATAATAAATATCTCCAACTCTCCCCAAGATTTTAAATAGTTCAATGTACCTGGGGATCAGTTTAATTTTCTTCCCAAATCTTATAACACCATTCCCTAGAGATATTTTTAAGAAAACCTGATGTCCCACTTGAAATTCCAAATCATTCCTTAGATTTTTGGCATAGATCTTTTTCCTACTTTGAGCTTATTTGATATGGGTTTGAATATTCTTTATCATTACTATTCTTTCCTCTACAAGATCTGGCCCAACAAGATTCCTTTCACCAACTTCATCCCAACAAGTTAGTATACAACATCTCTTTCCATACAATGCTTCATATGGTTCCATTTGAATAATAGAATGGAAACTATTGTTAGAGGAAAATTCTACCAAAGGAAAACACTTATCCCACATACCTTGAAAGTCGAGTGAGAATGATCTCAACATGCCTTATGATGTTTGAATGGTTCTTTCAGACTGCTCATCAGTTTGAGGGTGATAAGGAGTGCTCAAATGAAGCTCAGTATCTAGATCTTTCTGAAGACTTCTCAAAATTTTGATGTAAATCATGGATCATGATCAGAAACAATTGAAAGTGGTTCTCCATGATGTTTTACAACTTCATTAATATAGAGTGGTGCAAGTCACTCCAGTGGAAAATCCTCCCTTATAGAAAGTAAATGTGCAAATTTGGAAAGTTGATCAAAAATTACCCATATTACATAATTATTTCTTGGAGTACTTGGCAATCTAGTGAAAAAATTCATAGTAATGTCATCCCATTTCCATTTAGGAATAGGGAGAGGTTTTATAACTACTCTATGATGTTGTATTTTGGACTTAACCTATTTACACACTAAACATCTTGACATGTAATAAAAAAATTTCCACTCCATATTATCCAACCAGAAATGTTCCTTCAAGTCTCTATACATCATAATGCTACCAGGGTGTATAGAGAAATTCGAGCTATGGGAAGCATCCAATAACTCCCTTCTTAACTTGGGTATTGTGGGAACACAAATCCTCTTCCCAGATTTCATAATCCCATCCTCAAACAATAAGTCTTCCAACAACCCATCATTCACAGCTTTAATTTTCATTTGAATATTCTCATCAATAGACTGGGAACTTTTAATCCTTTCCAATAAGGATGGTTGGGAAACCAATTGAAAAAGTATTTATGTTTCACATTCCTTAATAATTCTCATATCTATCTTTTCTAGATCCATATTCATAGGATCTTTCTCGATCCTCAATTTGTTCAGAACACCATGATTCATCTGGATCAATGCATCTACTAGATTATTTTCCTTCCCTAGGTCATAATGTATTTTACAATTATAATCCATGAGCAACTTGATCCATCATCTTTTCCTCATGTTGAGTTCTTTCTGTGAGAGGATATATTTCAAACTCTTTTGATCTCAATATATATAACATCTTTCACCATAGAGATAGTGTCTCCACATCTTCAGTGAAAATATTGCATTTGATAACTCAAGATCATAAGTTGGACAGTTCTATTCATGAATTTTCAACTACCTTGATACATAGGAAATAACTCTATCATTATACATAAGGATACATCCAAGTCCTTTCTTTGATTCATCAATAAAAATCACAAATCCACCATTTTCTAATGGTAGAGTCAATATCAGTTCATTCACTTATCTCCTCTGCAATTATTCAAAACATTCTTCACATTCTTTTGTCCAAACAAACTTAACCCCATTATAAGTAATCCTGGTTAGCGGGTTAGCGAATCGGTAAAATTTCTGAATGGAATGCCAATAATAACATGCTAAGCGAATAAGAGTATGTACCTCATTTATTTTTGTTGGTATAGGATATTCCTAAACCACCTTTTTCTTCACATGATCAATTGAGATTCTATCCTTAGAGACAATATGGTCAATAAAAGAAATTGTTTGAAGCTAGAATTCACACTTTATAAACTTCCTATATAACTTTCTTCTTCTAACTGTCTCCATAAAAACCCACAAGGGGTTATAATGATCCTCATAGATTGTGGAATATATCAAGATATCATCAATAAATACCATAACAAAATCATTAATATATTACTTGAATAGTATGTTCATTATATCCATAAAAACAGACGATGCATTAGTGAGTCCAAATAGATTTATTGTAAACTCTTAATGTCCATACCTAGATTAAAATATTTTCTGGGAATATATTCATTCCTTAAATGAAATTGATTATATACAGATTGATGGTCAATATTTTAAAAATATTGATCTCTGTGAATTTGATCAAATAAAGAATCAATGGGAGGCATGGGATACTTGTTCTTTATTGTAATATAATTGATTTCTCTATAATCAATGGATAGACTCATGGATCCATATTTATTATTGAAAAAAATAGGGGATCCCCATGGAGAAACACTAGGATGAATACATAATTTATCACTCAATTTACATAATTGATTCTTCAGATTTACTAATTTCAAAGTGTTTATTCTATAAATATTCTTTGATATAGGTCTTCACTAGAAATTAAATTAATAGAGAGCTCAACTTCCCACTCTATATAATTTCTAGGTAAATAATCCAGAAATAAATCAATATATTCTTGAACAATAGGTAAATATTTAATTTGATTATTTCTTTCCTCATCCATAGATGATGTTTTCTCTTCCTCTCCACGAATTTCATTTACAAGAGATACTGGAGGTAGATCTATATATGAATTAGATGATGATGTTTATGCTATAAAGATAAGGGATTCTATATCTTCCTCACTAATTGTAATTTCTTTATTTTTGCAATATATTTTCTCATCATATTTTTAAAGCTAGTCCATACCAAAGATTATATCAAATTCAATCATAGGTATGATGACAAGGTCATCAACTAACGCATGTTTAATTATCATAAAGGGTACTGACCAACACATCTTTGTTACAATGATACTTCCCTTCAATGTTTGGATTGATAACTCCTTTATTAAATAAAAAGTGAAATGTCTAATTTTCTTGGAAAACTGGGAATATATAATAGCATGTGATGATCCAAAATCAAATAAATCATTGGCTAAGTTTGAGGAAATGACTAAAGTGTCTTCCACCACATCATTTTGAACTTCAACCTCAGCAGTTGTGATCACATAAGCTTGGACCAGCTCCCTTGTCCTTTTTTGGGGGAAGTTTCCTTGAAACTTAGGATAATAATTTTCATAATGTCCCATATATTTACAATTATAGCATTGAACTTTGGTATCTTCCTTATTTCCCTTGCATTCATGGTCTTAGTGTCATTTTTCTCCACACTTGTAACAAACTTCCTTTCCCTTGATGAAAGTTCGAGGGTGTTTCTTCCCACAATTATCATTGGATGGAAAAACCACTTTTTTATTCTTACATTTATCCATTATTTCTTCTTCCACCATCTTCTTCTCTTATTTTCCCTTAAATTCACAAGTCTTAGTGAATTATTTCCATTTCTTGAAAACACATGAAACTATATCTTCATATGATGAGAAATTTTGGGAGACGAGTACCCTTCATTTGTATGGTTTTAAACTATAAAATAATCAATCAATCATTCTCCTTGGATTACGCATGTAGTACGTGATATTTCTTTCTAACCATACAAAATTGGATTCATACTTTGCAACATTTTCATCCTATTTTTGTTTTCAACTCAAGAATGGCCTCTCCATATATGCTCCTTGTTCGCATGGAAAATATTTTCTAGGAAACATTTCTTAAAATATTTAAATTCTATATTTTCAATTTCTTCCTCCTCCATAGTTTTATGAATCAACGACCACCATTGATCAGCATATCCTGAGAGAAAATAAACTGACATGATAACCTTATCCCTTTCATTACTCCCCAAAGAAATAAATATCATCTCTAGGGAAATTATCCTCTAATCTTCTACAAATGGGTTTGTAGTCCCATTGAATGATGGATGAATTTGTCACATAAATCATTATATCATTGATCCTTCATGTTGCGGATCAAGATTCTCCATTAGAGTAAGGTTATTTTTCAAAACCTAATTTATTTTTCCAAGTATAGTTATAAGTTTCTCAGCACCAGTCACAACTCCAGTAACAACATCATTATATTTCATAAGAGGGAAATCCCTACACGGGATATGAGTGTTGATACGGTTTTCATTCCATCCACTAGGTTCCATTTATAAATAATGAAATACCATAAATTAGATTATGAATCATAATGCATAATCTCACACTAGAAAAACAACTAACATAAACTAAAATTTTATTCCTATCTAATATCATTATCATAAACATGGTTACTTTATAAATACTTCATAATTGTTTGTAATGAAAATGTAAATTATCCTAAACATTTACCCCTTGTGTTTCAAACCAATTGAGTATTAAGGCTCATTGTTGTGTACCAGGTTACCCCGAGTCAGGCCCGGGACACCATGTTAGAGTTGTTACCCCTAGGTACATCTGTGCCAGAACCACATTCACTTGTAATATCCAGATAGGTATATATTTCTAGGAAGACCCACATAATATCTTCCTTACCAAAATTCTAGGATTTTCTATTATTCTTATAATCAAAGTCTATCTTAGGGTTATTTTCCCTAATATATTTTTTCTAAATCTTGTTTCCAAGGTTTCTACTAAACTTTCATTGATACCAACTATAAAGAACCCAACCCCATTATCCTGGATCATGTGACTTATATTAATACATTGGCATAGATAAAAGAATATAATCCAAAAGGGACAATTTTTTTCGTATAGTTGGAATCTAGGTTACATACATGAACTGTACATTACAACTTGAAATAAAAAACAACATAGAAACTCCATTGTAAACATCCATAACTCCGAGATTATCCCTACAAGTCATTCATAATATACATCTTCAAATCCTGGGAAAAGAATAAAACATAAGAAAGAGGTGATCTGAAAAACTCAGTAAGGGTATGTAATACAGTGAAAGATAACATAAATAATAAGGCATGGTGAAGGACTAAAAACATAGGCCATTAGAATATAATATTGAGCATAATATGGAAAGAATAAAAGATGAATAAATAATGACATATAAATCATCACATGAAACTTAACCATGAATATTCTACTAGTCAAATAATCACATGATTTATCAATTACTAATATAATAATGGAGGAATGCATAATGTCGGACATCTAAAATATATCATCAAGGCCTCATCCATGACATTTGAAAATAAATGATCAAGACCTCAGCCAAAATCAATTTCGGTTTTGTCTCATGAGACCTAATGATGTATAGAGCGGATATAGCAGGTCCCACCCATCACTTTTATAGTACTATTCATTTATCATGTGAATGGGCTTAAACATAAGCATCATATACATATGAAATGTAAATAACTTTCCCCAATCTTTAAACATAATCACTAACCATTTTGATTAGTATGGTGAATGGTATCAAGATAGAACATCCATAGTCAAACTGATCATAAACCATTTAATAAAATATGGTTGGTGATAATCATAATAGATCAATCTCAAAAAATCATAAAATTCAATAGAGGTGTTGAAATACATGAAAATACTATAATAAAATCTTCAATGAGTTCTTTAAAGAAATACCCCTTTAAATTGCAAAGAAGAGTTATTTTGGGAAAAAATAATTTTTATTTTTCATAATTTTTTTGTATAAAATTAGCAATGAAAAAATATATTTTTCAAGAAAAATTTAGTGATATTATAAAAATAATTGTTGCTTAAAATAGATTATGGATGGAACTTGAAAATGGGTAAGAAATTGGTAATTTCCCTTCAATCGGGCTTTCTTATCAAGAAAAATTAAGATGGTAACCTTGTAAAACATATATTTCCCCATAAAATAAAGATGAACTAAATTGGATACATGAGTTTGGAATATATAAATAGAAATTTTAATAATTACATAAAAATATTGAGTAATTAATTTGGTTTAAATAGGGATAAAGCATAACCCAAATGAAAATGGTGGTTCGGGAAGAAACCCTTACCTGATGTTTGAAAGCGTTCTCCACTTGTACTTAACATACTATATAATCAAATTAAATTCATTAATTAAAAAATATAGAACCGTTTATACATGAATTTAATTCATTATTTTTTTATTAAGTACATTTATATAATTTTTTATAAGTTATAAGATATAACTTTATTGTTCAGGAGTGTCTGTTTCCTTGGTTTTCATGATCGATTTACTTGTTTATAAGTAATAAAGTTCATGTGAAATGGGTATAATTCACCAGAATTGGAATTATATGGTATTAATGAAAATATAAATTATTTAATTTTCTTATATATATATTTCAGATATGAGGATGATTCATTGGAAATAACTTTAATGATAATCGTTTAGATCATTTTGGTGGTTTTTTTTATCATCACGAGATAGTTTTTACTTATTAATTAATATAATGTATATATGTTGGTTCATGAATAAGAAATAAGTTATAATATGTATAATAAAATATGTTTTAACCATAATAATTATTAAAATATTTATTATGATATAATTATACCATACTTTCATTTATAGGATGACAAAATTGTATTTATACATTCATGGGTTATATTACTATTCATTTGGTTAGTTTACTATTCATAAGGGTTATATCATTATTCCTAAGTTCAAGTTACTAATTCATCGGTATAGGTTCCTTAACATATCAAAATATCTATTATATCACTCATTATTCATTTATAAAGTTTGTATTTTATTCTCCAAGTGATTTTATAGGATTTATACTATATGAAATAATTATAAGAAGGGAAATTTCATTGATATAATTCTTGTTCATTACAATTGATCACTGAAGAATAAAAAAATTCTTTATTATTCAAGTATAGAACTATTGGGTTAAATTTATTTATTAAGAGTATTTAACAGATAATTATATATGGGGAATAATAATAATCGAATGAATATTATTTTAATATCCCATGTTCATTTATTATTAAGAAGGAATTACGAGTCAAGTTAATGAATCGGTTTTATAACATAATATATATAAAAAAAGATTAAAAGTATGTGATAAAATATAAATAATATTTATGATGAAATTTAGTTATTCATAATTTATAATTCAGTTGATGCTAAATATATGGGGGTTGGGGACCCCTTTTGGATATTTTGGGCATCCACAATTTAAAGGAGGAGAGGGGATCTTGCTTACGGCTATTCACTGTGATATTTATAGACCCTCTCTCTATCCTCTTCCACTTCTTATAGAGAGAATATCTAGGTGAATGGATCGAGTTCGTCTCCATGAATTGAAGGTACATTGATATGGTGATTGTTGTTATGTATAAGGCATCATTACATCAACACGCTAGCACCTAGAATCCTACAATCGATGCCCCTAAGAATTTTTCAAGCACGTGTGGATGATCTAAAGGGATTCAACTTTTGATCCTTCAAGCAACAATCACCAGTGACAAGAAAATATCAGGCACGACTTCATATGAATAAAAATATGTTTTTAGTTAACATTTTTTTTTCTATATTTAATTTATGTGAGATCCTAGGACCATAAAAGGGATCAAATCATCCTAGAGTACAAGTTGCATCATCCTGATAAGGAAAAAAAATTAAAATCCCCGACCCACTGGCTTCTGTTCTGCACCCCGATACCTACACACTTCTCTCTGAACTAATGTGTGCTCACTGCATATTCCAAATATTCTACTTTGATCACTTGAATCGGTAGGTTTTACACCTCATTTAGTGCATCATTAAGTTCCACTTTTATCCACTTGATGAATACCCAATTACCACATAAATTCCAAGAAAATCCATATAGATTCTCAAAACTTATTTTTGACAACATTTCACATGAATTGCACACAATTCTACTAAATTGCGTACAAAATTTATGTTTTTTTGTGAAACACGCAACTTCCATGCAATTTTTTTCTTGTCGCATAACTTCTTATTCTGCAAAACTTTTATGTTTTGTGCACAAATATTACACGATTCAGATTTTTGATTTTCTCTAAGGGTTAATCCACTCAAATTAGAGTGGTATCCACCTATTTGTAGACCCAACCGACCCTGTAGGAAAAACCCTTATATTCCTTCCTCTGGGTGCGAACATTTTATGCAAGTGTGAAACTTATCATTTTGATACCGTATTTGGCACATAACTCTATTTCCAAGGATTGTACAACTATATCTCTTCTATCTCACAAACCTATATTTTTTGGACTTTTAGAACATGTGAACAATAATTTCCTTTGATAAATTTTTGTACGATGCCCTCAAATCTTCACTTTCACATAACTTCATTAAATATATTGACCCTTGTGCAAAAAAATTTATATTTATGCAGAAATGCTTCCTTTACCAAAAAAAACATTTTTGTATATTTTAAATTTTGGACCGAAAATTTTGAAAAATAATGGGAAATGGTGTCACCTTGTATATGTAATTTTATGTATGGACACTAGAGAATCCATTCCATTACCTTGGACCCTTTTCAATATACTTTTCAAAAAATCTCTCTAGAAGTCCACAGATGACATTGGAAACCTATTTTTTCAACAAACACAATCAACACAAAAATACTGTAATGTTACCTTTAGGTATTTTTCCTAAAAATTCACATAACAAAGTATCAGAAAAGGATGATACTAATAAAGAATTTGATGTAGTAAAAATATCTAAAGATGAAAATTTTGAAGGAAAATAAATTTCATATGTCAGAACATATCAACCACATATTTTTATAGGCTTAAAAAAGTCATAAGATTCATCATCCACTAAAGCACAAAAAAGTATTGATTATATATGTCAGGCTCTAAAAAATTATTGATTCAATTTCATATCTTCCTATTGTTGAAGCAAGATGTAAGCATATTTAGAATAGTTTTAATGGGAAGTTAAAATCATTGAATTTTTTAAAGAGTAAATGATTTAGAATGAAGTTGATATAAAAACATTCAATGATAAGTCTAATATACAAAAAAGAATATTCAATTAGATAGTGAAGTGGTTGAGGAAAGTAAAAGGTGACTTGAATGATAATGATGATCAGATTGTGTAAGTGAAGAAAGTATCTTTCATTATTGCTGATTCATTTGAGAAATTTTCCTCAGATATCTCAGATAGACTGAATTTTGTAGAACAATTCATATATTTTTCAGATTCTCAAAATAAAGGAATATCATAATTGAAAGAAGAGAATCAAAATTTGAAATAATAGAATATAATTTTCGATTCTTTGAAGATTATTTTATGAGGTTGAAGTAGGAAAATAATAATAATATTATTCTTGAAGAGGAGGATTCAAGTTTAAAGGTAGAGAATCAGAGGCTCATAGTAATGGAAGAAAACCTATCCAATCTTGAATCTTCAATAGCTAAAACTGAGAAGGATCGTGATAATTTGAGGATGTTAAAATCTATTTTCAAGAAGTTGTATAAGAAATAATGAACATTTTTTTTATCATAACTCTTAATGTATTTCAAACCCTTCTAAATGAAATTTAGTTTGAATGACTTATTATCCAAATAAATTTTTTCTTGATGTTTTCTTATTTTATTTGGATAAATGTTTTTTCTTATTATCTCGGATGAAGAATCATTCAAACACAATTTTTCTGTATTATATTTTTTCTAACATTTCAATAGAATGTATTACTTTCCATATTTCTTTTTTGAAATCCCAAAGGGGGTGAGTTTTTTAAGGGGGAGAATTTATCTATATAGGGAGAAATAGTTCTAGGTAGAGAAATAATATTAAGGGGAGAAAATTATATATGAAAGACAATATATTTAGGGTGATTATTCAAAGTAATCATATTTTTTTATCAAATCAAGAATGATGAAAAAAAGAAGTTATCAACATATGGGGAGTTAAGATATGAAGAGGTAAGATATTTCTTTTGAAGAATTTATTTAATATCATAAACATACAAAGAGTTTTAAGTATTTCAAGCTTATATTTTTTTCATTTTAACTATTGTGTTTTTTTCTTTCCAAAAATAGAGATATTGTAGAGTGAAAATTATACTTTATACCTTTCCTTTCCTTAGATTTGAAAATCACAAACATTTTAAAACTTTCTTAAAATCATATTTTACTAAATTTATATATCCATAAGTAGTTTATATGTTTTTTAAAAACATATTTATCTACTGAATAAAGAAATGGTTTCTATGTAAATGAATATAGACTTTATATTATTCAATCCGATCTATTAGAGTGAGATAGATTATGTTCCATCATACTGAATAGTGTTATTTCCATCACTTTGACTAAGTGTTCTATCCATCGAAATGACTGAATTCATATCCATTAGACTGATAATAGTTCAGATCCATTAGACTAACCATAGTTTAGTTCCTCAGACTAACACATAATAATATAGTTCATCGGACTGTGAGAAGTTTATAATCGGAGTAATTGGAACTATTTCTCTCAGATAAAATATATTATAAAATTTAAATGGTTCTATAAAAAATACATCATATAGAAAAGTTTTGATGAGATTTTAAGTGAATAACATCCTAGGACATCTCAACCAACTCTGGGATTCACAGGAATATAGTCATTGAAGAGATGCCTACAAATAGGAGTGAATTCAAACAGCTGGGTGATGATGCATTTACAACTCAACACGTCTGAGATTTTTCTTTTCCTAAAATATTGTTATCACACTTTGTAATTTTTAGAGATTTTTATATTTTAGGAATCTTTGTTTCGGTGCGGATGTGCGTCAGACTTCTGTTCCGACGCTGTTCCGCCAGGACGCGTTCGCGCGTGCGCCCGTCGACCTGAGGGGATGGGAGCGCGGCTTGTGGCCCCGCAGTCCCGCTTTCCAAAGGCGGGCGGCATCCGTCCCTTATTCAGGGACGTCTTCTCCTTGATCAAAAACGGGATGATGGGATGTCGGCTCCTCCTTCCGTGGACGTCTCCTCGGAACTCGTCGCCTAATCCGGGTCTCCCTCATAGATTTAAGAATGTTCGTGAATCTCGTTCCCAGCGCCATATCTCTATGGACACCGGTTAATTACGCTGCTTCCGCCCAGACGCTCCAAGGAGTCTGGTCGGGGCAGCAAACTACGGTGAGGAGACCGGGTAGCTCCGGGTGTTGGGGGCGTGTCTTAACACTGCGGCTCTGCATGTCTGCCTTCCGTCCCTAATAGGGCTTCTCGAAGGTGTGATGGCCTGAGGCATCTGGCGCTGGGTACGGGGAACTGCGTTACCTGAGGTTTTCCTCAGCTTCCCATGCTTAACAAGGGGTATGCCGCGAGCTTAACATCCAGCGGGGACGACATCAGACTGATCAACACGAGATGTGGATCAGATGACAGAACCCCTTGCGGGGAACCTCCGACACTAGGGCCAGCACATGGGCGGCTTCCCGAGTGAAGTGGAGTGGAATGAAATGGCATGACCCCACCGGGATGTGGCGGCCCGGGTAAGGGTCAGGATGGATGATGGAGTGAAGATCTTGGACCCCGTAGGGGCTTCCTACGTACCGCGCGTTAGCGCGGATCAAAGTCAGCGTAGTTCGGATATACAGTTTAACGTCATGCTGGACGTTGGCAAGCCGACTCACGAGGAGGTCGAGGCTGCCGGGCGGAGAATTGAACCGAACCACCTCGCACAGAGGGGGATGGAACGGCCGGGTGGATCACAGTTTCACGTCATGCTGGACGCTGAAAAGAGAAATAGAAAAAGACAGTGGGGAAGCACAATGGAGATACACACGTGCAGTCCCCCACAAGGGCGGATTCATAGGTGAATCGACGCGAATGTGAACCCGGGAGGGGTCCACTGATGGACGAACCGACGTGAATACGACCGGGACGACCAGGTGGTGGGCTTGAACCTCAGGGAGGCTTCCTACGTACCCTATTTAGGAGACAGGGATCAAAGTCCACGTAGTTCATTCTGTCAGGACTTACGCACTAAGGCAGCCCGGATGCGGCAAAACTCAGTTGGAGAGGGACTCGGGCCGGAGGTGAGAGACCTCGATCCCTGTCACGCCCTCTACTGGCTTCGGCAGTGGGGAAGAACAATGGAGATACACATGTGCAGTCCCCCACAAGGAACTAGGGGTTTGTAATACCCTACCCCCGTGGGAGAAGTCCACTCCAATAAATCATCCCTAAAGAGGGGCAATCCCGACATCCCTGCAGAGACGATCGGATGGGGGCCACATCCAAACCGGGGGGGACCCTGCGTGCGGGGCACGAGATCGGGTGATGCAGACGGTTTAATGTCTTGACGGACAAAGTACAGTTTAACGTCATGTTGGATGAAGCGGACGGTTTAACGTCTTGCCGGACGAAGTACAGTTTAACGTCATGTTGGACGAAGATGCTTGGCAGTTTAACGTCTTGTCGCGCGGACGTGGATGCTTGGCAGTTTAACGTCTTGTCGCGCGGACGTAGTACAGTTTAACGTCATGTTGGATGAAGCACTTGGCAGTTTAACGTCTTGCAGCGCGGACGAATGCTTGGCAGTTTAACGTCTTGTCGCGCGGACGTAGTACAGTTTAACGTCATGTTGGACGATGGATGCTTGGCAGTTTAACGTCCTGCAGCGCGGACGAAGATACTTGGCAGTTTAACGTCTTGTCGCGCGGACGAGGATGCTTGGAAGTTTAACGTCTTGTCGCGCGGACGTAGTACAGTTTAACGTCATGTTGGATGATGGATGCTTGGCAGTTTAACGTCCTGCAGCGCGGACAAAGTACAGTTTATCGTCATGTTGGATGATGTACAGTTTAACGTCATGTTGGACGATGGATGCTTGGCAGTTTAACGTTTTGCAGCGCGGACGAATGCTTGGCAGTTTAACATCTTGCAGTGCGGACGAATGCTTGGCAGTTTAACGTCTTACAGTGCGGACGAATGCTTGGCAGTTTAACGTCTTGCAGTGCGGACGAAGATGGTGCCGCCGATGGGTCCGTGTCACTTCGTGCGAGCCTGGAGGGCAGCACGGGAAGACAACGCACGGTGCAGGCACCCGGGATGAAGATCATCGGGCGCCACGCAGGCGGGTACCCTCAGGGGGTCAAAGGGGGCGACCCTGGCGGTTTGCGCGCAAAAGAGGAACTCGGCGCGCAATACTGTGGGTCGGCTCGCAAATGGGCGGGCTGGCGCGCAATTGGGCCAGTGCTTTGCGCGCGGAAGATGGAGATTGCGCGCACCGGGCCTCTGATAGCGCGCGGGGGCAACGGCCCATTCTTTAACGAATGGCCACTTTGGAAGGGGGGGTGCGTGCAATCGGGCTGGATTGCGCGCACCCGGGGGGCAATTGCGCGCAAGAGGCTTCTTTTGCGCGCGACGGCCTTCGGGTGAAGAGTTGTTCAAAGGAAAGGAGCCAAAGGGATTGCGCGCGAAGGCGAACCCCGAGGCTTGCTTGCGCCAAAGAAAGGAGGTTACCTGAAGATCGGCATTGCGCGTGGAGGGGGGTTGGATTGCGCGCACGAGCGACCCTTTGAATTCCGGCAACCTCCAAAACGTTGGGGGTCGCCTTGTATTTATAGGCAACCCCGGGCGCAGAACCTCGCCGTCGGCGCGCAATTCAGGGCGCGGGCGCGAAATTCCCTTCGCGGGAGCGGAATCGGGGCCCCGGCGCGCAAGGGAGTCGCGCGGGCCGCGGGCGCGCAAAATAGCGCGCCGGCCCGGCGCATTGCGCGCATCCCGGGAGGATTGCGCGCCGCACTTCAACTTTGTGCGCGGTCATCCAAAATTCCGCGCAAGGCCTCCAGTCCTTCCGAAACGTGCTTCTGACTCCAAATCTGACCTCGCTTTCCGCATCCGGAGCTTCGTTTGGGAACAACGGACTTTTCCGGCGTCTACAAAAGCCCCCCCTCGGAATCTGATCGGCGAGAGGTCGCAACGATCGGGTTCCGAGGGAGACGCCAGAATGCCGAAGTCCTGGGTGGCGCGGGACCGTGGCGCGCAAAAAGGGCGTCGGGCGCGAAATTCGCTGTCGCGGTCGCGCAAAGCACTTTCCGCGCAGCGCGGACACCCGGCCTCGCCTATAAATAGGGGCCCTGGGTCCCCCGTACCGTACACCGGCCTTCCGCGTGACAAGCTTCCAAGCTCTCTTGCGCGAAATTGCCATTGCCGGCGCGGAATTCACCCGTTCATCGCGCAAACCCATCCGGATTTCGGCCTGTTTTTGCGCGAACACCCGGGGTTTTACGCGACAGACTTCCCAATTGCGCGCCGTCCACTAGGATTGCGCGCCAACTCCCAAACTTCTCTACCAGCCTCGTCCGATCCCGCACGCCTCATCCCTTAACCCACACGACTCCCGGAGCTTCTAAGATGGCCACGAATCAAGGGAATGAGGGGGATGCCGCCATTCGTAGAGCTGAGATGGCGGCGAACGGGGAGGTCTACGGAGCCAAGGAGATTGTTTCCAACAATAAATCCTTGTTCGACTTGCTGACGCCGGCCCAGAAGACATATCCGTTGTCGGACAACCTGCCGCTCTGAAACTATGGCATCCTGGATGAGGTTCTGGTGCCAGGGTTCGAGGTTGATGCGCCACGGACCTGGGTGACTCGGGAGGACGAGCTTCCCCGCTATAACATCACCAACAATGGGCATCCTTCCAGGGAGACCAGGCACTCAGATGTCTATGTCCTGAACCCGAGGACGCGAACCATTGCCGGGAGTGAGCCTGCTGCGGAGAACTCTCCAGCCCTCTACTCGAGCACATATCGCCAGAGTGTCACCGATGACACCAAGGGCTGGCTGAAGGACTGGGACTTGCGGTCTGGGGGCAATTTCACCAGTGAGTGGGCCTGGGCGTTCTGGGTACGCCACACCTGCGATCACTTCACGGAGGAGCTGCGGTACATCGGCCTGTTTGAGGCGGTGTGGACGTCGCAGTTCCACTTCTACCAGTAGTCTGAGCTCGGGCCGGAGCTGTTCACCCGCTGGTCCCCGGATACCAACACCTTCCATCTTCACCATGGGGAGGTCAGCATCGGTCTCTGGGACATCCACTACATCGGAGGTATCCCGCTGGAGGGTTACCAATACGATGAGTTCCTGCCTCCGAGGAACACCTGGGGCGACAGGTCACAGACTCCCATCCTGACATGGCATCTACTGGACCTGGCTACGGAGCGGCTCGGGGTCAAGGACTTCCACAAGGACATAGCCTACAAGGAGTGGTTCAGCCAGTTCTTGGAGCATGACCCCGTGGTGAAGATGTCAGGCAGGGGGAAGGGTGCCCGACCGCGGCTCAGAGGAGTCGGAACGGGTCGTACTGGCGGGTCCTGGAGACGGGGGACTACCGCTCATGGGGGTACCGCGTCATCGAGGCCCGGGACCCAAATGTCCGGTACGCGGCGTTCCTGGCCACCTTTCTGAGTGGGTGGCTCCTGCCAGTGCGGGATGCGGGAATGGGCGTCCGCCCGACGACACTGGCGATGGCAGGCACCATGGCTGCCAAAAAAAGATACAACCTCGAGGTCCCAGTGCTGGCTAAGCTGTACGCCATCCTGGGACGCATCTCGCGAGGGGGGTCGCCACGAAGGGTCTGTGGGACCTTTCAATTCTTCCACGGCTGGGTGGCTGCTCACCTCGGTGGGTACACATTTCCAAATGCCGTCATTCCTCCGGGAAATGGCCTGCGACCCTCCCTGCTGAATATCACGGGGGTCGCTCCGATGACCCTAAATAAGGAGGGCGTGAGGATTCGGATTGGCAATCACGCCAATTTCAACTTCAGCCCGTTCCCCACTCCCGTTGGCTAGATGATCGACAATGGACAGGGTCCGCTGGAGCAGCACGAATACTTCCTGAGCATGCGGGGCGGGGTGCTCGTGGCTCGGATCGACGGGAAGGTGATCTGCGAGCCCTACATGCCAACCCGGTTCGCCAGGCAGTTCGGGTGCCTTCAACGGATGCCGAAGAGGGTATTCACTGCTGTCCGGGAGGAGACGAACCCTTGCGTCCTTCACCAGATGTGGCTAATGTTCGCCGCTTTCGGCTCTGGCGATGTCATCACTCTCCCTCCTACCGGGGTCGACGCAGGCTTGGCAACCGAGTACGCCGAACACTGGGCCATTGCGTACCCCGAGGGGCTTCTACGGAAGCCAGTTCGGTGACTCGAGGTCACCCGTGCGGAGAACGGGCATCAAGGAAGGAGGCGAGGCGCCGTTACGCGGGGGAGAACGGAGGCGCGCCAAGCAGCAGAGCCGGCGCGGGCAGGGACTTCGACGGCGGGCACTTCGCAGGCTGCCTCCACGACTTCAGCGCCCAGAGAGGGGGCACATGCGGTGGTCGGGGAGCGGCCCAGGAAGCAGGTAAGGCGTCTGCTCGAACCCTCCCACGATGCAGTCTTCCCAGCGCTGTGGTCGGCCTAGATGACCCTGCGGCAGTCGCTGGGGACCGAAATCATCTGGCAGAAGATAACCAGAGAAGGAATCTATCTGCCAGAGGTCGGGCGCCTTCAGGTCGCCGACATGGTGAACTTCCACCGGCGGTATGTGTATCTGACGGCCATGGACGAGTACGCGTGCCAACGTGGTCAGCGTGCGGAGCCGTCCCTTCTGGTGAAGGTGATGCTCGGTCTAGAGCCTGCTCCAGAACAGATGCCGCCGGAGGAAGATGACAGTAACGATGACTCCGAGGAAGAGGAGGAGACGGGGGAGGATGAAGGCTCCGAGGGAAGGTCCCATCAGGGGAGCCCGCGGGAGAGCGGCGAGGTGGCTGGCTCTGGAAATATTGATATCACTGAGCTCCTCGAGGTCCGCTTCTATCCCTACTCAACCTGCTTCATCCATTCTCTTATGCAGCTTCTAACCCATTTCTCCACCTTTCTCAGGAGTGCACGGATGTTGGTCAGGCATCCTCAGTAGAAGTAGGAGAGGCGCCAGCAGGACAAGGCGGGGGCCAGACACCCATCATTGAATTGACAAGCGCTGAAGGGTCCCCTGCTACAATTTCTCCTGCGGCGGCCGGGACAACGGAAAATGACGCTCTGGATTCCCGTAAGTCTCCTTACCTTACTGTTGGTGCTTTCCGTTGACGATCCGTGACTAACCACGGCATGCCCTGCGCAGTGATCTCAATACTGGAGGCTCGTCGGGCTGCCGAACCCGGGCCATCCACGAGTGGACCGGTGGCAGACATGCCGCCTGCTCCAGAACAGACTTCTCACACCGAGTCGGCCCCACCAACTGCTTATCAGGGGGCAGCGGACACCGGCGGTGCTGCCATCGGAGAGAGGTCGGGGGCTGACGAGGGTGTCAACGCCGCTGGGGCGAGAGAAGAAGGTCGCCCAGATGTTGGGGAACCTATCCCCCGTGAGGACATCCCAGGGGCGGACCCTGCAGCAGACCTGCTGGCTGCCTTCCCTACTTACCGGCCTGCCGACCCCGAGGAGATGGACGACTCGGACACGGAGGCGGCCGAGGAGAGCCGGATAACGCGCTGCAGGGGGTGGAAGTGCATCCAGCGCTTCCTCAAGCGACCCTCATCAGAGTGGCTGGGGCGCATGGGATCACTTCAAACCTGGATGCGCTTCCTGTGTGCCGGGGGAGCTGATGCTCGACGCCTTCATCTGACGGTCTGTGATTTCATGGCCGAAAAGATGCGCGAGAGCCGCCGGCGTGCCGACGTCGCACAATGTCGGGACATATCGGAGAGCACGTGGGCGCTCCTCGTGGCGGAGCAGGAAGTCCGGCACCTCGAAGGGCAGGCGGCAGAGAAGGAGGCCTTCGTCGCAGCGTGCACTGAGCTTGTGGAGCAATTAACGGCCCAGCTGGTTGACGCCCAGGTACAGCTGATGGAGGCGGGCCAACAGATGGTCACACTTCAAGTCGAGCGGGAGCGTGCACAGGCCAGGATCGGCGAGCTGCGTGCTACGACCGCCGACGAAGAGAGGGCACGCAGAGAGCGAGAAGCAGCTCTGGAGGCCGCCAGCCAAAGGGTAGAGGCGTTGGAAAGACTCATTCAGCACGCTAATCCTTAGGGGCTTTGTGTTTTCCATTCCCAGAACATTTTGCTTCCGCTACTCAATACTTCGATCCATTTGTATTAATCAACATATTTATCTGCATCTTTTGGCTTAACATGCTCAACCACAATTCATTGTCTCGCGGGAGCGTTAACCAAGCTTCAGGCATCCACAATTGGGCCTGGATTTCTAAGGAAAAGAGGGAGGTCATTCCTAGGAAAGGAGATCTCAGACCTAATCAATGTACCATCCCCCCAAACTGTTCCGACACACGAGCGGGACAACGTTAGGGGCGTTGAGATTTTATCCGAACATAGGGAAATGAGAAAGGGTGAATCGCGTGTCCCGAATTCAGAAATCCACGACGGTCGGCCTTCCAGGAAATGCCCAAGACGGCAAGCGGACAATGGATCAATCGACCATACTACTGCAATAGACGGACTGAAGGTCATCATTCATATTGCAGGAGGCGGATCACATGTCATCATCAATGCCGCTTTGGGGGTTCCTTCAGGCACAAGGGTGGAAATCCGGATCAACAGGGCATGCGAAGCGTGGGGAAAAGTGATGATTTGTTCGGACAGAATCTAACACTCCCAAAATTGCGCCACCGTGGGGAAATCGTATTAGGCGGATGCACTAATCTGGCCGTGAATCACCCCAATTCTCAGACAGAACCTCTTTGACGAGGAAGATGTCGCTTACCATCATTGCAATGGGGAATCCCAAGCTGAATCGGGGAGAATATCACAACCGCACCACTCTACCACAAGCCAGGCCAGACGACCGGCGACGAGGAGGGGTGGGACTTAGCGATCCCTGAGGCTGGACCCGGGTCGAGATGCCCGGGCGTTCCTACGTACTCCATCAGGCTGGAGATCAAGCCACACGTAGTTCTGAGAGTGCAGTTTTAACGTCATGCGGGACGTAGAACCCCGTTTAGGGAGATCTTAGTTTAAGGTCGTATAGCTTGGACCATAGGGGCAGATCTTAGTTTAAGGTCTTAGAGCTCGGACCATAAGAACCTCAAAGTACGCCACATCGTGGTCCTATCCCCTGGATATGCGAAGATGCACTGAGGGATAGTGTTAAGAGTGTCGAGGTTTCGCCTGGTCAGAGTAAGAGGTGGAAAACGTAATGTGAATCATGCGGCCATTCACTCAAGGACTGGGGGCACCAGCGTAACGATATGGGAGTACTGCCGACCGTGGCGGAAAAGTAGCATCAATATCGCACTGACTGTTGATGGAATGAGGCAGCAAACGAGCATCAACCGCTCAAGCGCAGGATTCATATCGATTTGCTGCCCGAGGCCCTTGGGGGCACCAGCCCGAGTCGGTGGGAGAGCACTGAGGCATTGTGTCCAGACCGCTCACGGGGGTTCCACCCAGGGCATAGGCGATGGGTCCGAATGAAGGGGAGCACGAAGCCTGAAAAGTGGAAGGAACCTGACCAAGCTGAACCTGACCCTCCTGGCAATAAACCAGAGTACTCTTGACACTGGTGGACCACTGCAAGGGGTCGAGGGACACACCTTGAGGGTGACCTGAAGGCGGCGGATTCCCCAGAGAAGGGGGAATCTCTAAGAGGTGGGGGGCTGGACCCGAAGTTTCAAACATCCGGGCGTTCCTAGGTATCCCATAAGGATGGGAATCAAGCCACACGTAGTTCTTGAAGCGCGGCGCAACACAATCGGGCACCAGCGCGGGGAGGGGTGCGGGTCTGGCCCTCGCACCCAGAAGAAGCAGCATTTGATATTTCTTGTTTGTCCTTGAAGGTGGATGGTTTTTCTTTGTGCAGCGACATGCTTGTGATTAAGAAATCCCTAGCGTCGCCACAATAATCAAGCCATGAAAGGCATTGATAAATGGCGTGGTTATTAACCAGCGCCCAACGTGAGTGTCCCCTGAGGAGAACATCATGATGCAGTGCCGTTTCTCGTCGGGCGGCCAAGACGATCACAGTTTACGGTCGTGTGGTAAGACCAGGCAACACAGTTTAAGGTCGTGTGGTTCGGACCATGGAGGAATCCGCTTATTGCGATACGGTGGACCCAGCGGAGGTGGGGACACATCCCAGCCCTATGGTCACGCACAATTCCAGGAGAAGGATCCTGGGATAGGGGCCTGCATATGTCCATCACCCGAGGGGCAGAGATGCTAGCCTCCAGCTATGCTGGGCCCAGAACGCGATTGTTCAGGCGACTCCTTCCTCCTCATGGGGACGAGGGTCTAGCTACACATGGCCCTTAGGGAGGACATCAGCATGTATCCTTGGTGCTCAGATCGTGGGAGCCTCGAAAGACACCATTACCCTGGTTGGCCTGCCTAACGTGTAGAGGTGTACTGAAGGTCAGTATGAAGAGAGTGTCGAGATTCCACTACAACGCACAGAGGCGGAGTGTGATGAGGACTGCGCAACCAATGTTCAGAGCCTGAAGGAGCCGACATGGCGATCAAGGATGTCGCTGACCATATTCGCAACACAACATCCGATCGCGTCAGCCTAGGATGAGGCAAGAAAACGAGCATCAACCGCTCAAGCGCAGGATTCATATCGATTTTGCTGCCCAGGAAGGCCCGAACAAGAGGAAGCGCGAGGCCCGACAAGCAACATAGGACTTGTCGGGATTGAATCCGACACTACAGGTCATAGACCGGAGTACCCAAAACATGTTAACAGATCACCGGAAAGGGTCGGAGGACTCACCCTGAGAGCAACCAAAAGACGGCAGATCCCCGTGATCAACCAAGAGACGGGGCTGGACCTGAAACGCAAACGTCCAGGCGGTCCTACGTATCCCATAAGGATGGGAATCAAGCCGCACGTAGTTCTTGAAGTGGAGTTTAACGTCATGCAGGACGAAAAAGGAAAGGGGGGAGCGGGAGGCATCCCCAAACGTGGGGGGCGTACAGCGTGGCGAGCAAACCGACATGAATGAGGGCATAGCCCCGCGTTCACACCATACGCCGCATACCCAGAAGAACTTGGGCCAAAGGCCCGAGATGGGATGGAAATTACCGAAGGATGGGGCTGGGCCTGAAACATGAAAGTTCAGGCGGTCCTACGTATCCCATAAGGATGGGAATCAAGCCGCACGTAGTTCTTGAAGTGCAGTTTAATGTCATGCGGGACGAAGTGCAGTTTAACGTCATGCGGGACGAATGCTGAACAGTTTAACGTCTTGTAGCTCGGACGTGGTGCAGTTTAGCGTCGTGCAGGACGAAAGTGCAGTTTAACGTCATGCGGGACGAATGCTGAACAGTTTAACGTCTTGTAGCTCGAACGTGGTGCAGTTTAGCGTCATGCGGGACGAATGCTGAACAGTTTAACGTCTTGTAGCTCGGACGTGGTGCAGTTTAGCGTCATGCGGGACGAAGGTGCAGTTTAACGTCATGCGGGATGAAGGTGCAGTTTAACGTCATGCAGGACGAAAGTGCAGTTTAACGTCATGCGGGACGAATGCTGAACAGTTTAACGGCTTGTAGCTCAGACGTGGTTTAGTTTAGCGTCATGCGGGACGAAAGTGCAGTTTAACGTCATGCAGGACGAAAGTGCAGTTTAACGTCATGCGGGACGAATGCTGAACAGTTTAACGGCTTGTAGCTCAGACGTGGTGCAGTTTAGCGTCATGCGGGATGAAAGTGCAGTTTAACATCATGCGGGACGAATGCTGAACAGTTTAACGTTTTGTAGCTCGGATGTGGTGCAGTTTAGCGTCATGCGGGACGGAAGTGCAGTTTAACGTCATGCGGGACGAATGCTGAACATTTTAACGTCTTGTAGCTCGGACGTGGTGCAGTTTAGCGTCATGTGGGACGAAAGTGCAGTTTAACGTCATGCGGGACGAATGATGAACAGTTTAACGTCTTGTAGCTCGGACGTGGTGCAGTTTAGCGTCATGCGGGACGAATGCTGAAGAGTTTAACGTCTTGTAGCTCGGACGTGGTGCAGTTTAACGTCATGCGGGACGATGAACGCTTAGGTAAAGTACTGCTTGAGGAACCTAGCGTTGGTGGGAGGAGTGACACGCTCACCATCCATAGTCGCTAGGGAGTACGCGCCATTGGGATAGACCTTGTGGATGACAAAAGGTCCCTCCCACTTGGGCTCCAACTTGGGTGGCTTCCTGCCGGGGATCATTGGTGCTCTTAGGGCCAGTACTAGGTCACCCTGCAGGAAGGAGTGGAGGTGATCCTTCTTATTGAAAGCTCGAGCCATTCTGCTTTGATGCCTCTCCAAGTTGTGCAAAGCGCGAAGCCTATTCTCATCCAGTGCTTCCAACTCGACTAGACGGGCTTCAGCAGCTCTGTCCGGCGCTTGCTGGTCGTAGACCGCAGTGCGCAAGGACGGTAATTGGATCTCGATGGGCAGGACGGCCTCAGCTCCATACACCAGGGAATAAGGGGTCATCCTGACCGGCACGATGTTGGCCAGCCATCTGGGGTACTGAACTTCCCTCACGAAGTTGGCTTTGATAAGCTTGTCAACTTCGGCCTCAACCATGGCACTGTGTAATGGGTGAATCTTCCTGGGAGGCTGCTTGAACCCGCGATGGTTCGCCGGGAGACTAAGGCGGTGGACGGCTGCCTGAGGATCTAGCCCCGGCATCTCGTCATAGCCCCAAGCGAACACATCACGGTGCTGCCTGAGAAAGTCCACGTACTGCTGCCGCTCCTTAGAGGGCATGGAGGCACTGACCAATGTGGGTCTTGGATTTTCCTTGGTTCCAAGGTTCACCTGTACTAACTCATCGACCGTGGCAGAGACGCCCTCCTCAAAGGCTGGGGGTGCGTCTTCCACGTCCTCTCCACTCGGGGGGGGGGGGGGGGGGGAATCGTCCACGGGAGAGACTGCGTTGGAAACTGCATTGGGGCTACCAGATCCTGCTGGGCCGCTGGTGCTGGCATGGGCGGTTGCGGTCATCTCATCAGGAGACTCACAGGCCGTCGAGACCATGGCTACGTCCAACCGTTGGATCGGGAGGACGTAAGAGTCATCCAAACTTGCCCAGGGATCACTTGCAACAACGACAGGCTCAACCTCACCTTCCAGGATCTGCTTATCCTTGCTCTTGTAATAGTCCGCGTCCAGATAGCGGGCTTCACATGAGGCAAAAGGAGAGGCATCTCCCTGAAGCACGCCTACTCGACCATTGAGGGAGTATTTAAGGCATTGGTGGTATGAAGAGGGAACCGCCGCATGAAGGTTGAGCCATGGCCTGCCCATCAATGCGTTGTACGCAGTGTCCTGCGAGACTACCATGAATTCGGTGTTGGCAACCAGGTCACCGAACTGGGTCTTCAAACGTATCTTGCCGACCGGAGTTTGCTCGGTGCGGTCGTACCCCTGGATCCTGAGGTTGGAGGGAATCAAGTCATCCTCAGACAACCCCAATCTCCGGAGCGTCCGAGTTGGAATCAGGTTAATACCAGACCCCGTGTCGACAAGACAGCGCCAGACTTCAAGACCATTGAACTGGCCAGTGACATACAGCGGACGAATGTGCCCCTGTATAGGAGGGTCTTCATCCTCACCAGAGAACGAGATAACTGCCTGACATTCGGCATCCTCAATCGTTTCGGCGTGAAAGGCCTCTGCAGCCGCAACCTCTGTCTCAAACTGGAGGGGGCTCTTCAGGGCTTTAGCGAGCGCCTCGCACATCTCAGGTGACAGGCGCAGAGCCTCAAGGATGGAGAGCCTTGCTTGGATGTCGGCCAAGTGCTTCAGGACATCATACTTTCTTGCCAAGCGCGAGCCCCTGGTTGCAGGAGATTGCTCTGCGGTTGGAGGCATGATGGTCCTTGCCGGTTGGACCGGCGGCCGACTGGTGCTTGGCGCATCCCGCTGTTCACTGGTTACAGCTCGGGAAGTGGTCACCGTACTGGGGCCAGGAGGCCGGGATGGACTCGTGGCAGGCCGGAGCTGGTCGCGGCGCGGATGAGGCGGTTCTGCCCGGTCCCACACCACAAATAGTGGCGGAGGCGAATCCGTCATCCCCGGATGGGGGGGCTGCGCGCGCTGAGCTCGGTTTTGAGCCTGCTGCCTAGTCTCAGTGGCGTGCACGACCTGGCTGGAGGTACCAACTGTTGTGCCCCAGCGACTCCTGTTGTTGCGGTTCCTCCGACGGTGGCGACGACCGGGGACACTAGAGAGGTCCACCTGGTGTTCTTCAACATCGGGAACCGAAAAGGGATTTGCTAGCTCGACGGTATTAACCGAAGCGTACCCAACACTGTCATCGGACGAATCATTCATCACCGGGCGGATCCGAGGAGGGACCCCCATCTCCGGGGGCATGAAATCGCCGAGAGTGCGGGATAGTGGCAGAACTGGCGGGGCACGCTCTTCCTTCTTGCGCCTCCGCCGTTTGCTCTTCTCGGAAGAGGCAGGCTGGGACGACGATGCCGAAGAAGCACCCGCAGATTCTGGGGGCTCAGGCTGATTCAAGCACGCACGAATGATTCCATGGGCGCGAATGGTCGTCTTGCGGGCCATCCAGTTATTATACTTCTGGGATCCGTGGTCGGAGGCCAGCTTCCATTCGTCCTCGTTGCCACTGTCGTCATCTGATCCCACAAACACACCCGCCACTTGTGCTGGAGCTGGGCCCAACCTGATTACATTGTTGTTAATCTGGTCTTGGATCCAATCCTTAAACACGTAGCACCGCTGGATGGTGTACCCCAGGGCCCGATGGTAAGGGCAGTAGCGGGGGTTATCTGTGAGATGTGCCTCCTCTGGCCTCCAACACTCAAGCAGTCGCACAATCCTCTGCTCCAGGGCGCTCCGGAAATAACCGGGGACCTGATCCTCGTGAAATGAGTAAGTCAGGTATCGCGGGCCCCTGGGAGCGTGGTCTTGATGAGGGGCTGGGGGGTCCTGCCGAGGAGGTGGACCCTGATTATCTCGCCTGGGTTGTGGCGGTACATTACGCGGAGGGGACGGCCGGTTCTGGGGCTGCCGCTGCTGGGCCGGGAACTGAGCCCGTGGAGGCGGATTCCTGTGAGGCTGTGGAGCTGGCCTCACCGGCAGCAGCTCCAACGGCCTGGGGGCCTCTATCTGGGCAACAACAGCGGGCTCAGCCCTGCTGACTCTCCTTGCAGGGATCATAGGAGGCAGCGGGTGTGCCTGACTGGCCTGTTGCAGGGCTTCCTCAAGACGTTGAGCTTTGTCTGAGAAGTCCCTGAACCCTCCGGGGTAATTCTGAGTGATCAAAGAAGGGACCAGCTCGGTCTTGACGTTCCCGACGCACATTGTCAGCAACTGCTCCTGAGTCAATGGCATGTCAAGGGAATACGTGAGATCCTTCCATCGGGCGATGAAATCCACGACTCGCTCATCAGGCCTTTGCTTGAACTTGAAGAGGTCTACGATACTCGTCTTCCGGGTCGTGGAACTGAACTGGTAGAGGAACTGTCTACGAAGGTCCTCCCAGCTAGTTATCGACCCGACGGGGAGCTGGCTGTACCAGACAAATGCTGGCCCTTCAAGTGTCTGGACAAAGCAGCGAAGCTTAGCGGCCTCCTGCTGCGCCGGAGTTCCCAACATAGGCCCGCACCTCAAGTTGAAATGGGCCAAATGCTGTGGCAGATCTCCAGTCCCGTTGAAGGGGGCGAAAGTGGGATTCCCGAATCCCGGAGGTGTTGGCATGTCATCCACCCATACTAGGTATGGCTTGCCGTCTGGTGGGATCGCCACTTTTCGAGTCTCCAAGGCTTCCAAGCGGGTGATGAGTGCTGCCATCGGATCGTCCAGACATGGGTTCCAGTCCTGGCGAGGATCTCTAACCACGAGCGCATTGCATGGCCCTTCAATTGGGTCGTCGACCGGGTCGTCGAACTCGGTAGCTCGTGGGATGGCGGGCGGAGCGGCCCTTGGGGCAGCGGGAGGAATCCGAGCGGGGTCTCTCAGGTAGTCACGCCGCTCGGGAGGGTGTGGTGAAACATACCGCGCCCTCTTGCCATAGGCAATGGCCTCTCCCCTGTCGGTAAACACGGCATAATCACGGTTTCCCGGGAGAGTCTCGTCGAGGAGTGGTTGTTCCTGTCCCTGCTGTCCTGGCCTAGGATCACCGTAGTCAGGCCGCTGCTCTGTAACGCGCTCGGCGAGGAGCTGGTCAACTAGCTTCTTCTGCTCGGTGAGCTGTTGACGTAGCGTGACCTTCTCGGGATCCTCATCTGCCCTCTGCATGGAGGAAGATGGGTCGGCGGGCTTTATAGCCCCGCCGTGCTCTTTACCTTTGCTGACGTTTCGGCTCAACGTCAGTGCTTCAGTGGGTGTGGGGAGACCCAGGAGGTTCCTCTGGTGACAAGTAACTCTCACCGATGGATCCAAAAATGGCTTGTCTTCGGGGGGAGAGCCCCCGTCAAGAAGTTCCAAGCCGTTCCCCTCTCCCGACAGGTCAGCCATATTGACCGTTTCCGTCCCTGGGGATGTACCCTCAGGGCCACCCAGTGAATCGGGCTGTCGGCGAATCGCACTGAAGCGTAGGGCAGCGTACTGCCCCCATCCACGGATATACACGTGGGGGGTGGCTTCCTCGATAACCTTGCGGAGTACTTGAAAACACTCAACGCATCGTTGTTGGAGGGCCTCGTGGTGCCCAAATGACCCGGGGTGCCGAACCGCGGGGAGCGTGGCCAGGTCAATTCGACGGCACTGCTCACCAATATCCTCCAGGTGCACTTGACTCCCGGGATATGGCATTTGTAGGCGGTGAATACGGGAGTGAGTCTCCTGGAGAGTTCGGCGGAAGCATTCAAACTCATCCGGGGTGAGCGATTCGGGTGCATCAAAGTCCGGTCCTGCGACTGGACAAAACTTCTCAGGGAAGTGGCCCTCTACAAGGACGGTCCAGAAGCTCCACGACTCAAACTCAGGACCCAGGTCTCTTTGGTCCTCTTCAACGACTGGGAATGGACGGGGAACTGGCAGTGGTGCCGAGGCGGGCCGCCGGGCCGACGGGCTGGCCAGCGGTGAATACGGCGAGCATGCCGATTGGCCTCCATATCCCGGGCCGCCCTCTGAGGGTGGCGGTGCCCCAGCTACCACATCACGATAGGATGGGCCGGCGAGCGAACATCCTGCCGTAGCGTCGGTGCTCGCCGAGGGTGCACTAGATCGTGGTTCGACCGTCGGTCCCCAGAAAAAGTCTCCGGCTTCTCCGATCGAGGCAGAAGGCGCTTCCGGAGGGGCCGGTACCAACCGCAAGCTTGATCCTTGGGGGTCTACCAGGCCCTCGCTACTCCGGATATACCTTCGGAGAGAAGCGGGGATCACATCGATCTCGCTCTCGGGGAGTACGAGGCTGACGTGCCGCATTCCTACCCCTGCCCTTAACTGGCGGGATCGGGGGGAGGGCTCTGTCGCCGAATCGTACTCCGCCTCTGTATCAGAGAAACGAACCGGTCGGATCTCTGTCCGGAATTCCCTAACATTCCTCCCTCGGCGTCGACGCCTCGCCTTCCTGCCCCTGGGTGGTTCTTCGGGGCATGGCTGATCTCTGTCCTGGCGTCCCCCGGCCGCACCGGTGCTGGGGCCAAGAGGACTGGAAACCAAGGTGCTAGGAGCACCGGGACAGATATCAAAGGGGACGCGGGGAGAGATGATTCCGGGCAGGCCTCCGGGCCGGGATCGGAAGGTGGGATGACCCATGCCTCTTGGATCGGCCACACGGAGTAGACCCTGCTGGTGAATAGCGCTACCGCGAGGTGGTCCGCGGTGGCTATTTCCTGTACCAGCAACCGGGAGAGTCAACCCAACCTGCCTTTGGGGTGGTCGGGGCCTCGATCTAGGTCGGGCATAGAAGTGCCCCTGCTCAGGATGCGCAGGGACTTGGTGACTGGAACCAGCAGTGGCTTGGGCCAACGCGGCCGCTGTTGCTAGGGCCCCAAGGTGGGAATCCTCTTCCGCTCGCGCCTGACGTTGGCGTCGGGACAGACGAGTCGGGATTAGCGGAGCGGGCAGGTGGAGAGATCGTTCTTCGACTTGAGAAGCCGGGCGGCGATGTCGACGTGACCTGGCAGGAGCCCTTATCGCGGATCCCTGGAGCGAATCTCGGATAGGGTGGTCCCGGACATCTTCCACCTCATCCGCATAGGGGAGGGAGCTGTCGGAGCGTTCCGGGGATAAACTCCTGAAGCGGTTGGACGTCGAGGTAGGCAGCGGTGCCTCCCTGCGCGGCCCTCGGGGGCGGTGTTGGTGGCGAGGTGCAGCTTCCTCGAGGTCTAGGCGAGCCATGTCCCTGGTGGGGATGACTCCCTCTTCCTCATATCTACGCACCAAGTTGTTGATCACCCTTCTCTGGATGACCTCTGAGGGGGAGAGAGGGCGTGGTTGCCCCGCAGCTGTGGCTGCTGGGACAGCTGTGGAACGAGCGGGACCGCGCGGAGTAGCCGCGTCGGTGTTTCCCCTACCCCTGCGCCAGTGGGCGGGCGGCGATCGGGCACTGGATTGGGCGACCTGATTCCTGAAAGCAGGGAGAAGAACCCGTTAACACTGACAGGAAAAGGAATCGACAACCAACCATTAGTGCCACGACGCCTTCCGTGGGGGGAATCCAGGCCATCGACGTCGTGAGACGGAGTGCCCGATTTCCCTGCCCCAGCCCCTGGCGGGTTCCGTGCCCCAGTGCTGAATGCTCGGCCGGGCAACATGCTGGTCTTCCAACACCTCTGAAAGCCATCGGTCTTCGTATTGAGAAGAAGAGATTCACGTCGGTTTCACCATTTTTCTGTTTCGGTGCGGATGTGCGTCGGACTTCTGTTCCGACGCTGTTCCGCCAGGACGCGTTCGCGCATGCGCCCGTCGACCCGAGGGGATGGGAGCGCGGCTTGTGGCCCCGCAGTCCCGCTTTCCAAAGGCGGGCGGCATCCGTCCCTTATTCAGGGACGTCTGCTCCTTGATCGAAACCGGGATGATGGGATGTCGGATCCTCCTTCCGTGGACGTCTCCTCGGAACTCGGCGCCTAATCCGGGTCTCCCTCATAGATTTAAGAATGTTCGTGAATCTCGTTCCCGGCGCCATATCTCTATGGACACCGGTTAATTACGCTGCTTCCGCCCGGATGCTCCAAGGAGTCTGGTCGGGGCAGCAACCTGCGGTGAGGAGACCGGGTAGCTCCGGGTGTTGGGGGCGTGTCTTAACACTGTGGCTCTGCATGTCTGCCTTCCGTCCCTAATAGGGCTTCTCGAAGGCGTGATGGCCTGAGGCATCCCGCGCTGGGTACGGGGGAACTGCGTTACCTGAGGTTTTCCTCAGCTTCCCATGCTTAACACGGGGTATGCCGGGAGCTTAACGTCCAGCGGGGACGGCATCGAACTGATCAACACGAGAAGTGGATCAGATGACAGAACCCCTTGCGGGGAACCTCCGACGTTGGGGCCAGCACATGGGCGGCTTCCCGAGTGAAGTGGAGTGGAATGAAATGGCATGACCCCATTGGGATGTGGCGGCCCGGGTAAGGGTTAGGATGGATGATGGAGTGAAGAGCTTGGACCCCGTAGGGGCTTCCTACGTACCGCGCGTTAGCGCGGATCAAAGTCAGCGTAGTTCGGATATACAGTTTAACGTCATGCTGGACGTTGGCAAGACGACTCATGAGGAGGTCGAGGCTGCCGGGTGGAGGATTGAACCGAACCACCTCGCACAGAGGGGGATGGAACGGCCGGGTGGATCACAGTTTCACGTCATGCTGGACGCTGAAAAGAGAAATAGAAAAAGGTAGTGGGGAAGCACAATGGAGATACACACGTGCAGTCCCCCACAAGGGTGGATTCATAGGTGAATCGACGCGAATGTGAACCCGGGAGGGGTCCACTGATGGACGAACCGACGTGAATACGACCGGGACGACCAGGTGGTGGGCTTGAACCTCAGGGAGGCTTCCTACGTACCCTGTTTAGGAGACAGGGATCAAAGTCCACGTAGTTCATTCTTTCAGGACTTACGCACTGAGGCAGCCCGGATGCGGCAAAACTCAGTTGGAGAGGGACTCGGGCCGGAGGTGAGAGACCTCGATCCCTGTCACGCCCTCTACTGGCTTCGGCAGTGGGGAAGCACAATGGAGATACACATGTGCAGTCCCCCACAAGGAACTAGGGGTTTGTAATACCCTACCCCCGTGGCCGAAGGCCACTCCAATAAATCATCCCTAAAGAGGGGCAATCCCGACATCCCTGCAGAGACGAGCGGATGGGGGCCACATCCAAACCGAGGGGGACCCTGCGTGCGGGGCACGAGATCGGGTGATGCGGACGGTTTAACTTCTTGCCGGACGAAGTACAGTTTAACGTCATGTTGGACGAAGTGGACGGTTTAACATCTTGCCGGACGAAGTACAGTTTAACGTCATGTTGGACGAAGATGCTTGGCAGTTTAACGTCTTGTCGCGCAGACGTGGATGCTTGGCAGTTTAACGTCTTGTCGCGCGGATGTAGTACAGTTTAACGTCATGTTGGACGAAGCACTTGGCAGTTTAACATCTTGCAGCGTGGACGAATGCTTGGCAGTTTAACGTCTTGTCGCGCGGACGTAGTACAGTTTAACATCATGTTGGACGATGGATTCTTGGCAGTTTAACGTCCTGCAGCGCGGACGAAGATGCTTGGCAGTTTAACGTCTTGTCGCGCAGACGAGGATGCTTGGAAGTTTAACGTCTTGTCGCGCGGACGTAGTACAGTTTAACGTCATGTTGGACGATGGATGCTTGGCAGTTTAACGTCCTGCAGCGCGGACGAAGTACAGTTTATCGTCATGTTGGACGATGTATAGTTTAACGTCATGTTGGACGATGGATGCTTGGCAGTTTAACGTCCTGCAGCGCGGACGAATGCTTGGCAGTTTAACGTCTTACAGTGCGGATGAATTCTTGGCAGTTTAACGTCTTGCAGTGCGGACGAATGCTTGGCAGTTTAACGTCTTGCAGTGCGGACGAAGATGGTGCCGCCGATGGGTCCGTGTCACTTCGCGCGAGCCTGGAGGGCAGCACGGGAAGACAACGCACGGTGCGGGCACCCGTGATGAAGATCATCGGGCGCCACGCAGGCGGGTACCCTCAGGGGGTCAAAGGGGGCGACCCTGGCGGTTTGCGCGCAAAAGAGGAACTTGGCGCGCAATACCGCGGGTCAGTGCGCAAATGGGCGGGCTGGCGCGCAATTGGCCCAGTGCTTTGCGCACGGAAGATGGAGATTGCGCGCACTGGGCCTCTGATAGCGCGCGGGTGGCAACGGCCCATTCTTTAACGAATGGCCACTTTGGAAGGGGGGGTGCGCGCAATCGGGCTGGATTGCGCGCACCCGGGGGGCAATTGCGCGCAAGAGGCTTCTTTTGCGCGCGACGGCCTTCGGGTGAAGAGTTGTTCAAAGGAAAGGAGCCAAAGGGATTGCGCGCGAAGGCGAACCCCGAGGCTTGCTTACGCGAAAGAAAGGAGGTTACCTGAAGATCGTCATTGCGCGCGGAGGGGGGTTGGATTGCGCGCACGAGCGACCCTTCGAATTCCGGCAACCTCCAAAACGTTGGGAGTCGCCTTGTATTTATAGGCAACCCCGGGCGCGGAACCTCGCCGCCGGTGCGCAATTCAGGGCGCGGGCGCGAAATTCCCTTCGCGGGCGCGGAATCGGGGCCCCGACGTGCAAGGGAGTCGCGCGGGCCGCGGGCGCGCAAAATAGCGCGCCGGCCCGGCGCATTGCGCGCATCCCGGGAGGATTGCGCGCCGCACTTCAACTTTGCGCGCGGTCCTCCAAAATTCCGCGCAAGGCCTCCGGTCCTTCCGAAACGTGCTTCTGACTCCAAATCTGACCTCGCTTTCCGCATCCGGAGCTTCGTTTGGGAACAACGGACTTTTCCGGCGTCTACAATCTTCATGATGGTTTTAAATTCATTATAAAATTTTTCTTTTGTATTCGCTTCATCCAATCATGGTTTAGATCAAGGGCTTCCAGAGTTAAGAAGACGAGTGAATCTAATCCATCAGATCAAGGGATTTTGGGAATAAGAAGACAGAGTTGGCATCAATTATCATATAAAGGGATTATAATACTAATTTATTCCAATCATCATACTGAGGAATTTATTGGTAAGGAAATATAAACCTCTACTATTAGGTTGAAAACTATACATATCTTATGTTAGGTTTTTTGAATTTCTTAATTGTTAAGGTTAAAGAGTATAATTACTTTTATAAATATTATAAGTCATTCTTAAATTTTTATAAGCTTTCATAATACATGTTTCTATAAGTTTTACATTCTGCTGTGTAAATTATATTAGAAAGTAGTTTTTACTAAACATTCTAATAACTATTTTAGTGGACTTTTTATGAGACTGATTAACAAATCTGTTTTATCATATTATTTCAGAATATGAAACACTTTGATCATTGGATGACTGTTGAGTCCAATAATTTTAACTAAAGAGGTTTTGGGTTTTTTGTTAGTTTAATTTTTTGAACTACAATTAATATACCTTTTATAGCCATCATAAACTCTTACGATCCATAAAAAATCACCTATAGAGAGCCCCCAAAATTGATAGTTTCAAGTTGGGTCCAATTAGGAGGATTTTAGAAACTAGAACGGGGGTCTTGGGTCTTTAATTGATAAATTTGGATAATTTAATTCCTGTCACATGGTTTGGCTACATGGTTTGACATGAGAAACAATGCCATTTATATAGAGACCTACAGAGAAAAAACCATCTAAGAGAGAGAAATAGTATGTGAGCCCATTCTTAGGGATCGAATCATCCATGAAAAGCCCTCATGGATGACCTTTTTACCCTCCTTTCTAGCACCCACGAACCTATGACTATCGAAATACCCATGGGTATTGAAATTTTCAACCATAGATGGAACAAATGAGGGGGTCATGAGATTTTTCCCTAATCACCATAAAAATCTAGTGAGAGGATCTCTCACTTGGAGCCCATCCTCTATTAATTGTGCAAATAAATATTTAAATCATATTCCAATAAAAATAATTATTCTATTTATTTAAATTAAATAAATATTTTCATTTTATCTATGTTATAAAAATGTATGGATACATATATATATATATATACAAATGTATATGTAATTTTAAATATAAATGTATTTGTGTCTGTATTAACAAGTATATATATATTTAAGTATATATTCTAATACATGTAAATAAAGAATTAACAAATAATATATACAAATATATATTTATATTTATATTTATATTTATATTTATAATTATATATAAGCACAGACACCTATATATAAATATAAACACACATTCCCACACACACAAATATATTTTATAAATGTATTTAATAATAATTATATGAATATATATAATTACTATTAATTATTGTTAATAATGAATATTTTATAACTTATTATTTTTCATTTATTATTGATATCTATTACTGATTATTGTTAGTTGTTACAAATTATCAAATAATATTAGTAAATAATAATAAAATAAAATTAATAATTATAAGAATGATTACAATTTAGTAACTAATATATCTAAAATTAATATATTTAAATTTATTATTTAGTTACTAATAATAATTACTATTTAATAATATATATATATATATATATATATTATATTACTTTTAATATATATTACTATTTTAAAATTATTATTTATTTACTCATTACTAATATATTTCAAATATTACTATAAATTTCAATTTAGGTTAAAAAAATTTATAAATAAAAATAATAAGTTTAAACGTATAAATTTATCTATCAAAAACAAAAAAAAATATGTTTTTTTTTGGAAAAAAGTCATTAAGACCTTCATCATTTTAAGTTCATGTATTTAGGTAATGGAATTAAGGGACATAACGACATCGGTTTGGATGAAATACGTGCATCATGGGCCCTAACACATTTCTACCTCATTTTTAAAAAATTTATCAACCTAAATACTTTTCAATTTTTTATTTTTTTTTCAAAAAAAGTATTAAAAAACTAATCCATCACTTTAATTTGGATTCCATAATATACCAATAAATTTAAAAAGAATTAAATTCAAAACAATTCAACATTAAATATTATTAAAAAAAATTTTAATTCATAAAAAGTTTAACAAAACATGAAGATTCATTCATGGGTTAGTAATGATAGTCGTACCATAAAGATAGGGAGAAGAAAATAAAATGATGTTTCTCCCCTAGGCTCCATCCTCACCATTCAGTGCCCTTAGTTAAAGTATATTCCTAGATAAATTTTAATGAATGGAGGGGTTGAAGTTGGAGTTACTCATTGGTTAGTACTTGATAAGAAGGCTTCCATTCTTGGATTGTAAGCCACATGCTTGGAAAAGTGTCTCCCCCAGCCCCCCACTCCACCACTGCGAGGTGTTAACGCTGCTATAGTGGTGGAACCTCCACCCTCAATCACCCACCACCACATCCTAAATGTATTTTCTCCTCGACTTTCTGTCATTTCGAGATTTGGGATAAGAGGTGTTAGATCCAGCTGGGAGAGATGACATATATACGGGGTTATGCCCTTTGCGAACCAAAACAATTATAATGCATGACCTGAGGTGAACTGAGTTTTCAATGAGGTTGTCATCTCAGAGTGTAAACTCGGTTTGCCTTTGGCTATGCATTATAATAGTTTTGATCCTTGAACGACATAGATCCATCTATGTGCCATCTCTCCTTTTTAGATCCTCCACCTCTCATCCCAAATCCCAAAAGGATAGAATGCCAAGGATAAAATAAGTTCATGAAGTGGTTTTGGGTGATCAGTGGTAGAGGTTCCACCAAGGAAACAATGTTAACACCCCATAGTGGAGGAGGGAGGAGTTGGGGGAGAAGATTTTCAATTTCTGTGACTTTCAATCCAAGAAGTGAAGTCTTCTTATCGAGTATCGCAGGCAGGTAACCCCATATTCAATGTATTCAGTCACTCAAATTGCATGAGGAATATACTCCAACTAAGGGATCCTCGCGGTGGCAATGGATCCTAGGGGGATAACCAACATTTGATTTACTTCTCTCTATCTTTATGGTCCAATTATCATCACCTACCCATGACCGAATCTTTATGTTTTGTTAAACTTTTTATGAACTACAATTGTTTTTAATTATATTTAATGTTGATTTTTTTGAATTTAATTCTTTTTAAATTTATTATTGTATTTTGGTATCCGAATTAATGTAATGAATGAGTTTTTTTAATAATTTTTTTGAATAAAAATTGAAAAATTGAAACACCTTTAGGTTGACACATTTTTTAAAAATGAGGCAGAAATACATTAGGTCCCATGACATGTGCTTTCCATCCAAGCCAATGGCATTATGTACCTTAACACCTTTACCCAAATACTTGAACATAGTACAGTGAAATCCTTAATTCTCTTTTTCTAAAAAAGACATATTTTTTCTAAATAGATCTGGCATTAGGGCATTAAGTACCTTAACACCTTTACCCAAATACTTGAACATAGTACGGATGATGCCTTGGCCTCGTTGTGGTGGGGGTTGACCTCGACGGTGTTCAATCATCTCGATCAGTGTTGTGTTTCAGATCTGGTCCAGATCTGTTTTTCTGAATAGATCTGGCATTTTTTTCCTTGCAAACCTAGGAGGTGTTGGCTCTGAAGGCATGGTGGGATTCAGAGGGCGTGCATGACGGCGGCGGTGTGCGTCGGTCTCTTGGTCACGGGGATGTGGAGGTTCTCCAGTGTAGTGGTTCTTGCTGATGCAGTTTTCACGGGCGGCTTTGAGGTGGTGTGGCCTTGGGGTAGATGGTGAACCTGGCAGTGCAGGCAGTTGGAGCTACGTCTATGTTTCAGTGACCTTGGATTTCTGTTGGTTCTGTCATGGAAATCTGGACTTGTTTTTCTGGTTTTTCTTGTTATGAACTATGTACTAATGTGCTGGACTGTTTTCATTTGAACCTAAGGTTGTCTGCCTCTGGACTTTGGGCACGTAATGGGTTCCTCCTTTCCCATCTTAAAAGGGTTCTATGTTTTTATTTATTAATAAATAGGGCACTTCCCTAAAATTTCCGGTATATATATTTATTATCACACACATTTAATACCGGAAAAATTTGAGAAGAGGTTTTGGGTTTTATACCAAAACGCCAATTGATTTGGCATTTTGGTCAGAGGCCCCCAATATATATATATATAATAAATAATTAAACAAATACATATATATATATATATAATTATATAAATATATAATTCTATATTAATAATTATAAATAATTATATAAAAATATGTTTTTATTTATATTTTATATATTGATAAATATAATAAATATATATACATACAATAAATATATATTGATAAATATAACAAATATACATAAAATAACTATAATAAATATATTTATTAAATTTAGAATTATGAAACTGGTTCGAGTACAAGTTGGAAAGCCAACCCATACCCATCAAATTTATTATAAATGTAAATGAAATAAGGAAAAGGATGGGGGAAGACAAGCATTCTTGCCCTCCATCAAGGAAAAGCACTACAGATCAAAAGGATCAGGGTCTTCCCCATGACAATAATTGGAAGAAACGACATCATCATCAGTTTCCCACTCAGATTGTGGTTGATTCTACTTAATGATTACAAAGTACTTCTCTCAGAGATTTTGTTACTCCAGGGTGAGCTCCATGGAAGAAGACCTAGTGGACATTCGACCATGCCCTCGTGTACCTGCACAATCATTATGACCACATCCTTGGACAAGTTTTTTTTGGTGACAACCCAGCTACCAAGTTTTAGCATGATGCCAAGCCCCTCCCAACTCCTCCCTTTCCAAACCAGAAAGTTCGTGTCCAGGATATGGGGTAGAAGTAATCACATTCCTCAAGTTCAAGACCATATTATCTTTACCTTTTCTGTTGGAGGAAGTCAATGCCTTTTCAGGAATCAATTCATGATCCACTTCAGCCTGTATGGTCCCTTCATGTTTCTCCAAATCATCAGAATCAACAACATCAGCAGCCTGCTCATGATCACCTATGCTATGTGAGGTTATTTTTACACCCTCAAAACCCTGAACTGAATCCATGGGGCTACAATGTTGGGGCGGAGCCCGGCGTCACAACAGAAGTCGTTGCAGAAAACACACAATAGAAGATTCACCTGAAGACCTTTTATCTCCTAAAATAATTTTATCACCCGACAGAATTTTACACAGCACCTAAATGATTTTTAGTAACACACCCGAAGGCCTTTTACAATGCACCCGAATGATTTTTCTATTAACACACGACACACATGTGTAGATTCCGGGCACAGCGGAAGCGCGTTGGTGCGTTTTCCCAACTTTATTTTAATGTTAAACAATGTTCAATCCGAGATCTGTCACGATATAAAACACCGAAGCTTCAGAATAGAACGAAGAACGAAAAAGAAAAGAAGAGTCCCGGAACCCTTGAGATAGGATCATCATATGTTGATTATAATTAATTTAATTAATTCATAAGAATTACCTCGATGGAATTCTTTCTTCGTTGGAGTCTCCAGTAACAATCTTGTGATCCGTCGTTGCGTCATAGAATCCAAGTACAAGATTCCTCTAGCGGTGATCCACACGTGCTCCACGTATCTTTGGACGTCACCGAAGGGATCTCCGGGTTCTAGCGCGGAAGAACGTTCGCTTGCGATGTCTGCCTTCTACCGCCATGATCCGGTGGAGGATCTCGCTCTCGTAACTTGAAATCGTTCTTGGTGGAAATGGAATTCTCTCTTGGCTTGAGAGTATTTCCAAATCTGTTGTGCACAACAATGGATCTAATTCTATGAGAATAATTTAATTGGGATTATAATACTTGGAATAATAAATTGAATTAATTTTCCGAAAGCATTTAATCATTTCATTTAATTCTTAGTAATACCTCATGTCTTAATAATGATAGTTGACCATCATTATTACTTGACATGCGCCCAACATATTACATTTAATATCATTTAATTAAATAAACAATATTTTCTCACGAATCCCGAAAAACAAACTACACGGAGTGTATATAAATATACACGGCGTGTACTTTTATTTTTCATTTTATTTATTTTCTCCACCATATTTATTAGACCTTTAGTAATGGATATTTATTTCTTAAATAAATGTAACTGCATTACTCGCTAATAAATATATATTATTTCGCCCACAATATATTCTCTCGAATAACTAGTGTCGAAATAAATGTGATCAGACATCCTTAAATAATTATTAAACCATAGTCGGGAATAATATTTATTTAACTTGTTAAATTAATATTTAACTGAGATACATGGACACACTTAGTGCGTGACCCTCTAGGCCTCTTTCTCAGTGGAATTAGGCGGAGCCTGCCTAAAGTCCAAGGTTAGTGTCTGGAAACACGCCAGGGCACCCATAGAGAAAGAATTTAACGCCGTAATGACGTGTCACCTCCTACAAACGCTTACCGTGTAATATAATCTCTTTGTCTCTATATCTCCAATCAAGCGGGTTGCATGCTAGTGTCATCAACCCATGTGCTCGATTATTCTTTCTTTGACTTCTCGGAATTGAACTCGCCCATACCTTACCATGGCCATGGATTTATTTAAGCTATATAAATTCCATCAAAGGGCCTGAGATATCTACTTCTGTTATGGAACAGAAGGGACAAATCCTTTCTCACATTATCTATTAATGCAGTGTTACTCATGACGCACCCAACGTATCCTACCTCGCTGCGAACATTGTGTCGTCATAGTTTTCGTCAATACATCTAAGTGTGTGAGTTGTAATACCCATTAATAATAATCTTAAAGTCTAAAGACCAATACACACGTCCGCATATAGGAACATCCAATGACACTATGAAATGTGGATTTCATACGGGCGGGTCTCGTTCTCATAATATCCTCCTGGATATTACCAAGGGCGCACACCATGAGAAGGTGCCTCAAAGTTTTATGAGTCCTCACCCCTAATGACCTGTATTATTTGTGTCCCTCAAATAATATCATCTGGCGAAAGAACATATATTCAATAATAGTGTTATGGAACTTCCGGGTTCTCATTGTAGTAGGGATCCGCTATGACCCATTAATGCAACAACAGTCGTTAGGACATTATCACAAGCATTGTCACGCAGAAGAACAATCAAGATGTGATAAAGAATTTATTAATGAATAAAGTACAAAGTAGTTGGTTCTAGGCCACCAACTCCAACAACATGAACGTACCATTTTTGTTGTACCGCTGATCATCACAACCGGGACACGCCTCTTGATCTCTGTAACCAAGATGACTTTTGATACAAGCAACTGTCATCATCGTATGCCATCTTTGACACTTTAAATCATCACCGCTGACACACCATCATTGACATAATCAACCTCTTCGCTTCGCACCAGTTACCGCAAATGCAGCAACCCCTTCTTGATTCTCTCTCTTGCCGAATACATCATGCTCCTTCCCGGTTCTCTCTCTTCAGCTACATCGTTGCAGACCCTTCTTTTCAAAACATGCTACTACATCCTCTTATATAGATACCCAATCCATATATCCAATTAATGCGGTCAACATTCATTATTCCATCAATTAATATTGGGAATAACCGTTCATTAATGTTGGGATAAAATCACCCATTAATGTTGAGAAAATTCCCCCATTAATATTTTTCTCTCTCCTCATTATTTAAATTTTAAATCAAATAAATCCAAAAAATATCAACCTTGAATAAAAATTTAAATACTCCACATTCATCTCCACCATCTCGGTCATTTTGATCGCCAACTCCACCAAGCTTTAAATGTCACCAAATGAACGAAACACGCCGCATGACACCTATGGCCAAGAAGACTTTTGATATTCCAGCAACACTGTTGATACCACCATCATTTTTCAATGGAATCTGAGTCCTTGATAAGCTGATCCACCAGATGCTTGCCACTGTGTTCTATAAATGAGCACTTCAACCAATCCCTCTAATACCATTGTTGGGGTGGAGCCCGGTGCCGCAACAGAAGCCATTGCAGAAAACACACAAGAGAAGATTCACCCGAAGGCCTTTTATCACCCGAAGGAATTTTATCACCCAAATGAATTTTACAAAGTACCCGAAGGATTTTTAACAACACACCTTATATCCTTTTACAACGCTCCCGAAGGATTTTTCTCTCGACACACGACACCCATGAACGTACCATTTTTGTTGTACCACCGATCATTACAACTGGGACACGCCTCTTGTTCTCTTCAACCAAGAGGACTTTCGATACATGGAATTGTCATCATCACACGTCATCTTCGACACCTTCAATCATCACTGCTGAAACGCCATCGTTGATGTAATCACCCTCTTCACTTCGCACCAGTTACCGCAAATGCAGTGACCCCTTCTCGATTCTCTCTCTTGTTGACTATATCGTGTTTTCACTCCTTCCCAGTTCTCTCTCGTCGGCTACATCGTTGCAGACCCTTATTTTCAAAACATGATCCAACATCCTCTTATATAAACATCTTGCCCATATCTCCAATTAATGCGGTCAACATTCATTATTCAATCAATTAATATTAGGAATAACTCTTCATTAATGTTGGGAGAAAATCATCCATTACTATTGAGAGAAACCCTCCATTAATAATTCCCTCTCTCCTCATTATTCAAATTTTAAATTAAAAAATCCCAACATACTACCCATCATACCCTGCGGAGCAGGGGGAGTAATTTTCATTATAGGGTCACCCAGAACTGAATCCTCAACAACATCCCAATCTTCAAAAAATTTCACCCAAGACTTGGAAGCCTTCTTGTTCTAAAAAATACGCTTATCAGATCCAATACATGCATCAAAACGCTGACACGAATCAGCCCCCATGTGACCACTCGGTATAGATCCCCCCATTTCTGCCTGTTCAACCAGAGTTAGAGCCACCTGAATCTCACATCCAGTTGGAAAGTGGGAATTGACACCACTCAGTACCTGTCCATTAACTACAACAGGTTTTTGACCTTTTTAAAAATGTTTCTCTCTTCATGACCATGGGCACCACAAAAACTACAGGTCTTTGATTGATTAAAGGACAAAATATCATGTCCAATTAACCGACATTCATTTCAAAACATTGGAACCTTTTCATATTCAAAACTAAGTTCATGTTCATCCATATCAATAGAAAGAAAGACCTTATCAACCAAAGTTGACACCAAGTCAACTTCAACCAGGAAATAGGCATAATGTCCATATCAAACTGGCTTCATTTTTTATCAAGCTTAATCAGAACACCAATTGATAGAGCAATATCATATAAAATATTTGGATGTCATAGTAACCAATTAAGGTAAAAAATATTGACCCCGGCTGCACAGAGGAATTACATACCTCTATAGGATTGAAGTTCTTATCCCACTCTCAAAGATGAAAGATGCTAGGCTAGAGAGAGATTGAGCCATAACCCCATGCTCGCAGCTTTAACTTTCCCGTGGGGAAGAGAATGTGAAAAAAACCTCTACCCATCGAGACGCATCTCCAATCGCTAAACCCCTACACCACTAAGATTTGTGCAACCAGATCTTCCATATTCCATGATTTTGAACCCTTGGGTAAGATCAACCATGCAATAATCGAATGATTACACATTTTTAACCGCTCTGAAATGGCCTCTGCATCTGCTTTGACATGGGCAATGCTTCCCTTTCTACGAATCATCCCAAAAAAATCCTTATAAGACAAGAAAGAGTTGTGACCCACAAGAGACTGTGGCGCACTGCCTCAAGGCTTATTGTCAAACTACGCTGAAGCATCATCACCGAATCTGCCCACCATGGTCGTCAATCGCACCTTGTTCTCCACAATCGATGAGATCGCCGCTCTTCAAATGTCATCCCTGATTATATAAGTATGTTTTTATTTATATAAATAAATATATAATACATATTTATTTTATAATAAATAAATATATAATAAATATATTTTTTATAATTTTAAATATATTAAATATATGATTTTATTTATAAAAAATATATTATATATAAATAATGATAAATAATTAAATAAATATAATTAAATAAATATTTAATTCTACATTAATAATTATAAATAATTATAAATAAATATGTTTTTATTTATAATTTATATAATGATAAATATAATGTATATATATATAATAAATATTTAATAAAAAATATAATAAATATGCATATAATAAATATAATAAATATATTTATTATATTTATAATTATATATTTATAATTATATAAATATTTTTTTCTTATAATAAATATATAAATATAATAACTATATTTATTATATTTAGAATTATATATTTAGAATTATATAAATATGTTTTTATTTATATAATTATTTTTAATTATTAAAATATAACTATATTTATTTATGTAAATATATATATTTACAATGATATATAAATATACTTATAAATATACACATAATTATCAATATAATGTATATATAATTATATATATATATATATATTTATAAGTTTGTATATATTTAAAATTTTAAATATATATTAATATTAACATTTAAAATATAAATATATATATAATTATAACTATTTATAATAAATATTTATAAATATATAATAAATACTTATAAATATTTATAATAAATATATATAATTACTATAATAAAAATTTATAATAAATATATAATTACTATAATAAATATTTATGAAAAATATATTTGCGTGTTTCATTTCTATGTTTTGTTGTAATTGTACCCCTAAGTACGTATAATATAATTGTAAATATACATAAGAAATATTTATAAATATTTATAACAAATACATAATTACTATAATAAATATTTATAATAAATATATATTTAAAAATATTTATAATAAACATATATAATTACTATTATAAATATTTATAATTAATATTTAATTACTATAATAAAAATTTAAAATAAATTTATAATTACTATAATAAATATTTATAATAATTATATATATTTATAAATAATAATAATAAATATTTATAATATATATAAATATTTATAATATTTATATATACAAATATTTATTATATAAATATTTCTTATATATTTCTTACATTTATTATATATTTAATATAATTATTTATTATATTAATTATATATTTATTAAAAATATTTATAAATATATATTTATTATAAATTTATATATAATTTATAATATATTATAGATGTATATATAAATATATTCAATTTATAATTATATATTTATAAATATATTTTGAATTTATATATAAATATATTTTAATAATTATATAACTGTAAATATAAATATATTTTAATATTCATATAAATTTAAATATATTTTAAATGTATATATAAATATATTATTATAAATATAATTATATAAATAAAACATATTTATATATTTATAAATATATAATTCTAAATATAATGAATATAGTTGTTATTTTTATTATATTTATATATTAATTATATTTATTATCAATATAAAAGTATTTATATAATTATAAATATATTTATTATATGTATATTTATTATATTTATGAATATCTATTTATTTTATATTTATATTTATTATATTTATCATTATATGAATTATAAATAAAAACATATTTTTATATAATTATTTATAATTATTAACATAGAATTATATATTTATATATTTATAATTATTTAATTATTTATGATTAGATATTTATAGCTAAAAATGATAGGGGATGGAGACGAAGGGGAGTGGTGCTCCCTGCGATCTTGCGAGGGTTTCATTTGTTCTCATTTCAGATCTGGATATGCCTGGTGATCACGTTGTGATTTCAGGTCCTCACACTCATGGTAATCTTCCTGCCTCGGCTTCTGATGACTGTGCTTCTGTTCTTACGGCCTCTCTTCACACTTCTGGCCCTTTGGCCTCAAAACACGTAGTCTGCACTTCTTACTTTGCCATTGGCATTCCTGCATCAATGTCATCTGTGTCGATCTTGCCGGTTTTATATCTCTTCGACCTAGCCACGAACCTTATTGTGTTGGAATCCTTGAAGATTGGCGTTGAAGCCTTATCTGATTATGGGGTGGATCTGAGGAAGGGATTATGTCCGGGACTGATTTCATCCACTCCTGTATCAGTGTATCCTAATGCGCTACTTGCCAAGAATCCTTCCGAGGGTTTGGTTCGTGATGCTAATTAATGTGACAGGTTCTTCTCTAAATCTTTGATTAAAAGTGTTTCGCTCTGTGATGTCCTTGACTCTATTACGAAATCTGGTTAGTGGGACTCCCAGATTTCCAGATCCAATGATGGGAAATTTACTTTGATTCCTCATCCTGTGGCGCTCAAGGAATGACTTGAGGCCTAGAGATTCTCCATTATTGGGAGGTTAATACTCTCTAAGGGTGATAAGCGGTTGGACAATGAGGAGCTGAAACTCAAACTCTCTCGAATCTGGTGCTTTTCAAATTGGAGGATAATCCATATTGGAAGAGGATACCACTACCTTATTTTATCATATGCCAATGATAGATTGAGGGCGTGGAGCAATGGTTTCTTCTCTCTTAATCTAGGAAGCTTTCGTTTGTCTGCTTGGGATTTCAATTTTAATCTGTACCTACAAAAGCATTCTAATGCTCAGATTTGTGTTATAATTCATGGTTTTAGTTGGGTTTTTCTGGCATCCTTTAATTTTTAATGACTTAGTCTCATGCACTGGGGACCCCATGAGGATGGATAAGAATACAATGCAAAGAAAATTTGGTTATTTCGCCAGAGTTTTGGTTGATGTGGACATGCAGAATTCATTACCTAATTGTGCTACATTGGTGGCCACTGGTGAGAAATTTGAGGTGAAATTTTAATATGAGAAAATCGCTTCATTTTGTAAATATTGTAGGTTGGTGGGGGCATGATGTCTTTGAATGTAGAAATTTGAGAAAAATCCAGATGAAAGTGGGGCCTTCTGCCCAAGGAAAAAAGTATCATGGCTTCTTCAAGGAGACAAAACCTAGTGGTAAGATGACCCAGGCGGTTGTCTTCCAGGATGATAGACCCAAACCTCTTGACTAGCAACCTTCAGGTCAAGGAGGGGTGCAGAAAGGGGTACTTAAAAATTTAGAAATTGATGCACCAGCTGAATCTACAATGGGGAGGGCCTGTTCTCCATCTGGTTTTGTGCTCAAAGTAGGTTGCGACCTTGGTAAGGAAAATACTACTGCTTCCTTTCATGATATTCTTGTCGCAGGGATTCAAGCCACTAGTGAAGATCAATGTGATGAGTCTAACTTAGAACATGATGCCCAAATGCAAGCTGACTCTTGGTTTTGGGAGGAGAGACTCTCTTCTAAAAAAAGGAAATAGAAACAAGTTGACTCCCCCCTACCAACCACGGTGAACAAGACTGGATGTGCTGTAGAAGTAGTAACTCCATTGGATACTTCTCAATATGTAGTTATAATCCCTCACAATGGACAAGGGGTGACTAGTCCTATGTATGATATCCCAGAGTCTGGGAAAACTATCCTTAGTCTGCTTGAAATTCTTGATAGATCCAACAGTAGGGAGGTCTTCCGTATTGAATTTGGGAGCACTCATGGCTCCGAAATGAGAAATGCAGGGGGGATCTACTTTGAAAGCCATACCAGAGAGCTCTGATCCAGTTAGATAATTGTAATCTTCATTTTCCAAGTGAACCTTAAATATTGTCTCTCTTATGTATTATGAGACATGAAAACAACATTAGACATGGAGGAGACGACGACATCCGCATGACAGGGCTGGTGGACGTCGCTCTCGTTGATGATGCTCTCATATTTTATGAATGCATTAGACTTTGAAGCAATGTATGTTTCACTACATATAAAATTCCACCTCAAATTTCTCCTTTAATACCTGCATTATAATCCACACATATAATGTATGTAATTAAATACACTACATATAAAATTCCACCTCATATTTCTCTCTCTTGGATGGTTATGTCACTGGAGGTGTCCGTAGAAATGACATTGTTGCGAGTTTTTTTAATACATTTTTAGATTTTTTTTTCAAAAAACTGTTAAGGTGAAACTTTTTTTCAAAATACACCTTAAAGGAGGCACCGCGGATGCCGTCTTTGCATTTTGGGTGAAAGGCGGCATCGCGAATGCCACTTTTCCACTGGGGCTGAAAGGCGGCACCCGCAAAGCTGCCTTTCCCCTAACAAAAAAAGTTGTTAATTTTTTTTATGTTTTGTTTTGTTTATATATTTATTTATATACATAATTAATAAAAAATGTTCATGAAGATGCTGCCTTTCACCTAACAAAAAAAATTATTAGTTTTTAAAATTTTGTTTCAAAACCGCATACTTGAAAGTTAAAAATGTTTCTAGTACGTGACTTTGAAAGACTATAAAATATAAACCGTAAGACCAATATAAACAAAACTTTAAACATTAATTAAAAATATAATCAATTGTTGAAAACACTAATCATTTCATAAAAATTGTTCATGAAAAATAATTTATAAGCATTCAAAACCGCCTACTTGAAACATAGAAATGTTTCAAGTACATGACATTGCAATACTATAAAATATAAACCATAAGACCAATCTAAACGAAACTTTAAACATTCATTAAACATATAATAAATTGTTGAAAACACAAATCATTTCTTAAAAATTGTTCATGAAAAATAATTTATAAGCTTTAATAACCACCTACTTGAAACTTAGAAATGTTTCAAGTACGTGACTTTGAAATACTATAAAATATAAACCATAAGAACAATCTAAACTAAAATTTAAACATTCATTAAACATATAAGAAATTGTTGAAAACAAAAATCATTTCATAAAAATTGTTCATGAAAAATAATTTATAAGCTTTCAAAACCGCCAACTTGAAACTTAGAAATATTTTAAGTATGTGACTTTGAAATACTATGAAATATAAACCATAAGACCAATATAAACGAAAAGTTAAACATTCATTAAAAATATAAGAATTTTTTGAAAAAACAAATCATTTCATAAAAACTTTTCATGACAAATAATTTATAAGCTTTCAAAACCGCCTACTTGAAACTTAGAAATGTTTCAAGTACGTGACTTTGAAATACTATGAAATATAAACCATAAGACCAATATAAACGAAACTTTAAACATTAATTAAGCATATAATCATTTTTTTAAAACACAAATCATTTCAAAAAAATTGTTCATGAAAAATAATTTATAATCTTTCAAAACAACCTACTTGAAACATAGAAATATTTCAAGTACGTGACTTTGAAAGACTATACAATATAAAAATAAGACCAATCTAAACGAAACATTAAATATTCATTAAACATATAGGATTCAACACCTCAACAATAGGATGCACGGTGTTCCTATTATCACATACATATATAATATTTCATGCATGAAAACATGTTATATCTCCTTTCATGGGACAACAGAATCCAATATTCCACCCGCCATGTCCATATCCATATCAACATCCGGCCGCATAAGGGTACGGTGAAAGATATTCCACATGAAATTCTCATACGTTCCCATTCTTGCAAATATCAACCCCTTCAACACCACCATGCATCTAACCATTATAATTTCTTCTACAATTGTCACCCCATTTCCCCAGGCCCAGTTGATTAGATGAAAACACCAACGACTCCAGGCCCAGTTGGTGTTTTCATCTGATCAGTTGGGCCTGGGGAAATGGGGTGAAAATTGTAGAAGAAATTATAATGGTTGGATTCATGGTGTTGTTGAAGGGGTTGATATTTGCAGGAATGGTAATGTATGATAATTTCATGTGTCATATCTTTCACCGTACCCTTATGCGGCCAGATGTTGATATGGATATGAACATGGCAGGTGGAAGATTGGATTCCGTTGTCCCATGAAAGGAGATATAACATGTTTTCATGCATGAATGATTATAGATGTATGTGATACTAGTGAAACCGTGCATCCTATTATTGCGGGGTTGACTCATATATGTTTAATGAATATTTAAAGTTTTGTTTAGATTGGTCATATTTTTATATTGTATAGTCTTTCAAAGTCACATACTTGAAGCATTTCTAAGTTTCAAGTAGGTAGTTTTGAAAGCTTATAAATTAATTTTCATTAACAATTTTTATGAAATGATTTGTGTTTACAACAATTGATTATATTTTTAATGAATGTTTAAAGTTTCATTTAGATTAGTCTTATGTTTTATATTTTATAGTATTTCAAAGTCACGTACTTGAAACATTTCTAAGTATCAAGTAGGCAGTTTTGAAAGCTTATAAATTATTTTTCATGAACAATTTTTATGAAATGATTTGTGTTTTCAACAATTGCTTATATTTTTAATGAATGTTTAAAGTTTTGTTTATATTGGCCTTATGGTTTATATTTTATAGTATTTCAAATTCATGTACTTGAAACATTTTTAACTTTCAAGTAGGTGGGTTTGAAAGCTTATAAATTATTTTTAATTTCCATAGACATAAAACATATAAATGAACATAAACAATCAATGTCTATGTCTAAGATGAGGAGATCCTGTCCCACATGGTGGTCTAACTCAAATTATTTCATAAAAAATAATTTTTCATTTCCATAGACATAAAACATATAAATGAGCATAAAAAATCAATGTATATGTCTATTGTGAGGAGATACTGTCCCACATGGTCGTCTAATAATAGGACGTCCGAGGCAAGATCTCTGGGGAGTCTGATGACCTGGAGAGGGCTGGTACTCAGGTGCTGGAATGTCGAATGTCATATCCTCCACCTCTGTGCCAATGGGAGAAAATTTCAACTCCACCTCATACGACCCTCCTGATCCTTCTCCCACCTCGATGGTAGAAGAACCTGGCATCATTGCAGTGGGGAAAAAATCATATGGTGGTGCTATATCCCAACTATGTGATGGGTCTGGACCACAAGGCTGCGATGACTCTGGACCCAAAGGTTGTGCTCCATATGGATCCCACGATGGAGAAAACTAAGGATATCCTGTCAAAAAGGATGGATCCCATGACGGCTGAGGCAAATACTGCATCGGCTCATATTGGACTACTAGAGGGCCGACCTCTTCCTGTGGAACAGGTGAGGCCTGACGTGCAGGACGATGCTGTCTATGTCACTGTGGTCATGGCTCCTCAGCACCAGCAGGTGCTGCAAGATCTTCCTCCATGGTAGGAACCTGCTCTCTCCATGCCGGATGCTCGAAGAGGCTCTCGGAAAACGCATGGACAGATGACCTCAGCTCCAACGCTTGAGCATGAACGGCTTCCCGGCTAAAGACTCTATCCTCAGCCTTATCACTCATATGAAGAAGTATGTCCGTGTGACTCTCCTGTAAACAGATTAAAAATGAATTAGAAAATAACTCAATAAACATAGTAATATAATTTAATTGACTTACAATCATATGCATCTCTCTACCGGCTCGGGTAAGATACAGAATAGACTTTAGTCTATTCCATGGATCATACTCATGCTACACTGAAAGAGAGTACTGCATTATAGTAACTCCCTGGATATGAAACTCTGCGTGTCTGTGACAACATTCGAGAAATATAGCATGTACTCGACGCCCGTTGTCATCCTGCCTCCCTGTCAGCTTCATCCCATGAAGCCGATCTTTCTGCCTCGACGGTAATGGAATCCGCTGAGTGAAGAGAAAATGGTGCATGACTCTGTCAGGCTGGTTCCACTCAACAATATGAAAGTGAATGAGTGGCACTACAACCGTAACATCATCAAGACCAACCGTGCAGTATGGAGGCAACTGGTCCATAATAGACCAGTATGGAACCCATAAAATCTGAAATAACATATTTTCCTTGTTAGAAAATCTGTTAACTAAAAAAATGATGTTATTATTAAATTTGTTAGACAGTAATAGATTGTATATACATACATGATAGGGTAAGAGAAAGTCCAACTCGAGCTGATATACGGCCAAATCATGTCTCGGAACCACATTGAAATTGTGTCACTGACACCACCTATAAAATACAACATCAATAGTGATAAAATAATGAGAAATTAAATTCAATAACTTGTAGTAGCATCAGAAACTGATAGAAATGAGTGATCATACTAGTGTCCACACAGAGCGTCATGCAGAACCGCCATCTCAACTGGAGGACCAGCAAGATTAGGGCAGAATGCGGGGATGTGCTCCCATGCCCACATCTGAATAAGGATGACGCATCCCCCGAGACCTGTGCACCGCCTGTCGGATATCCTGCATAATGCTCTTTATGTGTATGCCAAGCAGGAGGATCCCCAACTGTACGTCCATGCCCGATCAAAATCCTTTACCAGGGGTAGATACATCATGTGAACATGCATCCCTGAATGATCCGTACACATAGTCCCTCCAATAAGTCGTAATATATATGCACGTGCATAATGCATCACTGTCTGCTCGTCAACATCATCAGATAAAAGTGGAATCTGTGACTCCAGCCAAGGCATCGATATCGATGCTCCATCAGTAGCACTACGATCGGACAAAATGTCAATGCCTAACAAGCGCTGAGCAAGGTCGGGCCAAGCTGCCAGAGTGGATCCAATAACGGGTGTCCCCTGGATAGGAAGACCAAGAAGCACAACCACATCCTGAAGGGTGATGATCATCTCTCCCTCAGGCAGGTGGAATGTGTGTGTCTCTGGTCTCCACCTCTCCACGAGTGCAGCTAGTAGGTGATGGTCTACAAATGTAAAATCTGATATTGCAATACCATAAAAGCCAGCACGACGCAAGTATGGTATAATGGCAGGAGGAGGCTCTTTGTGATGAAAATGGTGCACTCGACGCACCCTGATCAATCGATTTGGACCACCCTCTATCACAACTTGTGAAAAATGGGTAGCCTACTGACTGAGTAGTATGGTGTCATTCATCTGTATATAAACAAATGAGGTTTTATCAAGGAATCACATCATGGATCATTCACTACCAATAAATGGTTCCATCTCTAATCTATGTTTGATGAATCATGATTTCACTTTGTTTTATAAATTTTTTTATAAAATAATTGGCATGTTTTTTTTATTTTATGATAAGGGTTTTTGATAAAATATGATTTTCCCTAATTTTGGTAGATGGAAGGGTGTTTTTAAAGAATTTTGAAATGAAGTGTGAACTAGTTTTTAAAGAATGTTTTTATATCATGAAAGGGTTTTTTTTTATTTTTTAATGTTATAATTCCCTTTCAAAATAATTTTATATATATCTCAAATGTGATCCTTGGGTATACAAGTGGAATGTGTAGTACTAGGGCTCATATTTTGATATTGTAAGGGAGTTCACTTTTTGGGGTGTTATTCTATTACTAGAACAAGATTCATTTGTCTCTGTGACTTCATCAACAATGTATGAAGGTTCAATTTCTGGGGTGCTTCTCTATTCACTAGAACTTTATGCATGGGTTTATGATTAATGTTTTAAATTTTAGGATTTAAAGATCAGGGTTTCACATTTTGCCTTTTGGATCTAGGATTTTGGATTTCTTTTAACGTTTTATGGTTTAGGTTAAAGATTTGAGAAATTTTTTTCAGGATTATGGTTTAGATTGTTAGGATTATGGTATAAAAAAGATGTTTCTGGGTTTACTGTTATGATTTTCAGTTTTGGGGGTTAGAAAACCTAGGTAAAAGGAAGAGATAACAACATAAAATTTACAATATGAGAATCTCCCTATAACGACAATACATCATTGTGGATTAGAGTGTGAACTTGACCCAACAATGTCAGGGAATCGTTTCCGATTATGACCTTCTTAATGACATATGGTGCATATCAAACTCTGTCTTTGTTCTTAAGTCTAGTCCATCTCATTTTGAATCCTACTGGCCTTCGGTCTCCCACAGGGATGCAACCGATTCATATCAGGTACCACTATTGGTTGACCTCGGGAATTGGGAAATAACGAAACTCGGCAATAGGTGTCCATGGTTCATCATAACAGTTTGCAATGGTGTTCATCTAGTACACTGGATCAATATATGATTCCCATGATATGTTAACAGAGGCACATGCTGCGATGGTGTGTGAGCATGGAAACCGTAAGGCCTGAAAGTTTCCACATTGGCATTGCCTCATTTCTAGTAATACCACCTTTTTTTCACCAATTCTATTTGTGGTGGGGTTTGACTTATCTTGAACTTCAAATCGAGAGTCTTCTTGTCAAAATAGGCATACTTGATAAACAGAAGCTTCTTCAATATTATATTCATTCTCTCGTTGAAGATGTCTTCTGTACGTTAGCCCCTGATTTATTCCATCCGATGCTAGTTTTTGTCTATCAACAAAGTACTTCACACAACGATATAATGTCTCATAAACTAGGGCAGTTATAGGTAGCCTTCAAATCCCGTTGAATTCACCATTGATTCACTCTACAATGTTGGTGGTCATGTGTTCGTATCTCTTCCCCCCATCAAATGCCAATGTCCATTTTTCTTTTGGAATTCGCATCATATAATCGTAAACTTCTTCATTAACCTGACGGATTTGTTCAAAATTTTCTTCAAACTGTCATTGATCAGACTCATATGCTACACGGAATAGACGATATTTCATATATTTTGAAATTATCTTTACATTGATATACAAAAAAATAACAAATACAATGCGTACCAAGTCTGGTGATTGCCTTCTTCATCAGTTCGTTGTGGATTTTTTTATGCAAGTTGCTAGCAATGTGTCTAATATATAAAAAATATTTTATTATATTATATATTAATGTGTGTGTTTTATGTTTTGTTTGTGAGGGTAAATGTTTGGTACCAATAATAGAATGACATAATTATCAATAGGGGGAGAATTGTCCAATTTAGAAAATTTTAATGTATTATAAGAGTTAAAAATTAATACGTAGTGAAAATAAATTATAGATATGCACAAGATAATTTTATAGAAATTCAGATCAAATTGATCCTATGTTTACTCTTAACTTCTCTAAAATGTAGTGAGAGATGACACCCACTAAAATAAAATCCTTGACTTTTTATGGAGTGTCACAAATCTTTATGATTTATGAAGAATGAAATGCATTTTCTGAAACCTCAAACCGAGATGAACCTACAACTAAAATTTGAAGATTATCAGTGTCTTTTAGAATTGGTTAACATTGATGGATTATGGATACATGTTGATCAATAATAGGTGTAAGAAGTGGATGCATAAGAGGAATAAGATGACCTAATCCTCCATTATATTTTTCATTCATAAAAATATAAATGTTTTATTATATTAAAAGATATATAATATAAAAATTATATTATTATTATTGGTGGTGGTGGTGTTATTATTACATAATATATTATTTAACCCCTAAATAGGTATAGAATTTGAGGTTACCATTGATATGGAAATATGAAAAAAAAACTACAAAATGCCTGACCAAATGGCCTCTTGAGAGAGAAAAGATTCACCCTTGATAATTCTATATTTTTTATTTTCTAATGATACCTCCTTTTAACTGGTTTAATGGGAATATTTTACATGAATTGAAGGCCTAGAGGCACAAATATCTGAAATATATAGCCTAATGGCCTAGTGGAACAAATCCTCAGTGGAAAAAAGGCCTAGTACATGTCCTGAAGGCCCAATTCCCCAAGATCCCAAACTAAAAAAAACCCTCTCACCTTCTTATACTATACTTCCATAGTTTATTTTCCTAATGTCATGTGTGTGGACCATCATACTTATCTCCCTGAATGGGGACTTGAACACGTGTGTACTAGTAACTTCATAAATGAACCACCAAATCTATCATAATCAGCAAAGTCTTCATTTTCACCTTCATGCTCTCCACCAGTCAAGAACTACTTCAGTAAAAATCCTAAAGGCCCACCATTGATATCTCAAAGGCCTAGTGACCCGATAGACTAGATACAGTGTAACGACCCAAAATTGTTTCAATATAAAATCCCTTTTTATAATTATTTCATGCCATATGAAGCACATACATCACATAGAGAAACAGAAAAACATTATTCTTGTTAGAGTTGGTGTCATAGGAACATCTGATTGTACTTTGATGACATGTATATTTGATGCATTGAATATTAATTTAACATCTTATTACATATTTTCCTTTGTTTCTATATATATTTAATGTAATAATGTCCAATAGTATTTATCAAATTGATAAGTTCAAAGTAATTTCACACTATGATGAGAAAATTTAAGCGATATGACAATATTCTTAATATAGTTCTATGGTTGGATAACATACTATGATGGGACACATAGTATTTAGACAGTGAGGTTTGAGTGCTAATAAGCGGATGAGGCTTCTTCTAATGAAGTTCACACTTGGTAATATCCAAGAGGGAGATTATGAGAATAGGCCTACCGATAGTAATTCCACATGTTTTGCTGTCATCAGATATTCCAACATACAATCAAGTTTAATGGTTCTTAGACTTCAAGATTATCATTAATATATTTCATGAATTGAGTTCTTAGATTTACTGACCAAAAATTTCATGCCATATGTTGGTGGAAAGTAGGGTACATTGGGTGTGTCATTATTGACATGTTATTAATGGATAAGTCAAGGAAGGATTGGACATTTCTATCTTTATGTAAGCTGATATCTCGACCCTTTGATTGGAATAGAACTGTCACATTATGTTCCATGTACATGGTGTAACAATGTGTTCATTTTAGGTAGTCAAAGAAAGACATATCAATTAAATTGGCTTACGATACCATCGTGAAACCTTCTTGATCAGATATTGTGATAAAATGATTTTATTACATAGTGAGAATTTGTATGTGGTTGTCAATGATGTGACATTAATTTCTTTCTCTTGGGTAGCTTGACCCATTTCTAGATAGTAATCTTGGACTTTAGGTAAGCCCGCCTAATGCCAAGGAGAAAAAAATCCTAGAGGGTCATGCACTAAGTCTTTCCATTTATCTCAATTAAATTATATTTGATTTTAATTAATGGAATAAGTATATTCTGAAGTCCAAGGAATAATTTTATTCAATTTATAATTATCACATAAATTAAATAAATATTTATTCACCGACATGTGAGTAAAAAAATACTTATTTATTTTATTGTTTATTTAATAAATATGAATTTGTCGGTATGTGAATGAAATATTTATTTATGAGTAAAATTTATATTTGGGTGATCAATAAATGTATGTGGAGTTTAAACATAGCAAGACTGTGCCTGGTGATAAATATTAATTAACAAGATAGTTAAATAATAATTGTTATAGCACAAGTTTGCACACAAAAAAATAATAATAATAATAATATTATTATGAGGCATGGGGTTTATTAAAGGTAATAAAATTTATTTAATAGCTGAAATGAAATTAAATATTATTTTAGACTAAATCCTAACTCTCTAAATATATGGCTATGTCTATTGTGTAGTGAATCCAAGATTGAGAATAAAGAATTGTCGTGCACAATGAATTTTCTCTCAACTCCTCCTTCTCCCTCCCTCTTAAGAATGATAATCTCATGACAGATTTCTTCAAGACCGACATGAAAGACATTAGAATCACTGCACTAACACTTGGATACCAAGTAGTGTTTCATCAAGAACATAGGAGCACGTGTGGATCAACACTAGAGGGATTCTATCCTTGGATCATCACAACACAATGAAGGTAATTTGAAATAGTCTTTTTCATATGATCAACATTCACCAACAAATAAAGTTCCTAAGCTGAAATATTTTATTTCTTAAAATATTAAATAAATTAATTATAAATTTGATCTGTAATATACTCACTCTTTGTTTCAAGAATTGATTATTAAAATAAATTTTAATATATCACCCACCAACGTACACTTTTGTTGCTCCCAGAACCATCAAGTGCAATCAGAATGATCACATCTAAATTTATAATTATTTATTTGATTGTTGATCTATGTGAAATAGTGGTTAAATTTTCATTTCATGTTATTCTTTCTTTAATACAATTTTATTTAACATGTTATTGACATATTAATAATGTTCATTTAGTGTTTCATTTTCCTAAAGTTTTAAGATAAAATGATTAATGACCATAGATTCTATCAGAAAGTGACAAATATTTGGTCGCTGAAATTGGGTTACACGATGTGTAGCCAAAGCACACACTGTGTACCCATGTGAATTATACCTGGATACCCTGAGCAGTTAATTACATGTGGTCCATTTATTGCACACTATGTGTCGACTGGGCCAACCTGGAACACAAAAATTGAAAACATGTCATGTAGCTATCTTGTACACGCAATGTAGTCCAGTTGAGTTAACACTACAAATCCCTAGGCATGTGACTTAAATACATGGAAATCGAGGTACACGACATGTCATGGGACTGTAAACACCGTGTAGTATCCCATTAAACAACATAATAAAAAATTACATTAAATTGAAAATCTAATAATTAAATCCTTATTTTATTAATTGGAAAACCAATGTGTGTTTGACAATAAAATAATAGTTTTAAAGAATATTAAATGATCAATTAATTTATTGTAATTAATATGTCATTATTGGTTCTGCCATTTATTTTCCATGAATGCGATAAATAATTGGTATGCCCAATTAATTTGGATGATCATTAAGATGAAAGGGAAATAAATAAATAAATAAATAATGAAAGTGTGTTTATCTTAAATAATAAAGAACAAAAAAAAGATGATATCCAATTACTTTTTTGTATTCATGGAATGTATGACCATTCATGAGCTTGAAAAAGTCTTGGGTATGCATTGGATGTTTTAATTTAATTTATTTCATGAGTATGAAATTATTTATTATTAAATTAAATATGATGGACTCTGTGTCATCCCTACCTCTATTATTATGTAAGACCTAAGTGTATAAGGATATTTATGTAATATTCTTTAACCAATCCTTTAGTTCTCCTTATATTCATGGGTTTAATACATACATGTAATTAATGGGGTATCAAAAGGTGTGTTGATATGATTCATGATAAAACAATTATGATTCCAACACAGATGATACACTGTAATGACCCATCCCCCAGAGCCCATTACATGGTTACCCCAATCCCACCTTTCATAGGCTAGGGGCTAGAGAACAGAACCGAATAGGAATATCCCAAAAATGGAAGGAATTTTATTTTAAACCTACACACACGCACAAAGCTCAAACTATAGAAAATAAACACAACGTAATCCACAACTATCACTGAGAAAAATACAGAGAGTAGAATACAAAATGAAAGTACAAAGGGGATAGAATACAAGCCCAGAACCAGAAAAGAAAGTACAACTACCACGACCGGTCCACTCGAGACACCACATGAAGGGTAGGTGAATGGTAGCTACCTGTAGCCATAGAAGTACACCCGTTAGTCCCATCTCACTGAGAACCACCTATTCCTAGACCACCAAGGTCTCTGTCAAAGTGTCAATCACCTGCACTGGAAACGATATGTGTAGGTGAAGCCCATGTAGCGGCGAGTAACACAATACTCATTAGGGACCCCAAACCACAATGAAAAGATCTCAAATCAAGACCACACAATAAGGACCACACGAAAAAATCCACACATCAAAGACAACTCACACCAGGTATAACATTATGTATAGAAAGTAAGATTATCAGTTGTAGAGATGATTCATCTTGTATTACTGAGGGACTCATCCCTGATGAGCCACTGAGGTCTGCTCAACTGTTGGACCACTGAGATATGCTCGGCTGCTCGACCACTCAGGTTAGCTCATCTGCTGGACCAATGAGGTTCGTTCATCTGTTGGACCACTGAGGTCCGCTCGTCTATTGGACCACTAAGTCTGATCATCTGTAGGGCCACTGAGGTCCACTCATCTATTGAACCACTTAGGTACACTTGTTTGCTGAACCACTGAGATATGATCATCTGCTGTACCACTATGGTCCACTCGTCTACTGTACCACTAAGGTATCCTCATCTTCTGAACCGCTAAGGTATGCTCGTTTGGTGGACGACTGAGGTTTTCTCATCTGCTGAACCACTAGGGTATGATCGTCTGCTGAACCACTGAGGTATGCTCGTCTAATGGATCACTATGGTCCGCTCGTCTGCTGAACCACTGAGGTATGCTCATCTGCTGTACCACGGAGGTAAGATCATCTGCTGAACCACTGAGGTACACTCTTCTACTTGATCAATGACGTATTCTCATCAAATACTTTGTGTCACAGCCTACTGTATGATTCCCACTCTCAAGTGAACCTTATTCCAAGGTAATCTATTCCTCAAGACACCAGTCATATCTCTACTATCACGTAATCTCACCTAGAGTATTCCCAAAGAACTATCATATCTCAAGGGTCCCAACACCATAGATGATGTGCAAATTAGTTGCCCGGTCTGAATGATATTTTTGTTTTAGTAAAAAGGGTCTTGTTGCGTCCGAGCCTAGTTCGGATTGGTCAGACCGACCCAAACAACCCAACTCAGGGGTACTGTATGGCCTGACCCAACCCGACCTGTTTAGGTCTAGACTGATCCGGTTTGGCCTGGACTATCCCATTGGCTAGGCCCATTGGGATTTTCTAGACCCAGCCCAGTTTGGCCATGGATCTAGCCCACCGGGTCGCTTAGAAACTCAGTTCTTATCCCACCCGATCAAACATGGTCGGACTAGTACTGCCTCGGCAGGCCACCTAGTGGACTGCTTTTCTATCTGTCCTGACCTGTAATGGAAGGCAAGTTTTCCTCCAGCCAGGCCTCTGAGCAGCCTGATTTAACCCTTTTGGCCCGACCTGCATCTGCATGCTGGATTTTCCCAACTGGGCTACATAGCGGCCCGAAACTATCCTCATCTCAGTTCATTGCTGGACTAGTTCATCCCATCACTATGCAGTGCAACCACATTTAACTTCACATCATGCAACCAGTTGAAACTGACCTCCTCCCTTCTTCATGAACGTGGTGCCACACTGGCTTGTGCCAGCGCATCCCCACAGTCACTCATGGTTGACCACCTGATGCGACACCTATTGGAAACACCCACCCTCACCGCCACGACCGTCGCTAGTCGCAGCCTTTGCTGCCTCAACGCGTGGCCTCCCACCTACCGCCAGACTTGGTGCCTGTGGATCTTGTTGTCATTGCGGCCTAGGTGCCGAGGTTGGGTGTTGCGGTCTCCTTCTGGTGCCGCGACCATGTGCCGTGGTCTCCGGCTTCTACCAATATCTCCTATGGCCTCCTACCATTGGCCGATATGCCACTACGGTCCCATCTGGACTAAAGATACTATTGTCGCTAATTTCATTATGCCACGAAGAATGGGGAGAATGAAAGATGAAGAGAGGGGAAAGATTCACACCTATGAACATCCAAAGAATGATCTGGGTCCTTGTTCATGTTGACCCGGATGCTTTATTGTTAGTATGATCATAGGGAACCAAAATAAGGACAAAAAATCACTAAGATAGATATCACCTTTATCCTGCATCATTAACCGTCCTGCATGAATGATCGATCTGCAGGTTAACTTGTTTATGAGTTAACCCACGTTCTTCATTTAAAAGAAATAATGGGGAAAAGAAATTCACCTAGAAAAGCATCAAACCCCTACCTGGAGAAGGAGATTTCTTGAGGATGATCGTTCGTCATCATCCATCGATCTCTGGTCCTGAATCCACTCTCCAAGGTTGTTGTCATCATCATTTGATTCACTGGCGTTCGTCATTGGAGAGGTTTCCTTTTTTCATTCATCAAAGGAATTCCAGGGTTCTTCATCAACACCAAATTCCCTGTTTAATTAAAGAAGGAAGATGCATGTGCTTTGTAGTATCACCACTCTACTCCATTAATGAGGTTATTTCATGAGATTCAGTGTCGCCTCGTTGTTGCACTGCAATGATAAAGATTCACTTCCTAATGAAGAAGTAAATCTAATAAAATAACATTTTAAGTTATTTTATTTTTCTTCCGAAAAGTCCAAAAATTAATTTCCCCCCCAACTCGAGCCGGTCAAGGTCAGACCCCTCTTAAGGAGAATAACTCTTTATGAACTCAATGGTGGTCTCAGATTTTTAATCCGAGTTACCTTTTGTGAGTTATGAGGATTTAAAAATAAAATAATTTCTTTTTTTTAAATTATTTAATTTAAGGTTACATAAATAAAAGTCAACTTTCACAGCTAGCCCATGCCGACCAATGTTAGGCTCTACTTAAGGAAAGAACGAACTCACGAGCTCAATGGTGGTCTCGGATTTTCAATCCGAGTTACCGATCATGAGTCATAAGTATATGAAAATAAAATAACTTTATTTAATTATTTTATTTATGGCCAAAAACTACTTTCCACTGGTGGACTGCACCGGCCAATGTTAGGCTTTTCCTAAGGAAAGAATATCCTCATGAGCTCAACAGTGGTCTCAGATTTTCAATCCGAGTCACCGTTCGTGATTTATAAGGTTTTTAAAAGTAAAATAATTTTATTTAATAATTTTATTTATGGATATGCCATTTTCGGGTTTTCTCATTGGAGACCCGTTCTGACTAAACTTATGTCTCTCCTATGGTAAAACCACTACTTTGAATGCAATAGTGCCCTTGGATTTCTGATCCAGACACCCGTTTAAGAGTTATTCCACTTTTTCAGGAAAAAATGCCCAGACATGTTATTTTAAAACTTAACATTTTTTGACGGACCATTCTGAGCACTCTGAGCCTCAGAGTCTCATTCAATCTCAGTGCCTAGTCTCTAAATAATCCCATTAAATTTTTGAAAAATTTTACATGGAATTTTGGGGTATTACATACACAGGTGGAAAAGTGGGATACTGTTACTTATTCCAAGACTGAAAAATGGAGTTATTACCTTAGGTCATTGGTTGATTTAATTTATTCTCATTAAATCAAACATTAGATAAAATAATGGTCAGTTAATTTAAATTATTTATTTGTTTATATCTATGTAATTATTTATTTTATGGATGCAAGTCCACGATCACATAAATAAATGAATTATTGTATAAATATAGAAATTAAATATATGAAATATGTGTAAATAATTTATCCAACATGGTTAATTAATTATGTAATATCCACTTAATATTAAAAAGACATGTAAAGGATAAAATATGATAAACATTATGAATAATAAAAAAAAATCCATCAATTTAATATTAAGTCAGACTGGTCCACCCATCACTTGATTAGGAATATAACTCAATAAAACTAAGTGTTTGACCAACCCTTATTGGGGAACTTACTTTTATATCGGGAGTTCTTAAGAATGTTTTTGGTAGACTTAAACATTTTACATAAAGAGGAGTAACCCTTTATAGACATGATGTAATTTAGAGAAAAGTGTTAAGGAAATCAAATTCTGGATTTCAGGATTGGGGAATCCACTCAACAGATCAAGGAGCAGCAAGACTATAATTGTAAAAAACTTGCCTACCTAAATACCTTCATGTAGCTTGACCATCCCTTTTTGGGGTTATGCTAAGGGCATATGGATACTTGAATCTATAATGTTAATGAACTTATAAATTTTGAGTTCAATGGTGAGGTCTATTGAGACATGATAAAATAGTGGGAGATTTAATAAAATAAATTAATTTATTAGTTCTCACATAATTTATAATCAAGAAAAAGTACTAATAATATACTCTTTTAATTAATGAAAAAATGGAAAGATCGTCATCCACATTATCCCGATGATCAATATTGTAGAAATAAAACCTCATAAATGGTAGTAACTTCAAAGAGTGGTCTACAAGACTTTGGGTCATTCTACACCATGAATGGAAATATTACATGCTAGAATCCTCAATGTATGATATGCCCACTAAGGAGGTAAGTGATGAATAATTCTTTGTCTATGAAAAATATGTGAGTGATGTGGTCAATTTTCAATGTTTGATGATTTCATTAATGTATAGGTAAATCATGAAGTCTCATAAAAAATGTGGATTCCTATAGAATTCTTGAGCACCTCCTTGGTATTTACCAAGAGAGAGCTAGACATGAATGATTTGAGATTTCCAAGGCACTCTTTCAGAGAAAGATTATAGATGGTGCCCTAGATGGGCCTCATATAGTCAAAATAATTGGCTATATTGATATCCTAGAGTTTATAGTGTTTAAAATCCCCAAAGCAATGGGAAAAAAATATCATTATCACATCACTACCTCAAAATTTCTCCATCATTTTGGTGAATTTTAATATGAAAAACATTGAAAAGTGTCATCTCAATCTTCTCAATTTTCTTCGTTAAACAGATAAGGATACAAATAATGAACATCCTTCCATCATTATGGTGAAAAAATGGAAAGGGAAAGAAAGGATATTTAATCCCAGATTTTATTCACACATTTCCAAGAAGAGTAAGATCAATGGGAAAGAAAGGGAAAATGATCCTATCTATTTAACATGTGGCAAGAAGGTACACTAGAAAAAAACTACACTCTACCAAAGAAGTAATTATAAGCTTTTGGTGTGTTAGTTATCGATTGAAATTTATCAATTTATATAAATTGGTTATTAGATACAACTTTTGGTTCTCACATATGTACTCAAATATAGAAACCATGTAGATTTTGAAAGAATGATCGAGGGGAAAGAGGTAGATCTACTTGCATCCAACATAGCTAAAATTGTTGTTTTAGCTATTAGGGACTAACAGATCATGTTGTTGACAAAAATTATCTTGGTTTTGAAAGGTTGTTATTATGCGACATCTATTACCAAAATAATTATTTCTGTATCCAAACAGGATACAGATGGATTTATTTTACATTTGGGAATAAATGTTTCTTCTTCCATATAGATAACATTTGTTATGGTAAGGCACATTTAAATAGCAGTCTTTATGAGTTGGATTACCTAAAACAAGTAATACAAATCGATACTGATGTTAATTCACATGAATCATATGACAACCAACTTTGGAATCACTAGTTAGGTCATGTAAATGAAAAGTTCTTGACTAAATTACATCAAGATGGATATTTAAATTATTTTGAACTAAAACCACTTAGTGTATGTCTCACACATTTACAAGGAAAAATGAACAAATACACATTTAGTGGGAAAGGTGAAAGGGCTAAAGAGATTTTTTAATTAGTTTATAACGATGTGTGTAGACCATTTACTGTTGAATCAAGAGGTGGGTACACGAACTTCATAACTTTTACTAATGATTTTAGTAGATATGGATATGTCTACTTAATGAGGTATAAGTTGGATTATTTTGATAAATTAAAAGAATAAAATAATGAATTTGAGAACCGTCTTGGTTGGAAGATTGAGAAGGTCTACTTAGAATTTGCTGGAGAATATCTTAATCATGACATAATTGATTACATACGAGATTTTGGGATCCAATCCCAACTCACACATCCTCACACACCTCATTGGAATGTTGCAAGTGAAAGGAGAAACCACACCTTATTGGATATGTTGAGATCAATGATGAGTCATACAACTCTTCCATTGTCCTTTTAGGGATACACATTATTAACAACTTATATATACTAAACAAAGTACCAAATAAATCAATAAATGGTATTTTATAAAAATATTGTAGTGGATGAAAAACTATGTTATCAAATTTACATGTTTGGGGAAGAAAAACGTTTGTTAAGGACTCTTCAGGTAATAAACATGCACCCCAAGGAACAAAGTGTAACTTTATAGGATACCCCAATGAAACAAAAGGATATTAACTATATGACCACTTAGAAAAAGGGGTTATAGTGGAAATACACACCATATTCTTTGATATAAAGAACATATCTAAAAGAGATAATGGGAGCGAGTTAGAATTCAATTAAGTTGAGGATAAAGGTATAAAATAGTTGGTACAAGAATAGATTCTAAAAATCCTCATGGAAGAGTAAACTATTCTAGAGACGCAAGTACTATGTAGGATTACAAGAGAGGTTAGAGAACTAGAATGTTATGGTTTTCTAGTCACCGAGGATGGTGACTTACTATTAGTTGAAAATAATGATCCTCTAATCCAAAAAGAAGTAGTAAGTGGCATAAATGTTTCCAAGTGGTAAGAATTATTTAATTCTAAAATGGTTTCCATGTACCAAAAACAAGCTTGGATTTTGGTAAATCATCCAGTAGATGTAAAGCTTATTGGTTGAAAAAGGGTATTTAAGAAGAAAATTGACATGGAAGGACAAGTATGTTCCTATAAGGCATGACTAGTTACAAAAGGGTTTAAATAGTGTCAAGTCATTGACTATGATGAATCCTTTACACCTTTTTCAATGATGAAATCTATTAGAATTCTACTTACCAATGTGGCATACCATGACTATGATATTTAGAAAATGGATGTCAAAACAACCTTTCTTAATGGGAACCTATAGGAATATGTCTATATGAATCAAACCAAAGAGTTTTTGATTCAAAAGGATTCTAATAAGAAATGGAAATCTCAAAAATCCATTTTTGGATTAAAGTAATAATATCAGTCACGAAACATTAATTTTGATGAATCTATAATGGAATTTGGTTTCATAAAGAATGAATGTGAGCCCTGTGTCTATAAATGGTTTATTGGAAGTGCAGTCATTTTCTTAATAGTATATTTTGATTAAATATTACTAATAGGTAACTAAATAGTAGTCTTACACTATGTTAAGATATTGTTGAATAAATGACTCTCTATGAATGACTTGGGAAAAGCAACATATAGTTTTGGGATCAAAATCCATCTTTATAGATCCAAGAGGCTACTCAGCCTAAGTCAAAGTATATGCATTGACAAGATATTGAAGAGACTAAATATGAAATAATCCAATAGGGGATTGTTTCCAACGTCACATGATATTCATATTTCTAGGAAAATGTATCCTCAAACACATGAGGAAAGAAAAAAAATGCCTTGGATTCCAAATGCATCAGTGATTGGGTTAGTCTTGTAGGATATGATATATATTATGACAGATGTTTCCTATGCATTAAGTGAGGCTGGAAGATATAAATATGATCCAGGTGACTGACATTGGAGAGAATTCAAGACTATCCTTAAGTATCTAAGGTGTACTAAGGATACATTCCTAGTCTATGGAGGAGATGCATAAGTAGTCATTAGAGGATATGAAAATTCTAGTTTCTAGACTGATCAAGATGACCTGAAGTCAAAAACAAGATACTTATTCACTTTTAATGGAGGTACTATATGCTATAAGACCTCAAAGAATTTTGTGGTCATAGATTATATAGTAGAGTCCAAGTATATTGTGGCTTTTGAGGAAGTTAAGGAAGCGGTGTGGATGCAATTTTTTATCCAAGATATTTATGTGGTACCTAGTAGTAAAGATCATATCACACTCTATTGTGATAATACTATAGTGGTGGATCTCGTAAAAGATCCATGGTCATATTAATGAAAAAATCCTATACATAGTAAGTATCATCTCTGGATGGATATTTCTCATAGTGATGAGGTTGCAGTCAACAACATTTCCATGAAAGACAACATGAAGGACCCATTTACTAAAGCCTTGACAAAGAAAAACATGATTATTATGTACGGTCTAGTGGACTGAAAGTCATAGGTAGTTTTCTATAGTCTAAGTGGGATTTTATTAGAATTGGTGTCCCTTAACCAAATAATTGTACATGGATTACATGCATATTCAATTTATGGAATACTAATTTTACATCTTATTACATATTGTTCGTTATTTCTGCATGGATTTAATATAATAATGTCGTAGAGTATTTATGACATTGATAAGGTCATATTAGTTCCCTGTAAAGATGAGAAAATTGATGTTCTATGACTATATTCTTAATATATTTTTGCAGTTGGATAATGTACTATTATGGGGAACATAGTTTTTAGACCATTATCTATGAGTGATCATAAGCAGATAAGGCTTATTCTCATGAAGTTCATGCATAATAATCTCCAAGATGGGAGATTATGAGAACATACCCACCAGTAGTAATTTCACATGTTTTGATGTCATCATATATTTTTATCTGTGAGTGTTTGTATTGGTCCTTAGACTTTAATATTATCATTAATTCATGTCATGACTAACACACTTTGATTTACTGACCAAAACATCTTCCATATGTTGGCAGGAAGTAGTGTACATTAGGTGCACCATGATTAAAATTTCATTTATGGATATGTCAAGGAAGTATTTTTCCTTTCCATCATTATGGAAGATGATATCTAAACCATCTGATTGGAATAGAACCATTGAATTAAATTTAATGGCCATGGTGTAATGAAGTGTTTATTTCAAATAGTAAAAGAAAGATATATCGAGTAAATATGTTGATGACACCATTTTGAAACATGCTTGATGAGATATTGTGACAAAAGAATTATATTACACAGTGATCACCCATACATGGTTGTCGATGTCATGACATGATGTTCTATATCTTCGGTACCTTGACCCATTTCTAGATAGTAATCCTAGACTTTAGACAATCCCACCCAATTCCAATGAGAAATAATCCTAGAGGGTCACACACTAAGTGTTTCTATTCAACTTGATTAAATTCTATTCGAGTTTAATTAGTGGAATAAATATTATTCTCATGTACAAGAATTTTTTTTATTCAATTTATATTCATCACACAAATTAAATAAATATTTATTCACTAACATGTGAATAAAAATATATATATATTAATTTTATTGAATATTTAATAAATATTTATTCTTAGATATGTGAATAAAATATTTATTTCTGAATAAAATTTTTATATGGGTGTTCAATAAATGCAAGAGGAGTTTAAATGGAACAAGACCATGTTCGGTGAAATATATTAATAAAAAACTGTTTAAATAATATTTTTTAATTCATAAGTTGGTACACACCAAAAAATAATAATATTATCATTATTATTACGATGCAGGAGGTTTATTAATGGTAATAAATGTTATTTAATGGTTGACATGAAATTAAATAATATTCTAACCTAAATACTAACTCTATAAATAAAAAAATATTTTTATTGTGTAGTGAATCCAAAATTTAGAATAGAGAACTACTGTACACAAAAAATTCTCTCTCGACTCCTCTTTATCTATGAATCTCAAGAATGAGATGAAAAAGAGATATTTATTCAAGACTGGAAAATGAGAAATCAACAATGAACAAAAAAGACACTTGAATCACTATGCTAGCATCCAAGGATCGAGTAGTGTTTCTCAGAGATCATAGGATCTAATGTGGATCACCACTAGTGGGATTTTATCCTTGGGTCCTCACAGTGCAACAAAGTTAATCAAAAAGGGCCTTTTTGGATGATCAAAATTCACCAAGAAGAAAGTTCCTAATACTAGGTATTTTATTTCTTCAAATATTAGATAAATTAATTTTAAATTTGACATCAAATATTCCCATTCTTAGTTTCGAGCAATGATTATTAGAGGAAATTTTAATATATCATCCACCAACACACACTTCTACAGAACCTAAAACCATGAATTCTAAAAAATGATAAAAGATACAATAGTCATCAAATAAACCAATAAGTATGTCAAATATTATAATACAAAAATAAATAGATAATAAGAGAATAAGGATAGGATAATTTGGATATGATCGATCCACCAAAATGACCAGACTCATGAATAAATATTTAGAAATAAAACATAATTTTAATAATAAAATGTTCATTTTGAGGATGAAAGTATATATAAACTTGATAGGAAATATAAGTGAATGAAAAATGAATGGAATAAGAGCTATTTATATTAAGCAATGAACCCATATTCCCATTATAAATTAGACCATTGGAATATAAATCTGACAGTTGGAAAAGTAACATGACCATTAGAATAGTAATATGGCCATTAAGAATAATAATCCAACCATTAGAATAGTAAAATATCCTATGTAAATGTAAAATAATATAGGTGTATTACAAAAATAAAATATGATATATTTATATCGTGGTTGAAGTAAATAATTTTTTTTCAAAATGATAAATTATGTATTGTTTTTTGTAAATTGTAAATGCTTTATTTTCAAATTTAAAATGAATATAATGATTTAAAATAAAATTAATTTTCATAAAATGTATTCATAAATAAATATTATGTTATATTATAATTATAAGATAATTTTATGAGTTCATAAGTTACTTTTCAAAGGGTCGTTACATCGATTATTATATTAAAATCAATATTTTTTGATCAAATGGAGACTATTTAAAAATCAAAATTATAGTATATAAAAAATTATTTTAATAAAAAGGATCTCATTTTTGAAATATAAACATAAAAAAAATCATAATGTGATATCTTATAGTGTATATGGTATCACTAAAAGACCAATTCTAAGTTCATTAAGGAGTCCTTCAAGGAGGTGATATTCAAGAGGTAATATTATGAAACCACATCTTTTAATTTCTTTTCTTTCTACCTTCTCCTCAACTAATTCATCTATAAAATAATAATAAATACAATATAATGTATATACTTTAATGTTATATTTCTAATGGGATATCTTCTAGATAGTCCTTTCTTCATATCCTCTTATTAAAATAAATCAAACCATTATCTGAATTTTTATAGTGAACCATCTCCGTGGATAATGAGTTTTCATTTTCCATTATCACCTTTAAAATAGTTATAAATTTTTTATTATTGTTAAATAAGGTTTCAATAAGTATATTGTATCTTATTTAATATTCTAAAAATAATATATAGACATGATATTAAATAAAATAAGACCAGATCATGATGGTTGGTAAAACCGCCTAAATGAACTAAACACACAATGATAACATTTTTACTCAATGAACCATCCCAATGTTAGTAGAAAAAATGATATATGGGGAAATTTATAATTATGGAATTGATTTAATACCATTTTATTTCACTTCTAGATTAGTATTTCCATTTTATAAGAACATACATAAGTACACACTAGTGAACCAACCACGAAACCATGAAACGAACACTCTCAGAACAATGAAATTGAACCTTATAAGTCATCTAAATGGTGATAAATGAACTTAATAAAATTATAATAAATCAAATATATGTGTAAGAAGTTTTGAAAAAGTAATAAATGAATATAATTTTATTATCTATAACATTAAGTGTAAGTAAAAAATTATTTCATACATAAGGTAAGAGACTCTTCGAAACTCCATATTTTTTTAAGTTACACACTCTCTCTCTTAAGCTGAATTTATCCCTTCATTATTCTTGTATAATTATCCTATATTCTATATATATGTTTCAAACATATATATTTATCTCAATTCATATTGCTTTTATTGGAAAATACATGTTTTAAAAAGTCTCTCTTTGTAATTCCTCTCAACAAGAAAACCTGATTTAAGGGAACTTCTATGTTTCTTACCAATTTTCATGTAAAATCCATAAAATATTTTAAGACACCCATATTTTATAGAATAAATAATTTTATCATGAAAAACAATTTTTTTTCATTTATGATTTTATGTAAATAATTATTCCTTTATCCTCTTTCAAGACTCTTTATTATTTTCACTAAAACCACACTTAAGTAGAACATTTCTAAATACACATAACCACTCCTTTTATTGTTTAAAATCTATTAGAAAATAGTTATTCAAGAACTATTATTATCCTTAATTTATTAATTTCCAAGATTTATTTAATTCCTTATTCCGTGGATACTATTATGGTACACCCTTTGGTTATGCCTTATAACATGATTATGAAACTCATTTCTTTCTATGGTAACCCTTATGTTTATTCATTATGTTTGATTCCATTATATGGAAAACATATTCATAAAAATTTTATGATGGGTGCACCAAGATAGTTCTTAATTTCATTGGTTAATGTTTTAGTCTCATGAGATGTTATTTATGTGATTAGGGGGTAAACCTAATCCATTATGGGACTTTGCCCACTATGTGATATCATCTTGAAATTTAGCCTCGACTCATGTTTATATCATGATATATGGTGCAACCAAATTCTTATATTTCCATGATCATATGATTACATGTTCTATATATCATGAATACATATGTTTATTCATGATCCATCCCATTTATGTTAACATATTATGCCTTCTAACTTATGTTTTCAGATTCGTTTATATATTTATTCCCTTATTGGGATTTTAGATCACCCCTTTTGTCTATGTATCTCTTAGGTTATCATATATAGTTATAAAAGATCATAAGGAGATATGATCTCATTATGAAGAAGAATTAAAAGCTATTTTATTTTAGTTTCATGTTTTCTAATTATGCACCTAGTCTTAAAAATACAATATGATTTTTAATCCTTGGTTTTTATTTGATGGATAACTACACATAAAATCATATAATAATACGTGTAAAAAGATTAGGTCACTATAGTTGGTATCAGAGGTCGATCTAATTATTTTTGGAGATTAGGACTAGAAAAATTTAGTAAGAACCCAAGGGATAATTCTATCACTAAATATAACCTAGATTGATACCTAGGGAATCATAAGTTAGGATAAAATTTTCATTTATAAGTTCATCCTTCTATATTCATAGTTTCATTTTTATATTCTCATTAGATAAGTATTCAATCCCCCATAATTTTCTTTTTTTCTTTTTAGTTAATGGTTAGAAATATGATAAATCGGGATAAAAACCAATGTGATAGGAAATGTGATGATTTCCACAATGAGATGTCAAACCTAATGGGAATAGAAGATCAGATTCTAATGATAATACTAGGTCAACTTTCTCAAGTTATGAATAATAACTTGAATCATGTAGACCACCCTTAATATCTTAAAAAAATCAATTTGTGGTTGAATACATTATATAAAAAAGGCATCCTATATTTTTTGGATCTTCTAATCCTCTTATTGAGGAAAAATATAATAACTCCATTGAGAATATATTCTACATCTTCCAGTGATAAAAATAAGAAAAAGTTTTAATGGAGGTCTATCATTTTGATGAGGAAGATGATCAGTGGTGCAAAATGATAAAAAACATGAAGTCTGGAGTAAAGATTTATTCAATTAAATGGGAAGGATCCAAGAAAATATTTTTTAATAAATATTTTCTTTGAACTCTTAGTCTTAAGATGGAGTAGGAGTTCCTAAAACTGAAGAAAAAGGAAGATGATTTTATCAATGCATAAGAGGAAACCATTACAAGGATTGCATAATATGCATATGAATTATTCATGAACATTAAAAGCATGGTGGATCACTTCTTTAGTGGATTAATGCTCAGTCTATGAAAATCATTTGTGATTCAAGACTTTGATAGCTTTGAGTAGATTTCCCATTTTCTTTTAAGGTTGAGATGAAGACCAGATACACTCAATGGTTTTGTGGTCTCAAAGAAAAAAAGTGTAAAATAGAATTTAACATGACAGGATCAACAGATAAATCCAATAGAGGCAAGAAAACCCAACATCATACGTGTCAAAAGCATGGGAAGAAGCATCCTAATAACTATCTAAAGGGAACCAAGATATTCTTCAAATGTAGAAAATAGGGGAATCATAATAATCATTGAAGAAGGGATATAAAGAATTCACTTAATGTTAAAAAATAAATGTTTAGATCAATACTCAGCCTGCAGTATAGTGTTTCAAGTAAACTGTGGCCTTAGGATATGGCTCTGTGTTTCTATACTATTTCCATAGTTTTAAACCATGGAAATAAGATGATTTTTTAGAAGTGTACATTAACCTTCTACAATACCTCATATAGTACCTGCACTCCTAAAGTGTTGCAGTACTCTTATAGTACCATAATATTTTTTAACCTACCTAGTTTTGAACCTGAGTCTAACGCAGGATTACATGGTGAGTTTTCCGTTTAAGAAAGCCCTTAATTATGAAGCCATCCCATTTGAGGGTTTAATGAAACATAAATGGATTAACAAGATAGATTTAATAAATCAAAATATAAAAAATCTAAAAAATGAAGAATAAGGGTCCTTGCTAGAGATGTGAAGAAGGGAAAAAATGAAAAAAATGTCAACCTATTGATTGGAAACATTAAAAGAACATAATAATAATAATAATAATAATAATAATAATAATAAAATATTTAGAGTGGTATAAATCCCACTCATTATATAATATATATATGTATAATATTATATTATATTATATATTAATGTGTGCGTTACATGATGTGTCAGTGAGGGTCAGTGTTTGGTCCTAATATGAGAATAGAAAAATGATCAATATGGGGTTAATTGAAGAATTTAGAAAATTTTAATGGTTTATTAGAGTTAAATATTAATATCTAGTGAAAAGGAATTATAGATATGCATAAGATATTTTTATAGTAGTTTAGATCAAATTAATCTTACATTTACTCTTTACTTATCTCAAATGTAGGGAGAGATAAAACCCACTAAAATGGAATCCTTGAATTTCATAGAGAATACAAAATCTTTAGAATTTTCTTTTTAATCTCTATAGGATCAAACCAAAACATTCCATTTTAACAATCGGAGGCACACCCAACTAGATTCATTTTAAAGTGAAGGAGGAACCAACCATGTCTTTATCTGAATCAAGATAGAACCAAAATCCACCTACCTTTTACCAGGTCCCTCCAAAGTGCGAGGTACCATATTTTTGAACTTGAATCATATGCATTTATCATTGGATTCTAGTGTATCATATTCTTTTCCAGCTTCTGATGTGGTTCATCAATTAGTATTACACATGGAAATTATGTCTCATGTCATGAGTATTAAGACACCCCTTGAACAATGGGAGTGTAGAGGATTCAAGTGCCTAAAATGTTTTGTTACCATTGATGCAATACCATTATTTGGGAGTTTATAGTATTAGAGGTGGATGTTTTTGATCTAATATTTAGAAAGGACTATCTAGTATAATTTAATGCCTATATTAACTGCTATACTCGAGATGTGATGTTCACATCCTCAGATTAAACTCTTCATGTATTCAAGGGGGTTGAGATATAAATATTGGTAGATAAGGAGATTTGGTCTTAGTTGATGGAACCATATTGGGTCACTTTCTAGTAATGAACTCAGGTACTATCAGTAAAACTAGAAATAGGACTCTTCCATCCATAGTGGATTGATACCAAGGTGTATTTCCAAATTAATTATTTGGATTATCACCCGAGTGGGAAATTAATTTTTCTATTAATCTACTCCCAAGAAAAAACCCTATTTCACTGCCCTCTTGTAAAATATATTTGATAGAGCGGTGAGAATTTAATTTATATCTAGAAGAGTTGGGGAATATAGGACTAATTATAACTAGAACATCATATTAGACTTTATCAGTTTTATTTAAAAAGAAAGTATATTTTTCTATATATTTATGTATTAATTATCATAAACTAAATCAATTTAAGATAAAAAATCAATATCCACTTCCTTAAATTGATGATATGTTTGATCAATTAAAGGAATTCATGTAATTCTACAAGATTTATCTATGATCAAGATTCATTAGCTTAGTTTTAGAAGAGAGTATATTCCTAAGATGGAATTCACGAGTCGATATGTCCATTATGATTATGTTTTCATACCCTTTGGTATGAAGAATGAACTTGTTGTCTTCATGTAATTCATGAACCATATCTTTCATATGTACCTTTATTAGTTTTGTGGTATTTTTTGATGATATTTTGGTTTATTCTTGTAGAAGGAATGACCACAAGTATCACTAAGAAATTTTATTAAGCACATTGTATGATCACTGACTATATGAAAAGTTATTTTTAAACATGAATTATGGATATAAGAATTATGTTTCCTCAGGAACATAATTTCTGAAGAGGGAATATTATTTTATCCTATAGAGATTGAAATAGCCATATCTTTTTATCCACCTAATAATGTTTTCCAAATAGGTAGTTTTCTTGTATTAATAGGATATTATTATTGATTTTTTTAAAACTTCTCAATACTTACTTCTCTTATGGATGCTCTAATGAAGAAGGGTGTTACATTCACATAGAATGATGACTATCAGAAATTATTTCTTTACCTTAAAGCTCCTATCACCTCTACACCCATATTAATCATTCCAAAACTAGGTTAGGGATATATGGTTTATTGTGATTTGTCTGGATCTAGTATCGATTATAATATAATATTGGAAGATTATGTTGTGACCTATGGTTTGAGGTAGTCGGAAATGCATGCGAATAATTATCTGACACATGACATGGAATTAGCTGTAGTGATTCATCCCTCAATGTATTTGAGTCAATATCTCTTTGGATAAAGTTTTATTGTCTTAATTGATCATAAAATTTTAAAATATATCATTTCTCCATGATACTTAAAATCGAGTCAATGAATATGGATGGAATATCTCAAAATGTTTGACTTAGAAATGGTCTATATACCAAGAAAATGGAGTTATGTAGTAGATGATTTGAGTTAGAAGTTATATAAGGAAGTTTTCAGGGAAGGTCATGACTAGTGACATCTGATGAGTGTCATTACTGACATGAACCTATATTGTTCCAAAAAAATGATAATGTAGTTTTTTCCTAGTTAATATTATTCCTAACTTGTGTATTTTATAAAGGAGTCTCAGATATAAAATAATTATTACACTGCCATTAGGTCAAACATAAATGGTGTAGAGACTTATAATAGTTGAAAAAAGGATGTAAATTATTTGTTATTTTTTTAAAATTGAATTGTAGTCCCTCATTCATTCCAAGAATATATTATTTTATAATATCACCATTCAAAATGGGATATTAATATAGGTATTTAGAAAATGTACAAGGCGATGAAAACTCATTTTTTGTTAGGTATGAAACACAAGATTGCAGATTTTATTATGAAGTGTCAAACCTATCATTAAGAAATTGATGAGAATCAATCACTAGTTGGTATGCTTCACTCTATGCCTATACCTGTATGGAAGTGGGAGAAGGTTTCCATGGGCTCTATCACCAATTTTCACGGAATCTTTAAAATTATGATGTTATTTTGGTGATTTTGGATCAACTCACCAAGTTGGAACACTTCCTTTCAATTAGAAAGTCTAAAATAGTAGATGATTTGACAAGGTTATATATTTGAGAAGTGGACAAGTTACATGGTGTTCTAGTTTTTGTTATTTTTTATAGAGATCCTCCGTTTACTTCTTGATTTTGGTGATCTTTGAAATAGGCTCTTGAAACTCTGTTGACCATGAGCATGACATATCATCCTCAAATGGATGGACAATCAAAATACACAATAAAAACATTGGAAGATATGCTCAGAGCATGTGTCTTGGATTTTGGGGGATAATGGGAAGATCAAATTCCATTAATGGAATTATCCAACAATAATAATTAGTATAAGACAATTCATACCGTTCAAGGCATTATATGGCAATCCTTTTAATTATCCACTATATTGGGTGGAAACATGAAATAATTAACTGATTAGACCTAGTTTAGTCCATGAGACTATGAATAAGATATAGATTATCTGAAAGAGGATATAACTAGATCAAAACTGATAAAAATCATATGCAGATAATCAACATCACTCTTTTCTTTCAATTTTATCGACAATTTCATTTTGAAAGTGTCACTAAGTCTTGGTCATTGAAGCTTGGGAAAACAAGGGAATTTAGATCCATGGTATATTGGACCATTTGAGATTATGAAACAGATTAGTGAGGTTGCATATCTATAAGCCTTACCATAGATATTCAGTTTTTTCCATAATGTCTTCCACATCTCTCAATTGAAGAATTATTATAAGGTACCCAATCATGTGATCAGTTAGAACTATCATACTCTTGAGCGAGATACAATGTTTATCTATGTACTAATATAGAATGTGGATAAAAAAAATATCAAATGGGGTGGTAATTTATGATTAATATGTATATTATGGAATCATTTTCACATCAAAGAAGAAACTTGGGAAAGAGATAAGTCTATGGTAGAGTAATGGATGAAGCTTTTCAAAGTCTCTAGAGACCTCTAGCTTTTTGAGGATGGAAATCCGAATAGCAAGGAGAATATATCACCCTTGGATTGAGGTATGACATTGTTTTATGTTTATTATTTCATGTTTGGATTCATTGGGATAAATTTTTAGAGGAGTTATGAGGTTTAAAGAGAATGGAATCTTAAATATATCTATGGGAACAATCCACATCATGAATGGATATTGACTTAATGAATGTGCTCTGGGTGGATGCCATGGATTTCATTCAGGGTGTGAATGGTTTGTAGGAATAATTGGATCATGATGCGAAATCCATGAATGACATGAATCATTTTTCTAGTTTTCTAAGATGAGGTGATGTGTTTTTAGATGTATATAATAACTTGATGATTCATAACATGAATCCCTAATTCACATCATGAATGAGGTCATGACTAGAAGTTTTATTTAGTTTATCTTACCTATGATCATCATAAAGCTTTCTTCCTTTGATCTTGAACTCCAACCCTTCCTTAGGATATTTTGAAGGATCTATTCAATTCAAAAGGTATCTCTATTAAATATACAAGCTTTGATTAACAGTAATAACAGGGTTTGTAAAGGACAAAAAAGGGAATTGTGTTCAAACAATTTAAGGTAGGCAGGTTTTCCCTCTTTCCACTTTTATTGTAATGTGAATGCTTTTCAGTTTCATAAAAATATTTTTATTCTGATTACTGGTTGGTTTTGAAATTGGGTGGTGGGTTTTGTTCCACAGCATGTTCGATAAATTAAAAAAATGGTATTCTTAAAAGAAATATGGATTTGATATATTTTCTTGGAATAATCTAGTTTTGGGTGTTGACTGGAAAGGAACATGGTTGGTGTGTGTTCATGAATTTCATTGTATGAGGCCTTGTTGAGATAAAATTGTTTTTTAGTGCTGTCTTGAAAGGAACGAGGGGTATTTTCCACCAAGAGAAGGCTTGGTTGAGGACGTATTAACGCTCATGAGTATAGGGATGTAATTTGGAATGCATGAGTGTGTGAGAGAGAGAGAGAGAGATATAGAATATGAACGATTATTCCGAATTTAATTTAATGAATTTCTAATGATTCTTGAAAAGGAAATCTCATCTTTGTCTATTTTTCTTATAGAAAACCTATTCATCAACTATGGACAAAATGGATTTTTGCAATGGGCTATTTGTTATGGGCCTATCGCTCATTGCAAATAGTCTTTTATGTGGGACTATCTGTGATGGGAAACGAATCCCATCGAACATAGTCCTAAATAAATAATTATTTGTGATGGGAAAACATTCTCATCACAAATACCTTGGGAATTATTACGCACCAAAATGCGGGAAAAGGTATTTATGATGGGTATTTACTCCCATCACAAATACCTTTTGTTATTAATGTTATTTGCGATGGGAATTTATAATCCATCATTAATAATTTATAAATTACCGGAATGGTTATTTATGGTGGGTACTATTTTCAAAAGGAATCCCATCACAAATAGCCCTGTCACTACTAATATAACCTATATATACCCAACCTGATTCTTTTCCATTCACTCTTCATGTAAAATTTTCTCTCATCTTATGCTCTCCTCTCCTCTTCATTTCTACTTTTAAAAGTTTAAATGTTTACAAAGAATCCAATTTTTATATTTTCACCTAATAAAATCTTCATTTAAAAGGTATTTATTTAAAATTTTTAATTTTTAATTAATTTATATTATTTTATATTAGAAGTTATTATTAGTAAGTAGCAGTAATTAGCATCAATTAGAAGTAAATATTATTAATTAGCAGTAATTATTTTTAATTAGAAAAATTTAATTTTAATTAACAATTTTTTTAATTAGAAGTAATTAGTTTTAGTTTTCATAAATTAATTTTAATTATCAGTAAGTAGTTGTGATTAATAGTAATTACTTATAATTGATAAATAAATGTTACTAATTATTCAAACATAGTAAAAATTTATAGATCATATTAATTTGTAATATTAATTTGTAGTAATTTTTAATAATTAGCAGTAATTAATAATAATTGACAGTGCTTTTTAAAAAATAATGCTAAATATTAATTATTTAAAACTAATTAGTAATAATAATTGGTAATCAATAAAAATTAGAGGTAAACAATAAATATAGTCGTAATTCTTAAAAATTAGTCTCAATTATTAGAAATAGTCAATAATTAGTAGAAAATAGAAGTAATTAGAAAACATTAGTGGAGAGTAGTGGTAATTAGTAAAAAATACTGGAAATAAGTGTTAATTAATGAAAAACTACTTGAAATGATTTGTAATTAATAAGAAAACTAGTAATGAGTATTATTATGTATAAAATACTAGCAATGAGTGTTATTTGGTGAAAAATACCAGAAATGAGAACTAATTAGTAAAAAATTATCGGTAATGGGTGGTAATTAGTAAACAATACAGATAATGAGCTGTATTTAGTAAAAAATACCATCAATGAGAGATATTTAGTAAAAAAATACAAGAAATAGGTAGTATTTAGTAAATCAATAACAACAATGAGTGGTATTTAGTAAAAAATACAGGTATTATGTGTTAATTAGTGAAAAATAGAAGCAAAGAGCGGTAATTAGTAAAAAATACCAACAATTAGCTTTGATTAGTAAAAAATTCCATCAATGCTCATTAATTAGTAAAAAATATTGGGAATGAGCTATATTTAGTAGATAATGTTGACAATGAGTGGTATTTAGTATAAAACACCAACAATGAGAAGTAACTAGTAAAAAATATCGATAATGAGCGTTAATTATCAAACAATATTGGAAATGAGTGGTATTTAGTAAAAAATACTAGCAATGAGTGGTATTTAGTAAAAAATATCTGTAATGTGTGATATTTAATAAAAATTCCATCAATGAGTGGTATTTCAAAAAAAATACCGGCAATGAGATCTAATTAGTAAAAAACACTAGAAATGAGCGTTATTTAGTAACAAATACCAACAATGAGCATTATTTAGTAAAAAATACCCGGCATGAGCGGTAATTAGTAAAAAATATTAGTAATGAGCATTAATTAGTAAAAAATTATTAGAATGATATGAAATTAGTAAAAAATACTAGAAATGAATGGTAATTAGTAATAAATGTTGGCAATGAGAGGTAATTAGTAAAAAATACCAGTAATGAGTGGTAATTAGTAAAAAACATCGACAATGAGTGGTAATTAGTAAAAAATCACAACAGTGAGAGGTAATTAGTAATAAATACCATCATTGAGTGGTAACTAATAAAAAATTCCAGCAATGAGGGGTATTCAGTAAAAAATACCACCAGTACGCGCTATGTTGTAAAAAATGTTGGCAATGAGTGGAAATTAGTGAAAAAATATCAACAATGAGTGGTAATTAGTAAAAAAATACTAGTAATGAGTGGTAATTAGTAAAACATATTAGCAATGGGTGGTATTTTGTAAAAAATTCCATAATTAACCACAATTAATCAAAATTAACCATATTTAACCACAATTAAACCCAGTTAACCCCAATTAACCCCAATTATACACAACTAACCATAATTGACCACAATTAGTAATAGAAATTTGATCAAGGGTCTTGAGGGAAGAATAAAGAAAATGGGATGAAGGGGATGATAGAGTGAAATAATTATGGTGCAAAAATTATTTCCATGTGGTTACCTCCATACCATTCACTCCCAGCTTCCATTAAGGGAGGCAGGGAATGGAGGGGATGAAGGCAGAGATGGAGAGAAAGATCTAGTTCCCCCGCATTTAGAAAATTTGGAAGAGAGACAGTCATGGGTAAACTCATTGGTTTACCCAAGATTGTCTCTCCTCCAAAAGGTGTGGACATAGAGGCAGTAGAATTATTTCACTCAGTCATCGTCTTCATCCACTATTTTCCATGATTCCTTTATGCCCCTAGGCTGGACTTATATTTTCTATAATGATAATCAATGGTAATTATAAAAAATTAGTGGCAATTAGAAAAAATTAGTAGTTATTTGTGGAATTAGAAACATTGAGTGGTAATTAAATAGAATTGATAATATTTACAAGTAATTTTTAATTATTTTATATGATATTTTTTTGGATAGTCTTTTCCTTATATTAGATTAATTATAAGAAATATTTTTATTTTCTATTTTTTAAAAAAAATATAGAACAAACAATTAGGAAGCAACATTTATGACAAGATCGTGATTAGATAAATCATCCTATAAATCTAAATGATTCTTGTATAAATTCTATATATATTGATGGTGCTGAATCCTTTTTATAATTTGTATCATCTGAACCAATTTTTTTAGAAGGGAAAATTATGTTTCCATGCAAGAAATGTGATCTGAGGAGATTTAAAACATCTGAAAATGTGGGGGGTCATCTATTGAATTTTTCTTTTCAAAAAGATTATGTTTTTTGATATTAACATGGTTAATGTAGTTATGTAGATGATAATATTAATTTGGTTCAAGATCAATCATAGTTTAAAACTTTAGTACATGATATTATTGGTTCTTTTTTTTAATAAAGAAAACTTAGAATGATATTGAGTTAACTTTAGAGTTAGAACCATATCGATTTTTTGAGTTGATAAATTTTGTTGAAAATGCCTTATATCCTGGTTGTAAGATAATTTTTTTTGAAGTGATTACAAAATTTATATCTATTAAATATCATAATGTAATCTTATGTAGCTATTTTTATCAGATATTTTTTTTGGATAAATCAAATTTACCTGAAAGAAATGTATTACCTACCGATTTCTATGAGAGTAAGAGGATGGTTTGTAATTTGGGTCTTTATTATTAGAATATTCATGCATTTTCAAATGAATACATCTTATATTTTATTAAAAATGAGTTATTATTTAGTTTTCCTACATGTGGAAAATCAAGGTATAATGATGCTCAATAAGGAATGTTTGGATTGGTTCCCATTAAATAGTTATCCAAATTGTGGCATTTATTTATGTCTCAAACACATTGTCATTGATGTCATAAAACAAATACAATATTTCAACTGGTAAAAGATTAAATCATCCATGTGATGGTGATTCATGGAAGCATTTTGACCATGTACATCCTTTTTTTCTTTAGAAACACATAACCTGTGATTCTGTCTTTATATTGATGGTTTCTGTCTATTTGGTCCATACAGTATTGAATACTCTTGTTGTCCCATCTTTATAACTCTGTAAAACTTACATCATTGGATGTTTATGAATAAAACATATATCGTTTAACATTTTTAATTCCAGGACATCCAAAAAACAATATAGATGTTTATCTGAATCCATTGATTGATGAGTTAAATTTATATAGAGTAATGGAATTGGTACAAATGTTGTTGTTGTGAAAAATAATTTCCCAGCATATGGCTCCTTATCTAGACAGAGTACACATGGCCCAAAATCATGTCTGTACTATATGAGTGAAAACAAAGAATTTATTCTAATCAATGGGAGAAAACCTTGTTTTTTCTAATTTCATGAAAATTTTCATCCTATTGATCATCCTTTCTAAAAGAATATAAATTGTTTCAGAGAAGGTAAAATTGAAATAAATAGACCTCACAAAATGATTTTAGTTATTTTTTTAAAATATATTATCAATTCATTACCTCTCATTACCTTTGGACCAATTATAAACTAATAAAAAACTAGATGGATTTGGGAAATATCACAATTGGATTAGATGAAATTTTTTAGGATCTCCCATATTGGTTTGATTTGTTGGTCCATTTCATATTGCATTTCGTGCATATTGAGAAGAACTATTTGGATAATATATTTTTTATAGTTTTGGACACACATGGTAAGACCAAAAATAATATAAAGGCATGATTAGATATTTCCCAAATTTATAGGTGACCGTAACTTGAGTTGTTTGAAAATGAAATATCATGGAAGTTAATGAATCCAAAAGTGGATTATACAGTTTCTAAAGAGATCAATTTATTCTTTTGTCAGTGGATTGTAGATTTGAGGCTACCAGATGGTTATATTTTCAATTTGGCTAGATGTGTTAGAAAAAATCATATTAATGGATTAAAAATTCATGATTATCATGTTATATTGGAAATACTTCTACATATTGGATTTATGGGTTTGTTGAATTCTTAAATTTGGGATGTTCCAATAAAAGTATAATATTTTTTCTGAGACATCTGTACAACAAAAATATATTATTATACAGATAGTAGACTATAAGAAGATGTTTTTTTAATTTTATGTAATCTGGAAAAAATATCTCTTTTATCTTTATTCGACTCAATGGAACATTTCATATTATATTTTCCGCATGAAGAAAAATATGGAGGTCCTATAAAGTTCTTATAGATGTATCCATATGATATATATATGCAAAAAATGAAGAAAAAAGTACAAAACAAAGCCTCACTTGAAGGGTCAATTATAAAATCTTATTTGAAAGGGGAAATATCTTTTTTTTCTACTCCCATGATTTCCAAATCGAATATCCTTCAAAACATAACTGAATGGGAAATAATAAGGGGAATTTTGATGATGCAATGAAAATTCACTTATCAATTTTTAATCATCCTGAACTTATATTTAGTGGAGTTCAAGAACGATGGATTTCAGATGATGAACATCATAGAGCGTATACTTATATTCTGCTCAACTATGATGAAATGAAACAATTTTTATACTGTCTTTTAATACCACATATTATTTTATTTTTCTTAACAAAAAAATTAATATAATTTTATTTTCATTTTATATGATGATCATACCAAGAAACGATTTCCACAAATTATAGTAGCTGCTATTGAAGAATGTCGACGACATAATTTTTCCTACCGGTTTCAAGGATTGGTAAAGTAAATTGTTTATGGTTTAACATATAAAGCACATTTATTATTTTTTATATTGTCATTTTTTTTTTCAATTTTCTAGGTATCACAACATGCTGATAAAATTAATAATAGATTGTGTGTATTGAGTAACCCACCATCCAAAATGGTTAAATATTATAATACATATGTGGTGAATGATTTTCAATTTAATACATGTGAATATGTTAAATAATAAAACAATGAATAATGGTGTTTTCTTGAGAATATCTCATCATAGAGAAAGTGAAGTTGACTTTTATGTCATACCGGAAGAAATAATTGAGCTGTATTATTTGGGATAGAATTATGTAATGATATTTATATGTCATTGGTTTGATACTCATAGAGGATTTCATGTTCATCCGTGATATTAAATCATATATATTAAATATAAAATCCTTCTTCCTCTTAATGAACATTTTTTATTATCATATAAGGAACAAAAAATATATTATGAAAATTATTATGCTGCTTCAAAAGAGTTAATTGGTTGGTGGAGCATTATAAAAATGAAATCTCTTGAAAGTCAGTTTTTGCAAAGTGAATGTGGTTCTGTTAAAGTGAAAGGAATTTAAATTTTTCAAGAGATAACTCTAAATACATATTTTTCATGAAGAGACATGAACATTGATGATGAAACTCTATAGTTATGTTTTGATGGTGGTGATGATGTCGATGATGTAATAAATTAATTTGGAATAACAAGAGATGGATAACTTGATCCTATAGATATTTATGATACTGAGGAAAAATATGAAGAGATTGACCTCATCTTATGAGAAGATGAGGATGAAGATTAAGAATGACACAATTACATATAAATTATAGGCACAATATATATATATATATATATATGTATATATCGAATTCTCATTTTTAATTATTTTCTGACAAAATTATTTTCTTATTTCAAATGGATGACAACACTTATAATGAGATATTTTGTAACCTTAAAGAAGGATATACTTCGTGGAGATGATCCTCATGATTTATCATACGAACCTTAGGTTTCTAGTGGTTCATCATCGACTCATATGGGTCATGGTCTTGAGATATTGATGATTCCTAACCCTATTCATGAGTTACATCCACATCTTGAGTTCGATCCATGCATGTAGAGGAATCTTCAGTTGTGTATTTTAGTTAATATTCATTAGTTTATTTATATACTAATTTTTTTATTATTTGTTCAGTTTTTTAACAATTTATTTCATATAAATATTAGATAGGGGAGTGATATATTGTTTAATTATTTTTATAAAGCATGGGTAACTTGGTATAATATTCCCTTTGATGTTTAGCACCTCATGTTTGATCATTAGATGGTATGTAAATAAATAAAAGTTATTTTAAAGATTATTTAACTATTAACTTGTTATTATTAATTATTTGTAGGTTTTATGGTATCCCATCAATGATAACATTTATACATCTATTCAAGAGGCCTAAGAGGTATGTATGTGTGACCCTTATCATCGGGTTTTCCACAATTTGAGGAAGAGAGCCATGTATAAAGCGGAAGTCATGGTTTTTGATTAGTCTTGATACAACCATTTACGTGATTACATATATTCTCAGGTTTGGGATGGATTGGGATCATACTATATGGGAAATAGTTTTTATAGGATATTATCATTAAGTCGCAGAACCAGGGTATGCAAGATGTGACACATAGAGCTATTATTCATACATAGTACTCACCGATGATATATGGTATGTACTTTTATTTAATAATTTTCATAACCTTAAATTTAAATTGTTTATTTTATAATCATATATGAGTTGATAATCCAGATATTACAAACTTATATGTTTATAAGAGGATGTACAATGATCCTATGACTGGAGAGATTACTGTTAGTCGAAATTATCAGATTATGGTTAATATATTTTTTAGAGTTTTAAAATAAATTGAATTTTTTAAACTATTTTAATTTCAAATTGAATTTGATGGAGTCATATGAGGCTATAACTTCTCAGAAACAGGATAAGAGTCAGGATAAGACTAAGGGTCTAACCACTAGTTCAGCAGGATTTGATGATGCAACATGGATGTATGCAGATTAGTGCCCTTTAAAGAAGGGGCGAGTTGTAGGTATCAGTTCTCGATTGATGACTAGAAATTTATATGGTACTGTTGCATTATCATCATACAAACTGAGGAGAACTCATGGAGAGTCATCATCATGAGTTGTAGAGTATTAGGAGAAGCTGTGAGCTTAGGATGAGGTTATAAAGGCCTTATGTAGAGAGTTGGAAGAGTTTCATCGAAAACCTAAGCAACAAAATGAGGTGGAGTATCAAGAATTTGAGAAACATCAATAGTAGATAATGGAGTATATATGATGCTTGACGTAGGGTATAGGGATGGAGTTCCCTCCACCACATCTTCCTCTAGATCACCCTACCCCTCCTGTGTGATATATGTATTTTTTACACATTTATTATGATAAACATTTGAATGAACATAATTTTTTTAAATATTGTCATTAATTTAGATATTTATAGTTTCATATATTTCATTTTATTTATATTATTGTGATGTTTTTTATTTTATATTTTTTAAAAAATGTTATTTATTCATTATTTTTTTATATAATTGGCATGGTTTTTATTTTTTTATTTTTTTTTAAATTTTTTTCAATTTTTCTTATTTTTTAATTTTGTTAATTTTTTTATATTATTTTAGACTCGAATGATCCCCCATCATAAATAATTATTTGTGATGGGGCATGGATCTTGTAAAAAAAGTTAACTTATAAATACTAGATGAAATATTTTTTGCAATGGGTGGGCCCCCCATCACAAATACTATTTTTTAAAATGGATCACCATAAAAAATAGTATTTGTGGAACCCTTTTCAACTATGGTTCATTTGAAAAAGAAAGAAATAGAAAATAAACCATTGCAAGTAGTAAATTTTCCAGTTATGTTCTACCTATTTGAATATTGTAAAAATTGTTAATCTTTTTTTGATATTCTTCATATCTATTTTATAATCATATGAGCTAACCTATTTCTGGTCTTAGTGGAATATGGGAGAAGTCCCTTCAGGGTATCTTAATGGTTATATTGACTCACCCCTTTCATATGCACTTTAGTGTGTATGTAGATGTTGTTTTCATTGATTTAAGAAAGGGCCCAGCTTCTTACTTCTCTAGTGGCACTCTTTAATGTCATTGTATTTGTTTTTGGAGTTGTAGTTTGGAGTGTACGTTTCATAGTCTAGAGTGGTGTCACCTTGGTGCTAGAGTATTTTAAAAATTTATAGTTTTAGTATTTATTTATTTTATTGTTCCTTTGTTACTCTCATATTGTTCACATGCTATTATTTTATTGAGTTTTATAGTTTATTCTTCATGCACCATTTAGTTGGTTGTTGATATTTTTTTCATGATAGGTTGTATTATTTAAAAAGAGAAAACCATTACACGATTTTTAGGTAATCCCTGGGTACTTATTTCAAGAATTTGGTGCCTTGGAGATTACATTTAAGGTTAGTGGAATCTCAGCGCTTTCTATGTTGGTGGTTAGGGTCATGATGTTATACATCCTGTACATACCTTTTTTTGTGGTATAACTTGACAATAAGGTCATACTTTGGAAAGAAAAACCTTAAACCACAAAGAAAGTACATAGAAAATATATAGAAAGAAGTAACTACACAAAACCAAATTTAAAATGGTGAGAGCACTACTACAAATATGGGCATTAATAGTGCTAAAAAAGGGCTTTAACAGTGCTAAAAAAGCACCGTAAAGCTTGGCACTGATAAAGGGGGGGGGTACCCTTTATCAGTGCTTACTAAGCACTAATATAGGTGTACTTTATCAGTGCTAAAAAAGCGCTGATAAATGAAAAATTTATCAGCGCTAAACACATGATGATAAAGGTAGACTTTATCAGTGCTAAAAAGCGCTGATAAAAGCACAATTTATCAGCACTTTTTTAGCGCTGATAAATTCCCTCTCTGCTGCTATGAAAAAATCTGCAGTAGCACACCCGAAGACCTACAAAAAAATCAGCATCTCAAAAACCTAGTTAAAGAAAGTATACCCATAAAAAATTAACTCATAAATCATAAGATAATTACACCAAGTATACCCATACAACAAGTATACCTGTACACCATTAACACATAATTCATAAGTTAATTAAGTACATTAAGAATTCAATTCAGAATTCAGGGGGTTGGGGGTGCTGTTCAAGGGTTTGTGGTGGCTGTCCAAGGGGGGGGGGGGTAGGTGGTGTCCGGGGGGCTTTCCAGGGGGGTGGGCTGGTGTCCAAGGTGTCGGGGGGGGGGGGGGGGGGGGCTTTATAGGGGGTGGGGGGTGTCCATAGGGGCGTGGGTGTCCATGGGGTGGATTGGTGTCCAGGGGGGTGGGGGCAGTCTAGGGGGTGGATTGGTGTCCAAGGGGGCTGTTCAAGGGTTTGTGGTGGCTGTCCAAGGGGGGGTAGGGGGTGTCCGGGGGGCTTTCCATGGGGGTGGGCTGGTGTCCAAGGTGTCAGGGGGGCTTTACAGGGGGCGGGGGGGGGGGGGGGGGTGTCCAGAGGGGCGTGGGTGTCCAGGGGGTGGATTGGTGTCCAGGGGGGCTTTCCAGGGGGTGGGCTGGTGTCCAAGGTGTCAGGGGGGCTTTAGAGGGGGGGGGGGGGTTCCAGAGGTATGGATTGGTGTCCAGGGGGGTGGGGGGAGGTCCATGGGGTGGATTGGTGTCCAAGGGGGATTTCAAGGGGGTGGGCTGGTGTCCAAGGTGTCGGGGGGGATTTACAGGGGTGGGGGGGGGGGTGTCCAGAGGAGTGGGGGGGTAGATTGGTGTCCATGGGGGATGGGGGAGGTCCAGAGGGTGGATTGGTGTCTGAGGGTACTTTCTAGGGGGTGGGCTGGTGTCCAAGGTGTCAGGGGGCTTTACAGGGGGTGGGGGGTGTCCAGAGGGGTGGGGGGTGTCCGAGGGGTGGATTGGTGTCCAGGGGGGGTGGGGGAGGTCCAGGGGGTTGGAGGGGTTGACTTTTACACGTCACCAAGGACCCTTGGATCATTCTTATAACAGATCAAGGAAATCCGACTGCGTTTGGTCAGATTTTCATAGGTCAGTTTTTGTTTTCAATTAAAATTGTGTCCATTTTAAACAAAAGAGAGACCCTTTGAGTGATAGCGGTCACACCATGCCTCATATTGAGGCGGGGTTGACTCGTACACATCACAAAGGACCTGTGGATCATTCTCCTAAAGGATCAACACAATTCAAATGCGTTTGGTCAGATTTTCATAGGTCAGTTGTTGTTTTCACTTAAAATCGTGTCAATTTTAAACAAAAGAGAGACACATTGAGTGGTACCAGCCACACCGTGCCTCGGATTGAGGCGAGGATGGATCGTACAAGTCACCAAGGACCCTTGGATCATTCTTATAAAAGAACAAGGAACTCCAAATGCGTTTGGCTGGATTTTCATAGGTTAGTTGTTGTTTTCACTTAAAATCGTGTCCATTTTAAACAAAATAGAGACCCTTTGAGTGATAGTGGTCACACCATGCCTCGGATTGATGTGGGGTTTATTTTTAAACATCACAAAGGACCCGTGGATCATTCTCCTAAATAATCAACACAATTCTAATGCATTTAGTCAGATTTCCGTAGGTCAGTTGTTGTTTTCACTTAAAATCGTGTCCATTTTAAACAAAAGAGAGACCCTTTGAGTGATAGCAGTCACATAGTGCCTTGGATTGAGGTGAGGTTGACTCTTAAATGTCACAAAGGACCCTTTGAACGTTCTAATAATGGATCAACACAATTCTAATTCGTTTGGTCGGATTTCCATAGGTCAATTGTTGTTTTCACTTAAAATCGTGTCCATTTTAAACAAAATAGAGACCATTTGAGTGTTACCGACCACACCGTGCCTCTTATTGAGGAGGGGATGACTTTTACACATCACCAAGGACCGTTGGATTGTTCTTATAAATGATCAAGGCAATCCGAATGCGTTTGGCTGGATTTTTGTAGGTCCATTGTTGTTTTCAATTAAAATTGTGTCCATTTTAACCAAGAGAGACCCTTTGAGTGATAGCGGTCACACTGTGCCTCAGATTGAGTCAGTTTTGACTCTTAAATGTCAAAAAGGACCCATGGATCATTATCCTAAAGGATTAACACAATCCTAATGCGTTTGGTTGGATTTCCGTAGGTGAGTTGTAGTTTTCACTTAAAATCGTGTCCATTTTAAACAAAAGAGAGACCCTTTGAGTGGTACCGGCCACACTGTGACTTCGATTGAGGTGGAGATGACTCATACATGTCACCAAGGACCCTTGGATTGTTCTTATAAAAGATCAAGGCAATAAGAACGTGTTTGGTCATATTTTTATAGGTCATTTGTTGTTTTCAGTTAAACTTTTGTCCATTTTAAACAAGAGAGACCCTTTGAGTGGAAGATGTCACATCGTGCCTTGGATTGAGGTGGGGTTGACTCTTACATATCACAAATGACCTGTGGATTTTTCTCCTACATGATCAACACAATCTGAATGCGTTTGGTCGGATTTCCGTAGGTCAGTTGTTGTTTTCACTTAAACTCGTGTCCATTTTAAACAAAAGAGAGACCCTTTGAGTGATAGCGGTCACACCGTGCCTCGGATTGAGGCAGGGTTGACTCTTAAACATCACAAAGGACCCGTGGATCATTATCCTAAAGGATCAACACAATAAAAATGCATTTGGTCAGATTTCAGTAGGTCAGTTGTTGTTTTCACTTAAAATCGTGTCCATTTTAAACAAAAGAGATACCCTTTGAGTGGTACCAGACACACCGTGCCTTGTATTGAGGCAAGGATGACTTTTGCATCTCACCAAGGACCCTTGGATCGTTCTTATAAAGGATCAAGGCAAACCAGATGCATTTGGTTGGATTTTTGTAGGTCAGTTGTTGTTTTCAATTAAAATTGGGTCCATTTTAAACAAGAGAGACCCTTTGAGTGATAGCGGTCACACCGTGCCTCAGATTAAGGCGATGTTGACTCTTACACATCACAAAGGACCCTTGTATCATTATCCTAAAGGATCAACACAATCCGAATGCGTTTGGTCAGATTTCCGTAGGTCAGTTGTTGTTTTCACTTAAAATCGTGTCCATTTTAAACAAAAGAGAGACCCTTTGAGTGGTACCGGCCACACCGTGCCTCGGATTGAGGCGGGGATGACTCGTACACGTCACCAAGGACCCTTGTATCGTTCTTATACAATATCACGGAAATCCTAATGCGTTTGGTCAGATTTGTGTTGGTCAGTTGTTGTTTTCAATTAAAATTGTGTCCATTTTAAACAGGAGAGACCCTTTGAGTGGTAGCGGTCACACCATGACTTAGAATGAGTCAATGTTGACTGTTACACGTCACAAAGGACCCATGGACTATTCTCCTAAACTATCAACACAATACGAATGCGTTTGGTCAAATTTCTGTAGGTCATTTGTTGTTTTCACTTAAAATCATGTCCATTTTAAACAAAATAGAGACCCTCTGAGTGGTACCGGCCACACCGTGCCTCATATTAAGGCGGGGTTGACTCTTAAACATTACCAAGGACCCTTGAATCATTCTTATAAATAATAAAGGCAATAAAAATGCGTTTGGTTATATTTTCATAGGTCAGTTGTTGTTTTAAATTAAAATTGAGTCCATTTTAAACAAGAGAGACCCTTTGAGTGATAGCAGTCACACCGTGCTGCGGATTGAGGCAGGGTTGACTCTTACACGTCACAAAGGACCCCTGTATCGTTCTCCTAAAGGATCAACACAATACAAATGCGTTTGGTTGAATTTCTGTTGGCCAGTTGTTGTTTTCACTTAAAATTGTGTCCATTTTAAACAAAATAGAGACCCTTTGAGTGGTACCAGCCACACCGTGCCTCATATTGCGGTGGAGATGACTTTGACACATCACCAAGGACCCTTGGATCGTTCTTATAAAAGATCAAGGCAATAATAATGCGTTTGGTAAGATTTTCGTAGGTCAGTTGTTGTTTTCACTTAAAATCGTGTCCATTTTAAACAAAAGAGAGACCCTTTGAGTGATAGCGATCACACCGTGCCTCGGATTGAGGCGGGGTTGACTCGTACATGTCACAAAGGACCCGTGGATTGTTCTCCTAAAGGATCAACACAATCTGAATGCATTTGTTTGGATTTACATAGGCCAGTTGTTGTTTTCACTTAAAATCGTGTCCATTTTAAACAAAAGTGAGACCCTTTGAGTGGTATCGGCCACAACCTGCCTCAGATTGAGGTAGGGATGACTCATACAAGTCACCAAGGACCCTTGGATCATTATTATAAAATATTAAGGAAATCCAAATGTGTTTGGTCAGATTTTCGTAGGCCAGTTGTTGTTTTCAATTAAAATTGTGTCCATTTTAAACAAGAGAGACCCTTTGAGTGGTAGCGGTCACACTGTGCCTCGGATTGAGGTGGGGTTGACTCTTACACATCACAAAAGTCCCTTGGATAATTCTCCTAAAGTATCAACACAATATTAATGCGTTGGTCGGATTTCCGTAGGTCAGTTGTTGTTTTCTCATAAAATCGTGTCCATTTTAAACAAAAGAGTGACCCTTTGAGTGATAGCGGTCACACCGTGTGTAGGATTAGGGTGGGGTTGACTCATACATGTCTCAAAGGACCCGTGGATTGTTCTAATAAAGTATCAACATAATTATAATGCATTTGGTCAGATTTCCGTAGGTCAATTGTTGTTTTCACTTAAAATCATGTCCATTTTAAACAAAAGAGAGACCCTTTGAGTGGTACCGGCCACACTGTGCATTAGATTGAGGTGTGGATGACTCGTACACATCACCAAGGAACCTTGGACCATTATTATAAAATATCAAGGCAATCCGAATGTGTTTGGTTGGATTTTTGTAGGTCAGTTGTTGTTTTCAATTAAAATTGTGTCCATTTTAAACAAGAGAGATCCTTTGAGTGATAGCGGTCACACCATGCCTCAGATTGAGACAGGGTTGACTCTTACAAATCTAAAAGGACCCATGGATCGTTCTCCTAAAGTATCAACATAATACGAATGCATTTGGTCAGATTTCTATAGGTCAGTTACTGTTTTCACTTAAAATCGCGTTCATTTTAAACAAAATAGAGACCCTTTGAGTAGTACCGGCCACACCGTGCCTCGGATTGAGGTGGGGATGACTCGTACATATCACCAAGGACCCTTGGATCATTATTAAGAATGATCATGGCAATAAGAATGTGTTTGGTCAGAGTTTCTTAGGTTAGTTTTTGTTTTCAATTAAAATTGTGTCCATTTTAAACAAGAGAGACCCTTTGAGAGGTAGCAGTCACATCGTGCCTTGGATTGAGTCAGGGTTGACTCTTACACATAACAAAGGACCCTTGGATCATTATACTAAAGGATCAACACAATATGAATGTGTTTGGTCAAATTTCCGTAGGTCAGTTGTTGTTTTCACTTAAAATCGTGTCCATTTTAAAAAAAATAGAGACCCTTTGAGTGGTACCGGCCACACCGTGCCCCAGATTGAGGCAGGGTTGACTCATACACGTCACCAAGGAACCTTGGATCGTTATCATAAAGGATCAAGGTAATTTAGATGCGTTTGGTTATATTTTTATAGGTCAGTTGTTGTTTTCAATTAAAATTGTGTCCATTTTAAACAAGAGAGACCCTTTGAGTGATAGCGGTCACACCGTGTCTCAAATTGAGGCATGGTTGACTATTACACGTCACAAAGGACCCGTGGATTGTTCTTCTAAAGGATCAACACAATCAGAATGCGTTTGGTCAAATTTCTGTAGGTCAGTTGTTGTTTTCACTTAAAATTGTGTCCATTTTAAACAAAATAGAGACCCTTTGAGTGGTACCGGCCACACTGTGCCTCTTAATGAGGCGGGAATGGATCATACACCTCACCAAGGACCCTTGGATCATTCTTATAAAAGATCAAGTCAATCAGAATGCGTTTGGTCAGATTTTCTTAGGTCTGTTGTTGTTTTCACTTAAAATCATGTCCATTTTAAACAAAATAGAGACCCTTTTAAGTGATAGCGGTCACACCATGCCTCATATTGAGGTGGGGTTGACTCTTACACATAAAAAAACCCATGGATCATCCTCCTAAAGGATCAACACAATCCGAATGCGTTTGTTTGGATTTCCGTAGGTCAGTTGTTGTTTTCACTTAAAATCATGTCCATTTTAAACAAAAGAGAGACCCTTTGAGCGATAGTGGTCACACCTTGACTCGTATTGAGGTAGGGTTGACTATTACACATCAAAAAGTACCCGTGTATCTTTCTCCAAAAGGATCAACATAATCTGAATGCGTTTGGTTGGATTTCCGTAGGTCAGTTGTTGTTTTCACTTAAAATCGTGTCCATTTAAAAAAAAAGAGAGACCCTTTGAGTGGTACCGGCCACACCGTGCCTCGGATTGAGGGGAGGATGACTTGTACACGTCACCAAGGACCCTTGGATCGTTATTATAAAATATCAAGGCAATCCGAATGCGTTTGGTCGGATTTCCGTAGGTCCGCTGTTGTTTTCAATTAAAATTTTGTCCATTTTAAACAAGAGAGAACCTTTGAGTAATAGCGGTCACACAGTGCCTTGGATTGAGGTTATGTTGACTTGTAAAAGTCTCAAAGGACCCGTGGATCATTTTTCTAAAGTATCAACACAATCTAAATGCATTTTGTTGGATTTTCATAGGCCAGTTGTTGTTTTTACTTAAAATCGTTTCCATTTTAAACAAAATAGAGACCCTTTGAGTGGTACCGGCCACACCCTGCCTCGGATTGAGACAGTGATGACTCTTACACGTCACCAAGGACCCTTGGATCGTTCTTATAAAATATCAAGGCAATCTGAATGCGTTTGGTCAGATTTCCGTAGGTCAGTTGTTGTTTTCACTTAAAATCGTGTCCATTTTAAACAAAAGAGAGACCCTTTGAGTGATAGCGGTCACACCATGCCTCGGATTGAGGCAGGGTTTACTCTTACATGTCAAAAAGGACCCTTTTATCATTCTCCTAAAGGATCAACACAATCCAAATGCATTTGGTCAGATTTACGTAGTTCAGTTGTTGTTTTCACTTAAAATCGTGTCCATTTTAAACAGAAGAGAGACCCTTGGAGTGGTACCAGCCACACCGTGCCTTGTATTGAGGAAGGGATGACTCGTACACATCACCAAGGAACCTTGTATCATTATTATAAAAGATCAAGGCAATCCAAAAGCGTTTGGTCGGATTTCCGTAGGTCTGCTGTTGTTTTCACTTAAAATCGTGTCCATTTTAAACAAAAGAGAGACCCTTTGAGTGATAGCGGTCACACTATGCCTCTAATTGAGGCAGGGTTGACTCATACATGTCACCAATGACCCTTGTATCTTTATCCTAAAGGATCAACACAATCAAAATGCATTTGTTCAAATTTCCATAGGTCAGTTGTTGTTTTTACTTAAAATCGTGTCCATTTTAAACAAAATAGAGACCCTTTGAGTGGTACCAGCCACACCATGCCTCAAATTGAGGAAAGGTTGACTCTTACAAATCACCAAGGACCCTTGGATCGTTCATATAAAAGATCAAGGCAATTCGTATGCATTTGGTCAGATTTTCGTAGGTCAGTTTTTGTTTTCACTTAAAATCATGTCAATTTTAAACAAAAGAGAGACCCTTTGAGTGATAGCGGTCACACCATGCCTCGGATTGAGGCTGGGTTGACTTGTACCCATAAAAAAGACCATTGGATCATTCTCCTAAAGTATCAACATAATCCAAAATCTATTAGTCAAATTTACGTAGGTTAGTTGTTGTTTTCACTTAAAATCGTGTCCATTTTAAACAAAATTGAGACCCTTTGAGTGGTACCTGCCACACCACGCCTCAGATTGAGGCAAGGATGGATCTTACATGTCACCAAGGACACTTGAATCTTTATTATAAAAGATCAAGGCAATACGAATGCGTTTGGTTGGATTTTTGTAGGTCAGTTGTTGTTTTCACTTAAAATCATGTCCATTTTAAACAAAATAGAGACACTTTGAGTGATAGTGGTCACACTATGCCTCGGATTGAGGCGGGGTTGATTCTTACATGTCAAAAAGGACCCGTAGAATTTTCTCCTAAAGGATAAACACAGTCCAAATGTGTTTGGTTGTATTTCCATAGGTCAGTTGTTGTTTTGACTTAAAATCGTGTCCATTTTAAACAAAAGAGAGACCCTTTGAGTGATAGCGGTCACACCATGCCTCGGATTGAGGAAGGGTTGACTCGAACATGTCACAAAGGACTCGTGGATCATTCTCCTAAAGGATCAACACAATCCGAATGCTTTTGGTCAAATTTCCGTAGGTTAGTTGTTGTTTTCACTTAAAATCGTGTCCATTTTAAACAAAATAGAGACCCTTTGAGTGGTACTGGCCACACCGTGCCTCAGATTGAGGTGGGGATGGCTCTTACATTTCACCAAGGACCATTTTATTGTTCTTATAAAATATCAAGGCAATCCGAATGCGTTTGGTCAGATTTTTGTAGGCCAGTTGTTGTTTTCACTTAAAATCGTGTCCATTTTAAACAAAATAGAGACCCTTTGAGTGATAGCTGTCACACCGTGCCTTGAATTGAGGCGGGGTTGACTCTTACACGTCACAAAGTACCAGTGGATCATTCTCCTAAAGGATAAGCACAATCCGAATGCGTTTGGTCAGATTTCCGTAGGTCAGTTGTTGTTTTCACTTAAAATCATGTCCATTTTAAACAAAAGAGAGTCCCTTTGAGTGATAGCGGTCACACCGTGCCTCAGATTGAGGCGAGGTTGACTCGTACACATCACAAAGGACCCATGGATCGTTCTCCTAAAGGATCAACATAAACTGAATGTGTTTGGTCAGATTTCCGTAGGTCAGTTGTTGTTTTCACTTAAATTTGTGTCCATTTTAAACAAAAGAGAGACCCTTTGAGTGGTTCAGCATTTTTTCATGTTGCTGGTGCATATTATCTGTTAAAATGGGAAAATGACTCATTGGAGAAAGGATGTTTTATTTAATAACAATTACAATTTTCCTACGAACACTTAAATACAACAATGTTTCATCTTTTGATCCTCTTAACCCCTCTCAAAAATGACCACCAATTGTACATGTCCCCAAGTCAGATCTTCATTGCATTTGTGTACAATCTGCCATCAGGTATGCAGCCCACTCATTTTTTAACACATGTATATCGTCTTGTGATTATGAGGCTTTTCGACAGTCATAGTAGTACTGAAAAATATAAAAATAAAGAATTAATAAATAACTTAAACAAACTAGTAGTTGTTTTTGAAAATACCTATTTAGGGATGCTAGTTTGCTGATGAAAAATGATCTCTTTCATACATTTAAAGACATAATAACCGCAATCATTATCGTTTGTTTGTTTTGGACACTGAAAAGAATTGATCATTAGAATAATAAGTAACTTGTGTTGAGATGTGTTTGGATAGTGAAATTTTATTATATATACCCTGATATTTATCTAGACGTAGTACTTGCTTTCCTCCCTATGCTTGGCCCCTGTCCTCATTCCTTTTTTTAGATGATAATGATACACCACCCTATCATAACAGAATCCTCATTAAAAGATAATAAAAATTATATTACTTGATGTTTATACCTAAAACGTAAGATGTAGTGTCTTACAGATTCCCAAACTCCATCATGTGTGGTTGGTTTGATGGATATCCTTGCTTTGAATCCAGAAAATAAATCTTTGGAGTATCCAAGTTCACCGCAATTAGCAACCAATGTTTCCTAAAAACACAAAAGGGAATAAGTAATAAAGTAATTGAAAATATAATTGATATTCTTTAATCGTAGAGTATTACCCCTGCATGGTTGGTATTAGGAAAAGTCTGTCATCTGTAATCTTGCTTTCAAATGTTTTCAGCAAGCCGTTCACTATTTCATCCCTTTTTGATGGCTCTATTTTTGTTAGGTGTGTTAAAGTGATATGAGGACTAACGAGTCCAAATCTTGACTCATGGAAAAATTCCTTCAACTGTTTTTCATAAATGCGTCTATTGACAATATAAAATGCATTTAGTCATAATTTTCACAGTAGATCAGCTTTTAGAAAATCAATTCATGGAAACATACCTCATATATACATTTACAACTGTGATGCCTAGCTAACCATTTTCAAGGATTTCATTTATATTTTCAGCAGCAACGAAATCTTGTCTTTCCTCTCTGTATATATTATCTTTGAAAACCACTAGAATACTATTACCATATTTTAGCTTCATATCCACATGATTCTTCAATGCTAGTAAATGTGGATAGAGAGTAGGTGGTGTTATTGTGCTTTCAGTAGCTCCTTGGGATCAGTTGGTCGATCCTTTAGATGGTTTTGAACCGATGTTTGTCACCCCCTTCCCTTTCTCCGTTTATAACAACAATCATTGGTTCAGACCATTTTTTCATTAATTGTTAAGGGTTTTACTTGAAAAAAAGGAAATAAATACATCTTTGTCCTCATGTACTCTTACAAGTTGTGACAACCATGAAATGAATGTACCAATAGTCTTTTGGACCGTATTAATATCATCGTCATCATTTGGAATAGGTAGCTCTACATTTGGCTCATGAGCTATAGTACTCATCACTTTTAGATGGTCTTTCGGAAGTGGTATATTATGCAGTATGACATCTGGGATATTGAACACTATAGCCCTTGCTACAAGGTGATAAGTGGGTGTTGACAGATATAAATCACAATCATTATCACCCTGTAGAAGATCAGTATAGAAAAATTATTAGTGTTTTTCTTGATTCACATTTCATGGGAACAATTATTAGAATATTGGTTACCACGGCTAAGATAGTTCTTTGAGGCGAATGGCTCACCTCAAAGCTGGTGGGGGGTGGGGCGGGATGTTCACGCGCTGGTTGTTCCTGAGTTGTTTCTTCCCTTTTCTTCCCACCCATAAAAGTTGCTATCAACTCTCCCTTCCATTGCAATCGTTCTTCAAGGGTTGCTATTTTTTTCACTCATTTGTTCCAATATTTCATCTGTATCATCCATTTTTTTCTTCTTCTCAAAATATACTCGGGGTGTCACCCCAAACCATGCACCTCTGACATGACCGTATTTTTCTGGCTGCTTCAAGGCCGTCAATAATAGGTCTGTATCCACTACAGGAGTAGATGATTGCTGTGATTGTCGGATATAGTAAAATAACTAATTATTTTTATGTAATATCAATTTTAAACAAATATTTTTATCGTCGTGTCATACTTACACATATTTCCCACACTTTCTGTGTGTTCTAATTTACTAACTTCCCTTCTTTGTTCACACGTGCCTCCTTCCATAGCACATGACGTGGGATGGAAGTGCATTTGGTTTTAGACACATCAATCTACATATAAACATAGAAAGATAATTATATGGTTGTTTATTGGCACCTAACAATATTACTGTAAATTTAAAATATGTACCATTTTCTTTTCTAATGAAGCGTACCCCATCCATGCTTTATGATAGGGGTATGTTGGTTTTGATGCACATTCCTTATTTTTAGTATAGAGTTTCTGTTTCATAAATGAAATATTGACAATCAAAGTGATGAATACAGGTATTCTCAAACAATGTATTATCACCCACAATGTACCTACAACTTCTCATCCCCACGACATCCAATAAATGCATCCCATGCTTCTTGGGATATCAGGTGAGCATTGACAATGGATGGGTGCGGGTTTGTTTTACCTTTAGAATCTTTCATGCGGCATCTTGTTAAAATAGTGCGAAAACCTCGATGAATCTTTCCTGCAAGCCTTAGTACATAATCCTTGTGTGAATCATCTACTATAAATGTACTCTGCAAGAGATTGAGAAGAGTAAGACATTGTTTCATTATTTTATTTTCTAGTAAATTAAAGAAATAAATTCATAATGTTACCATAATTTCTTCCCAGATCATAGCCTTCAGCCCAGACACAACATGGTGCCATGAATCTATGTCAATCGGCACACGTTACCGAGTGAAAACTCCAATGTAGCCACTAAACATAGCCTTGTTGGGATTCACATGTTGGCCTCGTGCATTCCATCTGACTTCAAATTTGATGCCTTTGCTTTTTTGCCTTAAGAATTTTGGCTAACACCATCAAACTATGATGCACCTGTGTTTTCTACGACGTCAGTCCTTCATTCCCGACCATTTCAACAATATCAACATCATCTATATATTCATATGGAATGGTATCAATGGCATGTGCTGATGGTTTTTGGACCTCAACAATAGGAGCAGCAGGAGCCGCAGCAGTAGGAGCAGCAAGAGTGCAATAGGAGGAGCAGTAGGAGCAACAACAGCAGCAACCTGAGCTGCAGGAGCAGCAGCAGCTTGAGAGACTTGTTCATCCTCAAGGTTAGGAGCACCAGAATGTGTAGAAGTCATTATCTTCAAAATTGGTTTAATAGTTAATTCAGATTACATAAATTTAGTAATGATAAGATAATAACATGAGATAACAATATCTATTTTACAAACAAAATATAACATGCTTACTGAACTCTCATTCTTTTTTTCAAAGTTTGGAGGGATTTGAAACCTCTATCGACTATCTAAATCCCTTCACTGTGGTATCCTCTAACATAAAAAACATCATCTGCATTGGGACCGCTTCAAAATGATTGAGACGTACCACTAAAAGGATCATCCTCAACTGAATTTTCATCGGAACCTTCAGTAGATTTGGAAGATAACAGAACAATCGACCACTTTCTGTTTGTGGTATCTGAAACATAAAAATCTTGTACTGCTTGTGATGCCATTATAAATGGTTCGTCTTTGTACCCTTCTTTACTAAAATCAACTTTGACAAATCCCCATTCATCTATTTTAACACCACTTTTGTTATCAATACATTTACATTGAAAAATCAGCAATTGTAATGTCATATAATCCAACTCCCATATAAGTTTGATAAAGACAAAGTATGACATATTTGCATAAATTGGATTTCTGTCCTTACTACCAGAAACATGCATCACTTCAGCCACTAGTGTAACTACACTATTTTTCATGGTACTATCTTCATCATGTTCATCTGTATAGAATGTATAACCATTAATTTCATAACCACTGTAAGATAATACATACACACTTGGTCCAGTGGCTAGCCATCTAAGTCATTCTGAAATTGAATTCTGATTTTCATCCAACTCCTTAAAAATATAGTCTTGAAACCATCCTATAAACTGGTGATTATGTGTATCTGATAACCATTTTTCATCCCTTGATGGATTCAACTACCTAATAATTTCTTTGTGAGTTTCAATATATGGAGAAACCTCCCAACTGTTATGAAAAACATAAAGATGATCCTGCTCTCGATCTGTAATACTAATTGTCACAACTTCTCTTCCAGAAATTCCCTCACCCTCAATGTGTCCAGTGTGATGAGATTTTGGGAGACCAATGCTTTCCACATCAGATAGGTATTCAGTACAAAATTCAATGGCTTCCTCAAAAATATATCTCTCCACTATACAACCCTCTGGCCGACTTCGATTTTTGACATACCCTTTAAAAATCTTCATATACCGTTCAACAGGATACATCCATCTATAGTGCATAGGACCACAAAGTCGAATCTCTCTCACCAAGTGAATCATCAAATGAACCATCATATCAAATAATGTTAGTGGGAAGAACATTTATAATTCACATAATATGATGACAATTTCTTTTTCCATAGCTAGCAATTTCCACAGGTCTAAAACTTTGCTACATATAGCTTTGAAAAAGAAACAAATTTTGGTTAACGTATGACGAACATTCTTGGAAAAAATGCAATGTAAAGCTATAGGAATTAGATCTTGTATCAAAACATGGAAATAATGTGATTTCAAACCTTTTAACTTCAAATCATTCATTGACACAATGTTCTTGATATTTTATGAGTACCCCTATGGAACCTTTACATCATTGAAGAAGTTGAAAAAATGATATCTCTCCACCCTAGAAAGAGTATAAGCAGTTGGAGGAAGAAACATTCGATTTTCACCCTTCACGGGAGCCAACTCTTCTTGTATTCCCATTTTAACCATGTCCAACCTTGCCTTAATTCCATCTTTTGTTTTACCAGGGGCATTTAGCAACATTCCAATAACACTGTCACATACATTTTTTTTCCACATGCATCACATCAAGAAAATGTCTGACGTATAAACAATTCCATTATGATAATTAAAAAATATATGATCTTTTTTTCCAACCGATTTTCATAAGGTTTTTTGAAAATGGTTGACCAAAAATAGTGTTCAGATATTTTAATTTCTCAAACAGCTGATCACCAGTTAGTGGAGACGGTGTTGCGTGTTTTTCTGAACTTCCATTGAATGATGTCATCCAAGATCAGTACTTATGCTGATGAGGTAGAAATCTATGATGTCCTAGAAACACTGATTTCGATGAATGTTTCAACCTAATTAATTCTGTATCTTCTTTTCACATGGTACACCCTTGAGTTCCTTTAATTATATATCCTGAAAAATTTCCATAAGCTGAGAAATCATTTATTGTCCCATACAACATCGCTCTCAATGTGAAGTATTTACTTTTATAAGCATCATACAACATTACACCTGAGTCCCACAATAACTTCAAATCCTAGATCAAAGGAGCCAGAGAAACATAAATATCATTACATGGTTGTTTTGGTCTTGATATAAGCATAGATAACATGATGAATTTCCACTTCATGCATAACCAGGGTGGAAAGTTATAATTTACCAACATAACAGGCCATGTACTATGAGTGCTGGTTTGAAAACCAAAAGTATTCACTCCATATGTAGATAACGCAAGATGAAGGTTTCTCGACTCTTTTCCAAATTTAGGATACTCAAGATCAATTTTCTACCATTGAGGAGAGTCAGCCGGATGGCATAATAACCCATCTTTATTTATTTTATCTGCATGCCACGACAATTGTCTTGCAGTTTCTTCACTTCCATATAGACGCCTAAACCTTGGAATGATTGGAAAGTACCATACAACTTTCGCAGGATTGGATTTATCTTTATTGTATCGAGAAGAACCACACTTTGGGAATTCTTTAAGTGATTTTTTCTCCTTGCGAAACAATACATAGTATTTCAGGCATGCATGTATTCTTTCAGAAATCATTCCCATCGAGCGTAGCATTAGTCTGGCTTTATATGTCCAGTTTGGGAGCTCATTATCTTCCGGGAGCATGTCATTCAAGAGAGAAAGTAGTTCTGTAAAACTGACATCACTACATCAATTGTATGCTTTCAATTTATACAACTTTAGTACAGCTGACAATGTTGTATACTTAGTGCAAGTAGCATACAATGACATCTTTGCACAACTCTTTAACTTCTCAAACAATTTTGGGCAATCACGGAGATCATCTTGAATTGTCTTTGTCATTTCCTCAATATGATATTCATCATCATTGACATCTGTAATCACATCCTCCATATGGTCTTCTTCATTATCCATATTTGTATTCATATCTGATGATCCATAAAATGCAGTTTTATCCCAACCAATAGCTACATTCGCTTTTTATCCATGTTTATTCCAACATTTATAACTCTGATCTATTCCGTGACATATCAAATGTTCTTACAACTCCTCTGGAGTAAGTAGTCTAGAAAAACAACAACGTAAACATGGAAAATGGATTTGAGAATGATCCTTTGCGTGATCCTTTGAAAACTTGATGAACTCTTTCACTCCATTCTCATACTATATTATTAAACGATAGCATCCATCCAATCTTTATTCATCTTCATCCTATTTGAATCTCAAATATTAGTATTTATGGTTCAAGTACACAAAACAAGACTTCCAAATACAGTAGAAGAGAACCACTTCCTTATAAAAATATTGATTAATAGAGCCTAACCATTAGTATTTATTCATCTTCATCAAATATAATTACTTTAGATTCATTATAGTTTCCTCAAATCACCCCAGACCAAACAGAAGAATAATCAAGAATGATACATCTACCACTCCTAGGTCTCTACCCTACATTCAATATAATCATGCTTAAGTACCCTTATATCCACACATACACATGTCATAAACACATAAAAAACCATATCCACATCAGAACCAAAGTACCAATATGGATTTCAATCAGGTTACTCGACTCAAGTGGTGGTGTGTAAGAAATAATAAGAAAATATAATAAGTATATATTCACACATAAATCTTAGTAACGTGTACCAATATGGTATCTTAGTATTTACATATTTCTAACATCACATACTTTCATAATAAAAAAGATGTAAGATATAGAAAAACTGACTTAAATGAACAATGTATATAAAACTCTTATATAAATTAGTTGGCATGAAAAAAAAGTTCTATAATCAATGTCATGTAATAATAAAAAAAATTATATCATATTAACATGTATCAAACCCTATGGTATGTTAGTTTCTAGTAATATGATCCTCACACAACTCAATCAGTGATCTTGGATCAATGTGTGAACACATCCCATGACTCAGGTCATCGGGACTCAAATTCCCATTGGGGAAAATTCATGTCATAGTATGTTTAAGTTAGTATTTTCATCATAAATCTAGTGCTAGGAGATTAAATCCTAACATTCTTATCCAAATTACCACTAAATACCCTGGCTTTATATACTTCAAATCAAATAATCAACCAAACATAGAAAAATCAATCATTACAAATAATTTCATTTATTACATTCAAATACCCAATTTTAGTTTTCAACATGAATTTTCATTTCAAAACCAAATCATAGGTTTTCATAAAATCTATTCCCTTTTTCAAATCATATTATATTCTAATCATTTCTTTTGAAATCAAGGCTAATTATTTTATAAAATATTCCCACTAAAATATATAGTTTCTCAAATCTTTCCATGACACAAAAAACAACTAAGAAGGGGATTTATTTCAAAAATACATGCCTCTAAAATCAAAAATAAAATCCACTTTAATTGAAATCATATTAAATTATTTTTATAATTCATATTGAATAACTCAAGAAAAATAGTTTCAATTGCGTGGAAGAAACATTGTGGAACCATCTACCTTTAATTAGTGATCAACCCAACATAACACCCATAATGGGATCTGTCAAGGAATAATGAAGGTATAGGAGTTCACGTAGTCTAACCTATAATCAAGATTCATAAAAAAAGAATAATAGATTCACTAAAAAGATGATGATCTATCACTCTATAAGGAGGATATAAGAGGAGATAGATGATTTCCAATCGATGAGAGATCCCCTTATCAGAGAGAAACCAAATGCATCCACTAGAGCTTCTATCTGAGAAGAAGGGAGTTTGGAGGAGTTAAAATGACTCTTGTAAGCCTTAAAGAATCAAGATTTCAAATGAGAATTGTGTAGGAGAAAAAAGAATATAAAATGGGGCTCATGGAATTTAAGACTATAAAAAAAGATACCACGTTGCAACCTTCCATGGACACAGTATAGAAAAGATTTAGACAACTATACTATGGTGTAAACTTCTTGTCATGAACTAGGCTAGGTTTCCATCCCACTTGACACCTGACCCAACTCGTGGGAAGGTCCAAAGGGAATTACAAATCCCCATGGGTTGTAACTAGTTCCTAGGCATTGAGTAACACCTTTGGGAATGGTTTTTTCATGTAAAAAAACATAAATATTACATAATAAGAAAACACCATATCATAACAAAATTTCACAATATAATAGACCAAAAGATAACACTCCAATAAGGTATAAGCATTTAACAATTTCAACTAAAACCAAAATAACAAAAAAAATGTAAGGGAACCAACAATACAACCAAGCCTCCATGAAAAATGAGGGTCAACATCCCCATTACACAACCAATAACAGTCACCAAAAGGGGAACTACTAGAACATATATCCACCATCACCACCAAGGGAACCTTTCCTTTAACTGGGTAAAACAAAATAAGGTCTACATAAACCTGAGGGTGTATATAAGGTGTGAGCCAACATACCTAGTTGGATGCAACAAAAATAGATTCCATGTAATGACATTATGATAAACATTAACATGTTATTTTTTAAGAAAAAGGAAGATACAATTTAAATAAAACATTCTTTGAAATAAAAGAGAAGTTAAAAATGACAAGATAATGGTAAGTATAGTATGATCACTATAGAAAATCTCTAAGGTATTAGGGTTACTAGGGTCCTAGGATCCTCTTACTCTTGGTGATCACATCTCTTAGACATGAAGGTCCTATTTGAGCCTCAAATCCCTAGCACATGAATGTTTAGTTAGTGTTGTTATGTATATCCTTATTAAGGAGACCAGTCATCAGCCTAACTAATTCACATAATATACTAGACCTAGTCTAACCACCTAGATAACTAGAATTCCATTGTGCTCAATTCCACCCCCTATATAAAATTATATCTATTTTATACAATCACACTTCCAATAATAGAGACACACATGATAGAAAACCATTTACAATAGTCAAATCATTATCAAACCCTTACACATAACAAAAAAATTAGAAAACATGTTTCCCAAAACCCAGACAATTTGTAAAACCATTTTAGAACCAAATAAATCATATTAAACACCAAAAAAATGTCAAATAATGGAACAACGTACCTATTTCTTGATATCTTCAAAAACCAGAATGAAACCACCAACTGAACTAAGGAAAGGCCCTAAGGATGCAATTAAAAACCATTACCATAAAGATTTAACCCAAATAAATGAGATTAAAGCCAACCTAGTTCTGGAAATGAGAAGAGGGCGTTGCGGGTGATGGAGGTCCGACAAACCGAAGAGGGCATTACGGGCGGCGGAGGTCCGGCAATGAGAAGCGAGGGCGGTGGAGGTCTGGCAATGCAAAATCAGCGGGCGGTAGAGGGGAGTCTCAGGGTTCCAGTACAGTGAAAGATTTAGGTCGTGATAAAACGAGGGCACTGTGTGATCAACTTTATAAAAAAATGGACTAAGGTTTTATTAGCACTAACAAAGCGCTGTTAAAGACTGCCTTTATCAGCACTAACATTTTAGCACTGATAAAGGTATCCTTTATCAGCGCTTTTTTAGCGCTGATAATGGTACTCTTTATCAGTGCTAAAAAAGTGCTGATAAATCATTCTTGTATCAACACTAAAATTTTAGTGGTGATACATAGATTCTTTATCAGTGCTTTTCTAGCACTGATAAAGGGTCGTTTTATCAGCGCTTCTTTAGCGCTGATAAAGGTTTCCCTGTATCAGCACTAGAAAAGCGCTGGTAAAGAATACCTGTATCAGCGCTAAAATTTTAGCGCTGATACAGGGTAACCTTTATCAGCGCTTTTTCTTAGCACTGATATAAGGGGGCGCTTCCCTTTACCATTTTTGTAGTAGTAGAGTTTGAATGTTGTGGTAGTCAAAATCACTTTAATAGTATAACTTCATCACATTGAAGTCCAGCCAAGGGTGTTGCAGTTTTGTTTGAAGATGTGTTCAAAATCATGACATGTAGCTCACTTTATTTTAGACTGTATAGTTCAAGTAGAGACACCGTATAATATTTTCTCCACCAACTTTATCACTAGCTTTGTCAAGATTCTTTTATAAATTTTTCAAACCACTCAAATTTTAAAATATCATCATTTGAAATTCCATATAGTTGTTTGCAGCTTTAATTTACTGGAGCAACCATAATATATGGATTTTGAAAATGAAATACATTTGAGATTATTCATTTTTTAACCTTGTAAGTTGATCCACCATTGCTGTAAAAAAATTATCATAAATGAATATGATAAAAATCATGATTTAGTAAAAACAAAATAATAATTAAAAAAAATTCTATGAAATTTTGAAAATGAAACTCAAACAATGAGTGTCAAAATTTAGCATTGAAGTAAACTGGATGAAGACTATGACCTTTACCATAATGTGGTGTTCTTTAGTAACCTCTTTTTAATTACCGCTACTACAAAATGTTCAATATATAGCACTAGCTGTTATTAGTCCATTATTTTTAAAGCTGATAAAGGTCTCGATCGTGCAACGAGTCCTACATAGAAATAGCGCAAAGGAGAGAACTTCTTTATATAACATTCATTAGTCTGCCAAGCTTAGAAGCCTGATGTGGGGATGGGATTTCATATACCCTGCACACACACATGTGGCCCCTACATGAGCCCATGCAGGCCTTGGCCCACCCTTGGCTTCCAGTGGGCCTTGGCCCACCCTTGGCTTCCAGTGGGCCTTGGCCCACCTTCATACATTCATTTGGGTCTTACACGACCCAGCCCAGCTATCTAACCAAATTCATGGCCCTGCCTTATCCATCCCCCCAGTTTTTTAAGCAAAATAATACAAGTATTAAAAATAATAAATAATAGAAATAATTAAAAAAATAAAGAATAAAAATGAATAATTTTAAAATATATTAAAACTTTTAATAAAATAATTATTAATAAATTTAATATATATATATATATATATGTATACATTATAAATATTAATAAACAGTATATATTAAATTTTGATATATAAAATGAAAAAAATTAGATAATTAAACATATAAAAATTTAAAATAAGTAAATTAAATAAATATTAAAATTTTATATTAATTAAATAATTATTAATAAAAATTGAAAAAATTAGACATACATATATATAAATTATAAATATTAATAAATAGTATATTGTAAATATAGATATATAAAATAAATTAATTTTAATAATTAAACAATTAAAAATTAAAAATGAATAAACTAAAAAATATTAAATTTATTAACTAAATAATTATTAATAAATTGAATATATATATATATATATATAAATTATAAATATTAATAAATAGGATATATTAAATATAGATATATAAAATTAATATAATGAAATTATTAAAAAAATATAAATTAAAAATGAACAAATTTAAAAAAATATAAAAACTTTTATTAGTTCAATAATTATTGACAAAAATGAATTAATTATATATAAATATATATATATTATTAATATTAATAAATATTATATTGTAAATATAGATATATAAAAATAATATATTTTAATAAATAAATAAATAAATTATAAAGCAAAAAATTCTAATAATTAAACAATAAAATTTAAAATGAATAAATTAATAAATTCTAATAATTAAAAAATAAAAAATAAAATGAATAAATATAAAGTTATTAATTTTTCTAAAGAAAAAACTATTAATAAAAATGAATATATTTAATATATGTACACATAAATTATAAATATTAATAAATAATATATATATAATATAATTACAGAAAATGAATAAAATGTAATAATTAAAAACATGTTAATTTCTTATTCATTTTTGATGATTTTTATACATAATTATCCATTAATACATTTAATATAGAAATATATAGAAATATATATATATATATATAATATTTTCTAAAATATGATTTATATAATACAAAATATTTATGCTTACATTAAATAAGTCACATATTTAGTGAAGAATGGTTTATCATTAAAAATTAGTATTAATTAAAAATATTGACTAATTGTATCGAGTAATAGACATTGATTGAATGTTGTTTGATTTTTAAATTTAACATATATCAAATACATTTTACATTGATTTTGCACAAACATATATGTAATTAATGCATTTTTATATACAACACACACTCAAATATTTAGGCAATTAATGAAATCTTATATAGAAACACACACACCTAATATTTATGTAATTTATTCAAATTTTAATATTCAATTTAGAATTTCATTTTGGAACATGATATATTTAATATATTATGTTTTTAATTGGTAAATTTTATTTATTTATTTTCAATATAATTATAGTTAGGTATTATTTTTTCACGTTTAATTTTTTTTGGAATTTAATCATTTTAAAATATTTATTTATATTTATTTACAATGAATTAATAATTTCAATATGTATTCATATTCAATTCAATATATATTCATATTTTTTTAATAATTTATATTTAATTAATAAAACTTATTCATTTTTTCAATATTTTTAAAGTGTACTCATTTTTAATTATTTAATTTCACTAATTTTTAACATTCTTGTATTTAAGATTGTATATTCATTAATAATTTTAAAAATATATTTGTAAATAAATATTTATAAATAAATATATTTATAAATGTATATTTACTATATTTATAAAATTATATATTTATAATTAAAATAAATAGATATTTTTTTAAAATTATTTATATAATTATAAATAAATAATTATATATTTAAATGATTATTTTTTTTAAAGGTAATGTCCTGGTCAACAACCAAGACGAAATTTATTAAAAATAAGCGAGAGGATTACACAAGTCTGAAAGATGGAATTTTGTTACAATCCTTAGTAAGGAGAGGGAGGAGATCATTCGAAAACTCATGAAACCACGTAATGGCCTGGTTGATCCCCTTGTTTGTGAGACCACCGGCTACCGTATTAGATTCACGATAGATATGGGTGGCAATATACCTGATCTCCAAAAGCGAGTTTAGACAGATCTTCCAACTTTCTATAAGGGGCCAAGAAAGGTGGACATCCCCATTCCAAATAGCTTAGACGATGGTGGTTGAGTCGCTTTCAATCCAGATATTGTTCCAACATTTATTTTTGGCAAAATGGATGGCATGGATGAGAGCCAGCATCTTGGCTTCAAGGGAGGAGGTTATCCCACAACTACCATAGAAACAACCATGACAGTGACTTGTGGAGTCTCTGAAGATTTCCCCACAGCCCGCAGGACCAGGATTTCCTTTGGAAGCCCCATCGACATTGAACTTGATCCAACCAGGAAGAGGGTCTTTCCAGAAGACTTCAAGAAATCGCTTTGGCTGAGGATATATGCCGTCAATATTCAGACGCCGCAGAATCATAAAGTCATCGATGTTGTTGTCACAATTAGATTTCTGGATCGAGGCTACATCCTTAATAGCAATCCGAATTCTCGTATGACCTGCAATGAGATTGGTCGAGTGATTATGGTGAATAATATCATTTCTGTAATACCAAATAATGTGTAGAAGCTCTGCCACAAAAATTAGGAAGAGGTTTTTGATTTGCGGCGAGAACTCAAGATCCACACAGTGTTTTAGCTGCGAGAGGATATTTTCATAAGGAGGCCATCTGCAATCAAAGATGTCAGTAATAAAATTCCACATAGCAAACGCCTTAGCACAAGATAAAAAGAGTTGATTGATATCTTCACGGTGTTGATGACAGAGATGACATTTGGAATAGATATGGATGCCATAGGATTGGAGACAGGTCTCCGTAGGGATACATTTGTGCACCAAGTTCCAAATAAAATTAAGTCTGGATGGTTTAATCCAAGGTTTTTTGAAGAGTTTTAACCAGGAAAAGTCCGAATCGGAGTTAGAGAAATAGTGATTGTAAATTTTTTTTGAGTCAAGGATACCATTATGGGCCGGTTCCCAAACTATAAAGTCATCATCGCTTGATAAGGGGTAGCCATCAACCACTTTCATGATTGATTCATGAGGGACTAAGGTTCTAGAGTGCATCACCTCCATTATCGTATAATTAATGCTATTAGGGGTAGTATTAGGAGGAAGCATGGAGATAAGCAGGGAGACAGTCCAGTTATCCAGCCAAAAGCGAATGGTGGAGTCCAGACTAACCAACCATCTGGAATTATTCATGATTCAGAAAAAAGAATCCCTAATAGAGGGCCAAAGGGAAGATTGGACATAGTTTAGATTTCCATTTTTAGCCTCATAAGAAATTTATTTCTAAGGAACTCAAGGGAGTCAGAGGTGTTATTGATCAGTCTCCAAGTGAGTTTGGCCTGGAGTGCCTCGTTGAACAATCTAAGATTTTTAATATCAAGTCCACCCTTCTCAAGAGGGGTGTAGCAGGTCGACCAAGGGATGGTGGCAAGTTTCCTTTCCATAATGTTACCTGTACAGATAAAGTTTCTAATATAATTATTGATTCTCCTGAGAAGACCAAGAGGCCACTTATAGATCACGAGGGAATAAAACAATTTTGAGGTAATGGTTGATTTCACAAGGAAAATCCTGCCAGCCATGGACAAGGATTTCCCTCTCCAGGAAGTAAGCTGATTAATCACTTGATCAACCACAATATTAAAGTAAACAGCTTTCGATCTGCCCCAAAAAATGGGAACCCCGAGATAAGTGAATGGGAGAGAACCCTCTTTGATGCCAATATTATCAATAATGTGGCCTTTTCGAGAGGGAGGGAAATATTTACCAAAGAAAATAAAGGATTTTTTCCAACTAATGGCTTGCCCCGAGACCTCTTCATAGTGGGATAAAGCTTTTTTATGGTTAAGGACATTCTGTTTGCTTCCATTGAGGAAATGAATTATGTCATCTGCATAAAGAAGATGGGTCGGGACAGTTAGATTTCTGGAAGCCGAGATGGGTTTCAGTTTCCCTTGGGAAACAAGAGAGGATATGAATCTACTAAGGTAGTCTTCTGTAATAGAAAAAAAGATGGCAGATAGAGGGTCCCCTTGACAAACTCCTTTAGAGCATTTAAAATAACCTTTTGGAGATCCATGGACCAGAATTGAAATAGAGGTAGAGTTGAAGAGAGATTAAATCCTATTAATGAAGACATCATTGAAGCCAAAGGCTTGAAGGACTTCGAAGATTAAAGTCCATTCAATATTGTCAAATGCCTTTCTAACATCAAGCTTAATGGCAATGTTGCCTCCTCGGGAGACTTTGTTTAAGGAGTTGGTGCATTCTGAAGCAAGGCAGATGTAGTCTTGTATGGATATACCTTTGATGAAACCGAATTGATTCCAGGAGATAATTTTGTTACAAAGGGAGGAAATCCTATTGGCAAGAAGCTTGGTAATGATTTTATAAATAGAGTTGATTAGCGCAATGGGCCTAAAGAGATGGATTTCTGAGGCATTAGGAACTTTTGGGATAAAGGTTAGAAATTGAGCATTTATACCATTAAGGAGGGATCTAGTCTTAAAAAAATGATTGACAAGTTTACAGACATCAGTGCAAACAACCTCCCAGTGATGCTGGAAAAAACCGTTATTGAATATATATATATATATATATAATTATATAAATATATATAATGATATAAATGTATAAAAATTATTTTTTTTAAAAAGTATTTGTATAATTATTAATAAATAATTATATATTTAAATAATTATTAAATTATAATAAATATTTTTAAATAATGAACAGATTAACTATATTTATATATATTTATATATTTATTATATATATATATATAATTATATATATATATATATATAATGACATAAATATATTTATAATTATAAATTTATAATAAATATATTTAAATAATGAATATATTAATATATTTATAATTATATTTCTATATATTTATTTTATATATATAATTATATAAATATATTTATAATTATAAAAAAATAATTATCAATATATTTAGAAACATATTTATAATTTTATATTTACTATATTTTTATAATTATAAATTTATAATTATAAATAAATATATATAATTTTTTTAAAAAATTATTTACATAATTGTAAATAAATAATTATATATTTAAATAATTATAAAATATATATAATGATATAAATAAATTTATAAATATATACAAATAATTATAAATATATTTAAAATAGTATTTAATTATAGTTATAATTATATATCATTTGTCATCACTTCTTTAGCGATGATAATTATATCTTTTACCAGTGCTTATTATTTTAGCACTCTTAAAAGGTATATTTATTAGTGAAATTTTGGAAGCACTAATAAAAGTTTACCAGATCCTTTTAAAATAACCCTAACTGAATAGATTTCAGTCATGCCTCTCAAGCTCTTGTGGAAGTCCACTGCTACAGTCTCTCCCCCTTGACCTTATCTCGGACACATAATGCCTTGAATATAAGGTATATTATTTTTATCCTTCTATCTCATTGCCTGTTTGTTCAAGTTCCATGGTGTTCATTAGTACAATATTTTCTTAGCTTGGTGCTCTCATGGGATTTGAGTTTAGGTTATCAACTCCTCGTTCTAGTCTTATTTATTTCACAATCCCAAATGATCAAACCCCCACCCTTCGAGTTCAATAAGCCCCCTGTAATTTGTTTGGCTTCCTTCGTTATGAATTTTAGACCTAGAATCATATCTTCCTCATCTTTTTCAGTCCTAGTGTAGTGAGTTGTAGAATCTTCACATCGATTTAGGTGATTCAATAACACTCTTTTACTTTGTGTAAATTGTGTGATTATCATGATATTTCTTTGATTAGGTAAATGGTATGAATTAACCTCAGAAATAAATAATTGGGATGATCAAATTAAAAAGGGGAAGTGAATCATATGAATGTATATATTTTTTCTATATAACTTTATGTGATAAATGGTTGTTGTTGTTATACAACTGTGAATCTTCATTACTAATATGAAATATGATTTTTCTACTTTGATTATTTTCTAAGATCATCTTACACAAAATTTTAAATATTTAATGCTGGTAATGAAATTACTATGTAAAAATTTTGACTATGGAAAGGGTGTTTATGATGACCCATAATGGATTGTATTCAAAGAATTTTTTAATGGTGACTATTTATTATGTTATGTTTTCACTTTTTCTACGGTTCTCTACCATTGTTATATTTCAATTATTTTTATTTGTGTGTGTGTATTTGGGAATTTTTGCGGCTTGATTGGGAGTTGGATGCTTAATTTTTTTATAATAGTTTTCTTTAAGAATTATGTGTATTTTGTGAGTAATAGTTAGTGTTACATAGAAACTTAAAAGGTTACACTTTTTTTATTTTTTTAAAAGGTATGTTTTCATGTTTTACAATTAGATGTGATTAAAATTTGGTGGTATGTTTTATATATATTTGATTAAATGATGGAAGAGTTTTCTTTAGTGATTTTGAATATTTGAAATGGGTTTAGTCTCCTTCATGATTTAGTACAATGATTTATTTTATTGTTAGAATGTGATTTAATTTTGTTTTTTGGTTACATAAAAATCCTATAGATTTTATTTGATGAGTTTCCCTCTCTGGTTATCTATAATTTATGGCTTCGACTATTCATGTTTTTTATGATTCTTCATACTAGTTTTAATTGAATGAAACATTATATGGTTTCAAATTTTATTTTGGAAATAAATGATAATTTTAAAAAGATGTTAAATAAAAGAGGATTTTAAATGTATATTTATAATAAATGTTCCAAAGGCTCATTTAGTACTTTAAAAAGGGATTTAGAAATTATATCATATTTAAAATTTTTTCAAATAGAGAATTATCAAAAATTTAAATTTAAATTTGTATTTATTACATTCATGTATATATCTAAATTTTATGATTTCCATTTATAGTGATGGTAACATGAACTTTCCCACTCCTTTAAAGATATACTCAGACTGTCAAATGAAACACCGCCCATCCCACCACATATAAAGTGAAGAAATGAATAAACATCAACTCCTCCTTCCACACCCCAACCCGGAAATGATCTTTTATTTTAATTATTTTATTTATCCTTGTAATTATTTTGTTATTAATTTGAGAAGGATTGAGTTACAGTTGTTATAGGGTAGAAATTTTCAATTTTTGAAGGCCCTTTTGGTGTTGCACGATTGGTCAGCATGGTTAAGGAAACTGTACAGTATTTGTGCGATTGGGCTCTGCCACTTGATAATGCCATTAAAAAAAATTATACACTGTTTTATAAATCATGTGGCCTTCTCCAGACACTCATGCAGGGATGAACGAACTTGGTTGTGTCCCTCACATAGTTGGCGCACAATTTAGAAAAACATATGGCCAAACTATGTGGGTTGCCCATGTTTTAAAATTATTTGGGTTTTTATTTATTTTCCTTTTTTTCTTATTTATTTTCTCTCTCCTTTTCCTCACCTTTTCTCCCCAATGCATCATGTGACCCCCTCATCCCTCTCCTCTCCAGCCTCACGCCTCCCTCCCTCCCGAAACTCGTTTTCTTTGGCGAAACCACCGGATTTCCACCGGTTTTTTTGTCAGCTCATCAAGGTAAGCCCTCCTGTTATCTCTTTCTCCCACCATGGACCGATTTTATCCTCCCCATCACCCCTCCTTGGTTTTGATAAACCCTAGAGTTCTATGGTGGCCATTTTTTTGATAATTTTCTTCATTTCTAGGGATCATAATGGGTCTCTTGGGTCTCTTTCCTTCGTGTTTCGACACCCACTGCCGAAGGTAAAGAGGATTCGGTCCATTTCAACTCATCGGTTGCTGGTTTAAGTGAGTTTTCTCTTTCTTACCTATTTAATTTTGTTAATTGAAGCCTTTGGTGGTTATTAGACTCATTTTTATGATTGTAGTATGTTTTAATCATCACGGTGTGGGTTCGAGTCATCGGTAGCGAAGACCTACATGTATATACAAGGGTAAGCATGTATATATATATGTATCCTCTTCATACATATTCCCTCATGGAAAGGGGAATATATAAATTGGGTCAAAGGGTATATATATATGTGTGTGTGTGTGTGTGTGTGAAAATGTATATGCATGTAAGGTGAAGCAGTCTTGGGATACCCTCATCAAAATCTATGTGTTTTGTGGTTGACTCCCTTTGCACATCTCCTTTTAATTTATAATTACACTGTTTTCATGATTTTATCACTTTCTTTAGTATTTAAATATCGATGTATCTTTTTTAGAATAAATGTTTTATGTGAAATGAGGTGATTTATACTTGGTTTTAATTTTTTGAAATGGTTAGAATTGGCTTTTCACATCAATTGCTTGGCGAAATTCTTGATTGTCTCTTATAAACATGTTTTGGAAGTGAAGTGATGTTTTTGGGTTTCATAAATGGTTGCCTAAGGGGAATTTGGTTTTGAAAATGGACTGTGAAAATTTATTTATAAAAAATTTTTATATTTGAAAGTATTTTATGGCCTGATTGGAACTTTTGAATTGGTTTTATTGAAAACCCCTTATTGGATTAAGTCAATTTTCTTATTGGTTAGTAAATAGGTGGGAATTTCCTCAGTTTGGGACTCCACTTGTGTGATAATTGTTTTAAGGAAAGTTAATAATCCATAAGGAGGCTGGGGCAGTGTCAGTTGTGTGACTTATATGATAGCATGTATGTATGAATTTTTTCTTGGTTTGTTCAGCACACCCCTTTGTGAACATGACATGGGAACCTAGCATAGATATGAAGATTTTTTAGAATGATTTTTGCACTAGTTTAGTTTATGAACTATCTAGTGGACCATAACATGGGGATATTTTGTTATTATTACTATGGAATTGGGCCCCTCGGCCAGTCTAGGTAGGGAGAAGATCAGCAATTTGGGTGTTATGATGTCATTAGGTAGGGCATACCTTTGGGAAGAGTCACTTTAATAGTATGTTCTGGATTTTCTCTGAGTTCTTAGGAATTCCCGTTCTTTTATCCAACACTAGTACCGTTATACCATTTCCCTCATTATGTGATCAAAGTCTCTACTCATTGTTCACGGTGCTTTTTTTGGTAAGTATTGAATGTGCATTTTTTCTTAAAAATGTTTCAAGAAAGGTTCTTTAAAAGAATGAATGTTCCCCCCCCCTTTGCATGAAAATGGGAATTCCCCATTTTTTTCTTTCCCTATTTCCCGAAGAACATGATTATGATTTGTGAAATGTGGATTGTTTTACAATTATGTGGGTAGTGAATTGTGATTTGTTTACTTTAAAATGAACACGAGTAAAAACATATGCTTTATATATTGTAATTCAAACTTATAAATTATGATTCATTTATTTAAAGGAAATGCATTTGGGAATATAATACTTGGGCGTGCCTACTCAATTTAAATAGTCATACCTATAGTTTTATATTCTATTTTTTTCTTCGGGGTCTACCACTTACTCGGTTTCAGTTACCGTAGTGCCTTGTTGGTTTAAAGTTGGTGGTGACCCGTAGGATCACATGGAGGTATGTGTAGTTTTATTTTCTTTTCACCCCTAGATTTTATTTTTTATTTTTTAGTATATATTTTTTTGTCTTTAGTTTATGAGACAAATAATTCCCACCTATTTAATTTTAATACCAGACACTATTTTCCAGTTTGGGAGGATTTGGAATGCCTCTCAAGCCTTACTATGTATTGACTTGGGTGATCGGTTCAGGGTTGACCCAGGTTGGTTCGTGAAAAAATGGTATCAGAGAAGGTTTTTCCCATGTATTTTGGGGTTGTTTTATAGTTTAGATTTAGGATTTTCAGATTCCAAGTAGTCAATTGCGGGTAGGTTCTTGATCACCACCTATTCAGAATGTCACTTGAATTACCAGGGTGGCCTAGGATGGTTTTTCCTAGAATTATGTGCTTGGATTTCAGTTGTTTTAGAGGCCTTTATTCTTGTTTGGGTGTTTTTCGTTAGTCTTGAGATTTGGTGGTCATTTTAGAGGGGTTCATTGTTTCTGTGCATGGCCTGGCAAGCCATGTGGAGACCATGCAATTTCCTATAATGACTTTTGATGTGCTCACTATATTGATTCATGGTCTACCAAATCATCTGACTAATATGGGTGTACCAGTTATTCATTTGAGAATTTGGAATCTTGATTTGTTGAGTGAATTGGTTTATTTGGGATGTTCTTAGTGTGGGTTTTAGTTGGTTTTAGGGTGTTTTTCTAAGGACTTAAAATTGGTGATCAGTCTATTAAAATTGTATTTCCCAAATTAAAATCATGGTTTGTTTGAAGATGAAATGAGTTATTTTGAAAATGGATGTACTTTTGGGAATTGTTTGGGGATCTTTGAAAGATTTTATAAAGGGTAAATTGGAAATGGATTTGGAAAATGTTTTGGGGTTTTTGAAAGTTTTGATAAATGTGAAATGGATGCTTCTTAGAAATTATAATTTGGAAATGATTTTTTTAACCTTTGGTATTCTTATGGATGATCACATATATAGATAGTGGATGTAGAGCTGGTATGCATGGGTTGGTGGTGAGTAGGAATGGGAATGTATATACATGTGAGGCATCATGGAATACTGATGGTGGGTGTTTGGTTTATATGTCTTCTTTATTTTCTAAAATCATGTTTTGATAAGTGGGTGTGTTGAACTAATTTTTTTCCAAATTTACTTGAAATGGAAAGTGGATTTCGAAATAAATTTTGATGTTGAAATGATTCTGCAGTGGAAAATGGTTTGAGTTCGAAATGAAATTGGTGATTTCATAAGGGGCATTTTGGTTTTATTATGTGGTTCTTGTTTTTTAAATTGGTATTATTAGGTTGAAATTATGTTCGAGTTGAGTTTTGATTTATGATTGGATGCGGTGGTTTGTTTTAGGATTCACTTCGAGTTGGTTTTGTGTTTCTCATTTAGAGTATGCCACCTAGAAACATCCAATGGGATCTGAATAATATTTTTCGGTTGATGGTTTTTCCTAGACTCTGAAAAGAGTGTTGGGGTAAAGACCTATTTGCATGCTGCTTTTCCCCCTATAGTGACTGAGGTTTGTTAGTGGAAATGGATTAGAACGAGGAAGTTAAAAGTGTTTTTAGGAACTCTAAAAGTGGTGAGGGTTCAAGCTATTTTGAGTTTGTTTAGAGGTTTGACTTTGAACTGGTGGAGGGTTGTCATCCTAGCATTGTTTAATGTTGGGGTGTCATGGATAATGATTAATACCACTTTCATATAGTGATTTGAGCTTGAGGAGGTAATGGTGAGGATAATGGTGGGGCTCATGAGCGTTCATAGGAAGGTAAGTTGATAATGAAGGCTTATGCTGACCAGATTAAGGAGCAGTTTTTCTTTTATATTGAGGTAGCATCAAGAAATAAGTTGGGGAAGTTGGTGGATGAAGCATTTTTAGTTGAGTTGGTTTCTGGTGAGGATCGTGGGTAGTTTCCAATCCGGTTTCTTTTGGTTCCGGTGAAAGGTTCCCCATTGGGTGAGGAGTGCGAGCTGAAGGAACCAGTTCCTAGGATGTCTCCCTCGTTACTCCCTATTTCTTAATCTAAGGACCACATGCTTGTTGATTATAATGTGGTCGTATTTGCACTCTAAGACAGTTTTCCATAATCGTTTGAAGGATCATTGAGGGCATGGTTTTGGAAAAGTTCTGTAAGCTATGTTTCCATAGGATGGAACCTTGGATGGAGGTTTTTAGTTCCTGACTGTGGTGCAACAGATGCTTCAAGACATCAGGAATCCAGCCATAGGTCCTAGAGTGAATATATTCATGTAGAAGGGTAGTCACTAGGTGTGGGAAAATAAAAATCTAATATATTGTCTCTGACATCGGAGTGGACGCCAGTTGAATTTTCATTTCCCATGGTTGTTTGTTTTGGGAATATTTCTTTAAAGGTCCTATCTTTCCTGAAGTTTTCATATCTGTGTATCATGGGATATAAAATCTTAAGTCTCTAGTCTTAATTTTAAATGGTTTGGGGTTTTGGATGTTACCCATTGGAGATGCTCGTGTCCTGAGGAATTAATGAGATAGAAATAAGTGTTCATTTCAGGTTCAATCTACTGGGACCCCCTCTTGTTTTGGGAGTCCATATGTACTAATAGGTTTGTGATAGAAGGTTTGACCAACATGTGTTAGCTTGTTCTTAAAATGTTGGGGATACCCATCATTAGTCTCACTTGTGTCAGAATTTGGGTTTGGTTTTGTGAGTGGTTTTGATCTGGAAGGGTCAATGTTAGCCAGAATCCTATTGGTGGGGAGACCATCATGAGATGAACCCAAGGGAAACTTGGTTTTCAAAGAGTTCTGAATGGGGAAATCCATCATTTCTATTCCACTTGACCCCGATCATGGAAATTTTTTAACCATATAATGGGTGTCAAGATGAATTTTTGTGGAAGTTCCACTGATCTTTACCAATTTATAAGTTAGGGGTCGGGGTGTTTTATGTTGTGGTTTTGTTTGGAGATGGAGGTTCCTCTCTATTGGTTCTCACGTTAAGTGGTTCAGGTCTTGGAATCGAATTGACTATTCCTTTGGTTATAAATTGTGTTTTTGGATCTCATTAATTAAATGGTCAAGGTATTATTTTCTGAATCCTTCCATTTTTGATCCATGTTTTGATCAAATGAGTCTTTTGGGACTTTCTGGGGGCAGAATGTGTCATGGTGGGGGAGAATTGTCACACCTTAACTGGACACTGCATTTTTATATTAATTATTTTATTCATCCTTGGTATTATTTTATTATGTGTTTGAGTGGGCTTATGTTCTGAGGGGTAGTGAGTGGAAAGAATCAATTTCTAAAGGAATTTTTGGTGTCGCATGGTTGGACCACACCATTAGGAAAACTATGTGGTGCCCATGAAACTGGCCTCTATCACTTGAAAAATCCATTCATAACGACTTTTACATAGTTTTCTAAACCATTATTCCTTCTCCAGGTACCTGTGTGGGGATGCGTGGCCAAGGAAGTGGCCCACACATGGTTGGTGCACGGTTTGGAAAACCGTGTGGCCAAACAGTGTGGGTTGCTTGAGATTTAATTTTTTTTGGGTTTTTATTTTATTTTTCCTTATTTTTTTATTTATTTTTCACTCATTTCCACCCCTTTCTCCCATGTGCATCACATAACCCCCTACCCCCCTCCTCTCCAGCTGTGCACCTCCCTCTCTCTTGGCCCTCGTTTTCTCTAGTGAAACCAACTGGTTTCCTCTGATTTTGTGGTCATCTCATTAAGTTAAGCCCTCTTATTCTCTCCTTTTCCCTCCTTGGACTTATTTTCTCCTCCCCATTTCCCTTACATGGTTTTCTAGACCATAGGGTTCCACTATGGCCTATTTTGACACTTTCTTTCATTGTTAGGGATCACAATAGGTCTCTTGAGTATCCTTCCTTTGTGTTTCGACACCTATTACTGAAGGCAAAGAAGATTCAGTCAATTTCACCCCATTAGTCATTAGTTGAGGTGGGGTTTCTCTTTCTACTTTATTTAATATAGTTTTAATTGGAACCTTTAGTGGTTATTAGACTCTTTTTTATAGTTTTAGCATGTTTTAGTCATCACGGTCTGGGTTCGAGTTGTCGGAAACAAAGTCATACATGTATATATATCGGTAAGAATGTATATATAAGTATCCTCCTCATACATATTCCCTCATGGAAAGGGGAATATTTATTTTGGGTCAGGGGGTATATATATATGTGTGAAAATGTATATGTGTGTAAGGTGAAGCGGTCTTGGGTTGCACTTGTCAAAATCTATGTGTTTTGAGGTAGGATCCCTTTGCATTTCTCCTTTAAATGTAAGATTACATTATTTTCTTAATTTTCAAACCTTAATTAATATTTAAATAGTGATGTATCATTTTTAAAATAATTAGTATATGTGAAATGAGGTGATTTCTAATTTATTTTAATTGTTTGAAATGGTTATAATGGGTTTTGTAGATCACGCGCTTGACAAAATGTGTGGTTAGATCTTATAAACATGTTTTGCAAGTGAAGTGATGTTTTTTGGTTTCTTAAATTGATTAATAAGTGGATTTTGGTTTTGAAAATGGGTTTTTCATTGTTATTTATGAAAAGGTTTGTTATGTGAAAGTATTGTGAGGCCCTATTGGCACTTTTGAAGCAATTTTATTGGAAACACTTCTTAGATTAAGTCCCTTGCCTTATTGGTTGACAAAGAGGTGGGAATGTATTTATTTTGGCACTCCACTCATGTGACAATTGTTTTACCGAAAGGTACTAATCCTTGAGGAGGCCAAGGTGGTGTCGTTTGTGTGACTTATATGATATCATTTATGTAGGACTTCTTTCTTGGATTGTTCAGCACACCCCTTTGTGATCATGACTTGGGAACTTAGCATAGATACGAGGATTTATAAGAATGATTTCTAAACTAGTTTAGTTTACACATTAGCTAGTGGACCACAATAGAGGGATAATTTGTTATTATTTCTATGTGATCGGTCAACTATGTCAGGTTAGGTAGGGTGAAAATCAAGTATTTGGGCTTTTTGATGTCATCAGGTAGGGAATGTCTTCAGGATAAGTCACATGTATAATATATTCTAGATTTCCTATGACTTCCTAGGTATTCCAATGTTTTGATCTAGCACTAGAACCGTTATCCCATTACCTTGTTGTGTGATCATAGTCTCTAAACCTAGTTTATGGAGTTTTCATGGTAAATATAGAATATGTGGTATTTCAAAAAAATATTTCAGGAAAGGTGATTTGAAAGAATGAATGTTTCCCCATTTTTCCTTTGCATGAAAAAGGACATTTCCCATTTGTTTTCCTTTCCCTATTTCCATAAGAACATTATTCTCCTTTGTGAAAGGTAGATTTTTTTAAAATTATGAGGGCATTGGATTGTGATTTGTTTACTTTAAAATGAACATGAGTGAAAAAATGTGCTTTATATATTTTATTTCAAACTTGAAATTAATGATTATTTTGTTTAAAGGAAATGAATTTGGGAATAGACTACTTAGGAACGCCTACTGAGTTTAAATACTCATTCCTATAGTTCTATCTTTGTTTTCATATTTGGGTGCTTCTTCAAACTTAGTTTCGGTTTCTGTACTGCATCGTTGGTTTGATGTCAGTGGTGACCCATAGGGTCATATGGAGGCATTTACGCTTTTATTTTCTTTCTACCCCTAGATTTTGTTTTTATTGTTCAATTTATATTATTATTTTTTCTTTAGTTCATGGGCCACATCATTCCCACATATTTAATTTTGATGCTTGAAACTAGTTTTCAGCTAAGGAGGATCGAGAACACATCTCAGGCCTTATCGATGGTCGACTCAGGTTACAGGTTCAGGGTTGACCTGGGTTTGTTTGTGAGACCTCCCATTTTTTGACTCCCACCATGAAAGGTTATAGAAAATGTCCTAGAATTACAACTATTTTTTTTAATGGGAATCTAAGCCCTTCTAAAATATGGTCCTTAGGCTAAAGGACTTTTTCTTTTCATGGAGTAATTGAAGGATTAGTATGAATGATGAAACTATAATGGATATCGCAACATGAGTGTGTGTATGAACACCCAGATGAGACATCTCAAGGTCACAAAAATCAAGGATCCCCTTATTAGAATTATACTAATGCTTATTTTTTCATCATTAGGAAACCAAATAAGAAATTTTTTCTGATGCATTGCCAACTCCCAGCCCGATGAAATTTTGATTTAAGAATATAACCATTACTCTCATAAACTTATTCTCCAAAATAATTATTATTTCATTCTATTTCTTGAGAATCATCCCCCATCTCTTCTAAGCATTCACCCATTTTTTTCATGAACTAATCTGAGTAGTATTCATCACATACTAGGTACATGTGATCATTTTGGGTGAATTCAAAGGGTAACACCTACTACAAGTGGAGTAATACTTTTCTTAAATCAAATTACCCATTTCCTTCAAATCATACTGAAATTATTTTAAATAATAAAATGTTGTGATACCCTTATTAAAATTATATATAAATTCCACCTTTAATTAGGAATATCTTATGTGTATTTATTTAATTTTAGTACAAAATGAATATTTTATAAACTTAATAAGATGGCTATGAATAAAAAATGGACGTATGCTAATTTTTTGACAAAATAGTATGGTGATGTAATTAAAGTGTTCATCACGTTTTCAATAGAGTATGCATACGAACCTTCTCAAAACCATTTTTCATGTTTATATTGTTGTTATTCAAGAAAAATTAGTTTAGAAGAGTTGGAAGATCATTTTATTTGTCACAGAATAAACCAGAGATATAGATGTTGGACTAAAGATGAGGAAAAACTAAATGTGCACACTGATTGGGATGATACTATGGTTTATAGATAATTTGATATGAATATTAGTGTAAATGATGATATTGATCATATGTATGAACTGTTAATGGAAATTGAAGATAAAATTCATGATTTTACAAATTTGTTTGAGAAATTAAATAGTTGTTCTAAGTGACAATTATATAAAGGTTGTGCTAAATACACAATATTGTCACCTGTATTGGAGTAATATAATTTGAAATTTTTTAGCAGATGGAACAACACCATATTTATAGAACTACTTGGTCTCTTGAATGATATGATACCAAAGAAAATTAACTTCCTTTTTGAACATATGATGCTAAAAAAATGTTGCGTTCAACGGGAATGATATCTAAAAAAAATACTTTCTTTTTAAAATGTATTCATATTATTTATAAAGGACCATGAATCACTCATAAATGAACTATGTGTTGTGTATATTGATACAAGAAATATGAATCAAGTTATTTTAAAGTTGTTTGGTACTCCCCTATCATTTAATTATTTATAAGATGATAAATATATAAGGAAATTGTGATACAATTAATTTGGAATATAGATACAAGAATTAAATATGATAACTACGTTATCCTACAGAATCTCCCCCGTGGAAGAAAATTGACTATGAGTATCTTGAATTTGTAAATAAGATGAAAAACTTCCCTCTTGAGTTATTTATAGATGGAATAAATCCTTTTGGTCTATAAAGTAGCACTTACAGTACATGGCCAGTAATGATGATAAATTATAAATTTCCACCATGGTTATATATGAAACTAAAATACATTATGTTGTGTTTCTTATATATGAACCAAAAAAACATGGTGATGACATTGATTTCAGTTTGGATCCACTAATCAAAGATCTGAAATTTATGTGGAATGTATGAATCTCATAGAAATGAAGAGTTCACATTAAGGTCCATGTTGTACGTGATAATAAATAACTTTCCTGTTTATGGAAAATTGTCTGGATATAACATTAAAGGATTGTTGGGGTGTCCCATTGGTGAAGAATTCACACACTCAATTCAGTTTAAGCATTCCTTGAAGACTATGTTTTTACTAAATCATAATTATTTACCTCTACGACATAAATACAGATCACAGAGGAAAACATTCGATGGGAATACCAAATAAGGTACAACACCATATCCACTAATAGGTGATCCAATATTTGATAAAGTAAAAGATTTTGAAACTATATTTGGTAAACTATTTTTGAGGAACCTTATGAAATCAGGATGGAAATAGATATTAGTTTTTTTGAATTACTGTATTAATATTGTTTATATGTCAGACATTATCTTGATTTCATTCATGTATAAAAATATATATTTTATAGTGTTATTGGAACTTTAGTAAATATTCCTAGAAAAAAATGGCATCAAGACTTGGATGGACATGATTTATATGGAGATAAGGGAAGAGGTGGCCCCAGTGAAGGGTAAAGTGTTGAATTTTCTTCCTCTAGAAGCCTGCACTCTATCAAGATAGGAAAAATTAAAAAAATTTATTTTCCTTAATGGTGTAAAAGTTTCATATGTGAATTAATCAAGTATTAATAACTTTCTTTCAATGACTAATTTTAATTTATAGGGAATAAAATCACATGACAATCATATTTTGATGCATTATTTTATACACATCACTTTATGCTACATTTTTCCTAACAATATATGAAAAAAATTAACCAGACTCTACTTAATTTTCAAATCCATATCCTGTTACGTTATAAACTTGGAATATTTTCCACTCATGAATAATGAGGTTTTATTCATATTATGTGAATTAGATATGTTCTTCCCACCCTCATTATTTGATATAATGGCCCACATGATGGTTCAGTTGGTTAGAGAGGTTCAACTATGTGGTCCTATCAGTTACAAATGGATGTACCCCATTAAATAGTATAAGATGATTTTAAAAGGGTATATCAAGAATTGAAGTTTTCCATAAGGTATTATTGTTGAACGATATATTATTGATGAATCTATTTAATTCTATAACTATTAACTATTAGATGTTGATAACATTGGTCTCGCAATGTATCATCACAAAAAATGTCTTATTGGTGAAGGGATTTATTGAAGAGATGTTGTTACAATTACCATCACTGATAAGGTTAAATAAAACCATTACATTTTATATAATAGTGAAGATGTGGATCCATATGTTGATTCCCACATGAAAATTCTTATAGATTTGAATCCATCAAGGGATGAAGGATGGATATCAAATACACATATTCAACAGATTATAGGATGGATCTAAGATTATATTTATACGGAGTTTTATGAAAATATGAATTCAATTGTTGAATGACTTCGATGTCTAGCCAAGAGACCAAATTAAAATTTTATATCTTACACTAGTTTTGTACTAAATGGTTTTACGTTCTATATAAAATAACACAATTAATGAACTATAATGAAAAATAGAGGAGTTACACTTTTGGTGGAAGCGATGGACATATCTAGATCCAATGATATAAATCAAATTTATGTAGATATGTCATATTTTGAAATTATCAAATATCCATACGAGATGGATTATACATCATTTAAGTGTTAAATTTTTATCACAAATGGGCTGACAATAGGAGTAGAGTGAATGTTAATGAAATGGGGTTCATGAATGTGAATTTCAGTGTGGAAGGGGAGATGTAGGAGCCCTTCCTAATGGAACCATAATCATTTCAACTATTTTATTTCTTATATATAGAAACCAAGAATTGATCGAATTTCCTACTAGTGAGTAAAACAACTGTAGGGTCATATGAAAATTTAAACAATGATAATCCTTTCATTGGGTTATCACAATCAGTTCATGGTGGTCCCAATGTAGAAAATATTTTGTATGTTAAGGGGTACCACAAAGAGGGGATTTGGATTATTGATAGAGGACCCAAATCCCTTTAACCATTAAAAAAAGTGATTTTAATAAGGAGTTTACAATGTTTTTTTAATATACTATGATTCTCTCATAATATTATGTATTTTATACTACATTAACATATTTTAATTTTTGTTTTTAACTACTCTTATAGATTATGTACTCTTCACATGATGATGTTACCAATATCAAGGAATAATTGGCTGTTGATGCTGAAACTACATGATTATTAGGGTATCAACAACTTGTTTATGAAAAAAATAAATCCATAGTATCAAAATATAGACTTTAATTATCAAGGAAATATGTATGCTTATAAAACATGAGGTTGGATGGAATCAAAACAGTCAAACTATTGACCCAAATAAGTTAATGTTCATTAGTTATGTTGGGTTAAAAATGAGGATGAATATACTAATTGATATAGAGTTACGGTGACATGTATATCTTGTAATGAAGGAAACCCTTTGGGGTTATATAAAGGTAATGTTACCAAAAACATTCTCTATTTTATCAATAAAATTATATAATGAAATGTTGATTTAATTTTCATTATTTTTTACATATTTCAATTATTTTATATTATATCTGTAAGAAATATGTCTTAATGGATGTTAGAAAATCCCATAGAGGCTTCCAAACTCTTATTAACAAGTTTCATATTAGGGATGCTAAGGGGAAAGTAAATCCCTTACCACCAGTTACTTATGAACACATTATAAAGTAGGAAACTTGGAATGCTTTCATTAGTTGTTGATATGAGAAATTATATCAGGTAAATTGTAGTAGATAATATATTATTTGACATTATTTATATTATCCAATTAGATTCAAAAATTGTTAGTTTATGAAACAACAAAGGAGTTATGAAAATAAATAATGTGAATAAAGACCAATGTACGTCTATTGTAAGGAAAGGATGAGGTATACTTATTTAGAGAATAAACAAGTATGTATTTTAAATAAAAATAAAAGGATTAAGTGATGTGAAATAAGATATTTTCATTTATTTATAAGCATATTAATGAATCAATATTTGAAGCCACTTCCATCCCATTTCATGTGATATGGAAGGAGGATTGTGTAAATAAGAAGGGTAAACTAGTCGATGAAAACAAAAAATTAGTATGGGAACATGTGCAAGTATGAAATAATATTATTTAATTATTCTTTATAATAGTGTTACATAAAATATCAATATGTGTTTATATGATTTTTAAATGGTTTAGACACAAAAATTGGCAGTTTTCATAATAGAAGAAAAACTACTTTAATTATCTTTGAAGTGTCAAGAAAAATATGGTCACGTTAGAGGTGTAGGTTTTGGAGTGTCTCCTAGAAAATATTTTGGGAAGAAAAAACCACAAGAAGATACATATAATATGATGAAAGTATTATAGGAACAAATAGAAGCTTTCCAAGATATTATTTTCAAGTTTGGTTTGGTAGACCAATATATGTGGATGGATGAAAGAGAACTGGTGGTGGAACAAAGATCAATACATGAACAATGAAATGACCCCACTATATTTGAGGCTAGTAATTCCCCTCAAATACATACCTTAATCAAGGTAATAAATTTTATCAATATTATTTCTATTAAATGTGAATCATACAACTTTTGATAACTCCATATTTCTAAAATTATGTCGGGTGAAGTTGGATGTAAATTTTATCTTTCAAAACCCCTGAACCACCATTTTTTGATTGGTACTGTGTATAATATCATAGGATACATACTAAAAAACAATGGACTCCAAAAATATCACATGAGAGTGGGGATTTATTTAGATCAATATTTTAGAGCTGAGTTTCCTGTTCCACTTAATAATCTACATATTACAATACTGAATTATGACATCATTGACTTAGACAATAAAAAATCCCCAACAGACCAAAGGCTCAAGATCACAAACAACCTACACTACAAGAAGGAAGCTCCACCCAGTAACAAAAAACATTAAGTCCACTTTCCACTATCTTAATGCTGAATGGAAAGATGTCCCATGAAAAAGTGCATGGGCCTGGTACCGATGACCGAAGTCATACCCTCTCAAATATCCAATTCTAAAAAGCCATGAAACAGCGAGAAGCCATTGCCCTCCACCTCATCTAGAACAACTTCTTGTAGAAAATTAATTGCTGAAACCCTTGAGCACCGAACCATCGATTCCAAAACCAAATCACATTCCGAAAATACAAGACACGAAGGAGAACAAACATCATCAAGCCAAGCAACTCTTAAGTGAAAGATCCTACCGAGATTCAAGAAACACGTAGAAATACAAGCAAGATCCACAATCCATAGTATGACCACCATTGAGGAAAATCCTTCATTCCCAATTCAATCGGCCCAAAATAGGAGGAATCCACGCATCACCAACTTTCATCCCTCCTCTGCCGGAGCCAAAAAGAACCAAGCGCATGGAACCAACATAGTCAAAATCAGACAGTAAACCTCCACTGATACTGCAAATCGCCACTAGAACCGGAACCAAATACCCTGCCGCATCTGCAAGACACCCTCCTACACCATAACGTAGCAAAACATAGAGTAAGATGAAACAGGGAGAATGAAGATGAGACTTTGTCACCCAGGACTAGAATCCCCACCCGCACCTCGAGGGAGCATCGCCATTGAGAGAAACTGAGCAGATCTGAGGCCGCAACGCCTCTCTGGACTTGGAGTGGGATAGATCAAAACCACAGAAGAACACTCACTGGATTCCAAACTGGCCATACCGATGGAAGAATAAGGGACCTATGGGGAAGGAACATGGAACTCCGACGATGACATCGGTGCAGGAACACCAACGGAGCATCCAACCCATACCTGTCAAATGAACCGCATACCTGCTGGAATGAAACGTAGGGCCTCCAGACACCGTAAATCCCCCTCCCCTCTGTAACAATCTGGGGCCGACGCCATTCCCACCGGATAGGGCCAGAACACCTCTCCTAGCATGACGCCACGCCCTATGATGCAGACCAGTATCCAACACCGAAAACCCTACGTCGGCCCGCACATCACAACCGTACTCCAAATCCAAGGCCATCGACCCAAGTCTCGGCCGTCGAGACCCTCCCCCATCGTGGACAAGCTCGAAGCATGCCAGCGCCTAGACAGAGCAGTAGGTGAAGCCAAGCCGCAGAACCAGAAGAGGCATCATCACTGAGAAGAGCGCAACCCCAAGCCGATGAGACAAACCAGAGGGGCGGAGGAGAGGAGAGGGCGAGATCCAGGGTGGAAACCCTAGTGCTGCGGTAGGGGAGATCGTTGTCGCTCCAAGGCCCTGGTTCTACTGAAAATTTAATTATTTTGGCCAATGTTTCTATAGTTTCTGAAGTATGATAACATCATCAATTGTGGATATTATGTTTGAAAATTTATGAAAGATATGATAAAACATGGAAAAAAACATACCCAAATAGGTAATTTATGAATGTAATTACAATTTTATTAAAAATATTTCTCAATAGTTTGATTGTATATATTTTCTCAGTACTACCATGATTTACGACAACCTTTATACTCAAAATAAGAGGTAAATTTGTCTAGAGATAAGTGGGAAATGTTTATGGAATCAGAATGTTTATTGACATAAAATTATGGTGATTACCTTCTATGTTTGTAATCTAGTATGGGATATGAACTTAGATATATATTTGGGGTGTGAAGCATTGCTATCAAAATGATTATATATTATTTTTGATCTTTTTCTAAAGGATAAGTATAATAGAGGAAATTAATTTGTTTAGAAATGTATGAGAAGAATTCGTAGTGTTAGAATGTATAAAAACATCATTAAGAGGTGACTTCATAATACTTATTTAGTTAATTTTATCATCTTTTTATCTATTTTTAGTTTATTTACTTATCATTATTATTTGAAACTTATTTTGTTAAATTTTCACACTAGTTCAAAACATACATAACATGCTCAAATCCAATCAAACGAGCTCTGATTTTTTTCAAACATTAGGTAAATGACCTTAAGTCATTTGTGACACGTATGAATTTACCAAATATCAATTTGAATCCTAATGTGGTTAGTATGACTCAAATTACATGATTTCAATACCAAAGTTTAATTTTAGTTTAAAAGATACATCAAATAGTTAAATCTAAGAAAATGATCTTGGATTTTACCCATATATCATGAAGATGTGACTTCTTACTACTTATTTAGTTAATTTCATCATCATTTTATCTACCTTTTTAGTTAATTTTCTCAACATTTGTATTTGATACTAATTTTTTTAATTTTCATAAAGATCATGAGGAAATGAATTCTTTAATAAGGATGATTCACTCTCGTAATACGATTAAGCACTCAACAATAATGATGCACTCATGATGATGAAATTTTATTTTTATTATCCAATGCATTCAATATTCTAGGTTATGAAAAAAAATATTATTAGATATCCAATAATATTTATTGAATTGTCGTATAAAAATACATGTTAGAATCAACCATACTCCAATCCTTTGCATGGTGTACCTAATATGACTAAAATTTTGTGGCTTCACTTTATAATTGACATTTTATTAATGTATTATTTCATATTTATGTTTAATTTAATTCTTTATAGAATTACTAAAATATTTTTTATCATATAGGTAAATTATTTTTCTTGATTTGGTGTGGTTTGTTTGAAGTTTCTCATTTTCATGAGAAAATAAACTTTGAGGATACAAATGAGATAATGGAAACACAGAAATGGGTCTAGATTGTATACATACATCCTAAATAGGTGAATTTCTACCACTTATTTAGATATTTTTTTCATCATTTTATCTACTATTTTTAAATTAATTTTCAAATAATTTTTATCTGAAACTTATTTAGTTTTCTTCATAGATTTTTTGGTAAGTTATATTTTTCTTTCAACAATCTAAAACAAGCTAGAAAAGAAAGTACATGTTCCGTTTGGATGGAAGAGGAAACCCCATGCTCCGTGAAACATGGAGTGTTTTAGGTAGAATGAGGTTTTCTCTTCCATCGAATTGAAACATGTTCTCTATTTTATATATTTTCTTATATAGTTGAATGAAAAACAAAAATCACATACTCAATAATATGCACCTTGATCTGATACACAATGTCGTTGGTATGACTCCAACTATATAGTTTTATTTTATAATTTATATTTTAGTTCAAAACACACATCACATAATAAAAACTAAAAAAACAATTTTAGATTTATTTTATACTTTAGGAATATGGTCCATAATTCATTTTTGAAATGTAAGAATAAGATACACCTCAATCCGAGGCATAGTATGACTGGTATGACTCCAAGTGTCTCTTTTTATTTAAAATAGATATTAATTATAGTAAAAAATGAAAAGTGACATACTCAAAACTAATAAAACACATTAAAATTGTTTTCAAACTTTAAAAAAATTATCTATAATTTAGTTTTCATGTGTAGAATTCATATTCACCTCAATATTATACACGGTGTGCCTGATATGACTCAAAGATTTCATTATTAGTTTAAAATTAACATTTTAGTTCAAAAAGCGCGCCGCTCACTAAAAACCGAGAAAAAGTGCTCAAATTGTCCAGATAATTTATAAAAATGATTCGTAATTCATTTATGATGTGTAAGAACCAGTATCACATTAAATTAAGACACGAAGTGACCGGTATGACTCAAAGTGCATTTTTCCTGTTTAAAATGACATTTTAGTAAAAAACACAAGTGATGTCACAACCTCGGCCCTAGAAGACTGAAATCGGTGCCTAAAACATGGTCTGAAATTTTTTTTCATAAAAATAGGATTAAAAAAGAAGAAAATTTCATATCTTGTCCCAATACAGAGGATTTTATTGGTTTAGGTTCTTGGAAAATCAGATGCTACTGAAGCACTTCTTCTGAAAACATGACAGGGTTAAGCTTCAACTTGGTGTCATCACAAAGAGTACTTAAGGCTTGAGCACAACTACTAAAAACCTGTATAACATAAATTTAAACATAGGGTGATCATAAAAATTCCCAGTAAGGGGTTTTAAAACATTTGTAGAAAATTTGACTTTAAAATAACCACCTTGAAAACAAACATAAAACAATTCTTAAGAGAGAGATTTAACATTTTGAGGCACACTGTCAATATTTTCCAAGGTTACTTGCAGACATTTTTCCAAAAGACCATTTTCATAAAATATAGTTGTGATTTATAAAAAACATGAATCAGAGTTCACAAGTGTATGTAAGAAATGAGATGTGCATAATTCATAACTTAGTCAAGACGACTCTGAAAGCTTTGTTAAGAGTATAAGCATTCATATCATGATTCATTAAAGCATAAAAAGAGATTCATATGACTTTAACATTAGATACTCTTCCCTTGTATAAATTGCCATTTGCACACTTCATTATGCCTTATGATCATAAAATATTCTTAATTAAGGATCCACAATCCCTTGGTTGATCATTTTCTATTCCATAGTGAGGAAATGTATAATGCTGGACTTTTTCACGGCCTTGCGCCAAGACTATATGGGTAAAAACTAAACGTAATTGTGGTTAACTACCACACATAGTTGTGAAAAAATATAGCATCATATTCACACATCATTTCAATTAACTCATGAGACTTCATCACTTTACCCAATGCATTGGAGCGCTATATAATTTCGGGCGCACCTGTCACATCTTTTCAAGTCCAATACATTCCTCATATGTTTTATCATGGTCTCATATTCATAGGGTCTTATACTTACATTCTTATTCCATAATCATTTTTACATACATGTTCATAATATCAATGGATCATTCCTAAAAGAACTATACTTGTTGGCTTCATATTAAACTGTGACATGTATGAACTAAAATAACATACTCATGCACATGTAATAAGAACTAATGCACATAAAATAATGGGTTGTCACATGAAATAACAACTCTTGCATTTAAACCCTTAAGAATGTGGCCTTTACTAAACCATGTTGATATGTTTGGTCTTTGAAATACTCATTCGATCCAGAAATTTTAATTGTTATATAAAAGATTAAAACATAAACTTAAAAGAACAAAGGCATTTCTTGTGAAACAGTTGAAATACAAAGCCTGGATTATTGCCTATAAAGTGTTTATGCATAAAAGAAATATTTAAACACATCAACTCTTGAACATGAAAAAACCATCATACCAATTACTTGAGAAACCGAATTCAAAATGCATATGCAATCATGTAAATTTGATAATTATGGAAAAAAAGTTCATGTATACATAGAGTGTGTATTTGGGGATCTGCACCACCCAAAACAAGAGTTAAAACTGTTACTATCTTGATAAACATGGTTTAAATTCAATAAGGATAGGTTTTGTGACACCTAAGTAGTAATATATTAATATAACCATACATACATGTATTGTAAATAATGGTATAATTATAAAGAAACATGAGGAACTAGACCCCTTGCATGTGTTTTATGTTTTGAAAACAACATTTTAAAATGAAAGATCTCCCTTCAAAGATCATAACCTGAAATGGTTTGTTGTATACCTATGAATATACATATATTTTTTTGAAATTATAAAATGGGTTGAGATGAAACTATATACATATACATATATCCACGAGGTAAAGAAATTAGATAAGATGGTTTCACATATAAAAATTGAAGCATGAAACCTCTGGCATGTGTTGTGTACTCATAATATATTCAAAAATCTCAATGTGAGTTTTGTTTTTAAAATTTATATGAAACCATATATATATATATATATGCACGTATGGGTCTGTATATACATAAGGATGAAAGAGTTTTACAAAAAGTCTAAAAACATAGTAGGTTGGTCCCTTACCTAACTTCGGGTGTGCAAGAGGGATGGGCAAGAACTGTTTGCATGTAAAGAGAAAGAAAATCAGTTATTTTAGGTGTAAGAAAATAGGGTTTATATAGGATTTATTTCATATATTTCATATATATAACATATCGTAAATATAATATATAAAAAAATACTTTAAACTTGACCGAAACTAAACAATCCAATAAGTTTTCTAAATAGAGATCTCAAAAAAACAAACAAACAGTGATTATAATACATACATATATATGAAGATTTTAAAAAACTATACCAAATAAAAAGAAAGTAAACTCAAAAATAAATAACGTAAAATAAGAGATATAAGGGAGTTCCTTTGAGTAGAAGTCAAGGTCATGAGGCCTTAAAATAACAGGGAAAACAAGACGGAGGAGAAGATAAAAAAAGGAGAAAATACAAATGGGTGGACACTGGTTCGAGCGCGATAGGGAAGACAACATGGAAGAGAAAACCGGGGAAAAATGGAGGGTTCAGATCGCTTGAGTCTTGATTGGATGGATGAGAGGATTCTGTGGGTTAATAAAAAGAACGATCGAGATTGGATCTTGAATCAGATCTGATGGATGAGGCAACGCGTGGGATTTAAAAACCAAGTGAACTGATGCGATTAGACTTCATGTATATTATATGGTCTATAGGAAGTGCTATAATGCTCCGGAGTCACGGAGGATTATATGCGATATCGGGATCAACGGCCTGGATCGCACGCGACGCGATCCAACGGCCCATATCACGTTTCTCCCAAAAAAATCACTTCCCTCATGGAAACAGGGAGATGCGCAAGGATTCCTTATAAGCCCGAGGATCCGCTACACACTTCTAAAATCACAACAGACATGGAATGGGGGCCTTACACACGGGCTCCCGCTCCCCTGTTGGTCTCGACCAACCCAACTCTTCCGTGGCCTCACGCCCGCGGTGGCGCGCTCAAGCGTTCCAGTTGGGGTAACCATGATCGGATGAAATTGGCATGGGATGAGGGCTAGGCTCAGCCACCGTGTGTGTGCCTCCTCCCTTAGCCTAGCTGTAAAGGTATGTCCAAATGGGTTAATATTTTTATTAACCCAAATTTTCAAAATGACCATCTAAAAAAAATAGAATATCCTTACTTCCGTAAAATTTAATTTATTTATATCTTTACCCAAACCAAACTATATAACTTTTAATTAATAAAAGTAAAAATGTTTTCAAATTCAAAAACATTATACATACTTTTCTTTGAATTAAAGTGGAAAAATATACCAAAACTTAACGATTTTTAAATTTCATGTTTCCGAAAGATAATTTCAATTAAATATGTTCAACGATAAGATTTTAAATCACTCTATCACTTAAAATGATTCAAGGTGATTTTATACATAGATAAAATCATTACATATTATGTTCAAAAGAAAGAAATATCTATAATTGTCTCATAGGTGATTAGTTTACAAAAACCATAATGTCTCAATATTTAAAAATATTAAATTTTAAAATCATAAGATATAAATAAGAGTTAATGACTTTAACGTATGTTTGAAATACTTAAAAATTTCAATATTCATAGTCAATCAAACTACAATACTTGGTGGCTAGAATTATAGATGTTGTAAACTCAATGGTTACTTAAATGGAAATGATCGAATTTTAGGTCTTATAAATATGTGATTAGGGTATTCCAGCTTCAAACACCGAAACATAAAAGATGGTTCTCTTTATCCCTCTGATGCTTAGTACAATTGCTGCAGTTCTAGTTATAATGTTCTTAGTCGTTGCAGATCTAAAATAAATCCACTTCCTTCTTGGCATGTTTGTTGTGATGTGGGGTATAATGGTGATCATGATTTTCCTAATTGTAGGAATTTTTGGTTAGTTATGGTCTTGAGACCTTGTTTCCATGTATCCATTTCCAGTGTTTTTAATGAATAACAAGTTTTTTGTTTTATTTTGCAGGCATTGATTATATAAAAAAGAAATTAAGCTGGGAGTAATAATTGAAACAATTATTACAAAAAAAAATATGTTTGGGGTGTTAAATTATCCCCTCCTATAAATAATTGCACCCTCGCAATTCAATTACACCCGTAAGCAAAACCAAATAGACTTTATGCTCGAGGTCCCTTCTTCCAGGACCACCATTGCGGATAATCCACTGATGTTTCTAGGTGGATTCCCAGATTAGTTCCTAGTTCCTCAATCTCCTTGGCCCATATACACCATGAGAAGTTAGGGTCAAACCTATGCATAAATCATTTGGTCTTCTATAGAGTGGCATGAGAGGTGTAGAGGCTAGAGATTTGGGAGTGAGCTAATTCTTTGTAAATCTCCCGGACCACCTCTCATTTGAACACTTAGAATTCATAAATCACCCCATGCATACTGAAACTCAGAACCTGGAATAGATAGGTCGCTCAGGTGTCACCCTCCAAGGCAGCTTCATGAAACTTCTCCAGGGCTATGTGGTTCTCGGACAATGTAAAGTAAAGGAAAAGACCTTCATGGTACTCTCCTCTCCACCTGTACTATGCTAGTTGTGTAGTTTCCATGCGATGATAAACATGACCATTTCCCTGGAAAGTCTGAAAGATTTTCGGGCTAAGGTATACTTTATAAAGACGCTTGCAGGACATGCGCTTGTTGGAAAAAGGGTAGTAGTATTCTAAACATGTCTTGGGGATTATGGATTCTAGAAATTCAGTAGGAAGTGATAAAAGGTTTATCGATGAACTCATGTTTTCCATCTGAAAAACAAGGGACATGTTTTAATTAGTAAAGCATAACTATATTACAATAGAGATATTACTTTGGTAGAAGCAAAATAAGATACCAACACATAAAATATAACATGATTAATTTAAAAAAGTTTATAAACTTGAGGTGTTACATAATCATCGTGACGTTCTTTCACAGGTACTACCAATGTTACTGATTTCTTGGGTTCCTAATAAAATGAATCCCCAAGGCAGTCCCAAACGTTTTGATCTCTTGGGTCCATATGAAACATGAGCAATGAGGATCAAACCCATGCAAACATCTATTGTTTAGGGTGAGGAAGACATGACGTGTTTGAAGTTGGGAAACATCGACATGAACTATATGTCGATAGTGTAAACGAATAGGATTATCTTTGAGAGCTTCAAAGTCTATAACTTGACCATAGAGATCGTAAGTCAAAATTTGACAAAGGTATGATGCTCAAAGGCCACCCCCTTGGGAAACCTCTTCGAATTCCTCTCGAGACGAAGCATTATTAGCTAGAGTAAAACAATTAAACAAACCCTCGAGATATTTTCCTTGCTGTGCATAGAATAGAAATTGGGCATGCAGCATAAAAATATAGTCGAGGCCTGCTCCTCGGTGAAGTTGGAGTACACGAGGAGAATTGGAAACACAATAGAGGGGTTTTCATGATAGATGGATACTTCCAAATGTCTCATAGTTTTTCGCACATGCCTTTCCCACTATAGTCTCTAATACTTCTGTTGGAAGATACACAAGGTGTGATTCATCACCCATATGAAATATTGAGAATGATTTTTTTTCTTAGTATGATTAAGTAATTTATGGTTGCTCTAATTTTCCAAATTTTTTCAAAACCGATCCTCTGATACCAACTATCACAACCCTGACCCCAGAAGACCGAAATTGGGGCCTGAAACATGGTGTGTAATTTTTCTCATAAAAACAGGCTTACAAAAGAAGGAAATTGCACATGTTGTCCCAATACAGAGGATTGTCTCAGTTTAGGTTCTTGGAAAATTAGATTCTACTGAATCATATCTTCTGAAAACATGGAAGGGTTAAGCTTCAACTTGATGTCGTCACAAAGAGTACTTAAGGCTTGAACACAAATATTACAAACCAGTTAAACATAAATTTAAACATAGGGTGAGCATAAAAATGCCTAGTAAGGGGTTTTAAAAAATTTGGAGAAAATTCAACTTTAAAACAACCACCTTGAAGACAAACATAAAACAATTATTAAGAGAGAGATTTAACAGTTTGAGGCACACCATCAATATTTTCTGAGGTTACTTGCAAACATTTTTCCAAAAGACCATTTTCATAAAACATAATTGTGCTTTCTACAAAACATGAATCAGAGTGCGCATGTGTATGTAGGAAATGAGATGTGCATAATTCATAACATAGTCAAGCCATCTCCAAAATCTTTGTTAAGAGTATAAGCATTCATATCATGATTCATTAAATCATAAAAAGAGATTCATATGACTTTAACTTTAGATAATCTTCCCTTATATAAATTTCCATTTGCACACTTGATTATGCCTTATGATCATAAGAGATTCTTAATTAAGGATCCATAATCCCATGGTTGATCAGTTACTCTTCCATAGTGGAGAAATGTATAATGCTGGAATTTGTTAAGGCCTTATGCCAAGACCATACGCGTAAAATCCCAACATAATTGTGGTTAAATACCACACATAGTTGTGAACAAAGATAACATCATGTTCACGCATCATTTCAATTAACTCATGAGACTTCATCACTTTACCCAATGCATTGGAGTGCTGTACCATTTCAGGCACACCCGTCACATCATTTCAAGTTCAATACATTCCTCATATGTTTTAGCATGGTCTCATATTCATAGGGTCTTATGCTTACATTATTATTCCATAATCCTTTTTACATACATGTTCATAACAGCAATGGATCATGCCAAAAAGAACAAGACTTGTTGTCTTCATATTAAACAGTGACATGTATGAACTAAAATAACACACTCATGCACATGTAATAAGAACTAGTACACATAAAATAATGGGTTGTCACATGAAATAACAACTCTTGCATTTAAACCCTTAAGAATGTGGCCTTTCCTAAACCATGTTGATATGTTTTGGATTTGAAATACTCATTCGATCCATGAAATGTTAATTTTTAAATAAAATATTAAAACATAAACTTAAAAGACAAAAGGCATTTCTTGTGAAACAATTGAAATACAAATCATGGATTATTGCCTATAAAGTGTTTATGCATAAAAGAAATATTTAAACATGTGAGCTCTTGAACATGAGAAAACCATTATACAAATTACTTGAGAAAACGAATTTGAAATTAAAATTCATTCATGTAAATTTGATAATTATGGAAAAAAATGTTTACGTATACATAAAGTGTGTATTTGGGGATCTGCACCACCCAAAACAAGATTTGAAACTATTTCTATCTTCATAACCATGGTTTAAATTCAATAAGGATATGTTTTTTAAAACCTTATTTATAGTATATTTATATAACCACACATACATGTATTGTAAATAAGGGTATATTTAAAAAAGAAACATGAAGAACTAGACCCCCTGCATGTTTTTTATGTTTTGAAAACAACACTTAAAAATGAAAGATCTCCCTTCAAAGATCATAACCCGAAATGGTTTTCTTATTCCTACGAATATACATAATTTTGTTTTGAAATTATAAAATGGGTTGAGATGAAACTATATATATATACATATATCCGCGAGGTAATGAAATTAGATAAGAAGGGTTCACATATAAAAATTGAAGCATGAAACCTCTGGCATGTGTTGTGTACTCAAAACATATTTAGAAATATCAATGTGAGTTATGTTTTTAAAAGTGATATGAAATTGTATATATATATATATGTATGTACCTGCATATAAATAAAGATGTAAGAGTTTTACAAAATGGATGAAAACATAATAGGTTGATCCCTTACCTAACTTCGGGTGTGCAAGAGGGATGGGCAGGAACTGTTTGCACATCAAGAGAAAGAAAACTAGTGATTTTGGGTGCAAGAAAACATTGTTTATATAGGAGGTATTTCATATATATCATATATATAATGTATCATAAATATAATATGTAAACAAAGACTTTAAACTTGACTGAAATAAAACAATCCAACATGTTTCGTAAAGAGAGAGCTCAAAAAAACAAACGGTGATTATAATACATACATATATATAAAGCTTGTGAAAAACTATACCGAAACAAAAGAAAGTAAACTCAAAAATAAATAACGTAAAATAAGAGAGACCGGGGAGATCTTTCGAGTGGAAGTCAAGGTTGTGAGGCCTCAAAATAGTAGAGAAAACAAGATGGAGGAGAAGATAAAAAGAAGAAGGAGACAATACTAGTGGGTGGCCACGGGTTTGAGTGCAATGGGGAAGAAAACGCGGAAGAGAAAACCGGAGAAAAATGGAGGGTTTAGATCGCTTGATTCTTGATCGAATGGTTGGGAGGATTCTATGGGTTAAAAAAATAAGAATGTTCGATATTGGATCTTAAATCAGATCGGATGGATGAGGCAAGGCATGGGATTTAAAAACCAAGTGAACGACTACGATTAGACTTCATGTAGATCGGACAGTCGATAGGAAGCACTATAACTCTCTGGGGTCACAGAGGATTAGAATCAAGATCAAGATCAACGGTCTGGATCATGCGCGATGCGATCCAATGACCCAAATCACGTTTCTCCCAAAAAATCGCTTCCCACATCGAAACGGGGAGATGTTCGGGGCTTCTTTATAAGACCGAGGATCTGCTACACCCTTCAGAAATCATAGCACACATGGAATGGGGGCCTTACACACAGGCTCCCACTCCCCTGCAGGCCTCATCCAACCCAGCTCCGCCGCGGCCTCACACCCGCGGTGGCACGCTCAAGTGTTCTAGCTATTCTATGTGCCCTTTGGGGTACCCATGCTCGGTCGGCCTTGGCTTGGGATGAGGGCTAGGCTTAGCCACCGTGTGTGTGCCGCCTCCCTTGGCCCAGCTGTAAAGGGTTGTCCAAATGGGTTAATATTTTTATTAACCCAAATTTTCAAAATGACCATCTAAAAAAACAGAATATCTTTACTTCCATAAAATTTTATTTATTTATATCTTTACAAAAATCAAACTATATAACTTTTAATTAATAAAATGTAAAAATGTTTTCAAATTCAAAAACATTATACATACTTTTCCTTGAATTAAAGTGGAAAAATATACCAAAACTTATGGATTTTCAAATGACATGTTTCCGAAAGATAATTTCAATTAAATATGTTCAATGATAGGATTTTAAAGCACTACATCACTTAAAATGTTTGAAGGTGATTTTATACATAGATAAAATCATTAAATATTAAGTTCAAAAGAAAGAAATGTCTATAATTTTCATACAAGTGATTAGTTTACAAAAACCGGAATGTCTAAATATTTGAAAATATTAAATTTTGAAATCATAAAATATAAATAAGAGTTAATTACTTTAATTCATTTTTGAAATACTTAAAAATTTCAATATTAATAGTCAATCAAAATTCAATACTCGATGGATATAATTATAGCCGTTGTAAACTCAATGGTTACTTAAATGGAAATGGTCAAATTTTAGGTCTTATAAATACGTGATTAGGGTATTCCAACTTCAAACATCGAGACACAAAAGATGGTGCTCTTCATCCCTCTGACGCTTAGTATGATTGCTGCAGTTCTGGTTATAATGTTCTTAGTCGTGGAAGATTCGAAGGAAATACACTTCTTTCTTGGCATGTTTTTGGTGATGTGGGGTCTACCGATGATCGTGATTGGCCTACTTTTAGGAATTTTTGGTTAGTTATGGTCCTTATACCTTGTTTCCATGTATCCATTTCCAGTTTTTTGAATGAATAACAAGTTTTGTGTTTTATTTTGCAATAATTGCTTATATAAAAAGAAAATTATGCCAAGAGTAATAATTAAAACCATTATTACTACAGAAATTAAGTTTGGGGTGTTACAAGTGACATACTCAAAACTGAGTAAACAAATTTGGATTGTTTTGATAGTTTAGAAAAATGATTTATAAGTTATTTTTCATGTGTAGGAATAATTTTTACCTCAATTTCATTCATGGTGTGACTGGTATGACTCAAAGTGTGTCATTTTATTTAAAATTGACATTAACTTTAGCGAAAAAGATATGTTACATACTCAAAACTGAGAAAATGATTTCAGATTGCTTTTATAATTTAGTAAAATGATCAATAAGATATTTTTGACATGTAGGAATCATACTCACCTCAATATGATAAATTGTTTTCTTATTATGACTCAAAGTGTCTACAATCAGTTTAAAATTGACATTTTTGTTCAAAACACTTTTCCCTCATTGAAAACTGAGCAAAAAAACTTTTATTTTATTGATAATTTAAGTAAATGATTAATTAATAATTTTTGATATTTAAGAATTAGGATCACATCAAGCCAACACATGATATTGTCGATATGACTCAAAAGTGCATATTTCATGTTTAAAATAATATTTTTTTTAAAAAAAGTGACATAATCAAAAATAAGAAAACATATTTGGATTGTTCTGATACTTTAGGAAAATGATCCATAATTAATTTTTGAATTTTAGGAATCATCCTTACCTAAAATTTATAAATGGTGTGTCTGGTATGACTCTAAGTGTGTTTTTTTATTTTAAATTGACATTATTTTTAGTAGAAAATAAAAGTGACATACAAAAAACCATGAATATAAATTCTTATTATTTTGGTACTTTAAGAAGATGATACATATGTAATTTTTGTTGTGTAGGAATAATCCACTCATCAATACAATACATGGTGTGACCAGTATGATACAAAGTATCCATTATCAGTTTAAAATGGACATTTTAGTTCAAAAAGTGTGTTACTCACTAAAAATTTATCAAAAACACTATAATTGTCTTCATAATTTAGGAAAATAATTCATAAGTAATTTTTAATTTGTAGGAATTAGTATCACATAAAATAGACACATAATGTGACTGATATGGCTCATTGTGATGTTTATAGTTTAAAATGATATTTTAGTAAAAAATAGAATTGACATACACAAAATTAAGATAAATCATTATTATTATTTATATATTTTATGAAAATGGTCCATAATTAATTTGGGATGTTTAGGAGTTAGATTCCCCTCAATCTGACAAATGGTGTGACCGTTATGACTCCAGGTGTGCCTTTTTATTTAAAGTTAACATTCATTTTAGTAAAAAAGAAAAATGAAATACTCAAAACTGATCAAACAAATTCAGATTCTTTTGATATTTTTTAAATGATTAATAATTAATTTTTGATGTGTATGAATCATCTGATCCTAAATCTAATACATGTTGTTCCCAATACGACTCAAAGTGATTGTTATCAGTTTAAAATTGACATTTTAGTTGTAAATATGTGTCACTCACTAAAAGATGATAAAACACACTTTAATTGTGTTGATAATTTATGGAAAAGATTATTAAGTCATTTTTGACATGTATAAATAAGTATCTCATTAAAACGACACATGATGTCACCGATATGACTTAAAGTGTGTGTTTCCAGTTAAAAATAATATTTTAGTAAAAAGCAAAAGTAATATACTCAAAATTGATAAAGAACATTCATATTTTTTATATAATTTAGGAAAATTATCCATATGTAATTTTTGACATGTAGTAATTAGTTGTTTCTCAATATGAGTCATGATAATTCTTTTATGACTCTAAGTGTGTCTTTTTATTTAAAATTGACATTAATTTTATTAAAAAAGAAAAGTGAAATAATCAAAACCAATAAGATTAATTTGTATTATTTTGATACATTATTAAAATGACCCAAAATTAATTTTTTATTTATAAGAATTTCCCAAAAATCAATCTGATATACAATTTTCCCGATATGACTCAAAGTGTCTGTTATCAGTTTAAAATTATCATTTTATTTCAAAATGTGTGTCAATCACTAAAAAATGAGTAAACACACTCATATTTTCTTGATAATTTAGGAAAATTATTCCTAAGTAATTTTTTATGTGTAGGAATTAGTATCACATCAAATCAAGAGATTTCATGACCGATATGATTCGAAGTGCATGATTCCCATTTAAAATGACTTTTTAGTAAAAAACACAAGTGGCATACTCAAAAAAGAGAAAAAACGTTTATATTATTTTGATACATTATGAAAATGATCTATATGTAGTTTATAAAATGTAGGAATTGTATGAACCTCAATTCAATGAACGGTGTGACCAGTATGACTCAAAGTGTGTCTATTTATTTAAAATTGACATTAATTTTAGTAAAAAAGAAAAGTGGCATACTAAAAAAATGAGAAAACTCATTTAGATTGTTTAGATAATTTAGGGACAACATTCACAAGTCATTTTTAATGTTTAGGAACCATTCTAATCTCAATCTGCTACATGGTGTTCCCTGTATGAATCAAAGTGTCCATGATCAATTTAAGATTAACAATTTGGTTAAAAACATGTGTCACTTTCTAAAAACAGAGAAAATTCACTTTGGTTGCCTTGATAATTTTGAAATATCCATAATTCATTTATGACTTAAAGAATTTTACAACATGTAAATTGGACACAAGATGTGGTTGGTATGAATCTAAGTGTAAATATCGAATATATAAGGTCCATTTTAGTTTCAAATGTGCATCACATCACCAAAACCAAGAAAATGAGCTTAGATTGTTTTCCAATCAAGTTATCTTATATTAATTAATTAACTTCCTTATAATTTTTATCTTATACTTATTTAGTTAATTTTCAATGAGATAATGCTCACCACAGATGAGAGAAAATTTAATAATAGCTTATTTTGGGATGAATAATAAATGGTGTGACGTGAAAGAATCAACCACAACTCAACCTAATACAGGATGTTCCTGGTATGAATCAAACTATATGTTTTAGTTTAAAATTTTAACTTTTTGTTTATTTTATTTATTTTTGGTATTAATAATATTATAATTTTTTTCTTATATAAGTGAATTATTTTTCTCGAGTTGGGGTGGTTTTTTTGGAAATAGCATGATCGGTGGTCAGGGGAAAAAGACAAAAGAACATTGATGTCTCTGAATGTCTGTGATAATTTATACTTATGTAATTTTACAAACCAATTTTTAAATTTCTATAATATTTTTTTTCTTGTATTTTTGTTGAGAATTTTATTTCATTTGAATTATCTATTTGAACCTGTATTTTCCATTTTCTGCTAACGTTTTTACTATTGTAATGTGTTGTAATTTTAATAGCACACTATAATAGTATAGACCTTTATCAATGATAAAAAAATCACTGATAAATGGGGTGCTTTATTAGTTATTTTCTAGCACTTATAAAATCCTATGTCTTTAAATCATGCTTCGATAGTTAGTGCTTTTTGTGTGTGATGAAAATGGCCAATTTGAGCATTGTTAAAGGATATACTTGTAGTAGTGTACACCATACCAAAAGATCCTTCATTTCAACAGTGTTTTATGATGAGGGATGAAGCCAAAATTTCCAAAAGACTTAATTTTGTAATTATGAAAATTTCAAGGGTTATTTTAATCTATCCTTTCAACCTCACAAATAAATGAAGGAATTCCATTATCACTGCATCAAAGTAGTCCCTATGTTTCTTTTTAAATTATCCTGTGAGCCACAGTCACTAACACCATGGAATGGGGAACTCAGGTTGATTGTTTTGACTTTAAGTAACTATGACTTCTATCATGACTTGTTTAACTTTGAAACCACCATTTTGAATTATTTTCTTTACATAGGTAATTCGCTATATCAAAACACCTTCCACTATAGCATATTTCTTAAGCCCAGACTATTTTAGAGCACAACGACTACTACTATGCCATGTTGCATGTCATTTTTGTTTATGATTTATAGACAAATGAAAAAATACATAAGATCAAAACTTTTAGTATTCTACGAAATGTGTTGTAAATATCCATACTGAACTTGAAGATAATAGTTAAGGAATAATTAATCAACAAATTTATTACTATTATTTTCTTATAAAATTAAAGAAATATTTATATACAAGAATAATAACTAATGATGAAAACCCATCAATGGTTTAAGGAATTATAATTTTTCATTTAGGAAAATTTATGTAAATTATATATAAAAAAAGTATAATTTTATATTTCTCATTTTAGAGAGGATAAATAAGACACATTAATTACCAAAACATTAATAAAAAAGTGTCAAAGATCCACTCAATAATCTCTTGATTTAAAATAATTATAAAACAAAATATAATTTCAAAAAATTTACCACTGTTTTGAAATTATAAAACATATTAAAGAAAATTTTGTATAGGGAGTTATCTCACTTATTAAAATAAATATAACAAATATTTATTATATGAAATAATATAGGATGAAATATATCTCAAAACATATTTAAAAAATTTAAAAATATTGTGTGTTATAAGAATATTTTGCAAGATTAAATGAATAAAAACAAAAGAAGAAATTACATAAAAATGAATATAAAAACTATTAAAAATTTCCAAAAACAAGCATCTTTCAAAACATGTGTTATGTAGCCATATCAATATATTATATTATTAAAATAATAATCTTTAATTAAAGAACTATTAGAGAATATTTTTAAGATTTATTGAACATATTAGTTAAGAAATATATTAAAAATCCCCTTAAACTTTTGCAAAAAATTTATATTTCTATCATATCAAGTTTAAATTTGATTCTCTTAAACATAGATAAGTCCATAATATTGGTAAAGATATCAGAAACCTGATTTTTTTATAAATAAACTATAGATTTATTTATTCTTTTTCAATATGATCTTCAAGAAAATGAAATCCAACATCAATATTCCTAGTTCTATAATATTGTAAATTATTTTTGGAAATATAAATACAAGAATTATTATAAGATAATATTGAAATCTTTTGAAAATGAAAACCAAAATCACACAATGTTTTCTTGATCCATAATTATTGAGCACAACATGATGAATCAACAATATATTCAGATCTAATAGTCAATAAAGAAATACAATGTTGTTTTTTCAACTCCATGAAACAAAAAATTTATGTATAATATTGCACATTCCTCAGTTACTTTTTGTATCATATTTTCATCCTCTATAATCAGAATCAGAAAAACTATGTCAAAAATAAAATTAGTAGGAAAAAAATAAAATATTCAAAAAAATTCAATATATTTAATGATATTAGTAATAAACTTTCATTGACTTTTCTTAATATTATATTGATATCTATAACATAAATAAACAATAAATATTAAATTCGGCCAAGAAGTTGGCAAATATAATAAACTAACATTCAAAACTCTAACAATTTTTGTATCAATAGATTTTCCAAATTCATCAAAATCTAATTTAGAATAAGTACTTAGTAGATTGTTTGAAATTTTACTTCAATATAAATCAAATATTTTAACTAAATATTTATTATACATTGATTGATATAGAAAAATACCATCATTCCTTTAAAAAATTTGAAGACTAAAGAAATTTTGTTAATTATCCCATATTACTCTTATGAGATTCCAAAGACTTAAAATCTAAAAAATTGTTGTATATTTTTTCTTATAAAGGTATAAAAATAATCATCAACATAAATTTGAACAATGAAAATGTTATCACAACTTATTTTTATAAAAAAAGTAGAATATACTTTAACTTTCTCAAAATAGTTTTTCAAAATAATATTAAATAAATTTTCATACAAAGATCCAGGATATTGTTTCAGACTATATAAATATTTAGAGTGTCTTAATACATAATCAGGATATTTTTCTTGTTCAATATTGGGACATTATTTTACATAAAAATTTTCTAAAATAAAAACATTTAGAAAGGAAATGTTTACATTTATCTAAAATAATTTGAAACCATGAAAATATTCATATTGTAATAAAATACAAACACTTTATATTATAGAAACATGAGAAAAATATTCATCAAAGACTATTCCCTCTTCTTGTAAATAACCTATAGCAACCAATATAGATTTTTTTTTCACTATATTTCCAGATTCGTCATGTTTTTTTTCTTCTAAATATCAATTTAGTTCTAACAAAAAGAAATTTCTAAGTGCTTTCACCAAATTCAAAAATTTATTTCTAGAAAATCAATTTAGTTCTTCTACCGTATCAAATATATAGCTATAACTAGTTAAAAAATCATTAATATTATTATAAATAAATTAGAAATAAAAGCACGGGAAAAACAATTCCTTAATGAATATGTTGTTTCAAAATTTGAAACAATATGTCCAATAACCTTTTTAATAATATAATCTCAATGAATTTTCTAAGATATTTCAAGAGGGTGTTTCTCCCCCTTGTCAAGTTCATTCAAATATATTTTTTTATTATCCCCAATGTTAAAATCCTAAATAAATTCTTTAATATAATTTTTATCAATTGATATTTCATTTAAAATTTTCACATCAAATTTAACATTAATAGACTCTTCAATCACTATGGTTCTTTAACTATATACTCCATATCCTATATTAATTTTTTTGTAACCGAAATAATTACATTATAATATTTTTGAATAGGATTTGTCGAAAGCATAATTAGTATTCAGAATAAATACTTTGTAATAAAAATCTCTAATATAACCAATTATAGGTTTTCTACCTTTCCAAAGTTCATATTTTTTTTCTAAATTGGTCTTACAATAATTCAATTACTAACATAAAATTTTTTATTCATAGATTCTACCCAAAATAATTAGATAAATTTAACTCATTAAGAATTTTCTACCCGTTTCTTGAAGGGTCTTATTTTTTATTTCCACAAAACCATTTTGTTGGGTGTATGGTTGGTGCTGAAAAATCATGATAATATTCATTTTCCTCAAAAAACTATATAAATTATAGATTTAATAATTCTTGGCCTCTATCACTTCTAATTTAAATAATTGGATATATTTTCCCATTTTGAACTAATTTATAATAAGATATAAATTTAACTAGATCTTAAAATTTGTGTGCAAGAAAATAAAGTAATGTGTATCTACTAAAATAATATACTATTACTAAAACATACTTCCTTATAGATAGACTATTAGGTTTAATAATTATAAATAAATATAATTTATAGATTTGAAAAGGGATTACTATTTATATATCATTAACATATCTAAAATATTCTTTATATTTTTTACATATCATACATGTCTCACATATATATGTGTTATTCAGAGTTATACATGGAAAATATAGATTTTTTTTGGAAATCTTGTATAGTAACCTAAAATTCACACATTCGAGTTTCATATTCCATAAAAAGTAAGATTAAACAACATTTATAAAATTAACACTTCAGTTAGTTAATTCTGTAAAATTAATTGAATAAATATTCTATTTTCCATTGGAATAAAATAAGTTAGATTCACCTTTAAAAAAAATAAACATATCATTTTAAAATTTTAAAAATAATAAATCATGACATAATTGATAAATTATATGCGGGAACAGTTTTTCCCAAGTCATTCTTTTTCATTTTGAGGGATCAGAGGTGCTCAAGAGGAGAAGGGAATGAATTTAAGCTAAAATTTTAGCTACAAAGTAGTGTTTATGTGTGGAGGCTTGTGCTACACTATGGATTCCAGTTAGTAAATGAGGCTATGGTGTAGATATAGAGCATAAACATGAATATTATAGATAAAAAGTTTCATGGTTTTTTCTATTTTGGTATCACTACGACGTGGGGGTGAGGGGGGGGGGGGTTGGTGGTAACATGGAGTCTTAGAGATGCTATTTTTTTCAATTTTGCTGATTTCAATGTTGATGTACTATACAAATGGGTTTTGGTGTGACTTCCCAATTGGAATTATAATTATAGGGAATGGTGGTTCCTTTTTATAATGGAAACCCTTCCAGGTTTATATGATATCGTCATTGAATATGCTGTAGATATTAGATGAGACTTTTACTAGGTGTGATGTGACATGATCTATTACTTTGTGTCATGGTTGTTATTCCACATAAACTCCTTGTACCCTGGTATAGGTCATTCTTCCATGGTCATATAATTTCTAGTTTTCCTATTAATTCATAAATCCACACAAAGCATATAATTATTCCACCATTCTTTTTGGTTATTGTGTGATCTTGGTTTATTTTTTAGAAAATTTTCATCCCCATTTTAGTGATTTCAAACCCCAATATTAGGTTCTTGATTCTTAGCGATACGAGGTTAGTAATATCTTCTTTAATGGTTCCATTATATTTAGTTCATTTATTTCCATACAATAAAGAGTTCTTATCTCCTTTTTCTTATCATTTTTATCAATGAATGATAGAGGGATCTTGTTTGGGGTGGTGTTTTAAGGATAATTGGTCCCCCGTGGAAGAGGTAATCATATTTTGGTACATGGTGTTCTTTTATTGCTTATAGAACATTTATGTGTTCATTTTGAGGAAGGGGATATGTTATTTCTATTCATTTTTTATAGTTGAGAATTAATCATTATTTATATTTTTATTTAAATTTATTTTATTATCCTTAAAAAGATAATAATATAGTAATATCACATGAAGAATAATTATTTTCATAAATCTGTGAAACTTATTTTCATTCCTTATATGAAGTTATTATTGTTGTTATTTTATAAATTAGAGTAAAATAATTTATATAGATGGACTAATGTATGTTGTTGAATATTGTTGATGTGTTATTTATGTTTCATGAAATGAAATAGAATTTTATTGAATACAGATTATGGATAACCTATTATGGTTATTATTTCATGAATTGAATTAGAAATAATATTACATGTTGTAGATAATTTCAAATATCATATGATTTTAGAAAATTTTAGATTGAAATATATTGTTAATATTGTTGATGATACTTTAAATGATGGAAATTATCTAGTAAAGAGAAAAATTTATCAAATATCTTAATAATTTAATGTTTCATGATGAGAAAACTAGATTATTGTTTGGGACTTTGTGATCAAATGTGTTTTATGTTTCCTATTGATTTTCGTTAGACAACATGATTTCTACTAAATTGCATTTTTTATTGTTTTTTTCACGGATGAATGATTGAAATAGATAAACAATATAATGCTAGCTTTTATTATTAATTAAATTTAAGGGGAATAAATAATATAATTACTGCTCATCATTGAATTTTTATACATGGAAATAATTCTTGAAGCCTGTTATATCGGTTTTATATATATATAGATACTAATATAGGTTACTTAACACTAAAAACATATACACAATAAACTGGTAAATTTAATATAGAATTAAAATGTTTGTTTGATAAAGATGAGTTTATTAGAGATGATCGAGCCCATTATTCATTATGAGAGGCTTGAATTCCTTAATTTTATAGTCATAGATTCCTTTAAAATTATGAGTGAAAAAATACATTTGATGCATATTTGTGCTTTAAAGTGTAGATCCCTAGGTGTGAATGATTGATAACTAGGTATGGTAGTTGTGATGATGACAATGGAATGGGGCTACAGTTGTGATGATGATAGTGGCATGGGATTCCCATTATGATGATGATAGGGGCACAAGGTGATGATTATGATGATAATGGCAACATGAAGTGATGAATGTGAATATATTGGCATGAGATAATAGATGTTATTTTATTCCCAATGGTTTGGGACGCAAGGTATGTAGAGACCCGAAGCCTGACGTACATGGACATTACATTACATTTGCGGAATACTTAGTACATAACAAAAACACACACACAAGGATCGTAATAGTTTAGTGTCTTTGGAAACTCGGAGTATAATCTTCTAATCCTGGTGAAAGATCTTCAACATCTCCCATAAAGATCTTCCCTTTTTTTTACCTAAAACCTTTCTTTATATCCTGGGGAAAAGAAAACATAAATGGGTGAGCTCAAATTCTCAGTAAGGGTAAACAAAAGAAATATCAATCACATCATATTCATAAGAACATAATATTTTGGAAATATTAACCTGCAAAACAGAGCATAATTTCATAACATGGGATAAATCTTAGTAGTGAAATGAAAATCCAATAATCATAACTTAAAACATGAAACTTTGTGGCATACACACATAATCATAGAGAATCATTTCTTGTTAGTCAAGACTCATTTCCAAGACTATCTTAGTGGACAAAGTCCCTTTCTGAACCGAGTCACCCTCGTTTCAGTCCTGTTTCACTTAACCGGTATAACCTACCATTCCAGCCATGTCTATCTCATGAGATATAAAATCTTTACCCAATGCATTGGAGGGAGATATAGGTCCCACCCATCTCATAATGATACCATTCTTATGTGTGCCACAAAATCATAAACCATACATCATAGCATAACCCATGTAATAAAAATGGGATTCTTAAACAACATGACATCATAAAACAATTCATATAAGATAAAGGAATTCATAAAAATAATTCCATCACAACATTAATCAAATAAATGTAATAATAGGGATAAAAACAGAACCCTTTATTATCTTATATGGAAAATAATTTTGATAAAACACTTGAACTCCATTCTTGAAGAAAATATCCTTTCTTCTTCAAAAACACTTTTCTTTTCTTGACATGTCATACAATTATAAACTAAAAGAGGTTGATTAAAAATAAACTTGAAAACTTATAAAGTATGATTTTTGGAAATAATGTTTTAAAAATCCATTCTTGCCGTATAAGTTAAAAAAAACATTCTTTGTACTTTTGTCGGAAAAGTCAAAAAGTACCTCGTACGAAAAACGACAAAAGATTCCTTTCATACATATTACTAAAAACTCACCGAAGGGTAAAATGGATTTAAAAAATTGTAGGTGGATGGAAATAACATTACATATTGATGAAACATGGATGTGGATGATAAAATACACCCCAGTAAATACTTACGAATAAACAATCTCGGATAAAAATGAGATTGTGATATTTCCCTTACCTTAAGTCCGATTTGCTTCGTAAGTGTCCGAACCTCCTGTATAACGATTTAAATCATGTTATTGACTTATTCCAGAATCATATTAATTGTTATTATATCATATATGGTCCACTTATGACTTTATATTACCCGTTCTTTTGTAAATTCATGTTAAAGTAGCGTTTTGGGTAAAATCGTCTCATTTGTCGTTCGTGTTTTTAACTTGTAATTATTAATATGATTACTTGGATCATGATTACTTATATACAGAATGTAAAACATTATTTATATATAATATATATTCAGAATATATATATATATATAATATATCGATAAATGGAATGAAATACACCGTTCATGGAGACGGTAGTCCGTACGTACGCATGAACGCTGTTTTCGTTTCCTTATTGAAGTGAATGGAATTAAGTAGATGACATACATATAAATTTACATAAATACAGTATCATTATTATGTCATATATTTCATTAGTACTTATTATACATACTTTATAATCATTCATGAATGGTTAATCATTGAGAATGAATCTCATCGCGTCGTGGAGACGGTAGTCCGTACGTACGCACGAGCGATGATATCATTCCCATGGTCGTGGAATTGTGTTGAAGTGTATGTAGACTATTTCAGTATCAATATCACTTTATAATAATTATATATAGTTACTCATTACACCATTATACCCATCCTATTAAGGTGGTGGTGGAAAATAGATTACACCACGACGTGGAGACGGTATTCCGTAAGTACGCACGCGCGATGATTTCATTTTTCCGTAGGATGGATAGAAGGTGAATTAGGGTTGTTTAATATTTATAATAACATATCAGTATTTAATTAATACTTATGTTATTACTTTTTCATGAAACAACTAAAGAAGAAGAACTTGAAGAAGAAAGAAATTGAAAAGATCGGTAATGGGTATTACCTCTTCTTTGAAACGCCTCTTTGAATCCTCCACTTAGGGAACTAAGATTGGTCTTTGAAGAAGACCAGGACCTCTAGGATTATTACAGGGAAGTGGAGAAGGGATTTTGGTAGGGGTTGTCCGAGCTTGAGTGCTCAAATTGGTGTGAGGAGGAGGGGGAGGAGGTGTCCTTTTATAAGGGAGGAGAGGGGCACCTTAGGAATATCTCAAAATATTATTTTATAATAAAGTCAAAATCGGTTTATAATGGTTCCAAAGGGTCTTATTTCGAAGATAAAGTGGGGATGGGTCGAAATCCTATCAAACAATAGGATTTAGACAAGTTTAGGTTATTATTTTAACCTTATCAATTAGATTTAACTCTAAGTTAAATAATTTAACTTTTACCGTGTCTTTTTGTTTTCTTACACTATATGGTTAATACACTTACTATAACATGCCAAACGAACCCCAAATTGTTTATTATTAATATATATATCCTTATCTAAGTCATTTGGCTGAACCTTAAATTTTTAGGAATAAAATAACAATTAATAATAAAATATTTCATTTAAAAACTATTTTGTGTCAATTTTGACACTATTTGATATATGATTTTTGTGAAAGTCATAACAGAATTATATGTTCGAACCAAGTTGATTAAATCAACACTAATATATCATAGTGACCTACAAAATTAGTGGAATTTATAAAAAGTCTTAAATTACATTTATTTTAGTGTTTATAACATCAATTATGTCAATATTTCATTAATAAGATAATTACTGCATCATCATTGTGTCATAAATAAATTAAATTATTTAATGTCTAAAAATTAAAAATAAAATACCATTATATAGGAAATCTTTTTAGGTTTCTAATTAATATTTATAGTCGAATTTATCTTATTTATAACCCCATATTAAAAATGATTTACTTATTAAACTTTGATTTTAACTATTTTAACTATTAATTAAATAAAATAATATTAAATGTCATAATCTAATCCAAGTGGACCTAAATGGTCATATTATATTCATAAGGTTGTTTTTGGTCGAATTACACTTATCCAATAGAATTATGACATGTGTTAGGGTAATATTAATATCATATTTACCCTTAGTTACCCTATTTACTAATAACCGTGGTAAAAAAGTAAAAAGTCACTATTCACCAAAAATTATTTTCATCTAATTGAACCACATTTTAGTCCTTGATATTAACCGTGTCTGTCGTATTTTCGAAATTCTATTCACAGAAGCGGTAAAATTAAGTTTTATGCAAAATTCAGTTTTTAACCTACCACTTAGTGGTTTCACTATTCATCAAAAATTGAAAGTTTTCAGAAAAATACCAAAATTTCACCCTAGGATAATTTCGGTATTCTGAATCCAAAAATGAGGTCCATTTTGAAATATAAAATTTCAAAAATTTCAAAAAGTGGTTATTACTATTCATAACGGCTAGTTTTAATAATATCTTAATAGCATATCGTTGAAACTCGGTATTGCGTACTACACACGCTATCGAGGAAGGTCGCGATTGCGTATAATGAAAAGCAAGTCAAGGATGCGTGTTGATCAAGATCCTTTTGGTGTAGCGTACAACACAAGACATTAATGAAATTAAAAATAATATTTTTCATAAAATCTCGGGGTGTTACATTCTACCCCCCTTAAAATGAATTTCGCCCTCGAAATTCGTCAGGGTTATAAATGGTTTACTATTAGAAAGTTTCTTTAATCGAAACCCCCATCGTAAAAAGGAATACCAAAACCAATCTTTAAAAACAAAAGTATGAAACGTAACGGTTACCCAAATAAACTAATCACTGGGTTTCCACATAGGTGAAAATATGGATATGGAAGAGAAATCTAAACATCATGTTCTGATGGAGAGTGGTAAGAACATGGCTATGGAAAAGCTAGCAATCACAAAGACATAAATTTGTGACGATCTAAGGTACCATCTGATTCATTAAATATAAGAGCACTAAGACAAAATTTTTGGTTTTCAAGATCATTTCCCTAAAGTTGATGAAATTGGAATTAGAAGAAATACTTTTGTGATTTTGGTATAGTCTCACCGTTGGTCGTTCTTTGGACAATTTCCACTTAATCTTTTAAAGAAATGAAGTTGAATTTTTTATTCATGAAGTGTTAACAGATCATGTGATAGAATTATGGGTCATTCCATCTATTTCAAACAAAAGTTTAGCAATAGTTATCAAATATACATAAGTCCGTCTTTGGTGAGGTTAATCATATACGATTCCAAAAAATGAACTTATACTTCATATATCATACCGCTTAATAAAATAAAACTAGTTTCTACTAAACAGGGACTTCCTGTAGGCCAGTGGTAGGCGATAAAGGCTAGTCGCACTTCTGTTGTGGGTTCGATTCCTACAACCTTGTCCGACGTGATGGGCTGTCGCCCGTCCTGCAGGTTGTCCTTTTTCTAAAACTATATTACTATAACATCTCATCAATAATATCGAAAAAAAATTCTATCCTTAAAAAATACTTACTTATGTCCAACATAATCCATTCCAATATCTAGGCTTATCTAAAATACGTCAGTCCAAGCTCATAGTATAGAGAAAATGACCACGTGAATGCCATCATTTATCCCTCATATATCTTGTTCGTCACATTCCAGTCATGTGAATACCATAATCATGTAATCTCTTGAAAAATGAATACCCATTGAATCTTAGTGAAAACATGAGTGCTGTCAAAAGATAACTCTTTCCACATACCAAAATCCTCAAAATTCTATATACTTAGTCCTTATATCAATCATGAGCTCATGAATACTGTCAAACATTTTATTTTCTCCTTATCCCTTCATTATGCGCATATCATCTACATTCCGAAAATATCTGAATAACCTTTCATGGATGCTGGTAACATTAATCATACACTTTTAAAACTCAAGGAAAGACAACAATGTAACAATCCTTAGATGTCTCTTTATTCTATAGTACCATGAGATTACTTATACAACATTACACATGATAGACATGTAATCATTCCACTACATTCTTAAACCATTGACTGAGCTTCAACAATTATTTCATCTCATATATCATTTGTAGTCTCTTCATCATCATCAACATAAATACTACCCATACGACCATACTGATTCTCTTCATGAGACTTTCCCTTAGGGCATTGGTTTGCATAATGCCTGTACATTCCACATTTAAAACATTTAACCATTGCTGATGTCGTAGCAATACCATTATCCTCATCCCTGGTGTTAACTGAACCTTTTCCTTTGCACTTACTGGCTTTGTGTCCTTCTTTTCCACACCCAAAGCATCTTCCAGTTTCTTTGAAACATTCTCCTTGATGCCTCTTCCCACATGATTTACATAGGGGAAATTGAACTTTCTTTCCTCTATGATCATCATGAAACTCCATCTTTCTCTTATTAGCCGAGTCAGGAAACTTACCAAATTTTACTTTATTGATCATATTATGAGATTTCTGATTCGGCATAATAATGATGTTTGGACTTCCAAATCCCATTTCATTTGGTTGCTTATGAATAATATCATTCCATTGTCCATCATATCCTCCATTATCGTGAATCATCTTGTTTCCAACCATTTTCTAAAACCCAAAAAGAATAGTGTGAGAGGCAAAAATCATAATAAAGGGAAAGTAACTTCAATATCTAACATCTTTGGTTTAATATAATATCATTACCATAGTTCTAGGACTATATCCTATACGTATACTTATCCTTAGAGACATCCCTAGACATACCTTAGAAATATTTCTAGGGATCTCACTAACGTTCTCGCATCCTAGTTTCCAAAGGTTGACTAAACCTTTCCTCTGATACCAACTGTAGATACCCGAAGCCTGACGTACATGGACATTACATTACATTTACGGAATACTTAGTACATAACAAAAACACACACACAAGGATCGTAATAGTTTAGTGTCTTTGGAAACTCGGAGTATAATCTTCTAATCCTGGTGAAAGATCTTCAACATCTCCCATAAAGATCTTCCCTTTTTTTACCTAAAACCTTTCTTTATATCCTGGGGAAAAGAAAACATAAAAGGGTGAGCTCAAATGCTCAGTAAGGGTAAACAAAAGAAATATCAATCACATCATATTCATAAGAACATAATATTTTGGAAATCTTAACCTGCAAAACAGAGCATAATTTCATAACATGGGATAAATCTTAATAGTGAAATGAAAATACAATAATCATAACATAAAACATGAAACTTTGTGGCATACACACATAATCATAGAGAATCATTTCTTGTTAGTCAATACTCATTTCCAAGACTATCTTAGTGGACAAAGTCCCTTTCTGAACCGAGTCACCCTCGTTTCAGTCCTGTTTCACTTAACCGGTATAACCTACCATTCCAGCCATGTCTATCTCATGAGATATAAAATCTTTACCCAATGCATTGGAGGGAGATATAGGTCCCACCCATCTCATAATGATACCATTCTTATGTGTGCCACAAAATCATAAACCATACATCATAGCATAAGCCATGTAATAAAAATGGGATTCTTAAACAACATGACATAATAAAACAATTCATATAAGATAAAGGAATTCATAAAAATAATTCCATCACAACATTAATCAAATCAATGTAATAATAGAGATAAAAACAGAACCCTTTATTATCTTATATGGAAAATAATTTTGATAAAACACTTGAACTCCATTCTTGAGGAAAATATCCTTTCTTCTTCAAAAACACTTTTCTTTTCTTGACATGTCATAAAATTATAAAATAAAAGAGGTTGATTAAAAATAAACTTGAAAACTTATAAAGGAATATTTTTTGAAATAATGTTTTAAAAATCCATTCTTGCCGTATAAGTTAAAAAAAACATTCTTCGTACTTTTGTCGGAAAAGTCAAAAAGTACCTCGTACGAAAAACGACAAAAGATTCCTTTCATACATATTACTAAAAACTCACCGAAGGGTAAAATGGATTTAAAAAATTATAGGTGGATGGAAATAATATTACATATTTATGAAACATGGATGTGGATGATAAAATACACCCCAGTAAATACTTACGAATAAACAATCTCGGATGAAAATGAGATTGTGATATTTCCCTTACCTTAAGTCCGATTTGCTTCGTAAGTGTCCGAACCTCCTGTATAACGATTTAAATCATGTTATTGAATTATTCCAGAATCATATTCATTGTTATTATATCATATATGGTCCACTTATGACTTTATATTACCCGTTCTTTTGTAAATTCATGTTAAAGTAGCATTTTGGGTAAAATCGTCTCATTTGTCGTTCGTGTTTTTAACTTGTAATTATTAATATGATTACTTGGATCATGATTAATTATATACAGAATGTAAAACATGATTTATATATAATATATATTCAGAATATATATATATATATATATAATATATCGATAAATGGAATGAAATACACCGTTCATGGAGACGGTAGTCCGTACGTACGCATGAACGCTGTTTTCGTTTCCTTATTGAAGTGAATGGAATTAAGTAGATGAAATACATATAAATTTACATAAATACAGTATCATTATTATGTCATATATTTCATTAGTACTTATTATACATGCTTTATAATCATTCATGAATGGTTAATCATTGAGAATGAATCTCATCGCGTCGTGGAGACGGTAGTCCGTACGTACGCACGAGCGATGATATCATTCCCATGGTCGTGGAATTGTGTTGAAGTGTATGTAGACTATTTCAGTATCAATATCACATTATAATAATCATATATAGTTACTCATTACACCATTATACCCATCCTATTAAGGTGGTGGTGGAAAATAGATTACACCACGGCGTGGAGACGGTATTCCGTACGTACGCACGCGCGATGATTTCATTTTTCCGTAGGATGGATAGAAGGTGAATTAGGGTTGTTTCATATTTATAATAACATATCAGTATTTAAGTAATACTTATGTTATTACTTTTTCATGAAACAACTAAAGAAGAAGAATTTGAAGAAGAAAGAAATTGAAAAGATCGGTAATGGGTATTACCTCTTCTTTGAAACGCCTCTTTGAATCCTCCACTTAGGGAACTAAGATTGGTCTTTGAAGAAGACCAGGACCTCTAGGATTATTACAGGGAAGTGGAGAAGGGATTTTGGCAGGGGTTGTCCGAGCTTGAGTGCTCAAATTGGTGTGAGGAGGAGGGGGAGGAGGTGTCCTTTTATAAGGGAGGAGAGGGGCACCTTAGGAATATCTCAAAATATTATTTTATAATAAAGTCAAAATCGGTTTATAATGGTTCCAAAGGGTCTTATTTCGAAGCTAAAGTGGTTATGGGTCGAAATCCTATCAACCAATAGTATTTAGACAAGTTTAGGTTATTATTTTAACCTTATGAATTAGATTTAACTCTAAGTTAAATAATTTAACTTTTACCGTGTCTTTTTGTTTTATTACACTATATGGTTAATACACTTACTATAACATGCCAAACGAACCCCAAATTGTTTATTATTAATATATATATCCTTATCTAAGTCATTTGGCCGAACCTTAGATTTTTAGGAATAAAATAACAATTAATAATATAATATTTCATTTAAAAACTATTTTGTGTCAATTTTGACACTATTTGATATATGATTTTTGTGAAAGTCATAACAGAATTATATGTTCGAACCAAGTTGATTAAATCAACACTAATATATCATAGTGACCTAAAAAATTAGTGTAATTTATAAAAAGTCTCAAATTACATTTATTTTGGTGTTTATAACATCAATTATGTCAATATTTCATTAATAAGATAATTACTGCATCATCATTGTGTCATAAATAAATTAAATTATTTAATGTCTAAAAATTAAAAATAAAATACCATTATATAGGAAATCTTTTTAGATTTCTAATGAATATTTATAGTCGAATTTATCTTATTTATAACCCCATATTAAAAATTATTTACTTATTAAACTTTGATTTTAACTATTTTAACTATTCATTAAATAAAATAATATTAAATGTCATAATCTAATCCAAGTGGACCTAAATGGTCATATTATATTCATAAGGTTGTTTTTGGTCGAATTACACTTATCCAATAGAATTAGGACATGTGTTAGGGTAATAGTAATATCATATTTACCCTTAGTTACCCTATTTACTATTAACCGTGGTAAAAAAGTAAAAAGTTACTATTCACCAAAAATTATTTTCATCTCATTGAACCAAATTTTAGTCCTTGATATTAACCGTGTCTGTCGGATTTTCAAAATTCCATTCACAGAAGCGGTAAAATTAAGTTTTATGCAAAATTCAGTTTTTAACCTACCACTTAGTGGTTTCACTATTCATCAAAAATTGAAAGTTTTCAGAAAAATACCAAAATTTCACCCTAGGCTAATTTCGGTATTCCGAATCCAAAAATGAGGTCCATTTTGAAAGATAAAATTTCAAAAATTTCAAAAAGTGGTTATTACTATTCATAACGGCTAGTTTTAATAATATCTTAATAGCATATCGTTGAAACTCGGTATTGTGTACTACACAAGCTATCGAGGAAGGTCGCTATTGCGTATAATGAAAGGAAAGTCAAGGATGCGTGTTGAGCAAGCTCCTTTTGGTGTAGCGTACAACACAAGACATTAATGAAATTAAAAAGAATATTTTTCATAAAATCTCGGGGTGTTACAAGGTATGTTGTGATGAGTTTATAGTGAGGCATGATAATCGATGGTTACTTCATATTGATTAATATTTTATGGATAATGTCCGGTCACTATTTATATGACCAGTTTCGAACCATATAATGTAGGTCAATTATATTCACTATAAGTGAATCTTTTAAGTGGTAGCTTAGGTTGAGTCCAAGAGTACCTAGATGAGTATAAATTTATAATGAATTAACTAAATAATGGGGTTGGTTTTTAATGATAACTTATGATAATGAAATACTTTAGAATGAAAAAAAATAACAAATAGTGTTGTTGGAACTTGTATTATAATATTAAAAAGTTAATCATTGAAATAGAATAATATTAATCATGGTCTAGTGAATTAATTAATATTGATGCTTGTATGATTGTTTGATATCTAGACCATAATAGTAAAATATGGGTGTCCTGTGAGATAATAATGATAGATAAGTCTATGAACAGGTAGTTTCCCTTGGTGTAGTTGCTAGATATATCTATCCCTACCCATGTTAGAAGGGAAACTTAGAACCAGAGGTTCTGGGGGTATTTTCCTCATCATCCACCTTAGCGAATATATGGATGGATGAGTACCCCTCTCCCCTTCTCTCTCTTCTGTGACAATATTACATGTGTGCATGCACAAAGGTTATTTCTTATACATGTGTGTTTTAGGTTGTGATGACTTGACGTTATTATGCATGCACGTATTCTAGATGTAGTATGTAATGGATTGTTAATGATATGCTATGTACGATTTGTGATTTATTGAGGTATATTACATAATACATAGGTTGTGCTAGATTTTAAAAAAACTAGGCTATTGTATAGACTATGTGGATGCGATGGTGTGATACACATACATGGTATGTGTAAAAACCCATGTCCATATGGGTGTTCAGTTTTTGATGAAATGTTTGAGTTTTCATTTTTGGAGGGTATGAATTTTCTACCAATATTAGGATTTGAATTCTGAAGATTGGTATCCTAAATAAAGTCATTATGGACATAGAATAAAGTGTTATAGGGGTTTTTAAGATATTGGGAGATTCATTAGGGTTTAGGGTATATAGCACATGTTTCTGATGTTTTAGCATGGGGAACACAATTAGTGAATGGTTAGTTCCAACCATGCACTCCAACTGTGAGATTTGATCAAATGAGGGGAATAGTTTTTTAAATCATGCAATGGGGGTTGGGGATCCATGAAAACACCTACAATAGATTTTAGGGCCATTTCACATGGTTGAAGAATATGCTGTCAAACTATGTGCCTAACCATGCGAGATGGGTTGTTTCGAACAGAGGAGTTTTCAGGGTGGGAATATGGTTTGTCTAACCACATGACCTTTAAAAAGTGAAAAGATACCATTTTCCATTATATTATTTAAATACTTCTAAATCCATTTCTTCTCCCATTTTTTTCCAGTTGTAGCACATGAGTCTCTCTTTACCATATCATGTATTCCACAGTATAAATACTCCATTTTTTGTTCAAATTAGCTTCCATATTCATCATTGGGAATCTTGAGGCATGTTTAAGAGCCCCCTTCCTTATTTTATTAATCTCACTTTTCTATCAAGTTTCCTCATACCATTTATGATTGTTATGACCAAATTTTAGGGCATTTTCATGCTTCATCAGTTTCCCTAATTTTATCACAATTCAAAGGATGATTTGGATGAGTGGGTACCTATAAGGATACAATAGGCATTTTAATTGGGTTTCCCTTAAATTCATATAATTTTATTATATTTTGGATTGTGTAGTCATGCCATATTATCAGTCCCTTGACCTAAAAATTAAATTGAACTTTCTAGTTTCCCTTTTATGCCTTGGAAAACACCTTGGACTTAGTAAAACTTGTTTCCTTAGGCTGGAGATACATTTAATATATTAATTTAGTGGAAATTGTTAGTGAATCAGAAATTAGTAAATGAATGGGGTAGTTTGGGGATTACCTTGATAGCTTAATGGTTAAATTTTGAAATGATGGTTTATCAGGTTGAACTATAGGGACCAGTAGCACTATTATCCATTGTAATCATAAGTGGAATCATGAATTTTAATTAAATACTGAATTTGGATTAATATACTAAAATTTTATACATGATAAATGACCAAAGTGGTGAATGTTGGGCATGTATTATCTCAACAATACTCTATAAATATTATTGATTTTGATTTTCATAAATAAACTTGTTTGTTTTACTAATGATTTTATTTTCATTGTATTTCATGAAATATATAGTTGTTAAATTGTTCATAATTCTCTTGAGCGTATTCTGAAAACACTGTTCACCGTTTGTCATTTAATAGAAATAATATTCATTCAATACATCTAAGAAAGTAACGTATGGAACAAACCTTACGTTTATGTTGAAGGATTAAAATGTATGGTCAATCAACCTTACGTTTGAAGAAACGTATGGTTAAGTAATATTATGTTTGGATAAGAACCTAACGTGTTTCCGAAAGAAAGGTGTTGTTAAAGAAGCCTACATAAGTATGGAACTTTACAAACATTTGGATCATCAACCTTACTTTTTTAATCAAGCATACGTTTTCAACCTTACGTTTGGGAAAAGTGAACATATGGATAATCAATGTTACATCCAGAGATCTATACTGACGTGGATAAGAATATTGATCATCAACCCTATGTTATGGAGTTTAACCCTACATTTGTTATTCTGTCATTTTGTGAAGGAACCTTACGTTTGACTTTTCAATGCTAGAAATTTGAATTTAAGTCTTTATCAAAGATTTTTGCAACAATCCTTGCAAAATATCAGGATGATTTAAAGATCATTGTTGACTGATTCAAAGCTTAGTATATATAGGATTTAAATAGCCATTTACAATATATATTTTTACTTCTATTTTTAAAGGAAGTTATACCTTCTCTGATATATTTATTTGATTTTGAATCTTGATGACTTATCATGCATATTTTATGGATCTAAAACCATGCTGGAGATTTATCATTATATATCTCTCTGAGTATCATCTTTAAAAAAACATGGATCTGTGAATACCTCTCAGATATCTGTGTAAATATTATTCATTGAATATTTACTTTGAAAATTGGTTTTAGTGCTACAATGATCAAGCATCACAAAAATGGAATCTTCATTTTAAAGATCTACTTTTCAATCCTGTGAATGTGACACACTGTTTTTGTTGATGTTCTTGAAGACAAAGATACCTTGAGCAAACCAGATCACTTTAGACAGTCTTTAAAATTTATTTTCTTTTAAAGATGAAGATCCTTCTTTTTTTAGTTGCGTTTTTTTGAAACTGCAAGCTATATATATTTCTCAACCAACTATATATTATGTATCTTGAGTTTCAGTTGCTTGTATTCAGTCATGGTTGATCATCAGCTTCTCACACTAAGCTATGGTTTTATCGGTTACCTGTAAAAGAACGAGAAGGTTCTGTTTTGTATGCCTTTGTTTGTAAGGGTGACAACTGCCTGCACTCAGTTGTGGATCAGTCTTATGATATGAGGACTTAACTAGTGAAATTCATCAAGCATGCATAGATTGTAATTGGTGGAGTGGAATATGGGATCTTTGTGCCCTGAACCACTATAAATTATTTTCCTTTGTTTTCTGTTTATATCTACTACATATACTCTATTAATGAAATGCTACTAGTTATTATATTCTATTTTTGAGAATCAACATAATCCTAAAACTATGAAAAGGACACAATTCAACCCCCTCTTGTGTCATCACTATAAACATTCCGACCTAACATTTGGTATCAGCGGTTGAGATTATCAACAGAGCTATAACAAGATAAAGGCATAAGATCAATATTAGTGATGGAAATGGAGAATCTCAAGGAAGTAATTTCAATGGTTCATCCTCCATATTTCAATGGTGAGAATTATGGATAATGGAAGTCACAAATGATAATTAACTTAAAATATATTGGATTTAGAGTATAATCAAATATTATTACTCCTTACACAATTCCTAAAAAACATGAAACATGGTCTACTACTACAAAGGCTAAGTACGATATGAATTCAAAAGTAATGAATGATATTATTTGTGGTCTTGGACTAGATGAATTCAACAGTGTATTACAATGCCCAACAACCTATGAAATTTAGTATTAAATTGAAGTAGCCTACGAAGGTACTGAAAATGTTAGACAGATGAGATATGCTACAGCGAAATTAATGTTTGATAATTTCAGAATGTCCAATGGAGAGAGCATCACACATATGAATGGAAGGATGAAAAAAATTATTAATAATGTAACATCTTTAGGTGATCCTATCAGCCAACCTGATCATGCTTTGAAATTTATAAAATCTCTAACTGTAAAGTGGAATGAAATTACTACTGCAATTGGCCAATCCACACCTATTAAGAATCTGAAAATGAGAGAATTTACTGTAACTTTGATTATGTATAAGGATGAAGTTCAAGATGAAGTTGAAGATACAAAAGTACTAGTGAAAAAGGATAACACTATTTTAAAAGTTACCTCCCAAACTTAGAACATAAAAATGAAACCTGAAGAAAGAAATTCAGACTCATCTGATTCATAAATTGAGGTGGCTCAATTAGCTATAAAATTCAGTAAATTTTATAGGAAGAATAAAGGATTTATAAGAACCTTAAAAAATGATGACAAAGACTCAAGCGATGTAATATATTACGAATGAAAATAATTGGTCCATATAAGGCCTGATTGTACTCAATTGAAAGAAGAGAAGAGAAAGATAGAAATGAAATATCAGAAGAATGAGGATTATGAGAAAAAGGATAAAAGAGAAAGAAGGCTACTTGGAGTGTCTCTAGAAGAATCTATTGTCTCATCTAATTCTGATTTAGACAAAGAACAGTAGAATCTGAAGGCTAATATGTGATTCATGAAAAAAAGATAAGGTAACATGATAAATAAGATAAAAATATATATGGCATATGGATAGTGGTTGTTCAAAACATATGAGTGTAAATTCATCAAATTTCTATACTCTGACTAAAATAGATGGAGGCCTATTCACCTTCGGTGAAATGCCAAATGAAAAATTGTTGGACTCAGAATATTTAGAGATCTAGATACTATCTCAATTTATAAAGTACTCTATGTCTACACTTTGGATTTAAATTCATTGTGTAAATAGAAAATGAACTGTTTAACTGGTAAGGTAAATGAGTCAGGGATTTGGTACAGAAGACTTGTTCATTGTAATATTTTTTCTTTACATACATTATTTATGAAAAAATTAGTTTCAGATTTTCTTAGTCTCAAATTTGATAGTGATATATTCTCTGATGCATGTTAGATTGGAAAGAAACACAAATCTTCATTCAAATATGTTAACAAAATTGCTATTTAAAATCCCCTAGAACTTATTCATATGTATTTGTTTGGACCATCTAGAATAGAAAGTTTGGATGGTAAATTATATGTATATGTTTTAGTTGATGATTATTATATATTTACATGGGTATATTTTCTAAAACTCAAAAATTATTTTTTTTGTTTTTGAAAGTTTCTGTAAAATATTTGAAAATGAAAAAGGTTTTATGATAATTTCATTAAGAATTGATCATGGTGGATAGTTTGAGAATCAATAATTTTATTCTTTTTTCTCAAATATGGGTATTGAACACACCTTCTCTACACTAAGCACAAATCAACAAAATGGAATTTTTGAAAGAAGAAATAGAACTATTCAAGAAATGGCTAGGACTATACTAAATGAATACAATCTTCTAACCTACTTTTTGGAAGAAGCTATAAGAAAAACATGCTATATTATAAATAGAGTTTTAATTCAAACTATTTTGAAAAATACTCCTTCTGAACTTTAGAATAATAGAAAGCCTAATGTAAAGCACGTTAAGGTTTTTGGATGCAAGGTATATATCTTAAAAACCAAAAATTATGTTTAAAAGTTTGATCTAAAAGCTGATGAAGGAGTATTCTTAGCATATTATGAAACTTATAAAGATTATAGAGTATTTACTAAAAAGTCAAGGATTGTTAAAGAATTAGTTTATGTGAAGTTTTATTGAACATTTCTTTTTAATAAAGAGAAAGATAAAATAGATGAATCTGATTATTCTTCTAACAACATGAGAGTTGATAACTTGAAAAATGATTATGAAAATATAAATAAAATTCAGTCCTGTTTAGAAGAACATGATACTAATGAGCCTAAAAGTGTTCTGCCTAGACGGTCTAGAATCCTGAAGAATCACCCTTTAGAGATTATTATAGGATATCTAGACATAGGAATAAAAACTAGAAGAAGTGTAGGAAACCTAGTGGAATTTTCTGCTTTTCTATCTCTACTAGAGACTAAGTCTTTTGAAGAATCCTTAGATGATGAAAGTTGGATGTTTGAAATTCAGGAAGAGATAAATCAGTTTAAAAGAAAAAAAGTTTGGAAATTAGTGGAAAGACCATCAAATTACCTAGTTATAGGAAATAAATGGGTCTTTAGGAATAAACTACAAGATCAATGTATTATAACTAGAAAAAGGATAGACTAGTAGCCAAAGGGTATAATCAAGAATAAGGTACATATTATGATGAAACCTTTTCTCCCGTAGCTAGAATAGAAGAAATTAAAATTATTTTGGCCTATTCATCTCATATAAATTTTAAATTATATCATATGTATGTAAAATATTCCTTTTAAATGGATATTTAATGGAAAAAGTTTATGGTGAGAAACTGCCTGGTTCTGAAAATTCTCAAAAACCAAAACTTGTTTTTAAACACACTAAATCTCTCTATGGCCTTAAACAAGAACCTAGATCTTGATATGAAAGATTAAGTTCATTTATTTTGAAAAATGGTTTTACTGTTGGTTTGGAAGACCCAACCCTCTTAAATAAAATAGTTTTTTCTGATTTATTATTAGTTCAAATCTAAGTTAATGATGTTTTTTGGATTAACAAATAAAAAACATTGTAATGATTTTTCAAAATATATGAAAAAAATTGAAATGAGCATGATGGAAGAATTAAATTTCTTTTTAGGACTTCAAATTTATGAAAAAGATTATGGAAATGTATTAAATCAAAGTAAATACATTACTGATTTATTTAAAAATTTTGGTATTGAGAACATCAAGACATCTTCAACTTGTTTGTGTACTAATATTAAACTTGACTTAGATGAATCTGGAAAAACAGTGGAAAAAAAGGTATATAGAGGTATTATTAGAATTTTACTATATAATACTGCTAGCGAACCTGATATTATGTTATCAGTATGTATTTTTTTAGATTTCAATCTAATCCAAAAGAATCATATATTTCTGCTGTAAAAATGATTTTTAGATATGTAAAAGGAACAACTATTCAATATATTCTGTATCCAAAAACTTATGATTTGAATTTAATATTATATGAAGAGAAAGATTTTGGAGGGCATAGATTAGATAGAGAAATAACTTTTGGAACCTGTCTCTTTATTAAAAAATCTTTAGTTTCATGGTCAAGTAAGAAGTAACAATCGGTTGCACTGTCAACAGCCGAAGCAGAGTATGTATCTGCAGGTAGTTGTTGTGAACAAGTGTTGTGAATGAAAAACACTCTAATGAACATTGAACTTAATTTTAATAATACACATATTTTTTTTGATAATACAGGTGCTATAAACATTTCAAAAAAAAAATACAATAATTCATTCTAGAACTAAGCATATTTATATTAGACATTATTTTCTAAGAGATCATTTTCCTAAAAGGGATATATCTTTACAATTTATTACCACTAAATATCAATTATCTGATATTTTTAATAAACCACTTCCAACATATCATTTTGATTTAATTAAGGGAGATTTAGGTTTTTTTAATTTTTAATTAAATAATTTTTTTACTTTATTTTAATTATTTATATTTTAATTATTTATTTTATGCCTTATTTAATTCTATAAACCTAATTTTATTTTATTATTTTTATCTTAATATATTTTAGTTAATCTATTTTATCTTAAATCTATTTATGCCACATAATTATTAAAGTTTTGACATAATTACTCTACAACCCAAGAAACGAGGACATGTGCCATCTGTGAGAAACCTTTCATATACCTTACCAATTTTTTCCCCTAAAATCATTTCTCTTAACCCCCAATATTTGTTCGTCCTTCCAAACCGCAGAATCCAATAACCCTAGATTTTTAGATCTTTATAAATGATGAAAACCAAGAGAGTCGAAGAAGGAGAAGAACGCGACCAAAAATGATAGAGTTACAGGCCAAAAGATTCATCAAGGAAAAGTGGTAGATCTTTATTGGTTATATTAGATGAACTACTCATGAAAAAACCTTATATTTTCATGGACTCAAGACAGCTTTCAATGACATCAACTCAAAATTTCTATAGGAGGTAGAACTAAATTATTTTTATAAGAGTGTACAATTTATTTTTGGAAAATCAGAGGATATGATTTTTTCTAGTATCGAAGATAGTAATTTATTTATTTCTTCAACTGAGGTTGAAAAAAATTTGAACTACCCACATGAAGGTGTTTTCCATTTCAATCAGAGATCGATTGGTGATAAGGAACATTCTTCTAAAGACATGATGCATTTTGTGTTCAATTTGATGCACATCAGAAAGTTGATTGTTAAGGATTTAGAAGTTGACCATAAGATTCAGCTGAAGTTTATTCAGATAGGAATAGCACCAAGGATGGTTGAGATGGAGAAAATCCTTTACCCAGACATATATATCATATTTTTTTTTTCTGAGTGATATTAAATTGAAATTTTCATGGTATTTATTTCGGTACCTTCATTACTTCTGTTCATCAGATGCAAGAATGAATTTCTATCCATATGAATGGATAATTTGAGGGAATTTATTTAAGAAGGACACGATCAGTCTGGTTGATGAAAGGATAAAATGTCATCATAGTAATGTTTTTAATGATAGAATGTTATGAAAGCTTGGATATTTCTAGAGAAATGTAAAAGGAAATATTTTTCCTGTTGGAGTTGAGGAAAAAGAAATTTCAGGAGCTTTTTCGTAGTGGGAGCAAGCTGGTGTTCAAAAGGAGGGTGTAGTTGAATCACGAATAAATTCATTTTCACAACCATCTAAGAGACTTTTAGATTTAACACTGAAGAATAGGATGTAGATAAATAACAAAGTCAATAAGGACTTATTATGAAACCAATGAACATAAACTCTCATTAAGTTGAAGAGAAAATGTTGGATTTTTGAGAAGAAACAAGCTCGGTTCATTTGGAAGAAACTTTTATTAAAGAGGAAATTCCAGTGGAGAGTCAATCTAGATGGATTTCTATTATACCCCTAGTGAATGAATAGGTACAAGAGATCATTCTGGTAGAAATAGTTCAAGAAAATAATACTCAAACTGAAAATGTACAATTAGAGATTGTCAGAGAAGAAGTTACTGAACAAGGAGATGTTCAAGAAGAGAAGATTTCTCATGAATCAGTTATGTAAATTCAACCCTTGATTATATATCATACTATGGGATAGTCAGATTATATTTCTAATTCTTAGACTAAAGTTTTAGATAATCAGTCTTTTTATTGAGAATAATCAGTAATGAAAACTGTGGAAAATCCTTTTCCTACTGATGGTACAAATCAGGATATGAATGAAAATGAGGGGACATCTGATTCATTATCTCATCATGTAGAGGAGATTATTGTTATGTATAAAAAATCTTAGTAAGAGAATAAAATTATGAGGCAAGATCTTGACATATCAAAGAATAAGATTCAAGAACTCAATGAGAGTACTATTTCTAAAAAAATATTGATTCATTTAAAAGGGAAATGCTGGATGAGTTTGAGAAACTCAAGAATGAATCTGTTTTAAAGAAAAGTTTTAAAAATTTGAAGTTGTATCTGGGAAATCATTTTGAATCAGTAAAGAGTATTTTGGGTCAATCCATTACATCTATTCCTATACCTTCTAAAAGTCCAGGTTTAATTAAACTATTTTAGGACATTACTTCAGTTATGGAAAACATGAACATTTTTCTTGAAGATATACAGTGTAATAAAGAACCTCTATCAGTTCTTCTAAAGAATCAGAAATTTCTTGTTGATCATTTAACTCACAGAGATCCTATAATTATATAGATTTTGAATTAGTTTTTAGAGAAGTTGGAGTTGTTCATGAAGAAAGAGGAGAGTCTTCATGAGATTCTAAAGGTCAACATAGTGGAGAATCTGTAGGTCAATAATGACTCCAGGCTGTTGGTTATTCATCTTGGAGGCAGTTTAATAAACAATCTAAGATTTTAGATGGCTGAGATGAAGGATATGTTTGAAGCCATTAAAAATTCAATCCACCCAATCCTTATCCTTTTTTTACCTTGAACCACAACAATGAAATTTTTTTCTTAGTCACAAACTTTATTTTATTGATGTCTTTATTGATCAATTAACTTGTTTTATATCTATATTTTACATTTCATTATTTTATCTACTTTTTTATTTTTGTTTGATAACCAAAATTCAATTCTCTTTGTTCATTATAGTTACTTATAACATTCACTTATAATTCTGTTCAATATTTAATGTGTTTGAATATGTTTCTATACATTCTATTTGATATCTCAAAAGGGGGAGAAATTTAGATAATAGAAAATCACTTTTATTGGAGGAATTTATATAAGCATAAATATTTCTTTGAAATTACCTTTGTGGGAGAAATTTAGATATTTTTTATTTATCGAAATAATTCCATCAAATCGAAATTATTTTCTTTTAATGTTTACAAAATTATTAATTATATTACCAGTATTTTAGTTTTAATTTATGGGTTTTGTGATCATCAAAAAGGGGGAGATTGTTGGTCATGTATTTTCTCAATAATACTCTATAAATATTATTGATTTTGATGATCACAAATATCCATTTTTTCTTTATGAATGATTTTATTTTGATATTATTTCATTAAATTTATATTCTTTATAATTATTATATTGAAATAATATTCAACTATTTTTTTTGAGAAATATTTGTTAAAGTGTTTGGAATTATCTTAATCATATTCTTGAAATACTGTTCTCTGTTTTTTGTTTACTAGAAATACTATTTATTCAATACTTCGAAGAAAGTAACATATGAAAAAAAAAGTGTGTTTATGTTGAAGGATCAACATATATGGTTAATCAAACTTACGTTTGAGGAAACATTTGGTTATGGAACATTATGTTTGGATAAGAAACATATATTTTTCTGAAATAAAAATTATGGTTAAAGAACCCTACGTATGTATGGAACTTTACAAATATATGGATCAACAAACTTACTTTTTTAATAAACCTTACGTTGTAAAACTTACGTTTGGGAAAAGTGAATGTATGGATAATCAATGTTACATTAAGAGATCTATGCTAACATGGATAAATGTATAGATCATCAACCCTACATTATGAAGTTGAACCCTGCATTTGTTATTTTTTTATTTTGTGAAGGAACCTTATGTTTGAATTTTCAATGCCAGAAATTTGAATTTACGTCTTAATTGGAGATTTTTACAATAGTATTTGAGGAATATCAGGACAATTTAAAGATCGTTGTTCACTGATTCAAAGCTCATTATATATTATTTAAAGAGTTTTTTACAATGGACATTTTTACTCCTATTCTTAAGGGAAGTTCTGCCTTCTCTGATCTATTTATTTAATTTTGAATCGTGATGATTTATCAGGCATCTTTTGTGGATCTAAAACCATTCTGGAGATTTATCATTATATATATCACTGTGTATCATCTCTAAAAACCCTTGGATCTGTGAATACCTATTAGATATATGTGTAAATATTATTCATTGAATTTTCCTACGAAAATTGTTTTCAGTGCTACAGTGATCAAGCATCCCAAAAACGTGAACTTCATTTTGATGATATAATTTTCAATCCTGTGAATGTGATGCTCTATTTTAGGTGTTGTTCTAAAATACAAAGATCTTTTGACCAAACTCGATCACTTTAGATGTTTTTCAATGTTTATTTTATCCTGATGTCGAATATCCTTTTTTTATCAGTTGCGTGTTGGAGAAACTATGAGCTATATCTATTTCTCAACAAAATAAATCTTATCTATCATGAGTTTTGATTGCTTGTATTCATTCATGGTGGAGTGTCAACTTCTCACACTAAGCTATGGTTTTATCGGTTCCATATAAAAGAACCAAAAGGCTCTGTTTTATAATCCTTTTTTTGTAATGGTGACAACCTCCTGTACTCAGTTGTGGATCAGTTTTATGATACAAAGACCATACTAGTGAAATTATCCAAGACAATGGAGAGGGTAATTGGTGGAGTGGAGTAGGGGATCTTTGTGCCCCAAACCACTATAAATTGTTGTCCTTTGTTTTCTATTCATATCCGCTGCATATACTCTGTTACAGAAACGTTACTAGTTATTATCTTCTATTTGTTTGAATTAAAATAATCATAAAATTTTGAAAAAGGCACAATTCACCCCCCTCTTGTGTCATCACTATAGCCATTCTGACCTAATAGTGAAATTTGGAAATTTTGATATTAATGGAATTATATGTGAGTAGTAGAATTACTTGGGAAGTCCCTTGGATTTTTTATGGAAAGGATGGTCTTGTAATTCCTTATGCTGATTCCTTGGATTCCATATGATATGTATTGTCATGGTATCCCATGGATGAATTTTTTATTCCACTAAGGGATTCATTTGAATGTCAAGATTGAATAATTCCTATGATTCAATGAAGTTTATTGATATGTAATGACTTAATAAAACTAGTGGATTCCTCTTAGATTCATTAATTTTAATTCTATAGGGAGGATCCCCTTTAGATTCGAGCAATGTATACATTTTAGGAAAGCCTAAGATTAATGTTGTGGATTATGTAGAGTGTCCCTTATTGGACTAAACATGATGAGCTCCATATATTTTACTTGATTATTAGTGGTATAAAACTCCTCGGGTGTGAGTTATGATTCCAATTGATCCATGCATCTGAATGTCAATGGTGGTACCTTGAGTTCAGTCTAGATAGATGATTTATCTTGGGTATCACTTGGAGGGAATAATACTTTATCCATGTGGATTCCTCTTGGAACAACTGATTACGGTTAACTCTTAAATGTTACTTGTAACTGAAATGAGATATGATTCTTCCACCACGATAAAAGTTATCATAATAAGTTAAAGCATGTATTATTGTCTTGTGTTATCTTCTTGAGACCTGAGGATTGACAAGATTATGTTTATTTCTATAACTTATTATTATCACTATCTCTTTTATTTATTATATAACACCTTTTTTCTTTATGATCATCAACTATATTTTCATTAGAAAAAATTATTGGTGGCCTACTAGGTTACAGTCACACCCTACTAGGGCCACCATGGAACTTGGGTACCTGAGTAGATACTTCTTGGTTGTGGTTAACAGCTTCAGGGAATGACCTAAGGTTGATGCATGATTTCATGGCTAGGTTGGAGTTTGTCTATGGGAGTTTGGACTGAGCTCAGAACTTCTAGGGGTCCTACTGTCCCTTAATATTCTGCCTTTGTTTACTTTTGGGCTAGCTCTGCTTGACTTTTTTATTTTTTACTACCCTTCCTGCCATGTATTTAACATCATTATGTTATTTCATGTGATGAGTTTTTTCTATTTAGTAGTTTTTGTTTATTTATCTGGATTTGATATTTTCTATGATGTTATGTATTTGATTTATCTTTTTTACTTCTACATTATAAATTCTAGTAATGAGTCAATAGTTGTTATACCATATAGTGTAATTATTTAATTGATCACAAACACTCTAATTTGGTTCTAACTTGTTTAAAAGTTTTTGAAGTGTTTTTCATGTCTTTATATTATGATATAAGGGAATAAAGGAATTCAACCTAATATTGGATTCAAAATGGGCTAAAATGATTTATTCAAAGTATGTTGCAACATGATGCACTAAATGACCGGTGGCATGTGAAATAATATTAATATCTCTAGAAGTCCCACTGATTTTCTAGAGGGAGAAGATAGTAAGTAGCTGTTTCCAAAAATACCACCAGCTAACCTATAATGTATATCGGGTATCCATTGGTGTCAAGTAAGACCTTTTGGGGGTGAATTAATGTCAGTCAAAAAGTGTTTTGTTCAAGTATTAAATGTGTTATCTCAAACAATTGGACCCAAGCACCCTATAGAGGTTGTAAAAGGTGATTAAGTTAGCCTCCATTATCATTCCATTTTCCTTTGAATAAAAGTGGAAATTCTAGATCACTCTAAAACCTTAAAGTAGACCCAATTCTCTCAAAATATCTCAAGAGTTTAATGTTATAAACTTTCATTCACTATTTAAGGAGAGATCATGACTTATTAATCAAAAGAGATAAAGGCACTAAATCAAGAAGGGAGTGTTCTTCAATGACTTCATCCAAAGCATTCTTGTTTTATGTTTTTATGCCTCTTTCTCTCTCCTCCCATCTATCCTATTTATTTAATCCCTAATAGTTAGTTTTTTTGGGGTGTTATAGAGAGAAAATAAATGATATTGTGGGTAGAAATTGGTTTTTCATGTTTGTCTATGTAATGTAAAGGGCAGATAAATGTTAAGGGGAGAAATAGAGAGAAATAGATTTCTCTCATGATATTGTTTTTAAATCACCCAACATTGGGATAATTTGGAAAGAAATGATGGTGGAGGGTTGTTAATATTTTAATATTCCAATTTTATCGCTATATTCCACATGTATCAAAAAATAATTTCTTTTCTTTTCCTTAAAAAAGATCCACCAAACAAGATGAAGTATAAATCCAAATCTTTTCTTTTCTTTTACTCAGTTATTGATCCAATCACATTGAGGGAAATAAAAATCATTTATTTTCTTTTATTTTCTTTTATAAACTATCAAATAATTTCTTTTCTTTTACTAAATTCTCACTAAACACAGAGTTAAATCTCACTTCTTATAATTATCTCTCCTTATATCTATATTGATCTAATTATTCAAGAGAGAGTGAATTCCATACATTATAGAGTAATATAAATTAAAAAATTCACCTATTTTATTCTCCCTCTATTCAGTTCTTGGTTATCCTATCAAACTAAGGGATTGAGGTTCTTGATATTCCGTTAAAAGTAAAAGGGTTTTTAGGTTTTTAGTTTCCATTAAAACCAAGAATTTTTGGTTTCTTGGTTCTCATTAAAACAAAGGGGCGTAATAATTTAACCATAATTATTATTCTCATGGGGAGGAGACACAAGGGCACCTTTAGGTTTTGTTTCCAAACTTATTTTAGAAAATTACCATTTCAATTTACTTTCCACATTTTCTTTTATAAATATATTTGTCTTAATTTCCTTATTTTCATTTACTCTATGATTTATTTGATATCATTTCATGCTTGTATTACATAATCCTATATTTTATAACATCAATTTATTTATCACTTTAAACCTATTGAAAGTTAAATTCACCCCTCCTGATATTTCTTTGACCCAACAATTGGTGTTAAAGGATCTCTATGATTATTTTCAAACTATATTTTTAAATTATTATTTACATTTTTTTATTTTTATATTTTGATTTATTTTTAAAGTTTGATCTTAAAATTGAATATAATTATTATATACATGCACATTTCTTAGATGGTTCAAATTAATCATATTAAAAGACTCACATGTCTATTTTTCTTAGAAGTATTGGATATATTTCCTAGAAAATATTTATGCATAGTTATACCCCTATAACAAAATATGAAGATAAATAGACTCCTTAAGATATTGAAACTTTTGAAATATATGGAAGAGATATGAACACATTGTTTTCTGCTTTAGATCAAAATGAATTTAATAGAATATCCACTTAAAAAAAACTAATGAAATTTGGAAATTGATTGAAATTACACAAATATTCACCAATAAATCCCATAAAACCATATCATATATGTATCTTAAATATTTAAAAAAATTCTAAATGCATGAAAATAAATGTATTACTAGAATGATTAATCATTTAACTATCATTTGTAAGATTTGAAATTCTCTCAGTGATGACTTGTCTAAAAAATCCATAATAATTAAAATCCTATGGGACTTACCTAGTTCATGGGTTACCTAAGTGATTGAAATCCTATAAGAGAAAAACATAAAAAATATGTTGGGTGGGGACCTCGTCAGATCCTTAATGAGATATAAGATAATGATGAAATTATAAGTAGTTAAAGAAGTAATGAAAGTGAATGAAACAAAGAAGAACATTTATTTTAATGTAATAAAAGGTACAAATTCTTAAAAAATTGACATTTATGATGAAGGTATACTTGATTTTTTTTTCAAAAAGGTGAACCAACTAGTAAAGTATAAGAAATCAACCCAGAATTACAAAAATGAATATTAAATAGAACCACCCAATATGGCATGTTATGAATGTAACAAAAAGGGGAATATAAGACCAGAATATTTGATCTAAAAAAGAGGTTAAAAAATAAGAATAAAGGTGTGAAATATGTATAAGTTACTAATTAAAGTGATAATGATGATTACATGGACTCTTCCTCCTCAAGATACTCAAGTATGAAATGCCTCATGGGTCATCTTGAGGATAGTAACAAGTTTAGTACTCCCATGTCTCATTATCCTTCTAAATCTACTTTTACCACATCTTCCCATTATTCTTCATTCTATTATTCTTCTTGAATTTACCTAACCTATAGGGATCTTGAAAATAGATACAATGAACATGGAAAAGGTTTCATAAAATTTCATAATGATTTTACAAAGATTAATGAGAAACATAATAATGTTTTTAATGAAAATGTATTTATTTTAGAATAAATGACTGATTTAGTTTTAAATTAAAAAAGCAACCCAATGTCTAAATTTTGAAAATTGAAATTAGGGATATCAAAATATCTCCTTTTAAATTCACCCCATGTGATAAACATCTTAATATGATCTTTGGTTCTCAATTTTTTAAAAGTAAAAATCATGGTTTCGGTTTTTAAAATAATGAAAGTACATCAAAAATGATTTATTTTTTTAAAGAAAATTTTTCAAAATAAAATTTTCATGTATTTTCATAAATTTGGTAATTTAATTTGTGAATATGATAATATAAATGAAAGATATGGAAGGACCAAGTTTATAAATATTTCTTCTCATCTTCCTGAAAAATGTAAGCAATTTTGGGTTACTAAGTATTTATTGGCCAATGTTTGTGGACTAAAATTTGTTTCTTTACCCAAATAATCTTGTGATAGTAATGTTGGACCCTAAATGGTACCAAAATTCTCCATTAGATAATTTATTGTATGGATTTTTCAGTCTAACTCATTGATCTATCAATTGGTAGATTCACTTAAAAAATTGTGCTTTTGCCCACCCCTTGGAAATGATTGTTCTATATTAAAGAATTTTTAACATAATAGGAATTATTTTTCATTGTTTATACTTTTTTATGTTGGATATAATTCCAAAAATTATCATCTCTCTTAGCAATATGTTTTCTCAAAATGGGAGAATATTATTTTTCTATTTTTTTCTTGTCCAATTTTTCTCCTCTTAATTTTCAAAATTTATTTTTCTTATCTAAGTAAATTTTATTTAATATTTGGATATGATACCTTTATATTAATTGTTATATAATTTTAGAAGTATCCTTATATATTAAATTCATTTATTTTTAATTATGTTGATATTATATTCATTTTTTTTATATTTCTTCTAAATAATTTACTTATTTCAATCTTGCTATTTTCTCTATGTTTTTACATAGGGGGAGTTGTTTTAATGATTTTTTTCTTTTCATTTTATCCTAAATATTATCTAATAATTATATAAATGATTAATCTTGGGACATATTGAAAACATATTCTCAAAATAATGTTTTAATTACTAATATTTTTTTTGATATTGTCTTAATTATTTTAATATCTTTTATATCCCATCACTTTATTATAACCATATTTTCTTAGGGGGAGATAGTTATCACTATTAATGCTTTGAAAAGGTTGTTTTAATATTCTATTATAAATATTTAACTTATCTTAGATCTCTAACCAATATAAATTTTAATTTTATTTTTGATAATCTCAAAGAGGGAGAAGTTTTTTTATTGGAGGTAAAAGATAAAAGAATGTGTGTTTTCAAATGGTATTTCATTGAGGGGGAGAAATTTGTTTCCAAGTGTCATAAAAGTTGATATGTGGTTTCAATAATGATTGGTAAATACTTACTTATTTGAATTTCACTTTTAATTATCTTGATTTTTATATTAAGTTTTTCTAATCATCAAATATGGGTATATTGTTGTACCTCATAATGTAAATGTTTTAATGATCTCAATAACTACAAATTTTTTATAACATTTCTCAATGTGTTATATATATTTTTTATTATGTGTATATATTAATATATAATGATAGGAAGGAAGTCAACTTAAATTTGGAATAAAACTGGTCTAAAAGGTCTTCTTTCTAATAATATTTTAGCATGAAGCATCATATAGCTGATGTCATGTGGAAAAATGTTTAGCACTCTAGAAGGCCTACTCGCTAGCCAAGAAGGCCATTGGATAGTTGGTGGGAGAAAATAACAAGAAGTTATTTCCAACATCACCTCCAACTACCTCAATGGTGTATACCATATAGATGGTGGCATTGAGGAAGGCCTTCTAAGGGTGAATTAATGATCTTTAAAAATGTATCATTCATGTATTTAATTCCCTGCATCAAAGCCTTGGACCTCATCACCAAATAAAGGCTATAAAATGTGATCGAGGAAACCTCAATTCTCATTCCATTTTCCCCTGAATCAACATGAATACTCTAGAGTAATCTTGAAGTTAATAGTTGATATAATTCTCTCTAAAACTCCATAGAGATTAAAGTTCAAAACTTTCATTCAACTTTCAAGGAATGATCAATAATTTATAATATGAGTATATTAAATCAAAGAATTAAAAAGGGAGTTTTAGTCAATGAATTCTTCCAAAGAACCAATGGATTTTTGTTCTATATTTTTTCACCTTTTTATCTCTCCTTCTATTGATCTTATTTATACAAACCCTTGATTTTTTCTTCTTATACTTATCTCTCTATATTTATTTCTTAATATAATTATTCAAGATAGAGTGAAGTCCATGGATTATAATGGTATTTCAATTAACAAAGTAGTCTATGCAATTTTCTATCTATTTTTTTGGTTCTTGGTTATTCGTTCAAACCAATGGATTGAGCTGCTTTCTACTATGCTAAAATAAAGGGTTTTGAGGTTCTTGGTTTCTTGGTTCTTGTTCAAACTGAGGGGTTTATTAATTGAACCCTCATGATGATTCTCATGGGGAGGAGATGTAGGGGTAACCTCATGTACTATTTATAAACTTATTTATCAAATTACCCATGTCCATTTACTTTTGAAATTTTCTTTTCTGCAGTTTTTTCTCTTAATCAACTCATTTTAATTCATGCTATGCTTTACATTGATATCCTTGAATGATTGTATTACATCTTCATATCTTTTATATAATCAATTTGTTTATAAATTTAAAATTTAAATTGTGAAATTCACCCCTTGAATTTTATCCAACCCAACAATAGTATCCCCACAATAACCTCACAGGCCATCATCGATAATCATCAGCCTCTGGTGTATGGGAACGTGTGGTTGTGGTCACATGGCGCACTGGTCCAAGGCACTGGTCTAGTGGATTCCAGGTTATGGAATTATAGTATGATATGGATTCCATGGTATTTTTGTGTAGGATTATTTAAGTAAGTGATGTTACTCGAGATGATTGGCATTTGGACATGAGAGTGAAAAACCACCGGGGAAGTGGTTACAAGGTACCCATTTATATAATATATATATACGTTCTCAATAATATGGTTATACTTTTATGAATTATATTTTGAGTGAGACATGGTGAGAATGTTAAAGTAATAATATACCTACTAGGTGATGGGTTGGTTTCATTATTTTACTCACTAGTATTCAGTATACTTCTTTTCACATTTCACATAAGAGGGTTTAGGTAGAATCTTACTAAGTATAAATGTTATGCTCACCCTATGTATATATATACTATTTTTCTTGTAAAAAGAGCAGTTAGGTGATCAAGCTGGAAATTACTAGTTTGAGGAGCTGTTCAGGAGTTGTTGGAGGTTTATGGTGACTATCTAGGATTTATATCTATTTTATTTTTCATTTCATTTATATCCAGTTCTGAAAGGAATAATTTTATGTATTGGTATTGCGTAATTTTTTTACAATGAGAAAGAGTTTTTTATGTTTTTTCTCATATTATCTCTCACATATCAAATATTTATTAGGGAAATTACTCCCATGTGTTTCATTATTTACCCTCGGTGCTAGCCTCCAACTTTTGGCCTATTGGAGTTGGTCTTTGGGTGTCATTATCTCTCTTTATCCATTTATGGCCTAGGAGGGGTATCTTTGGGGGGAGGGGTCATTAAAAAGTAGTATCAAAAGGATTATGAGATATATGATGGATTTTGGTGTTAAGAACTAGTGAGGATTCATGGGTTGGTAGGTAAATAGTATAATATGGGCTTAATATTTGTTGTAAACAGGGGAGGCCAACCATGACATTTTATTTTATGTTCCCTTGTGATCTGACATAGGGACATTCTTGTTGAATGGACATATTAAGAAATGTGATACTTCTTGTGGGGTAGAGACGTAGGAAAGGATCATGTATCATACTTGTATCTTCTTGTGTCTGAACTCGGTAGAAAATGGGAAATATGTTAAAAAAATGAATGAATTAATAATCTTATATAACTTTTCTATCAGGTTAGGGGACTTTAATATTTTTTATTTTATAGAAATGAAACCAGGTCAACATCCCCATCAAGTTTTCACAAAATATATTAAGCATGAGGTGTTAAAATGTTTCCACAGAGTAGAAATTGATGACGAAAATGTTTATAGAAGGACACACTGAGAGTTCTGGTGCCAAAGTTTGCAAAAGTTTGAGGGAAAAATTTTAAATAATAGGATAGTGGTTTGGATTTGATGGTGTGTTGAATGAGGTTCATGATATGATATGGTTGTGTAGGTGTTTCGAATAAAATTATTTATGGAAGATATTATGGATTGGGACATTCGATATTGGGGCATGGGAGTGTAATAATAGCGGGGAAGTGGTTATGAGGTACTCATTCACACCCACAGGTATATATATATATATATATATATATATTATCGATAATGTGATTATACTTTTGTGCATTATTTGGTGAGTGATCCATGGTGGGGACTGTAAAGGAATAGTATACCTTTTAGGTGATGAGTTAGTTTCATTTGTTTACTCATTAGGGTTTAGTATGCTTTATTTAAATTTTTCATAATAGGTTTTAGGAAGGATCCTAATATGTATACTTGTTATGATCACCCTATATACATAAAAACTATTTATAGGAAAAAAGGATATGTTAATTGATTGAGATTGACCTTACTAGTTTGAGGAGTTTTTCATGAGATATTGGAGCTTTGTGGTCACTTCCAAGGATTCATCTCTTTTATATTTTCGTTTTAGTTGTATCTAGTTATGTATGACATCACATCATGTATTGGGATAGTGCAAATTTTTTTATTATGAGTGGGAGTTTTTTTGGTAGTTATTATCATATTATCTATTACACCTAAAAACATTATGAGGGCAATTCCTCCCATAAGTGTGATAATATACCCTCAGTGGTAGTCCCCCACCCATGGACTATTTAAGGCAGGATCCAAGTGTCCTTATCTCTATTTTTTCATTTTTGACCAAGGATGGTCACCTTTGGAGTCAGTGGTTCATAAAAAATTCTTATTAAATTATTCTTTAAACCATCAACAAATAAAACTTTTGGAATTATTATATATCTTCAAATTCTAACTTCACCAAAACCTTTAACTTTTCCATTAGAATTATCACCAAATGTAACAATACCACCATCACATTTATTAGAAGATAAAAAATTTGAGATATCTCTAGTCATGTTCCAAGTGTATCCATTATCCATATACCATGTGTACTTTTTGGAACTTCCTAGAAAAATGTATCACAAAAAATGGATTTTAGAAAATTTCGATATCCATACAAAATTTGATCATATGGGATTAATAAAGCAATTATTAGAAACACATTCTGATTTCAGACATGTATTCTAGGGTAATCTTGAAGAAAAATATTTGGAAATGAAATATTTTTCATGTCTTAGAGATTGAGGAAATCTAAGTGAACAATCATTTTGATAATAACCTTTTATCCTACATCGAAAAAAGTAATACTTAAAGCATTTCAACTTTAACCTTTAACAAAGATAGTCTTATAAAATTTAGGTAATTTATTTTCATATCCAAGATAAAACTTAATTTTATTTATTTTATTCATCCTTACCATTTAATTGTAATTTTCCCATCCATGAATAAATTTTGAAATATCTATTTTAAAAAAATTCAAATTCACATTTTAGCTTTTTATTCTCTTCCTGGACACTATTAAACTTCCATTCTCTAGCCACATTATTCTTAGACGTAAAATCAATGTTTCATTAATTTTCCTCCTTATGTTTTTCTATTTCAACATGAGTAGATTTTAGATCTATTTGATCAAATTGGAATTCTTCACAAGCTGTTTCACTAAAAATAGATTTCATTAAACTTTCATTTTCTTTAAGAAGTTTCTAATTATTATTTTTAAGATCTTTGTGTATACAAGAAATATTTTATATCTCAAGGTTTAATCACATAATTTCTTTAAATAGATCATAAAAAATTTTCTTATTAGAATACGATTAAGAAGAAGAATATTTATATTTATGTAATTGGTTTGATAAATACATTAAACACAAGTTTGAAACTCTATTATGAGAACCAAAGATATATCTTAAATCAAAATCTTCTGTATCACTCAAACTGGCTGTCATGGATTTATTTTCCTTATTGTACTATTATCTCTTTCTCTTGTCTCCCTTTAATCTTAGATACCTGACCTCGATGTTTTCTTTCATTTTGTACTCATAGAAAATAATTTCAGAAGGATTATTAGAGGGGTCTACAACCCCATCATTTTATATGTAATATATTTATATATAATATCTGATTGTATTATATATTCATGCACGTATTCCATGATGTGTCTCTGAGGGTATGTGAGTGTGATAGACCCTGAGTGAGAGCTGAAGGGGCATAAGTGATTATGTAAAAATAGGTGTGACCTATTGTGGAAGCAGTGAAAATCTTACACACATTTCCTTTTAATTTTTTTCGCTGTCTTATTCAGCATTATAGGAAAGTTAATTTTCTGCTATGGACTACAATTCCATTGAAAATAGTCTGGGGGATCAACTTATTTGTGACATGCTAGTTCATCTGTTGTAAATAATTTTTCTACAATGGTTTTTTTTGTGATGGACGAACAAGGCATCACAAAACATTTGGCCCGCATGTGTGTGCGGTGGCGATGACAAACTATTTATGATGGAAAGGAAATTTCATTGTAAATACCCATCTCGATAAGGTGTATTTGTGACAGATCCATTACACATACTTTTTCGGCAATTTTTTTTTTCAACCTACTAGTCTATCACAAATACTTTTTTCCATGAGCAGGAACATTATTTTTCACACTGACTTTTGGGGATGGATAAATTATCCATCACAAATACTCATCAGAAATAGTCCGAACAACAAAATTTTTTGTAACCGAAATTCCATCACAAAAAGGTAAACTATAAATATGCGTAGACCCCCACCAAATCTATTCATAAGGTTTATGTATATATTGAAAAAAAATCTCTCATTTCATATATAACCTCCAATTCAGTAGATTATGAACTAAATATACAAATCGTTTGGCAAAGTACCAATTTCAAGGCATCTTTTTAAACCTCATTTTTAATTATCATTAATTTTTTCTATTTAATTGTTTTTAAATATATATAGTTTGATAGTTATTTAAATGTATTAAATTTGCATTACATTTAGTATAAATTAGTATAATTTACCACAAATTGGTATAATTTATTATAATTTTCTATAAATTAAATTAAATTCAGGTAAATTAATAATAATTATTATAAATTCATATAAATTTATATAAATTAATAAAAAATTTATAAGATTGTATAAATGAATAAATATAATTATATATTATTTTAAAATTAGTATTATTGATATAATTTAGTATAAATTCATATAATTTTTTATAAATTAGTATAAATTCATAGAAAATTAGTATAAATTAATATAATATTTTAAAGTAATATAATTTAGTATAGGTTATTAAAAAATAGTTTAAATTAATAAAAAAAATATAAATTAATACAAATTAATTACAATGAATAACAATTATTATATATTCATATAAATTACTGTAAGTTGATATAATTTTTTATAAATTGATATAAATTATTACTAATTTAAAAAAATTTGTATAAATTAATATACATTACTATAAATTGATATAATTTAATGTAATTTATTAAAAATTAATATAATTCATTATAAATTACTATAAATTAAAAACAATTATTCAAAATTCATAAAAATTTGAATAAATTCATTAAAAATATCAAAAATTAATTTCTTTTTTTTTCTAATTAATAAAGATTGTTATACATTAGTATAAATGAGTATAAATAGATTAAAATTAAGAAAAATTAATAAAAAATTAATATATATTCATATAAGTTAGTATTAATTGATATAATTTTTTATAAATTCACATAAATTAGTATAAATTTTTATATATTAATATACATTGCTATAAACTAAAATAATTTAGTATAAATTATTATAAATTCAAATAAATTATTATAAATCAATGTAAATTAATATAAATTATAATAAATTCATAAAAATTTGAATAAATTCTTAAAAGACTAGTATAAAGTAGTATCTTTTATTATAAATTATTAAAAATTGTTATACATTAGTATAAATGAGCATAAATTGATAATAGTTAATATAAATTAATAAAAACATTTATATACTCAGAAAAATTAGTATAAATTGATATAATTATATATAAATTGATATATATTTTTATTAAATCTTATAAATTAGTATAAATTAGTATAATTAAATATACATCACTATAAATTGTTATAATTTATAATAAATTATTATAAATTAATATAAATTATTATTAATTACTATAAATTAATTTAAATTATTATAGATTCATAAAAAGTTGTATAAAATCTGAAAAATTGGTAAAGATTAGTATAATTTATTATAAGTTAATAAAAATTGTTATATATTAGTATAAGTGAGTTTTAAAATAAGAAAATTATTATCCACTAGTATAAATTAATAAAAATTAGTATAAATAAATATAAATTCATATAAATTATTTTAATTTACTATAAATTAATATAAGTTACTATAAATTTGTATAAATTAATATAAATCACTATAAATTAGTATTAATTCCTAAAAAATTGGTATAAATTAATGCGAATTACTATAAAATGATATAATTTATTATAAATATATATAAATTGATAAAAATTACTAAGAATATGTATAAATTCATAAAAATCCTTATATATTAAGATAAATTATTATAAATTAGTATAAATTAATATAAATTACCATAAATTAGTATCTTTTTTGTATAAATTAATGAAAATTATTATACATTTGTATAAATTATTAAAAGATATTATAAATTTGTATAAATTCATATAAATTAATTTATATTACTATAAATTGATATAATTTACTATATATTGATATTAGTTACTATAAATTGGTATAATTTAGTAAAAATTATTATAAATTACTATAAATTTGTATTAATTATTCAAAAATTGGTATAAATTTATATGAGTTACTATTAATTCATATAATTTAGTGTAGATTAAAATAAATTACAATAAATTAATAAAAATTGGTGTGAATTCATATAAATTAGTATAAATTAATATTAATTTGTATCATTTATTATAAATTAGTAAATATTTTAATACATTAGTATAAATTAATAAAAGTTATTATAAATTTGTATAAATTAATATATACTACTATAAATTGATGTAAATTAATATAAATTGATATAAATTACTATAAATTGACATAATTTTCTATAAATTAGATTAATTTAGCATAAATTAACATAAATTAATATAAATTAATATAAATTTATCACAAATTATTACAAATTAATATAAAATATTATGAATTCGTAAAAATTAAAACAAAATACTTTAAATTATAATAAATTCATATAAATTATTATACATTCATATGAATTAGTAAAAAATAGTAAAAATTATTATTTTTGGTATAAATTCGTACAAATTGATATAATTTAGTATGAATTGTTATAAATTCATGAACCACTTATACATATTTCATAAATGTGCTACATATGTACTACTTCAAGTGTGATTGAAGCCTCTCGCACTCACATATGTGGAAATCCAACCCCCAAAAATCAAATTTTAAAATTTCAATTTTTTTAATAATATTAAAAATAAAATACTAAATAAATATATTATAAAAAATAATTAATTGGTAATTTAATGAAAATATTTTATATAATATGTTTTATATAATAAACTTAGTAATTTTATTTTCTTAGAAAACTATCGACCTGGGAAATTAGAACCATTTTTTACTATAAGATTCTGATCAGATAAATCATCATATAAGACCCGATAGTTTTAGAATAGATCATGTATATATCAAGGGTTTCAAAGAATTTATATCATTCACATCATTAAATTTATATTTTTTTGAAGGAATAATAAAGTAACTGTGTAAGAAGTGTGACCTCAGAAGATATAAAACACTTGATAATTTTGGGTTTATATTTTTTATTTTGGTTTTTGGAAAGTTTTTTTTGAGAAGATATATTTTACTAATATATTTTCTACCGTGTTGGACTCACCTATCAAGACCAATGATACTGTGAAGGTACAGTTCGATCATGCCTAAATTTAAAGGCATCCTCAACATGAGTTACCTGAAAATAAAAGATAATTAAAATTGAAGAAGAAAAAAGCATCTTATGAACTTTCAAAAGAATGTCAGTTTTTATTTTGTCACTGAATTATGGATTTAAAGTTACCATATGACTATGATTTTAATTTTTCATATTATATAAAATATATACAAATTACCTGGTAAAAAATTCTTTACTGTAATGTCATCATGAAATGATTACTTATTATTAGCCTTAAAGGGATGATAACTTCTTCAATCTGAGATCTCTTGACTAAAATATCATATTTCTTACGAAAAATTTGTTAGTAAAAAAAATAAAACGCATTGAGTACGGTGTGAAAATAATTTTCTCTAATTTTATGTAAATTGGAAAAAATATTTTTATCATCCTTGTTTTAATTAATTAAATTTTTAATATTGTATTTTCTATATAAAGATAAATTTGGATGGTAGGTAGAATTCATATGGATATACCCATTTGAGATATCTATGTAAATATAGAAGAATAAGTTATATGAAAAGACATTGATTGAAGGTTCAATTTCTAAAGCATACTTAAAGTTGGAAATTTCAAATTTTATCTTTCATTATTTTGAATCTTAATATCCTTCGAAACATAATCAAATGGGTCACAATAAAGAAAATTATGAAGATGTATTATACCACCAATTTTTTAGTATTTAATCAACCGGATCTTGGTTTCGGTGGTCATTATTGATGATGACTTTTAGATGAATAATTTCACATAGCTCATACATATTTTCTACTCAGTTTTAAATAAATGACACGATTAGTGAAGTAAGTACAACTTTTACTTATATTTTTTATATAGTCATTAAAAGTAAATTTATAATAATTGTTTTACCGATTATATGACGATCATATAACAAATCAAACAATCGACCCCAGTTTCAATTGAAAAATGTAGAAAGTGTAATTATTCCTACAGGGTTCAAAGACTTATAAGTTAAAAAATTTATAATCAAATATATAAAATAATTTTTTTATTTTATATATTATTAATTATTAATTTTATTTATCCAGGTATAAAAATATATAAAAAAAATTGAAAGTTGATTATTTTCACCAAGTAATTCACTATCCAAATTGGTAAAATCTTATAATAATTATGTGGTTAATGGATTTTGATTTCATACATCTATATATGGAAAATAAAATAAATCAATGAAAAGTGGTGTTTGTTTAAAAGGATATCATCAAAAAGAATGTAAAGTTGAATTTTATGGCATTCTGGATGAAATAATTATGTTATGTTATCCAGAAAAGAATTACATAATAGTTTTGTAAATGTCATTGGTTTAATACTGATCGAGGGTTTCATGTTGATCATGACATGGAATCACTGATATTAAATATAAAAGTATTATAATAGAAAATTAACCATTTTTTATGGAATATCAAGAACATCATGTTTATTAAGAAAATTACTATTCTTATTTTTGATATTTAAATGATTGGTAGAGAGAAATAAAAATTAAATATCATTGCAAAAAATTTATGGGAAATTAATGTAGTGTTGTTAAATTTTAAAACATTTAAATCTTATAAGAAACATCACTTAATGTATCTCTTAGTTAAAGGGATAAAAATATCTATGATGAGAACCCATAGTTATGTGATGATAGCATTGATATTATTAATGTTGTAACCAATGAATTTTATATTACAAGGGATGATAAAATTTAAAATACAATGGAAATTAATGATGCTGAGGAGGAAGATGAATACATTGACACTAATGAAACTTAATATAATGATGAAGACACACATTAATAATGATGTATTATTTATTTTAAATAAATATTTTTTAAATTCAATATCTTCATTAATAATTATTTGTAGGTAACATTATTTTAAATCATTTTATTTTTTAAAAAATATCATTTTTCAATTTTTTATATTTTTTATATAATACAAGATTTTTTATAAGATTAATTATATGTTTTAATCCCTTAAATATAATTGGGATGACATGATTCGTATCTTTAATGAAGACTTGTTACTTAGTGATGAGCCTCCTGGTTCGTCTATCAAGGCTGTTGATGTGACACTAAATATTAGGAGGGGTTGGGGCCATGTATGATTTATGATTATATATCCTTTTCCATAGAGATATCCACATCTTTAATTTGAAACTTTTTGGAGGAAGTGAGTTTAAATATGAATTTTATTTAGTTTTTATTTAATTTAATTAATTTATTATTTATCTTACTAACTATTCTTATTTTCATAGTTTTTCACATCTATTAATTGGTTATTATATTACTATTTTGAGGAAAAACTCTTCTAATCCATGGGATTCATAGGATTAGGTTCCTATCAAGTTACTCCATCAAATGTTTTAGAATAGTTTGGTATATATAAATAATAATTATATTTTCTTCTAAATTTAAATAACTTATAGTTTACTATATTATTAAATATTTGTAGGGTTTATGCTATCTGGTTGATGAGAGCATGAGACCCTCTATTTGGGAGGAATGGGAGGCCTACATGCATGATCAATTCCACTAATTGTTATATATCCTTTGGAGGAGAGCTATGTGGAGAGCATCTGTGATGGTATTTGATGAGTCTTTTAGGCCCGATCGACCTGATTATGCCCCTACTCAGGATTTGGAGGATTGTGCATGTATTGGATTGGAGATAATTTATAGTGGATATTTTGACATAATCATAGGATATTGCATATAATACACAAACAAAGGATTCATACATTCAATATACATCATTTAAATTTTGTAAGTAATATGTTTTAATAGTTATATATGTATTTTTAGAACTAAATATATATGATCAATTTATTTATACTATAGTTGATCCAATAATTATAGATTTATATGTGTATAATAATATGTACACTGATATCAAAAAATGAATAGATTATCGATGATACACAACAAAATATTTTGGTCAACATTTTTTTCTTTCAGTTTTTTAAATTAACATAATATTTATTTAATCTTATTAATTTATATTTATATAGTTATAGGATACATATGAGATAAATGTTTCTCTTATGCATGAGAGCCATTCCGAGACAAATGGGGGGGGGGGCTCATACAAGTCATGTTTTGATGAGGTGTATTGGATTTAGGTGATGAAGAGTGGTCTTTAGAAAGGTAGAGTGATCGATATATGTTTAAAATTTTGTCTGACTAGTTAATATATCACTAAAGCAATTAAATTGTATTACTTGAAATGAAAAGAGTTTCCATCATCATAATTTTCTACTGTAGAGTATGGGGTGCGGTTGTAATCTTAGTATAAGGTTATCCATAGATTTACTAGAGACTAGGAGGATAGGTAATGACAACAGAAAGATTAATGATATAAATAATATTAGAAGAAGGATATAATGGACCATTTTTGTTGGATTTCACATAGTTTATGGATGGAGTTCCCTCTTCATGTTGGATATGATCCACCACCCCTTGGTGAAATTATTATTTTATTTTTTTCTATGGAACTTTTTGTATTATATATGTTGTAATTTTATAATGATTTTTTGTTTTTATTATTTATATCTCTATTTATTTTTTAGTTATTTGTAATGGAATTGGTATTTCGTTGAAAATAATCACAGATTTTCTTTTGATAAAAAATGTTGATTCCATCAGGAAAATAACTAAAAAAATTTATCTGGTATGGAAAAACTAATCCATCAAAAAAATTACACCCATGAGTCTAATTGTGGAATACCATATCAAATTATTGTTTTTTGATGCTTTTTCTATAATGGACCATTTGAGAAAGATTTCTACCACAAATAACCAATAGATAAAAAGTGATTTTACTATAGTTAATTCTAGGTGAAATGATTGAGTTAAACTGTATAGGACATAATAGAGGGTACCTAGACTTGGGTAATGTCTAGAGTTTCCTAGTGATGTATTGGAAGCCAATGCATGACATTTTATGGAGGGTTGTCAGCTATGTGTCAGTTGAATGAAGATATTTATTTACATTAATAGAGAAAGTGGGTTCATCAGGAAGGGTGACCTATGAATGTAAATTTAGATGTGTGTGTGAGTTATTTTTAATCCTAGTACGTCTATTAAAATAATTCTATCAAGAGTATATTAGTGGTAAACTATCTTGCGATCAGTTCACTTTCATGGTTAATGTATAGAAGGAGTTAGTGATGAGATTCATTTATAATTTACCAATAATATGGAGACATATGAGATGGTTATGAGATAAATTTTATAGAAAAATCACAATTTAATATGAAATTTAGTTATTGATCTACCAATGGTAGAGAAGCACATTAGCTGACAAAGGTGAGGGTTACCCTAAGACCCTTGTTTTTGAGAATTTTGAGTTATAGAATTAAAGGGTTTTAAATGAGTCTAATAACAGTTATTAGAACATGTTTAATTTATTTAAACCCATGGTCAAGGATCTATATACAATAATTATGAAATTTGGGATAAAACTAAAATGAATAAATAATGTTGTAAATGTAGTACCCTACACCGAAGCGCTTCTTCTATATCATCAACTTCATATGAATTTATTGAATATCACATAAGGGTAGGTGGAAGATATCCCCTATCAATATTTTATCCATGTGATAACCAAATCACATGTCATATATTATCGACTTTCCATCCACCTTGATGTTCTTGCGTCTCATGGTGTAAAGCTTGTAACACCCTGAGTTTTTATGGACCTTTTTCCCCGAATAAATTAAATTTTCATTGATATCTTCTATTGAACTAAGTCAAACATTAATTTCACATGAAACCTAATTGGAATACGTTACATGGAACACCAAATTTGAGTATGTTATAAGCAACACCGACATGGCATATATTACACCCAACACTGACTCGACATACCTTACACGCAATAATGAGTTTCTACGATACCTCTTTTTTTGTTATAATTATTTAAATGAAAAAATTATTACCTAGACACTAAACATAGTAATATAAATGATAATATATAATTTTAAAATATTTTTTATAATGTTTTTATATAAATAAAACTTACTTATAATGAAATATATAATTATTGGTAAAGTCCTTATATATTTAAAAAAACTATTTTCTCAAATGAACTTCTTATCATATAATTATATGAAAAAATTAAATTAATTTTAGAAACATTTAGAAATTTAATTTCATAAAATAAAATTAATTTTTTGAGTTCAGAATCTCTAATTTATATTAGGGTGAATTTTGGGGATTTTTCTGAGAAGCATCATTTTTAGATGAGTTGTGAAAAAACTAAATTTTAATTCAAAACTGATTTTTCATCTAATTTATTTATAAGGATAAATATTATTTTAAATTGATTTAAAAGTTTAATTAAGTAATATTTTTATCAATTTTTACAATTCAGGTCATTATAATCAATTTCAAATTGAAATTGGTTATAAAAACATAGCAATCTTTTGGATGTTTTTACTTTAGAAACATGTAGCATCGTCCCATTAGTAGGAATTAATTTAAATTAATATCTACAATTATGTAAAAATAATTTGGAAAAATGGATTTCATATTTGGAATAATTACTATTTATAATGTTAAATATGGCCAACTTAGTTTTTTACCAAAAATATTAGTGAATGTAGTTAAATTAATTACAGTGGTTAAAGTAAAATTAAGCTTAACAAGGGAATAAACCATATAATTAAGGTCCCAAATGACCTATAAACTTGTAAAAAAACAAATTATGGATATATTCCTTCTATAAACCTTACCTTATTTATTTTTTTTGGTTTCTATGACTTTTTCTATGTAAACACATCGGTACACCTAACTTGTTTTCAAAAATGCCAAGTGTGTCCTTTCCTTTCCTTATGAAAGGTCACCAACTCTCCCTCTTATCAAAACCTATCAAACAATTTTTTCATGGAAAATATATTCCCAATTAAATTCTTGTAGACCCTAACTTACTCCTTGAATCCTACCTTTGTTTAAAAATCCTTCCTATAAATCCCTTTAGTGGAAACCAAAAGGATTACCCGATTAAGAGGTGACACCCTTTCTCAAGTTCCTTCTCTTTTATTTCCTTTATCCACCCATAAACTCTCTTTATTACATTATTATAAAAAAATATTATAATAAATCTACTGATATTTTTTATGCTAATTATTTTACCAAAACTTACACACACTTCCATCTAATGGGTTACAAACACTCTGCTTACATGTATGGCGAACTAACGCATCATGAAACAGTGATTATTTATTTTACATTACCACATCTCATGGTGAAAATTATGAGGGAAAATATATTTATATATGTTTTATATTATATTTATTACATATTTATACTTCTATTATCATTTTACAACACATATCTTTATAATTTCCTTTTGGTGAAAATAAGATAATTTCATTTGAGAAAGTGTGGACTACAACCCCCTCAAAGCGATATGATTCATTCACACAATAAATGGAATATATTAACGATTAGTTTATTGAAATTATATTATATATATGATATAATAATTATATAATAATAATTATATATATACATATATACATATATTTCATTTTCCTTCTTTCTTTCAATACGAAAATAAAACGGAAACGACGTTCATGTGTACATACGACCTACCATCTCCAAGAATAGTGTATTAAATTTTATACTTATGTGGTATATGGATTATTATAATACATGTATACTGAATATAAATCATATTTTTATCATGTTCTACATTATGGAAATCATGATATAATTATAAGGATTAAAGATATGAAAAATTAAGACACATGCAAAGAACAAAGATGATATTACCTGAAGTGAAACCTTACATAGAATTATTAACAAGCGTGTAATATAAAGTAGTAATAAATCCATATATGGTATTATATATAAGAATAAGGTTCTTTATAATTAAATTATATTTATTATACAGGATTATTTAATGAGTATGAAGAGAGTCAAGACAAAATATAAGGGGATTTCTAGTCGTACTTTTATTCCTATGAGATTTACGCTTTATTCACCACTCATCTCTTTTGTGTGGTGATTATACTGACCATTAATATATTATATGATTTTTATACATAATTTTATGGATATTTACATATCCATTTTATGATCTCACTTTCATGGGGTTTATTTTTCAAGAGTTAAAAAATCAGAAAAGTAGTTTTGCATCAATTTGCCTTATTTGAGACACATGCCTTGATATTCAAGAACCATGACTTAAAAAATGATTTCAAAGATGATATTTTATGATAATTTTCAATGAAAACGTATTTTTAATTTTTTTTATGATTTTCATGATTCCTTTAAATTTTTTCAATGTATTTTCAAGGATAATGGTTTTTAAAACGTTTTCAAGTTCTCATTACATGTTTTCAAAGAAAAGGGATTGCAAAATGTTTTCACAAATTTCTTTAAAATTTTTTAAGTTTGTTTTCAAGGAAATCGATTTCAAAGTGTTTTATATGTTAAATAAACTTTTTCAAATAATAAAGTATATTTTTCTCAAGAAATGATTTTGAAAGATAAGTCAAAATTATTTTACATCTAAGATATCATCCACTAATGTTACTCATTCCCTTATAGTAATGATGTTTATAAAACCCATTATTCTTCCATGAGTTTTATGATTTTAAAACATGATTATTTTCATGGGTTAGTATTTGATTAAATGATTATGAAACTTGTATTTTATATAGGTTATGATATAATTACTGGTGTATGACACCCATTTCATTTCATGGGATTATTATAGGATGTTTATAAAACCCATATATTTTTATGGGAAATGATATGATGAATGTTCTATTATCTTGTGGAACATATATGGATGATTTTATTATGAGATGGGTGGAACCTATATCTCCTTCCAATGTATTGGGTAAAGAGTTATTTATTATGAGATAATGATGTTAATCAATTCGACATGCTTGATCCACTATGTGAAGATATAAAAACCTAACCCTTTACACATAAAATAATGTAACTAGGAATGGTTCTGTGTCCCACCCAGTTGGTATAGTCACAATAAATATAGAAGATGGGGAAACTCGATTCACAATGGTAATATAGAGAAACCCGGTCCACTATTGGAAGATGGAGAAATATGATCTTTTACATGTAAAGGACTGTGATTGGGGATGGTGGTGTGTCCCAACCAGTAGGTGCGGTTCCTATGAGGTGCCTTGATAAGTTCTAGCGATGAGTGTTAACTTATTGGGAATGATATCACATGTCTATATATTCCATAATTCCATGTCGTATTCCTATGATATGCTTTCATATAGTATGTTCTATATTTCCTTATGATTCATTTATTATGAACTACCATGTTTTATGATATTATTCATGTTTAAGATCTTTGATATGCAGGGTATGATCTTTTAATGTTATGATCACTAACTCATACAACTATTCTCATGTTTATGCTCATATGTCTCCATTTTTTACCATTATTGAGAATCTAATATCACCCCTATTTTATGTTTCTTTCACCATGTTATGATGATATGTTTTATGTTTAATGTGTCTAAGAAGGGTTCTAGTCAAGAAGAACCTATTGGGTGATATTGTAGCTCACTTATGTACCCGTGTTTATGTATCCGTGTTTCTAAATTTAAAATAATAATATAGAATTTGGGAATTTTTGTTTAATGTTTTAATTATTCAAAAAATGTGATATAATGTTAGTGGTTTTAAATTGAGGTTCACTATAGTTGGTATTAGAGAAAAGGTTTAGTTAACCCATGGAAAGTAGGATGAGAATACCTTAGTGAGAACCCTAAGATCATGTCTAGGGATAAGTCTAAGGATACGAAAAAGTATAGAAAAATATCCTGGGATTTTCTTAAAGGATAGAGTAAGTGGTTTCCTAAATATTATCCCATGTGTAGATAATACCAATGGATGTGGATCTAGCATAGATGTACCTAGGAGCAATAACTCTGAAAATATGTTTTAGGCCTGACTCAGGGTAATCTGGTACAGGAAAATGGGTGTTTCTACGCACCTATTTTGACATTCCTAGGGAAGATAAGTTGGAAATTTATAAACTCTTTATGAGCCATCATGAATGATTTAAATTTAAGCTTGATAATGAATAACCTATGATAAACCTAAGGTGTCATAGATTTAGAAAGTTTTCATAATTTAGACATCCTATATGTGGTTTTTCATGATCATGTGGTTCCCCAATGTTATTACTATTTATTTATGTATTCTTTCTGGTTTTAGTCAATGTATATACCTCAAAGAAACCCTGTTAATAGTGATTGCGATGAAAAATTAAAGGACTATTCTCTTGAGTATCTAAATTCAATGGGATTTGGAATGAAAAACCTCATTGCTATGATCACAAAAGATCCTCAATCTATGAATCATGATGACATTCAAATGAGAAATGGAGGGAACAACATTCTATTATGTACATCAAGAGGTGTTTTCCACCTTCCTTTAGTGGTTCTTATTATACACTTGTTGATGAACACTGAATCATTACCATTTAAAAGATATTATCCATTGTCCAGTGTTTGGATCATGAAAAATTCATTCTATCTATTTATCAGGTAGAGGGTGAAGCAGACTAGTGGTAAACTCTAATCAAGAATACGAGGAATAAAGATGAAATTGAATTCAGGGATCGGTACAAGATCAAGAACTTATTATTCAATAATTAATGTCCTTGTATTCTTTATATAAATATAGAAAATGAGTTCCTTGAGTTGAAGTAAAAGGATGATGAATCCATTGGTACCTACAAGGTAAATTTCACAAGAATTTCTAGGTACACTTTTAGAATTATCATCCAACCCAAAAGTAAAGTTGATAGGTTCATCGATGAATTAATTCCAAGTCTCAAAATAGAATTTTATAGAAGATAATTTAGTAACCATGAAGATATTGTGTGTTGTTAAATAAAAGTTGAAATGGAGGTTGGAGTTATATATCAATCTCATGGTTTTAACAAGAAAATAATGTTGTAGTTAAAAGGAAAATCTAAAAACTAGGAAGCGAAGAACATGATCCTTCCATTATGATCTAAGTGTGGAAAGAAGCATGGATGTAATTTTCTTATGAGTTCAAATAAGTTTTTTAAGTGTTTAAGGGAAGCCCATCAAGAAATTTATTTCCGCATTGATGGGAATACGTTGGAAAATGATTCAATTAGAGGAATTATTAGTCACTGAAAGTGGCTAATATTAGTTTTTAATATCTTTATATTCATTTTTCCAAAGTCCATAAACATTTTTTAGTGCATTACATAAATAGAACTTCATTTCTCATCAAAAATGCAATTCATGTTTAAAATGAAAATTTGGGCCCAATCATTCATTTGTTTGTTGACAATATTATATTCATTTTCTGAATTTGAAATTTTGGGATATGATTGATCACTCTGTTTGGAACATTTTATCTTTTAAGTCCGCTGGATGAATCCCAAAGGAAGATGGAGAATTTTTCACTTGAAGGCAGAAACTTTCTGGAAAAAGCATAATGGGCCTAAGGACCATCAAACAAATGTGGGGCCCAGAAACCAAGCCCAATGAAGCTCAAATTTATACAGTAGAAAGATAAAAATATGAGGATCATTTTATTGAACAGTTACCGGAGATAATTCTGATGTTTTAATGATGATAAAGGGATCTGAAGTTGAGATTTAAATGGTGGACTCGTCATTAATGCACAAAAATCCGTCCCACCATTTCGACCATAACTTCCAAACGGATGAGCCAACGTTCCTGAAATTGTAAGAGCTTCTAGAAGACACCTGAACGAAGACATTTCTCTTTTACAACCCCCCCGTATTCGTCATTCTTCAATTTCAAATTCACACGTCAATATGGTGGACGAATCTGGACAGTTTTCTGGGTCAAATTCAAAACATCAATTTCCTTTTGATTATTCACACTCCATTTGACTCTATTAATTGTTGGGGGGTGAATTAATTGTTGGGGGATGTACCTAAGGCTCCTAATATGCCTATATAAGGAGCTATTGGTGAAGGAAATAGGTGTGGATATTTTTCATATCATCTTTTGTTGTTTGTTTCATTGTAAGGTTATGCTTCCAAATTTCCTTTGTAATGTTTTCCATTTCCATGTAAGTTTCTTTTTTGTATCTTTATGTTATTAATCAACTTCATTCAATTCTATATTTTAAATTTCTTTTATTAAAACTTTATTATCACAAATCACAATGATATCTCTATGTTGTTGGAATTAGTTCACACATAGGTGTGAATTTCATTCACACACACTGAGGAGTGCTCGTTATTTCCGCGGTTTTAATTTTTTCAATCCAATTATTGTTAGCCATCTTCCGCCCACCATTGAGAGTATACCATCAATAGAGGGATAAACCCTTAATGGGATGATCTTAGGAGGATGAAAAGGCTGGATTTAATGTTATATTATGAATGAATTGTTGTTAATTGGATAATTAATTTAAGACATCCATTCTTCAATTATTTCTACTATTCATCTTTACTGTGTTTGAGCAAACTAAATTAAATTACCAAATGACCATATACCTCGGGGAGATCATGAATTTGGTTCTCTAAGTGTATACGGGATTATTAATTGTGTTTAGTAAGCACCAAACCAGAAAATGATGAATGTAATGTAATTTTTGAAGAGTGGATTCATCAAAAATTAATAAAACCAAAATTGTCTAATGAAGTTAAATTCATTCAATCCACCCCAAGCATAATCCTAAGATCAACCCATTTCCATTTAATTGAATTCACTTAGGTTTATTAGTGTTCTTTAAAAACCATCCAAAATCAAACCCAAAGTTGGCTACTTCATAGCCCATCCTTCACACAATCATAGCATCTCAAGGTTACTTCTTTGGTCTCTGTGGATTCGACCCCTACATGTACTACATCGATTGCTTTTACCAGTAGGGTAAATTTGGGCGCAAACAAATTTTGGCACCGTTTCCAGGGACCAAGTAAGTTTCTTAGACCAAAAAACTTCTTTTCTTACCACCATTATTCTATTCTCATCCCAATTCTCTTATCTTTTCCCTTTCTCGTTTTTTTTTCTTTTGGCGCATGTCCGCCTACACCCGTGATAAATCAAACAGATTAGTTAGGGTGGATACTCCTAGGGCTGGGGAGTCAATCACTAAAAGAGGTCTATTTCCTTTAGATCAAAATCATCCTAATACTCTAAATTCAGACGTTGAGTTCGATACAATGGAGAATCTCCCACAAAACCAAATCATAAACCGGGGAGGGAACCAAAATAACGGGCAAGACCCTAACTTGGGAATTGTTTCAGACCCAACCATGAATGACTACCTCACGCCAACCTGGACCAATGCACCCTCATCCATTAGGCATGGTAACATAGGATATACCTAATATGTTTTCAAAACCCATGTCCTGAACCACCTTCCAACCTTTCATGGGATTGAGTCTGAGATGCCTTACCTTCATGTTAAAGAATTTAATGACATTGTCGAAACCATGTGCCCACCAAATCAAATTGAGTCTGCTAAAATGAGACTTTTCCCTTTTTCCCTTAAGGACCGAGCAAATAATTGGTTAAACAATTTGAGACCAGCATCCATTCACTCTTGGGACCAACTTCAATGAGAATTTTATAAAAATACTTCCCCCATCACAAAACAATTGCACTTAAAAAAAGCAAACAAAATTTTTTGAAAGAGAGGGAGAAACATTCTATGAAACATGGGAAAGGTTCAAGGACACATTAAACATGGTACCGCACCATGGTTTCTTAATACCAGAACAAGTGAGAATTTTCTATGAAGGGTTGGGTCCCGGAAACAAACAATTCATTGATATGATATGTAATGGAACCTTCAAAAACAAAGCCCCAAATGATGCTTACGAGTATCTAGAAAATCTTGCTGAACAAAACCAAACATGGGGAACATCACCATACTATGAGAAGCTACCCAAATCTGGTGGAATGTACAATCTTGGAGAAGAAGAAAACCTTAGAGCAAAACATGCTGCACTCACGAGGAAAGTTGAGGAGATTGATCTTAGGAAGGTCCACAAAACCCAACCTATTGAGCTTGTTTGTACAATTTGTGACAAGAATGACCACAAGACTGATAATTGCACAACCATTCCTTCCATCAAAGACGTTCTTTTAGGAGGAACACCAGAAGAAGTTAATGCAATGAACTTTCAAAAGCCACAATTCACGAACACCTTCAATCCAAGGTATAATGACCATCCGGGATTTCGTTGGAAGGACAATCAACAACCAACACAACAACAATGTATCAACCCATACCCTCAACAAAACTTTCAACCTCATAATCAGTTCCACCCACAACCGGTCCAATTCCAACATCCTCATGTCCAATATCAACAACCTATCCAACAACCCATTCAACCACCTATCCAACAACCAAAGTATCCTCCTGGAATAAACCCACAAGCTCAAGCACCAACCCAAAATGTTCCACAAAGCCTACTAGAACAACTCTACAAACAAATGGACAAAATGAACTCAGAATTCTCATCCATTAAACAAGAACTTCAAACCATAAAAACTGGAAAGGCACCCATTCCCACACAGCCCATTCCACAAAAAACATCAAGGGGAGAGACAAGTTTCACTCAAACAACTCACGAACAACTAAAGGCTGTGATAGTTTTAAGAAGTGGGAAATCAATTGAAAAACCTGAACAGATAAGTCAGAAATCATGTGAAGCTTCAAACTCTAATGAAAATTCAAATGAACTACAAGATCAAACTGAAGAAACTGATAATAATGTGAATCAAACAACACTTCAACAAACAACTCCACAATCTGCACCATTTCCTCAACGCATGAGGGGGAAAACCGAGCCTGAACTGAGTGAAACATTGAGGGAAATATTCTCACAAGTCAAGTTGAACATTCCCCTTCTCAATGCCATACAAACCATACCTTCCTACTCAAAATACCTTAAGGACTTGTGCACTTTTAAAAGAAAATTTTCACATAAAAACCAAGTCCTTTTGGCTGCTAATGTGAGTACCACCATTCAAGGGACCATTCCTCCTAAGATGAAAGACCCAGGATGCCCTTACATAAATGTTGAACTAGGAGAGAACAAAGTTGTCAAAGCCTTGTGTGATCTAGGTTCTAGTGTGAACCTCATTCCTTATGCCATGTACTATCAGTTAGGGCTCGAAAAACTCCAACCCACATCTGTCACTCTTCAACTTGCTGATCACAGTGTTCGAGTGCCAAATGGGATCTTAAAAGATGTTTTGGTGAAAGTTGAAAATTTCATTTACCCACATGACTTCATTGTTCTGGACAATCACCCAAGCTTAGGTCCTAGGGAGCAAACCCCAATCATACTTGGTCGTCCCTTCCTTGCAACAATCAACTCTGTAATCCGAGTCTGAAATGGGAACATGACCATCACCTTTGGGAACATGAGTCTAGACTTGAACATCTACAATGACAACTATCAAATTGGGGATGATGAAGAGATCCACGAGGTTAGTTGGATTGGTAGTGTTGATAATTAACTCAATGAACATCAAGGAGTTACCGAAGGATGGTTAATTCAAGAAGAGATTGATTTTCTTTATTCACATGAGGGAAATTTGCCTCCTTGGATTGAATCTCTTTCAGACAGCTCTATTGATGAATTTCTAGAATCACCAATCAATGATACCATGGTTGAAATCAATAACATTGAGTCCATATCCATTCATGACACTACTCTGGAAAATTTAGTGGATGAAAATTCTGTTCACAAGGAACCAATTTTGTCAAGAAATATGAACAAAGAAACTAAGTTCAATACAAAGTCTCATCCATTCCTGGAAAGTCATGACCAATCTGATCATGAATTTAAAGTCTTACCTTCATCACTAAAGTATGATTTCTTAGGGGACAATCAATCCTTTCCTATTGTCATTTCTTCCTCCCTTGAAGCCGATCATGAGAGGATGCTTCTAGATGTTCTTAGGAGACACAAGAAAGCCATTGGATGGACCCTATCGAATATCCCTGGGATTAGCCCACTTATCGGGACTCATAGAATTATTCTTGAATCTGAGTCAAAGCCTTGTCGTCAACCTCAGAGGCGACTCAATCCTAATCTCATGGAAGTAGTGAGAAAAGAACTTTTGAAATTGTTAAAAGCTGATATCATCTATCCTATAGCTGAGAGTGAGCGGGTTAGCCCAATCCATGTGGTTCCAAAGAAGGCTGGAATCACAGTAATAACCAACAAGGATGGAGAGATGCTTCCAACAAGGGTCAGTAGTGGATGGAGAGTTTGTATTGACTATAGGAAGCTCAACTCTTGTACTAAGAAAGACCATTTCCCCTTACCCTTTATTGATCAAGTCCTCGAGCGAGTGGCGGGTCATCATTTCTATTGCTTCCTAGATGGATTCTCAGGGTATAATCAAATCGAAGTCTCCTTAGAGGATCAAGGAAAAACAACCTTCACTTGTCCATTTGGCACTTTTTCCTTCAAAATCATGCCCTTTGGGTTATGTAATGCCCCTGATACCTTCCAGCGGTGCATGATGGGAATATTCTCGGATATGGTGGGGGATTTTTTAGAGGTCTTCATGGATGACTTCTCCATCTTTGGGGATACTTTTGAGGAATGCATTATAAATGTTGAAAAGGTTTTGTCAAGGTGCGAGGATAAGAATCTCATACTAAATTGGGAAAAATGCCATTTCATGGTAAGGGAAGGACTTGTTCTAGGTCATCTAGTATCTGGTAGAGGGATTGAAGTTGATAAAGCTAAGTTTGACATCATTCGTCACCTTCCCACTCCTAAAACTGTTAAGGAACTGAGGTCCTTCTTAGGACATGCTGGTTTTTATAGAAGGTTCATTAGGAATTTCAGCTCTATTTCTCGACCACTTTGTGCTCTATTGGTAAAAGATGCTCCATTTTTATGGACAGAAAGCTGTGAGGAATCATTCTCTACACTCAAGTCAACTCTTATATCTCCACCTATCATGCAATCTCCAAATTGGAAACTTCCTTTCGAGCTCATGTGTGATGCAAGTGATTTCGCTGTAGGAACAGTCTTAGGACAACGGTGTGAGAAAACTCCACATGTCATTTCTTATGAAAGCAAATCATTAAATGATGCACAAATAAACTACACCACCACTTTGAAAGAGTTGCCTTCTATTATCTTTTCCTTAGAGAAATTCAGGTCTTATCTCTTAGGATCACCCATCATTGTCTTCACTGATCATTCAGCCCTAAAATACCTTTTCCAAAAAAAATATGCCAAGGCTAGATTGATTAGGTGGGTCCTTCTTCTTCAAGAGTTCGATTTAACCATTAAGGATAAAAGGGGTGTTGAAAATATTGTAGCTGATCACCTCTCTAGGATGGAATTCAAAGACAAATCACACCACCTCTCTGTGTCTGATTCATTTCCTGATGAGCACCTCTATTCAGTGAGTGATTGCCCTTGGTATGCTGACATAGCAAACCATTTGGTGACGGGTGACATTCCAAAATTCATGGGTACCCAAGCTAAGAGGTAATTCCTTTCTGATGTAAAATATTATGTGTTTGATGATCCTTACCTCTTCAAGTTCTGTCCTGATCAAATCATCAGGAGATGTATTCCCGAGTCTGAGCAAGAGTCCATTCTAAAATTTTGTCATGGGGAGGCATGTGGAGGCCACTTTTCTACAAAGAAAACCACTGAAAATGTCCTCCAAAGTGGTTTCTACTGGCCGAACCTCACTAAAGATTCCTTCCAATTTTGCAAAAGTTGTCCTCAATGTCAGAAATTAGGATCCATTACCAAAAGGAATCAAATGCCCCTCACTCTCATTCTGGTCGTTGAAATATTTGATTGTTGGGGAATTGATTTCATGGGACCCTTTCCAAACTCTAGGGGATACCTATACATCCTCTTAGCTATTGATTATGTCTCAAAATGGGTTGAAGCCATTCCCACCAAGTCCAATGACCACCATGTTGAGATCCGATTTCTGAAAGAACATATATTTTCTCGATTTGGAATTCCTAGGGCTATAATCAGTGATCGTGGGACCCATTTCCGCAACCGCCCATTCTCTTCACTCATGTCTAAGTATGGTATTACTCATAAAGTTTCCACTGCATACCATCCTCAAACCAACGGTCAAGATGAGTTGGAAAATAGAGAAATTAAGCAAATTCTTGAAAAAACTGTCAATCCCTCTAGGAAATATTGGTCCGAGAAACTCTTAGACGTCCTTTGGGAATATCGAACTGCTTTCAAAACTATCCTAGGCATGTCACCGTATAGATTAGTTTATGGAAAAGCATGTCATTTACCTGTTGAAATTGAACATATGGCCTTTTGGGCAATAAAAAAAAATGAACTTTGACATTTCTTTGGCTGAAACAAAAAGGAAATTAGATCTTAATGAACTCGAGGAACTTAGGATGGAGGCTTATGAAAATTCAAGGATCAATAAATCTAAAGTTCAAGACTACCAATCTAGGAGTCTCAAAGTCAAACACTTTGAACTGGGAAAATTTGTGCTCTTGTATAGTTCAAAACTTCATCTACACCCAGGAAATCTATGGTCCAGATGGTCTGGTCCATACCTAGTGCATCATGTGTACCCTCATGGGGTAATAGAGATTCACGATCCCATAAGTGGTCATGTCTTTAAAGTCAATGGCCATAGGTTAAAACCATTCATTGAATCATTCAATAAACAAGAAACCAAGGAGGAGTTAACTGAGCCAACATATGAACCAGAGAAAAAAAGATAGATTTAGGGTACAAGTTGGACTAACGACGTTAAACAAACGCGCTGCATGGGAGGCAACCCGTGGTTTTCATGTTTCTAATCACTGTGAATCATCTTTTGTTTCCTTCTTCTTAATTTTGTTATTTTTTTATATATATAGACTGTTGACCTGTTCTTCTTTTATGAGTAAGGATGGGTATGAAAAGGGAGCAACGTATTCATCCGTGTCACGCAGTGTGATCCCTAAGTAATACCTTACACAGAAATTTAAAGAAGACAATGTCTCATCAGTTTATTTTATTTATGTTTTTGTAGGTTAAAAAAAATTTGACTCTTGACCTGTTCTTCTTTTATGAGTATGGATGGGTATGAAAGGGGAGCACCGTATTCATCAGTGTCACGCGGTGTGATCCATGAGTAATACCTTACCCAGAAATTTAAAAGAAGATAATGTATCATTAGTTTGATTTAAAAAAAACATGAAAATGATGGTACTTGGAATTAAATAAATCATTGTGTTGTTTGTTTTGTTTGCTTTGTCCTTATTTTTATTGTTCAGGAACTATTTTGGGTGATACATGTTCAATCAAGGAGGTGCCTACATCCCCAAAGAGATCAAAGGAGTAATTTGGAGCATCATGAACCTCAACATTAAAAACCAAGTGAATTTGTTCCATTTTTATCATTCTCAATTTCATATTTGAACTCCTCTCCTACCCACTTCTAACTTTTCTTTTCTTTAAACACTGGGGACAGTGTCATTCTAAGTTGGGGGGAGATAAAAAATGATTTTTTTTAAAAAACATGCATGAAAAGAAAAATTCCATTAACCATAAACATGATAAACACACATTACAAACTCTAAAATTGGATATAAAATAAATTTTGCATGCCTTGATTCTGATTTTAATGCAAGTTTATGTTCATGAGCATAGTTTTTGGAAAGTGCGGTTGTCCGATGTGATTTTTCAATGTTTACAATTTCATCCTCTTAATAAAAATGCCACAATGCACGTCTACTGGATCGTGGGTGTAAATTTGAGTTCTTGGGTCCCTTTCATTATAGCATAGGGTTATGGGGTAAATTTTAGTTTAATTTGAGTATCCAAAAAAAAACAAAAAAAAAACAAAAAAAACAAAAAAAAACAAAAAAAAATCAAAAAAATGACCACATAGAGCAATGTTTTGTCCAAATGCGTGGTGTCCGACACTTGGGGATCGTGACTCCATAGTTGTCTTGCCCAGAGTTAGGCTTTATATCTCTATTGTAGAGCATGAAATTGATAATATGTGTGGCGTCCGGCACTTGGGGATCGTGACTCCATAATTGTCTTTCCCAGAGTTAGTCTTTTCATATCTATTGTGGATAAAAAAATCATCAAAAAAAATCAAAAAAAAAATGGATACTCATATTAAGGTTTAATGTTATTCCCACTAAGCACTTCCATTTTTCCCCTTGAACAATAAAATGGGCCCCATATCTTTTGTGATGCACAACACTTTATCATGCTTAATTGAAATTGGATGAAATGTGGCGATGAATTTGAACAAAGGAATGGGCTTGGGCTTGGGATATTCTTATGGACCTATCTTTTTTTAAATGATTTTGATGGGTTCCATAATTTTTTTGGTATGAGGTCTTTGGGTGAGCAATGTGTATTTAAATGTTTTTGGAAAAGGGGATTTGAATTTCATATTTGTAATATATTTTGCTCGGGACTAGAAAAAATCAAGTTGGGGGGTGTGATTAGTCATTGAAAGTGGATAATATTAATTTTTAATATCTTTATATTCATTTTTCCAAAGTCCATAAACATTTTTTTAGTGCATTACATAAATAGAACTTCATTTCTCATCAAAAATGCAATTCATGTTTAAAATGCAAATTTGGGCCCAATCATTCATTTGTTTTTTGACAATATTATATTCATTTTCTGAATTTGAAATTTTGGGATATGATTGATCACTTTGTTTGGAACATTTTATCTTTTAGGTCCGCTGGATGAATCCCAAAGGAAGATGGAGAATTTTGCGCCTGAAGGCAGAAACTTGCTGGAAAAAGCATAATGGGCCTATGGCCCATCAAACAAATGTGGGGCCAAGAAACCAATCCCAAATGAAGCTCAAATTTATACAGTAGAAATATAAAAATATGAGGATCATTTTATTCAATAGTGGCCGGAGCTAATTCTGATGTTTTCATGATGATAAAGGGATCTGAAGTTGAGATTTAAATGGTGGACTCGTCATTAATGCACAGAAATCCGTCCCACCATTTTGACCATAACTTCCAAACGAATGAGCAAACTTTCCTGAAATTTTGAGAACTTCTAGAATACACATGAAATAAGACATTTCTTCTCTACAACCCCTCCGTATTCGGCCTTCTTGAATTTCGAATTCACACGTCAATATGGTGGACGAATCTGGACAGTTTTCCGGGTCAAATTCAAAACATCAATTTCCTTTTGATTATTCACCCTCCATTTGACTCTATTAATTGTTGGGGGGTGAATTAATTGTTGGGGGATGTACCTAAGGCTCCTAATATGCCTATATAAGTAGAAATTGGTGAAGGTAATAGGTGTGGATATTTTTCATATCATCTTTTGTTGCTTGTTTCATTGTAAGGTTATGCTTCCAAATTTCCTTTGTAATGTTTTCCATTTCCATGTAAGTTTCTTTTTTGCATCTTTATGTTATTAATCAAATTAATTCACTTCTATATTTTCCATTTCTTTTATTAAAACTTTATTATCACAAAGCACAGGGATATCTCTGTGTTGTTGTGAATTAGTTCACACATAGGTGTGAATTTCATTCACACACACTGAGGAGTGCTCGTTATTTCCGCGGTTTTAATTTTTTCAATCCAATTCTTGTTAGCTATCTTCTGCCCACCATTGATATTATACCATCAATGGAGGGATAAAACCTTAATGGGATGATCTTAGGAGGATGAAAAGGCTGGATTGAATGTTATTTTATGAACGAATTGTTGTTAATTGGATAATTAATTTAAGACATCCATTCTTCAATTATTTCTACTATTCGTCTTTACTGTGTTTGAGCAAACTGAATTAAATTACTAAATGACCATATACCTCGGGGAGATCATGAATTTTGTTCTCTAAGTGTATACGGGATTATTAATTGTGTTTAGTAAGCACCAAACCAGAAAATGATGAATGTAATGTTATTTTTGAAGAATGGATTCATCAAAAATTAATAAAACCAAAATTGTCTAATGAAGTAAAATTCATTCAATCCACCCCGAGCATAATCCTAAGATCAACCCATTTCCATTTAATTGAATTCACTTAGGTTTATTAGTGTTCTTTAAAAACCATCCAAAATCAAACCCAAAGTTGGATACTTCATAGCCCATCCTTCACACAATCATAACGTCTCAAGGTTACTTCTTCGGTCCCTGTGGATTCGACCCCTACATGTACTACATCGATCGCTTTTACCAGTAGGGTAAATTTGGGCGCAACCAAGGAAGATCTACATATAATTCACCTCCCACACTATAGTGTTTCATGTGTAAGGATAATGGGAATTATGATAAATAATTCCCAAACCTAAGGTCTAATGATGATGATCAACGTTAGAAACCTCTAAAACCAAGGGAAAAGGGTGATATCTCATACGGTCACTGTTTCAGATGGGGGGGTGGATGGGTGGGTGCGATAATGATGTGGTGAAACATACACTTACCATCCACTCTAGAACTACTAATGTATTATTTGATTATAGATATACCCACTCATTCATATCTAAATAATTTTTTAGGGGTATTAATATTCAAATGAAACTATTAGATGTGGAATTAGAAGTAAAAACCCCAAATGGTATGATTATTTCATCTCAAGTCTATAATTTCTCTCTATTTTTCATTTTTGGGAATGTGCTTCCTATAAATATTGTCATTATTATTTTGGTTGAATTTGATGTCATCTTAGGCATGAATTGGATTTCTCTACATAAGGACCACTTAAAGTTTCATAGATGGGATGTTATGTTTGAAATTTAAAACTATCTTATGATAATATTTCAATATGATGATAAGTACAAACTTCCTGTGAAGATTACATCTAGTGGGTGGGTATTAATCCTTTTTCAAAAGAGATATTTATCTAAAATGGTTTGGGATAAAATTGAAACCAATGATATGACTATTTTCTAGGAATTTTTGGATGTATTTCTAGAAGAGTTTCCTAGCCTTCCACCAAAACATGAAGTTGAGTTCTTAATAGAACTCATACCTGGTTCCACATCAATTTCAAAGATTCTTTATTTAGTGGCACCAATTGAGTTGCATGAATTGAACAAGAAATCTAAGAAAACCATGATAATGGATTCATTCGGCTAAGTGTGTCACCTTGGGGTGAACCTATTTTTTTTTGTGGAAAGGAAATATGGATCAATGTGACTCTACATTAATTATCATGAGTTGGACAAGATAAAAATCAAGAAAAAGTATCATCTTCCCCATATTTATAACTTGTTTTATCAACTGCATGAATATCAATAGTTTTCCAAGATTGAACTTTATTTTGGATATCATCAATTAAGGGTCTATAAAGAGGATATACCCTAGAGGGAATTCCATACAAGGTCTGGTCACTATGAATATACAATGACACCTTTTGGTCTTACTAATTATCTAACTATATTTACAGATTTGATGAATAGATTCTTTAGAGATCGCCTCAACTAGTTTGTGGTAGTTTTTATAGATGATATTCTTATATATTTAAAAAGAATGGAAGAGAATTAAGATAACTTGACAATTTTACTAAATAACCTAAGGAAGGATAAACTATATGAAAAATTTACAAAGTGTGAATTTTGGATGCAAAAGATTTCAATTTTTGGTCACATAATGTCAAAAGATGGTATATCAGTAGATCCATCAAAGAATAAGGTAATTGAATATTGTCCTAGACCAACCACGGTGGCTAAGATTTATATATTTCTTAGTTTATCTTGATATTTTCAATGATTTGTTGAAAATTTCCCATAACCCTTTATTATTATAACCATGTTAACTCGAAAGGGTACCATTTTCCTCTAGATATATGAATGTGAGGAAAATTTAAAGGAACTAAAAATTGGGCGAGTCTGTTCACCTGTGCTTAGATTACCATATAGTGAATAAAAGTTTGTAATATATAGTTATGCATCCAAGAAATAATTGGGATGTGTTCTTATGAATAATAACATGGTTATCACTTATACCTCATGACTGTTGAAGATTCATGAACAAAATTACCCAAATCATGATTTGGAGTTAGCATCAGTATTTTTTTCATTAAAGATATGTAGGAATTATCTTTATAGTGAAAAGTGTGATAAAAAATATGAATTCTAAATTTATAAAATATATATTCACATATAAGGAGCTGAACATGCACTAGAGAAGGAGGTTAGAGTTGATAAAGGATTATGATTTCTCAATACATTACCACCCTGGGAAAACGAAAAAGGTGGATGATGCTTTGAGTTGAAAGGATCATGCTAAATTATCAATGATGAGGATCACAAAAGAACCAATATTTCTTGATTTGCAAAATTTGGAGATGGAAATCTTGAAGGAAGAGGAAAAATATTATCTTTCTCAAATTAATGTTCAACCCACTATACAAGTGAAGATTAAGGAGGCACATACGGAAGGTGTAGAGCTATAAATGAAATTTGGAAATTTTCCTGAGTTTAAACTTGACCAGGATAGAATGATAAGGTTTAAGAACCGTTATGTGTTCCTTCCATACCAGATTTAAAAAAGGTGATGTTAGAGGAAGCTTATAGTTCTTCATTATCCATATATCGTGGAGGCATGAAGATGTATATGAACTTTAAATAATATATTTAGTGGGATGGAATGAAGATAGATATTGTAGAGTTTGTATATTATTTTTTGGTATGCCAATAAGTTAATGATAAAAGAAAAAAATTCAAAAGGGATGATGCATCCATTACCGACACTATAAAGGTAATGGGAGAACATCACTATGGATTTTGTTATTGGAGCACCCAAAACCTCTAAAGGGATTAATGATATATGGGTGGTAGTCGATCACATTACAAATTAAGCACACTTCATTGCTATCAGAGAAGAATTATATATGTATTAGGTTTGTAGGATATACATTACGGAAGTGGTAAGGTTTAATGGAGTACCACATTCTATTATATTGGATCGGGATTAGATGTTTACCTCTAAGTTCTGGTGAAGTATTTAGAAAGAAATTGTTATGGAAATGAGTTTTACCAATGATTATCTTCCTCAGATAGATGGTTAGTTTGATGGAACAATTCAAACCCAAGAGGATATGTTGAGATCTTGTTCTATGGTTTTCAATGATGGTTGGGATTAACACCTTCATCTAGTATAGGTTTTATACAATAATAGATTTCAGTCAAGAATTCAGATGGAACCTTATTAAAACATCTATGAAATAAAATGTAGATCTGTAAAATTATAGGGTGATATTGGAGAATGAAATATATTGGGACATGTGATCCCTAATGAAATGATGAAGAAGGTTAGAACCATTCAGTAGCATATCAAGGTAGCTAAATGTTAGAAAAAAAGTTATGTTGATAACCAATTCCGTGATCTATAATTTGAAGTTGGTGAAAAGGTTTTTATATGAATATCTCCTTGGAAGAAGGTTATGAGGTCTAGAAAGAAAGGGAACCTAATACATAGGTATATTAGTCCCTTTGATGTTCTGGATCGTATTAAGATGATAAATTATCACTTGGAACTTCATCCAAATCTCTCTCAAGTACATGATGTGTTCTATGTATTTCTCCTAAGTAAGTAAATACCCAACCCTTCACATGTACTTAACTCATATTCCATACTGCTGGAGAAGAATCTTTCTTATGAAGAACAAACAGTTGTAATTCTATACCAATCAGAGAAAGTTCTATGAAACAAGACCACTCACCTGGTCAATTTTTTTTACTGAAATCACCAGTTAGAGGAAGCTACATGGAAACATTAGGTTATGATGAAGTAGAATTACCCTATTTTTTTAACATAAATTATTAATTTTGAGGGATAAATTCATTTTAATGTGGGTAGAATGTAACACCTTGAGTTTTTATGGAATTTTCCCCTCTAATATATTAAATTTTCACTGATATATTTCATTACACTAAGAAAAAATACCATTCACACAAAAATGACTTGGAATAAGTTACACTCAACTCATACTTGGTTTAAATTACATGCAACACCGACTTGAAATATGTTACATGCAACATCTACTTGGCGTATGTTACACACAACACTAAGTTTTTACGAAATATTTTTGTGTTATAATTATTTAAATGAGATAATTATTACCTAGATGTTAAACATAGTAATTTGAATAGTTATAAATACTTTTAAAATATTTTTTATAATTGTTTAATATAAATAAAAAATATTGACATTGAAAGATATAACTTTTGGTAATGTCCTTATATATTTTATAACACTATTTTCTCAAATAAACTACTTTTCATGTCTTTATCTGAAAGAAAATAAAATTAATTTTATAAAAATCTAAAAATTGAATTTTAAAAAATAAAACTAACTTTCTAATTCATAAATTCAAATATATATTAAGGTGAATTTTTTAGGTTTTTCTAAGAAACATAATTTTTTATGAATAGTGAAAAATACTAAATTTTAATTCAAAACATCTTTTTCATATAATTTATTTATAATGATAAATTATATTTTAAATTTATATAAAAGTTTAATTAGATAATATTTTTATAAATTAATCCAATTTAATTCATTATAATCAATTTATTTTTAAAATTGGGAATGAAAACATTACAATCTTTCGGATGTTTTTACTTTTGAAACATGGAGTGTCATCACGTCAATGGGATTAAATTTAAATTAATTTATACCAATTATATGATTGTAATTTGGAAAAATGTATTCCATATTTTTAATAATCATAATTTATAATTTCAAATAAGGTCAACTTAGTTTTTGTCAAAAAATATTAGTGAATGCAGTTATAATTAATTATATTGATTAAGGTAAAATTAAGCTTAACAAAGGAATAAACCTGAATCTTAAAGGCCCAAATGACCTATAATTTTTTTTCAAAACCATTTTATGGAAATATTTCGTCCATAACCATTCCATTATTTAGGTTAGATGGTTTGGTATGACTTTTTTTTGGAAAAAACGTGGGTCCACGTAACTTGTTTAAAAAAATGCCATGTGTGTCATATCCTTTCACAATAAAAGGACACCACCTATCCCATTTTTCCACACCTCTCAGAAAACTTACGTTAGGCCAAGATCTTACCAATAAACTTCCTATAAACCCTCCCTTACTATTTAAACCCTATATTTGGTCATAAATCCTCCCAAGGAATCCTTTTGGTTCAAACCAAAATGATTTACCCAATTAAGCGGTAACACCCTCTTTCAATCTCCTTTATTTTATTTTATTTATACACCCCTAAACTAACCTTATTCAATTAGTATAAAAAAACACCAGTATAATCAATATAATGAGATTTTATTATTCTAAAGTTTTTACCTACACTTACACACACTTTCATCTAAGGGGTAACGAAAATACTGTGTACATGTACGACAAACTACTGCCTCACGAAATGATGATTGTTCGTTTTCCATTAACACCTGTAATGGTTGAAATTATAATGAAAAATATATTTATATATGTTATATATTATATTTTTTATTTATTTTATTTTCATTAATCCTTTTACAACACATATATTTATTCATTTCATTGGGAGTAAATACGATAATTTCGTTTGAGGAAGTGTGGACAACCGTCCCCTCGAAGCAATGTAATTCATTTAAAAACTACAAGGAATATATGAAGGATGAGTTTTTTTGAACTTAAATGAAATATATGATATAATCATGATACTGTAATATTGATATATATATATATACATATATAAAAATATAACATTTTCTTTCTTTATTTTAATACGAAAATAAAACAGAAATGACGTTCATGCGTACGTACGACCTACTATCTTCATGAATGGTGTATACCATTTGATAATTCTATATTATATGAATTATTATACTAAAAATATAATAAATATAATTGATATTTATATTATGGTTTACATTCTAGAAATCATGATATATTTATAATGACCAAAGATATAACAAATTAAGAAACATAAAAATACCATAGCGGATATTACCCAATGTAAAAACTTAACATAGAACTATTAAAAAGAAGGTAATATAAAGTCACAATAAAACCATATATGGTATTAGATATAATAATATTGTTCACTATAATAAAGTTATATTTTTTATTCAATAGGTTTTAACAATTATGACATGATTCAAGAAACAAGGTAAGGAGATTTCTAGTCATTGTTTGATTTCTATGAGATTTATGCCTTATTCACCACTCATATATTTTGTGTGGTGATTATACTACCCATAAATATATTTTATTATTGTTATCCTTAATTTATTGGTATTTGAATATCTATTTGAATATTTCTATTTCCTGGGGTTTATGTTTCAAGTTTTACAAAATTTGAAAAATAGATATGTCTCAATTTTTCTTCATTGAGACACATTCCATGATATTCAAGAACCATGTTTTCGAAAATATTTTCAATGAAGTTGATAATTTAATCTCATTTTCTAGGACAAAATATTTTTAATTTTTTTTATGGTTTTCAATCTTCTATTAAATGTTCTAAAAGTATTTTCAAGGAAAATGGTTTTCAAAAACTTTTCATGTTCCATTTATATGTTTTCAAAGAAAATTTTTTCAAAAAGTTTTCAAAGAAATCATTATTCTGTTTCAAGTTTATTTTCATGAAAATGGGTTTCGAAGGGTTTTATGTGATAAATAACCTTTGTTGAATAAGAAATGATATTTTACTCATGAAATGTTTTTAAAATATATTTAAAAATTATTTTCTATCTAAGATGACATCTTTTGATGTTACTCATGAACTTTCTATTCATGTTATTTCTATTAATGGTATATGTTTTTATGTCATTATGTTTATGAAACCCATTCCTCTTCCGTGTGATTTATGCTTGTGAAACCCACTTCTTTTCACGGGTTTGGATTTGAAGAAATGGTTATGAAACCTATATTTTCCAGAGGTTAAGATATAATTTCATGTTTATAAAACACATTTCAATTCATGTGATTATGATAGGATGTTTATAAAACCAATATTCTTTTATGGGTCATGATATGATGAATGTTGTATTATCTTATGGAACATGTATGAAAGATTTTATTATGAGATGGGTGGGACCTATACATCCCTCTAATAAATTAGGTAATTATTTATATCTCATGAGATAATGATGCGAATCAAGTCTATGGGATTGATACACTATAGGAAGATGAGGAAACCTGATCGCTTACAAGGAAATAACTGTGATTGGGGATGGTGGCGTGTCCCGACCAGTAGGTGTAGTCACCATGAATATGAAATATGGGGAAAGGAAATCCACTATGGGAAGATGGGGAAACCTGATCCACTAAGAGAATATGGGGAAAACTAGTCCTTTACAAGGAAAAGAATATGAATGGGGGATGTGGTGTGTCCCACCTAGTAGGTATAGTTCCCATGAAGTGCCTTGATAACTAATAACAATGAGTCTTGATTTATAGGGAATGATATCACATGTGTATGTATTCCACAATTCAATATATAATTTATATGAAATGATTTCATAGATTATGTTATCTATTTTCTTATGATTCATGTCTTATGAACTACCAATCATTATGCCATTATTCATGTTTATGATATTTTATATGAATGGTATGATATTTTATTGTTATGGTCACATTATTATGCCCCTATGATCCTATTTATTCTCACATATCTCCCTTTTTACCCTTTCCGAGCATTTAAGATCACCCCTTTTTATGTTTCCATCCCCAGGTTATAAAGATTCATATTATGTTTGATGTGTCTAGGAAAGGTTATAGTCATGAAGAACATAGAAGGAGATATTTAAGCTCACTTATGTACCTGTGTTTATGTTTTCATGTTTCCAAAGTTACTATACTAATAAAATCTTTGGGATTAAATTTTTTGATGTTTTATGTATTCTAGAAATGTGATGTAATTTTAATGTATTTAAAGTGAGGGTATCTAAAAAGGTAGTAGGATAAATAAATATTCTGGTTTGGGAGTATCAAAAAATTATTATGTAAGCACAAACCATACACATTTATATCATATGAAAGTATGGTATAGGTTGTCGTAGACACTCCTTAACATCTCACATTCACTCATGTGTTGAAAAGAATGATTAAATTCTATAACTAGTTAATGTATCACATTCATGAATACATCTATTCCCCACCATTTAATCTTATGAGATGGTTCATTAATTATAGCTTATGTCAAATACTATAATGAATGATGACCTTTATTATTTAGTTGCATATAAAGCCTTATGTAATGATACACCATATTTTTAATGAAAATAAGAAATTTCATGCAATAAAATTGAGCTCATAAATATACCATATATAAATATGAAATTTGTTAATATCTTCTTCAATATTTCACTTACACTCAATCCCAAAATAATTCATTCTATTTCACCTTATATTATATCGTATACAATAAATTAGGAAACTATGTCTAAAAATACTATTGAATGTCTTCCAACAAACTTTTGAAAATATGTCATTAACTTCATCTTATATCAAATCATATACAATACCTAGTGAACACCCATTTAAGACACTTATTGGTTAAATCTAAATAACTTTTATAGTATCTATATGATTCAAACTCAATCCCATTTCATTCAACCAAAATGTATGAACCCAAAATCCTTTCAATCATTGACAAAAAATATGAATCTTCAGATTCACATGTGTAAGTAAATAGCATCATTTAGCATTATGTGATTGCTACAAAATATGTAAATTGATCTGGTGTGATGTCCACAAAATACACATATCTCTATACCTTTTTCCACTAGTTATCATCATATAAAAACATGTATTATCATATTTTTCCCTATATCCAATACATAGAGTGACCATGAGATATAGAACATGTCAATCCCATATAGCTAACTCCTGTGTTCTTGATTGTTATAATGTAGACTGATATGATTGATGAATAAATCATATGCAATTAATCATTATGGATAATCAAATCATATATACTATATTAAGATAGATATATAATATCTAGATTTGACTGAACACCCCCATAGCCTATCTCAATCAAGGGTCCTAATGTTATTCTCATCATATGAGAGTAAAAATCCCATTTAGTTATGTTCCAACTGACAAAATTATCAGCAACATACCCAACCAACCCCATATTAGCTAAGACAATATGTTGACTTGCATATGTTGGGTATCCAAGTATGAATGTTCTTATTCTATGTATCTTTACAAATTTAGGTAATAGGGACTAAAATATGATCCATTCACCCGTAGTATACTAAATACATATATATGGTACTCCATGTGGTATACTTTGTAGGTCATCAAATGCACACAAAGAATCTTATTATTCATTTTTTGACTCATGATCAAATTTTTTATCTCTATAAAAGAATCCAACTCACAATAACCTTATCATTTATTTATAATGTATAATATGCAATGATTAACATCAGTTTAGGATAAATTCAACGAAATACTTTAAGAGGTCAATCATCATTGAACATCATGAAATTTGTATCTAAATATACATTTATTTATCCAATGTGAAAGAATAATATAATAGAGGTTTCCTTTGATATGATAAATTTTAATTTTCATAAATTATTTAAGAATATTTAATAAAACCAACATAAGCACTGATTTTTCAAATCAACTATGAAAAACTGCCATATTGGACTTATGTTTAATACACATTCTGGTTTTTTTATATTATTAAATCATATTTAGTTTTTGGCACATCACTTTTTGAACATTTATTTAAGCCCTCCCACTAAACCTTTTAGTGAGAAACATCTATGAAGTAATACAGTTTGAATAATGGTGTAAATTATGAATAATATTTCTAATTGTTAACCGCTTTGAACATATTCAATCTCCTTAACTTCAGAGCATAAATTTTTTGAATGTAAACTTCTATTTTCTAGTTTTTACTCTTTATAAATTCATAATACTCATTCTTTGAGCCCTAATCTATAAAACCATTTTCATTGAATTAATGTAACTATTTACATTATTGTTTACCATTCCTCCTAAACTCTTTTAGGATAAAGTGATAAACACTTTAATAAAGTAGCTAATTTTTTCCCTTACATTTCTCTTTACCATAATACCCTAAACACTTTTAGTATAAAGAGTGTGATTCACTTTTTTTTACTAGTACAATCCTTCAAAAATAGTATATGTAAGTATTCATGATAACGAAATATAACTCTTTACATTTTTGTTATTGTCACATATTCTAAAATCTTTTAGACTGACTAAAAACAATCATATTTATTTATTTTGAAAAATATAGAGACAAAATCATCACATAGGTCTAAAATAGTACAGGCCCCGAGCATCATTGACAAAAAAATCAATCCCCTTAGGAGGAAAGGAACCTAATTTGAGGAAGAAGAAAATATTTTGATTTGGGGATGCCATAGATGCAAAGAAGTATGCTATCATGTTACCCTCCCTCCAAGTAAGAGTGATCCCCATATAGTTATCCATAAGTTGTTTACACTTTCTGATCATATACTCAATGTTCTAGGGAAAAATATCTTTGCCTAACAATGCTTTATAGAGGATCAAGGAATCCGTCTGCACCGCCTTAAGCATGATTCGTCTTTGTTCGTATAGATCCAAACCTGTGACCATATCCTGAGCCTCCTCCTTCAAACCATAACAATTAATATAAAAGTACAAGAAGGATGAAAGAATAGACCCCTCCTAGTACCTAACGACTCAACAACCTTGTATCTCTCCCCTGAGAAGAGACCTGTTAGTGTTTATCATGATCCAACAACTTAGATGATGCCACCAGACCTAATGTACAAGCCTTGTGTTGCTAGTCTGGATGAAAAGAAAATAGTTATAGATGTTCATTCTTACAAATAGAGCATCTTATTATTCATCATAAAACCTTACCAGGTCTAGAAGATTGTTCTTCATTTTTATGATAATCCTTATCTGATATCCCTTGATGTTTTTGTGGCTAGCCTCATTCCTAGCCTTCCATATCGTCCAATAACCACCCTACCTTACTTCTCGGGACCGAGATCACTAAATCCTTGAAAAAATGAGTTGGAAAACATATCCTATTCCCCTCCATGATCATTCCAACCAATGAAATACCCAAACACCAACCAAACCCATCTGGCCTAGTCACTATCAAAGAAGAGGTGCCCCACTGATTTTTGTTTGGGATCGCTGCAACACCAGTACCGGGACCCCATGCTTACACCCATGCATTAGATGATATATTCTATGAGAATAGCCTTGTTTATCACATAAAAAAATAAATTAAATTTAGATGTAATATTATTTCACCACAACGTCACCCCCACAGGTCTTCAGTATTCGAATCCCTCTAAAGATAACCATAAAAGTTGGTCGAAAACTCACCCAATGTGGAGATCGTAAAAATGAGTCTATCAGGTTCCTCACTAAAAACTATGCTATTAAAGGATGCATGTTGGTTTTCATCCAAAATGGACTCAATAAACCTAGGATGACCACTAACCTCTCTAAAAGAGAGATTTGGAGTGGGACAGCCTAATAACCACAACATGCCTTCTCCCCAATACTATTTCCAAAAGTTGATGTCCCCTCTTCCCACCGGTCAATGAGAGTGTTGTCACAGGGTCTCCACGTATGAGTAGATCAGGTTCCATATCTCAGAAGGCCATGATCACTACTCGTTAACAAGTATTCCATATTTTTCTTGCATCATCCTGTCCCATAGTGTCTGCCCTTCCAGAGCCTCCCACACGAGTTTAGCATGTATCCCTTTCATGATCGAGGAGACACTTCTCAAATTGATACACCCTTCAGAGAGTGGTCTGGCGAGATGCTTCCCCAAAGCCCAGTGATGCATGCCCTCCATTTTCCCATCCCATATGAAAGACACTATAATCCTATCCAAGTTGATGATCACACTGCTAGAGACCTTCATGGTAGACATGATGTGTATGGTAATGGAACAAGAACACTATTAATGAGAGTTATGATACCTAAAAAGGATAAGAATCAGTTTTTATAGTTGTAGATGCGACCCATGATCTCGATAAATATCTCTTCAAAATGATTAACTCTAAGAAAAAAATGACTAACTAGCACCTTGAGATACTCCATATGAAATGATCCTCTCCTCATACTCAAGATGGTGTCCAGATCCCTTACCCTCCTTTCTACATAATTCATGGTTTTATATTAAAGTCTTTTATCCCTATTCACCACCTCTCCACTCCACTTACAATAGTCCCCTATAATTACATTCATCATCTGCACTAACCTTCTACAACCATTAAAAAATAAAATTTAATCATTTGTGAATATCAAGTGTGAGATACCCCTTGTGACATGCCTATTTCTATAAGAGAAGATTTTACTCGTGCAAAGACCACAGTAAATATAGTAGCTATGATAATTGTGTTAGATAATGAAAAGAGTGGGGGGAAAGAGGTTCCCCTTCCCTGAGGCCACAACATTCCTGGAAAAAATTAAATTTCTTACCCATAAACGAAGTTGATATCCATGCCGAGCTGAAGCACTATAAAAGGAGGTCATTAGTTCAGGATGAGAATGCCAAAACCCTTAAGATAACACCCCATTCCAGCCTATCATAGGACTTACTAATGTCTAGTTCAATCACCAAATTTCCTCCAAAAGACTTGTTGTTGATACCACTAACCATTTCTTGCACCATTCCTCTCGCACCCTGAATTGACCACCCTTTGATAAAACCATTATGTTCTAGAACCATCCAGGTATTCAAGTGGGAGGCCATACTTTTGTTGATAATACTAGCCAAGGCCTTGTACAGTATATTGCATATACTTATGGCTCGGTACTGGTCAATAGACTATGGATTTATGACCTTTGGTATTAGGACCATCTTGGTGGCACATGCAATGTATAAAAGATCTCCCTGGAAGTAATCCTACACTGATCTCACAAGATACCCTTTAATAATGGCCAATGTTGCCCTGTAAAAAGATCCTGGGAAGCCATCGAGCCTTGGTTCAGTATCTAGGTTCAGAGTCTAAATTTCCTCATGCACTTCATCTTATTCTAGTTTCCTCCTCAAGGGCACGTCAATTTCCTATGATACACTGCTTGGGATGACCTCAAAAGTATCAGTAGCACCTCTCAGATACACTCTAGCCATACAAAGATCAGGGCCTGTAAATAAATATTTTAAGATTCCATTGGCCAGACCCCCCACTTCATCACAGTCATTAGAGAAATATCCAACTTCCAGAATGAGATTTATCCTCTGCACATGATGTCGTTCCCTGATACATGCATGAGAAAAACTAGTGTTTTGATCCCCCTCATAAAGCTATTTTACTTTATCTTCTTCTCTAGACAGATGTTCCTGCCTCATAAGGATATCAATATGGTGACCCTTCTTAATTCTTTAATCATTAAACAAATTTCCATCCCATTCTTGTTCCAAACGAGCCTCCATGCTATCAAAATACTTATAGATCTCATGCATATTCTGATCATGTGTGGGGAGAGCCTTACTCCAGCTACATAAAAGATATTTTAACCGCCTTAGCTTATTATGGAGAGTAATCCACAAGTTCCCTAGATGATGAAGATTCCATGATTACCTAACCACGTCGATGAATCCAGGTTCCTCCAACCAAAAATTTGAAAACTAGATATGATTCTCTTTCGGTGACCTTGATCCCAAGGATATGTGGAGAGGAGAGTGATCAGAGAAGCACAGAACCAGGTGAGTGACTTTGGTGTTTGGAAATAGAGAGATAGTGGCATCATTAATCAAGCACCGGTCAAGCCGACACAAGGTGCATATTCTTTTGTGTTGATTATTTCACCAGGAAAAGCTACCCCCCTCAAATACCATATCCTGAAGGCTGTTTCTAGTCATGAATGATACAAAAATATTGGCTGACACTCCTGGGAAAAGTGCCTCCCCCTCGCTTCTCCGCAGGAGATGAAATAAAAGTGAAATCTCCCCCAATAATCCAAGGGTCATTATTAGGATTTAGATCATTTAAATCTTTCCACAGATACACTCTATCATGTGTGTTACACATGGTGTAGATGAAAGACAAAAGAAACTCTTGCATCCCTATAGAAATTTTTGTGTCCAGAAACTAATCTGATGCACTAAGATGTTCGACCGTGATGTGGTCCTTAAAAAATAACCAAACATGAGAATTGGAAGGATCCCCATTAATGAAACCACAAACTCTAAGACAATGAGAAAACCCATTAATTTTTTGGACACCTTATTTAGTTAAATAGTCACCACAATAGATACAGAATTATTATAGAGTCCATTAAGGACGAAATCAACTTTCTCCCGAGTCCCCAGACCATAGGCATTCTAGATTAGTACTCTAAACATTAAAACAAGAATGTATAGATTCAGCCTGAGACTCCTATCCATTGACATGTGGATATGATATTAGATATAATATGTCCCCTGATATGGATTGAGACTTGGTGCACATACAACTATGCACTTCCAAGAAAGCTTCCACATGAGACCACACACCCCTGGACACCTCTATTCTGATTAAATATCGCGAGACGAAGAACTGATTAACCAAACTCCTCTGATAAGTCCCTAACACTGCTGGTGTAGTGTGTGGAGGAGAGGAGGACACTAGAGGGATACGAAAAGATATCGGGGAAGACACCACTGGTAGAAAAGACATAGACATATGGGAGACCTCCCTTGAAGAGGATGACCAGGAAAATTCATTTTCATCAAGGTAAAGTTATCTTAGAAGGATCAAAGAAATGTATATATGAGAAGAAACCCAAGGATTTAAGGATAAAGAACATATCCAGATTGAATTACTAAGATATACCCCTACAGACGGGAGACCCTCATCCCAAAACTGAATAGGTGGATCCTCGCCCGATCCTCTGTTGAAAGGAACTAGATCACAGTTGGGGGACGATCTCCCAACAAGACTAGAATATTTATTGGATGGGGAAGATTAGGAAGCCTGGTCAGGGGGATAAAAGACAACTACTTTACCCTAATCATGATCCACTAAGCCTGAAGGTAACCGAGAGCGAGAAAGTAGTGCTGAAGCCCTCAGGGACTCCTGAAACCTGGGTGCCTGCATGCGAACATTGTGGAAAACCTGCAGGGAATGACTAGAAATGTGGCAGAACGAGTAGAACCTAGGAAAAGCAGGGTATATCAAGGGTTGAAGATGATCTTACATCGCTTCGATCCGGATCACAATGTGATCCTAAAGAATCCTAGAAATTTTCATCTCGACGTAGATCCTTGCAACCGACGCCTCTGCCAGACGGGTTGTCCTTTCATGCGCACACAGAAATGACCCCAAAAATCCCCAACAACCATTAGAAACGACTCATTCATGAGGGGGAGAGGGAGACTTGGAAGAAAGATCCAGACCATTGCGTAAAGGCTTTCTCTTCCAGAATGAACATCCATCAACCATCGATAAAGGGAAAACCTCCATCTCCCCATGAAGCGCGGTCTCTTACTCCATGCTTTAACAAAATCCACCCTAGACGCCAGAACGACACATGACACCTTACAGTACAGGATCGACAATGATGTCAAATGATTGAGGCCCCATATTTGGAATAAATACTAGAAAATCATGAGAGTAGGCTTTTCTGAACAAAACCTAGCTATCAGAGTCCACTGAAGATCCTTTATCGCCACCCTGAAAGACGCTGCCGAGACAGCCAGCACGAGACATCCATTTTCTAAGAGAGAAGATGCCACCATCAGGTCCAACGATAAGAAATCCAAATACAAACCATTTCCATGGGGAGAATAAAGAAGTAAATCCTTGAAATAGGATGGAGAGGGCCAAGCTGAACCACCATTTGGCACCAAATAACTAAGCACACGAGAGACGCCTCCAGAAAGAACTGGAGAAATGGGTGGGAGGAGAGCGTTTGAATCCATTTGTTTGTTATGCATTCATTTTTCTAAAATCATTTAGAACATTGAGTGTAAAACACATTAATCTTAGTCTAGTATAATCCATTAGAAAATAATGATATTTACTTTCTCAATTGTAATGAAATTTAACACTTTACACTTTTCATTATCATAACTTATCCTTAAATTTTTTGGGATATTAATTGGAAATAACTTTAAGATTGATGAAATCCTTTATTTTTTTACTCCAAACTTCTCTATGTCCAATCTTACACCCATTATCCTCTTAAAAATATATAACTTTTAGAATATGTTATTAAGATTCAACACAAACTACTCCGTGTTTAGGAGATAACACTCATTTCATTTTAGCAGGGACATTTAATGAATAAAATGTTATTTTCATGTCATATATGGTATTTTATGTGTATGGTATATTTTATCTTTTAAGAATAAAATATTGTTAAAATATACCACTAATAAGTGTAAAGGACACATTCCCTCATATTTTAACAAACAACTAGATAATCACTTTTACCCTGGATAAAAACATTTACCCATATCTGCTTTTATGAACTAGTTAAAGAAATTGATGAACCCTAAACCATGTGTATACAATTAATCATCTCATGTTGTTCATAAAAACTCTTTGTTAATATACACCTTCTGTTACCATGTAATATAAATGAGATGAAGATAGAAATATTCTACATAGATTCAATTGAGCTTGATAAAACATTATTGCACTTTTTAGCTAACTTTTATTCTTTCATATTGAAATTTTACCCACTAGTATTGATAATAAACAACTAGTGTATAGACACTATATAACCAGTTCATATATTCTCGACACATTGAGAATATCTAATAAATTTTTTGTGAATTCACTCACATTGTTGGAATATTTACATAGATGAAAACAAGACGAAATCCTTAACCACAACAATCCATTTCAGTCTCCCTTAATGAATTTTATAGATTCGAAAAAATCATAAATCATGTGTATTAAAAAACACTCATATCATTTCAATTAAATGAATATTGTTTACATACTCCTTCAATATCTAAATGAGATAAATGTACACATATTTTGACAATTTTATCTATGCTTGTAGTATCAATGCTATCAATACTGAAACTATTTTTCTTTATTACATGAAATAAAAATTCAAGATTCAACTCAATTAATATTTTTATATTCTATATATTTATAATACCTTTTAAAACATATATTTGAAATTGTATATCTGTTAGAATAATATTCTTTATTTACATAACTAATAAATTTTTAAGTAAACCTTTAACTCACGAATTCATTTAACATATTCAATCACATTGAATGTAATTTTATGTACCCAATCATATTGAGCAAATAAGACTAAAAGAAATTAAATTATTTATGTACCCAATTATATTGAGTACATGAGCGGATAATAAGGTTCCTTTGTTTATTTTTCATCTAATGCCTTTGTCAGATCAAATGAATCAAACTATGCTACCATATGCATCTAGATTTTGTTTTAAAACAATTTCAACACATGGTTACTCAGAAAGGATCTTTTCTAACATATGGAATTTTCCGTAATATATTTTATTAAATAAACAATCACTCTTTATAAAATTTCTTAAGTTCCTAGTCTTTTCCGTTTCTTAAATTAATATTCATCTTATCAGGGTTTGATCACAAAGTTTAGCATGATGATGATGATGATGAAAATATATACAATAAAGGATTTTACTAGATGTGTATCATGTATTACAACCATTTAATAAGTAATTACATTAAATTTCATCCCAATAAAATGATTATTTTTTTTAAATTCATCAGATCCATTAGTGGTCCAAGATCCATACTTCAGTAAGACCTAGGTATCTTTCTCCTAACACATAGTTATTTAGGTGGGGTATTATACCAATTATAATAATTATGAATCATGGATATTTGAGTGGATAATGCTTTGTCTAATCCATCATATGGATAAAATTAACTCTATTCCACTGGTAACCTAATCCTATTATTGTCTATTGGAAAGTATAACCCAAAGAAAACACAAAAACTATCTAACAAGGGACAATCTTGGGTCACCCAACTTCTGCATGACTTACCCAGTAGGACAATCCGGAGTCGATTATTACTTTATTTCCTTACATAATATAATCCTAGGGCACCTAGATTCATCATGACCTACTAATTTGGATTATTGATGTCCAAACAAGTGCAGTTTTGGAAGGAATATCACACTTATTATTTTAAGTATATTTTAATCTCACTATATTATATCATGTTATTTAATTTTATGTATGCATGATTCTAGTAATTTAGCTTTGAATCATATTCTCTCCAACAAACCAATATGTTCAAAACATATTGATACATTACTCTTTACACAACCCACAATTTTTTGTTACCCACCCTAAAATAAAAGCCATATATATTCATATATAACCCAATGCAACATATGCATAACGTATGAAAACAATTTACATAAATGTTTATGATTATATAATATTGAAAGCTTCCATATGATTAATCTCAAAGCAACATATATCCAAATCAATTCACTACCCTAGATAAGGTATAATCCTTTATATAGGTAGGAAGTCTGAGCCCAAGTCCTTCTACCCAGGGATAATTTACCAAAGTGATAATTCAATTCATCATAACTATAAAACCTAATATGTGTAAACTGTATTAAAAAACTAAACTCAAGTTCAAAAATTCAATTAAAAACTGAGGTAAAGGTACACAAAAAAACTAAATTCATTATAACACCAAACATGTAATGAAACGCTCTATCTTATAAGTTCTTTAACATTTTAAACTAAAGAATACAACAAACACCATATAAACAGTTTATATGTATTAATAAAATAAAGAATATCCATTAAACAAATGAACTATTAAAATATTTAAAAATTAAATAAATAATCATGAATAATTCATGAATAATAGATAATTATAAATATTTTATAATTTTTAGATTTAACATTACACACCTTCCATAATCTTGAATATAAACCCTTTATATTTATTTCGATATAAACTCTTGCATATTTATCATTATATGGAATCTCTATTTTAAATATATGACATAATAAAAATTATAAACTATTTATAATCAAATTTTTATTATGTAAGAATTTTACATAATCTAGTTATCATATACTTTAACTTTCTTTAAACCTTTGTCATATTATTTATCAAAACACTTTTGATGTGGCTTAAATAATATCCAAATAAGGACCGTTATTATTTTTAACAATTTAAAATAATTAATTATAAAAAATTTATAATTTTACTATAAAAGATTTACATCTTTCCTTATTTCATAATTTATAACCCTTTATACATTATTTCTTATAATGCCTAAATAACCACTTTTATTTACATATCACAATACATGACTTATAATTTGTTAAAAGGTATTTTATTTATTAACATTTAATATATGGTAATATAAAAGTTTCACAAATATTTAATTAATTAATTTTAAACCAGTTATAATTAATTAATTAATTTATAAATTCTTTATAAATTAAATATTCCTAAAATACAGTTTAAAAGGATTTGGAAACATTTTATAAATCATAAAATTATTTATGTTTTTTTAAAATTTAAAATTTTATTTTTTACCCTTAGGTAAAATCCATATTCTGTGTAAGTGTATACTTCTTCTACTCATATATAGACACTCTACATAAGATTATTTATACATGAACCATATATAAGAGGTATTATGTAAGGGTATAACAGGCCTTACCTTTATATGAACTCTTTACATAATGGTATGTAATGATCAACCTTTCCATAATACTTTAAAAAAATGCATTCCCTTTATGTAAATATATAAATCCTTCACTACATTAAGGAATATCGTAGTAACCTTAACACAAGATATTAAAATATAGCATTACATTTATGTGAAATACTTCATATAAAGGTATGTACTTGGTTACCTTTACGTACCATTGTTTTGCATAATGGTAATATGCATATTACCTTTACATTTCTATAAGAAAACCTCGACTACTTTTATATAGAAACCCGTATAACGGGGTTACATTAGTTACCTTTACATAACCCATATTTGTAAATACAATGCTTAAATTACCTTTATGTATAAGTCTTATGTAATGTTAAACAATATTTCTATATTAAAAAAAACTAAAAAATGATGCCCTATTGTTATTTCTCCTTCATTTTAATCTAAGATTATGCAGATCTAAAGCATATGAAGGAACTGATACCACTGAAAGGGTTTAAATGAGACTAATAACAATAATCAGAACATTAAAAATCAATTTAAACCCTTTTATAAGGATCTCCATGAATGCAATATGAATCTTATGATAAAACTGAAATAAATAAATAATATTGTAAATGGATGAACTTACACTAAATATATTATTCTAAAAATTCATCTTCATATATTTTTATTGAAGATCATATATGGGTAGCCAAAATACTCCCATCCCTGTAATGTATCGGTGGGATATCCATATCACTTGTTGTGCATTCAAGACTCCTCATCCTTCATGATGTGCTACTATCTCATGGTGAAAAGGAGGCGGGAAAAAAAGAATTTTAGGGTGGGGAATATCGGTTAAGAATTTTTCAAGAACACCATATAAATGCATCCATCATGATAGAGTATTATTTTTTTTAAGACACTCGTAAAAAAACATTCACTCACTCATGCATTAAAAAGCATGAGAAAGTGCCCCGGTCGGTTCATGTATCTCATACATGAATACATATACTCCCTACCATTTCATCTCATGAAGTGGTTCATTAACAATGTATTATATGGAAGACTATATTTAATGATAAGAATGACTATTTAGTTGTGTATAATGTTGAATGTAATGATACACCCAATTTTCTTGAAAATAATAATATACAATGAAAAAAATGAGCTCATAAATATATCATATACAAATACAGATGATGGGAATATCTCTTTCGGGACAAAGGTAATGTATCAATAGGGAGTTAATTAATAGTTGTGTGGGTTCATCCTATGATGGATAAGCCTTACATAGAATTTATTGGTATGCTTGAAACATTCATTATGATAGATGAGGTAGTTAAAGGCCAGGTGATTGAGATGTTAGGAAGCCTTCGTTGTAAGGTGCGATGAGCTATTAGCTAAGGGCTAGGAACCAACCATGTGTCACCATTGATAGTGATTATGATTATTAATCCTAAAATTTTAAATTGATATTATCACATACTTAACTAAGGGATAGATGAACATGTAGGGCCTGATATTTGGTCTTTGACAGTGAAATAGAAAAAAAATCACCAAAAATAATGCTGAAATATTACTCATGTTCTTGAAGTGTTTCCAGCAGGTGGCATGAATTATTATACTACTGGTCTAGAAATTCTGACATCAAGTGACATGACATAATATTTTTTGGGGTAAGGACTAAGAACATGTGAAAATATAGAGTTCTTTGGATGTTCAACCATCGATAGCAGGATCTAACATCCATTAGAAATTCAGGCACCCAAACATCATTTACAACACACACACCAAACTCCCCCCGACATTAAGGACCATAACTTTGGAATATATATAAACCCTAAATCACCAAAAAATATGTTCTTATGATAAAAAATACAGAATAATTCTTAAAAGCCAAGTAAATACAACAAAGTAAAGAACACTTTGACTTATGTGGTTTGGAGTTTCATCATATGACCGTAGGGAAACACTACAAAGTATATTTCACTAGAAGTATACTTATTTCAATATAGTGACTTATCAGTGGTGTGGATTACTCAAAATAAAGTAATATTAATCAAAAATCAATATTATTTACCACAAAATATATATAGTAGGGTCCATCCAGTCATTAGTTTTCACTGACTTCCTACTTTCATGGGTCTCTATCCATACGCAATAGTAACCGCTGATCTCCAGTAGCAAACCTAGACTAACTAGCTACAACTAGTAGGATGAGTACATAACCATATTATAGTTTAATTAATCCACTAGTTATCCAACATATACTGAATTGAAACTTGCCTTGGAATTTCCTCCTAATCGATCTATCACTAGTTGATGTCTCTATTTCCACTATAAACTTTTGATGGAATGAATCTTGTTCTCCTAGTAAACTAAATTCAGATCCTTGAATGGGATTCACAATCTTAAAAATCTAACACTTGAATAATTATTCAAGGATCCCTTGGAATCCTTCAACACACAGATATATTCAAATATATCATCCTCATTTCTTATATATGCAGTGCTCTCCACCATCATCTGAATACCCCATTCCAACTGAGGTATAGTGTTGCCACAAAGTTCTATGGATTAGAACCTTAGTGAATATGTTAATATATTTTTTTATTCTAGAAAAATTCTATAACTCTAACTCTCCATCCTCAATATACTAATGAATATAAAGGTATTTCAGTTCCATATGTTTATTCATGTAATGGAACAATATATTTTTTACTAAGGGAATTACATTTTGGATGTCATGGTAAAGTAAACCACTCCCTTGATTCCTCCCAAGACCCAAACATAAATATTTCAACTAGATCATACCCTTTGTTTCTCCTGTTATAACTATATATTCAACATCTATAGTTGAGTGTGAAACTATTTAACTCCACATAGACATCCAAATAATTTTAATTCCTTTAATCATGAACAGAAATCCTGTTACGCTTTTACGAGTATCCAAATCACCCTCAAAATTTAAATCTATATATCCTTAAAATGGTATAACTAACCCAAACAAAAGGTAGTATCTTATATAGATTTTCGATATATAATGATCCACTTAAATACATCCTAGTGTCCTTTATCTAAATTTAATAGAGAAAACATTAATAATCGCATTTCAAATGCAATGTCAGGGTGATTTCTTACCCTTTCATACATAAAATGTGAAATTATCAAAGAAAATGGAACTTTTTTCATGTAACTAATCTCATGTTTTTTTATGTTGTTTACCCTTTCATAATTTAATGTTACAAAATAGAGGTATTTAAATATATTTACATATCTTAATTCTAGATTTATCGATGACCTTCTAGAAGTAAATCTAGAATATAAAATAATAATATCATAAAACAATCATACTTACACATCTTATGATAAAAAAAGATTTTATTTAGTTCACATGAAACCATTATGATGAAACCACTTTGTATGTGATATTTTTTTTCTAATACCCAATCTCATTTCCTTATCTCTCCCAAATTATGCCTATTATATTTTTTTCATTAAAGTAACTAATATACATTATGAAGTTCTTGGATTTAGTTGGAAGTAACCAAGAATATTGTTGAGAAGAATCATGGTGTTCCCAATCCATGTTTTATAAGGATGAATACCTTGAATATTGGAATTGTTTGTGCTATTACTAGTTATGTGGAAAAGATGATATGAAATAATTTCTATCATTAATCATATGGTAAAGGAATGAGGATACCCATATAAATTAATGTGTAGTGATTATTAAATAAATAAATGTCATCTTGTAGTATAAAAAATCCATCTAAAGAAAACATTATGGTCAATGAAGGATAAACTAATTAGAATATTCTCTTTGATGATGTTTAGATTTTTTCTATAGTGATTGAGTTGAGTTGAAGAGGTTTTGAAGATGTTAGAGGTGGATGGATTTGATTTGGAGAAGCAATATATAATTTTGAGTTTAATTGGTTACTTGTGTAAAGGTATTCTAGGAATTTTACATCGTATATAAAGTCACTCAAGGAAATTAGTCATCTACATAAAGGTAATACATAGGTTCTTGGGAGTAGTTAAAAGTTCCCAAGCATATTGGTGAGAAATATTTTGGTATTCCCAAGCCATGTGTGTTTAGGAGAAATACCATGAATTTTATAATTATTTATTCTACTACTAGTTGTGTTGAAAATAGGATGTGAAATAAATTATTCTATTAGTCACATGAAAAAGGAATGATAAATCTTATGGGAGTTATTATGAAGCATCAATCAAAGAATAAAAGTCGTATTGGAGTATTGAGAAGCCATCCAAAGTTTCACGAGGATCAATGATGATTAAAAAAATAACATAGTTTCTTAGATGATGTTTAGAGATGTTTTGAAGTGCTTACTATGAGATAAAGAGGGTTTTAATATGTTTTAGGTGAATGGATTTGATCTAGAATTCAAAGTTGAATTAGATGTTGAATATGCACTAAAAGATTAACCACTATTATATGATGGTCCATGAGAAATAGTGAACTAAAATGGACATCACCACATTATAGTGGTATATGTGAATCCATGGTCAAAAGAAAAAGTATGTATATGATGCATGGAATTAGATTTGATTATTTGATATATGATTTCTTCCACATATATACCATTAAAGGGACTATTTAATAAGATTAAATGTTTGAGTAAGTTCATTCTTGTATTAGATTCATGATCTTAAAAAATCATTAACTCAAGGATTGTAACACTTGAGTTAAATGTTTGAATCACTGATGAGTGTCTTTGGTCAATATAAACCACTTATGTATGATGGTAGTGGGTCTATGTGATTGCTTCATGTCTGGATAATACTTCTCATAACGCAGATATCCCTTTATCTTCCTTCTTTGTACAACAAGGTGCTAGCACACCATGGAGTGAATAAGGATCCCATTCGTATGAATAATGATTCATTAAGCCTATGTGTACATTAAAATGTGGGAGTATTTACTTTTATACTTCTATGATATCTCTCAAATGCATCAGATGAAGATCCACTAGGTTTCAGAATCCATTCCATTAAATGATACACATATTTATTCATTTACAATTTCATGTTCTTTCATTATTCTTTTATAGATATCCTGGAATTTTGGTTTATTTTTCTTTAATTACCTTAATTAAGTGTTAATAAAATCCAAGGAAACCCAACAATGGTATTAAATGGATATATTAGTTTATGAAATTTCATTTGTGAAATGAGTAATGTCAAAGAGAAGAACACTTTTTTAGGCATTGAAATGGCTTAACCATACTGTTATGATGTTGTAGAACTAATCATTTCTATTCATTTATTAGGGGTTAACACATAAAAAAGCACCATCCATTTTTCACTAATTTTTTCTGAGGAAACCATTTGGGTTCTTGCATTGATAATTAACACATGTGAAATAGACAACTAGGGTGTGGTGTACATGTAATTTCCCATAGGTGAATTGATTCATAAAAATGGATTAAAAAAGGAAACAAACATAAAAAATAATTCAAAATAAACACCATAGTTCAATTTACATTGTGGTGGGTCATTTTTCCATTGTTACTAACATGGTCTAGTGCAAGCAGTGGTGCTAAGGAAAAATTATTTTTCTAACATTTTAAAATTTGAATTCAATTAATAATTTATAAGGGGTTTATAAATTATTATAAATAATGTTTTTAGGACTTTTATTAATTAACAAAATTTTAATTAATTAATTAATTATAAAGTGTTTATAATTAATTAATAAATGTTTTTTAAAACATTTATTATTAAATATTATTTAAATATTATATTTAAATACCTAAATGCATTTTAAATTTATATGGAATTTTTTATTGATTATTAATAAAAGGGTTTATTTTATATTCATAAATGTTAAGTTTTAAAGTGTTCATAAATTATATAAATTAGGATAAAATATAAATTTTATTATATTGTAAATTATAAATTGTTCATAACAAATTATTTTTAATTATTCAAAATTTATTAGGCCTTATTTTGAAATTCTAAGTAAATGATATTTAGATTATGTAATTTTTTTACATAATGTGAATTTGTTTATGATTCATACTAATATTATATATTAAAATTGAAATGAAATATAATGGTGAATATGAATTGATCATATTAAAATGAATGTATTGTTTTATATTAATAATTATGTAATTTCCATTATAAAAAAGTAGATATTATAAAAATGTTTATAATTAGCTTTAATGTATGAATTGTTCATACATGGCTATGTCATGTTTAAATATTTGAAATTTTAATTTATTTTAAGGTTATTACATATCTTTTTCATCGTTATAAATTTTTTATTTTATGAATATTTGTATACCAAAATTTTCCTGATAAATTTATTATAGGAAATAACCTTCAATTCTCATGCTAGGGTTGACTCTATAATGAATTTAGTTTTTAATTTTCCTAAAACTCAATGTGTAATTGAAGTTAAGAACATGAATTTATTTATTTAATATAGTTTATTCATATTATGTTTTAGAGTAATGATGGATTTAATTTTATCCTGGGTAACGTCTTCACGGTTAGAGGGACTTGGGGTTGAACCACCTACCGATCTAGAGGCTTATGCGTTATATAGAAAGGTAAATAGGTTTGGATATTTGCCTCTTCAGTCTTACTTATGTAGAGGTTTTAAATCCCACATAACTATATAACTTTACATGGAATGTTCATGTACCTTATTCATATTATTCTTTTGGATATGGATGAATATTTTTGACTTCCAATTTTGGGTGAGTAACCCAAACATGTGGGATGTGTAAATAATTACACATCAATGTGGTTTGAACATATTAGATTACTAGATGTAATAATATTCCGAAATAAATTACTAAAATGATACATACATAAATGGAATAACATGTGGTAAGATGGTGAGATTAAAACTAAGTTAAATATTTAGCATTAGATTCCTTCTGAAGCGACACTTATCTTGACTTTGATCATCAACTTGGAATGACATGATAAAGATAGGTTCCACAGTATTATATTATGTATGGAAAGAATGTAATAAATGGATTTGGACTATCCTACTAGGTGGGTTATGCTAAAGTTTGGTGCACCTAGATGGTCCATTGTTGGCTTGCTTTTGGAATTTTATTTTGGTTACACTAGCTGCGATACCCAAATAAGATTTTTTTCTAGAATAATAGAGTTGAGTTTATTTATATGATAGATTACTTAAAGATTCAATTTATTAACTATCAAATATTTGTATATGATATGATCAGGATGATACCTTACATAAATACCTATGTGATAAGAGAAACACAAAAGTGTACAAATGCTTAGTGAAATAAGGATATTGTCTTGCTAATGGGTATAACAGGTTTTAAAAGGGGTTATCATTTTAGTGGGATCCCATTTAATAAAATTCCTTATTAATTTGTTTAAAAATGATTGTCATATAATAAATTGTTTTTAGATAAGTGAAATCATCATCAAACTTTACCATGAAATAAATATTTGATAAGGAAAATATTAATGGTATAAATTTCCTTGACTGACATTGAAATATGAGAATAGTTCTTAAACAATAAGGAAATTCCTATGTGTTGGAAAATATATACCAAAGAAACTAACCAGTGAAGGAATTCAATAAAAGGATTTAGATGACTTTGATAAGTATGTAAATGATTAACATGAAGTACCCAAACTCATTATTTTTACTATGGAGCCAAAGTTTTGAAGAAAACATGAGATCTTGAATTCCTATCTGATGATAGGAAACCTTAAAAGGCTTTATCAAGTGGAAGAAATTAATTAACATTATGAAGTTTTTAATGATTTGTTTTTGGTTCAGTATGACATAAGGTGTAATGACTCGAACCCTGAGTCCCAGATCTAGTGCATTATTTTAATACCTTGGCATGATTAAAAGGAATCAAGTACCGAAAGACTGATCAATTTAGCAGTCTTGGAAAATATATTACATACATGAATGTTACATTAAACATTCAAATATAAAACACAACATAAATAGTCTGTTGAGAAAACCATTATTCGCCCAGCTTAACCCTACATATCAAACACAATACACTTCTTGGAATCCTGAAAAAAAAAACAAAAGAAAGTGGTGAGCTCAAATGCTGATTAAGGGTAAATAATTTAGCGAAATATATAATTTTTAAGGTAAGCTATTTAAAAAAAAAACAACCTTTTAAACAAAAACATGTAAATAATATGGAGAAAATAAATAAAACATTACCATATAAACATGCACATGGATATTCTTCTTGTCAAATAATCACATGTAATAACTAATTTTCTTATGAGGAAATACCTAATGTTGAAAATTCTTTCCACAAAGTCAAGGACTCATGCCATATACTACAAATAAAATTTTTTCAATGCCTTGTGCCAAGACACTATTTTGTCTCATGAGACCTACCGATGCATCGAGGGGCTATAGCGGGCCCTACCTGTCACTTACTAAGTTCATTGCATTCCTCATATTAAAATGTTGAAACATAACATAAACATTCGTATTAAAGCTAGCATTAAAAATGTCATTACATTAGCCATAAATCATCAATGGTATAAAAATATCACATCCATAGTAAAACATATCATAAATCATTCAATACAATATGTAATATTGTATTATAATAAATCAACCTCACTCGAGAATAATATCTAGTAAATGATGTTGATATAGTTGAAAAGGATCAGTAAAACTCTTTGAGTGAAATACCCCATTTTCATGAAATAATTTAAAAGTCACACAATTTATAAAGGAATAAATTTAAAAGTTATTTTTGAATCAAAGTGTCTCATAACACTTTGAAACTTTTTAATGGAATTTAAATTTTAAAACATTCATGTCCATATAAATAAATCATTAAAACCATTTTGCAAACATGGACATTAATGAGAAAGATTTAGAAGAATAAATATTTAAAATATTTAAAATTATGTTTTAGTTAAAGAGTACCTTAAAAAGAATCATTTTGAAAACTCTTTCATGAAACATGGACATGGATAATAAATATTTCCTAGTAAAACATACACATAAACAATCTCGGATAATAATGAGATTGAGGAATTAACCCTTACCTTGCACTTTCCTTTTGTCGAGGGGACGTTTAACCTCCTTTATAATGACCATAGTGTGTTATTAAACTATAACAGAACCATATTAATATTTATTATATCACAAATTATTCATTTATGAAATTATAATACCCATTTAATAATTATTTCCATGTTAAATTAACATTTCAGGTAATAATCACTTTCTTTATCGTACGTGTTTTAACTTGTTATTCTTGATCATATTATTTAGATCATGATTTAAATAATTCCAGAATATAAAACATGATATATATATGTATAATATATTTAGAAAATAAATATTTATAATAGATAGATATATGAAATAAAAAACACCGTTTATGGAGACGGTAGGCCGTACGTAGGCATAAACGCTGTTTCCTTTTTCATATCATATTAAAGAGAAGTAAGTGAATAAGATATATGTAAGTACATATATATATATATATATAATATAATTATTATTTCATATATTAAATACTTATTAATAATATATATTTTTATAATCATCGTTTAATAGTGAACCTGGAAATGAATCTCATCACGTCGTGGAGACAGTAAGCCGTACGTAAGCACGAGCGACGATATCATTTCCTTAATGATTAAAAGGTGTATATTTGGATGGTATATTAATTCTACAAAGAAATTATAATGTTATTTTAATTATTTATATACATATTAATCATCATTATATCCATCCAAATAACATAGTGTTGAATAACAAATTATACCACAACATGGAGACGGTAAGTCGTACGTACACACGCATGGTGACATTATCATTCATAGGATGGATATAATTATGAGTATGGTTTAACCATATTTATAATAACATCACATTATGTATAAGGTAATGGGGTTATTATTTTGGTCTGGAAATAACAAATAAAAAGAAATTGTAAGAAGAAAAGAACATTGAAAGAGGTTATAAAATAATTACCTCTTCTTTGGGTGTTTCCTTTTGATTTGAAAAAATGCCTCCTTAAGGTGGATTTATGCTCATGGGAAGGCCTCAAGTTTGAAGTGAGGTAAGTTGGGAGGAGCTTTTGGTAGGTTTTGGCTGATCCAAATGGATTTTGAGGTCTGATTTTGAGAGAAGGGGAAATACCCTTTTATAAGAGAGGTGAGGGTCACTTTAAGAAAAGTTTGAAATATTATTTTATTATAAAATAATTTTCGGTTTATAATACCTCCCAATTGATTTATTTCTAAGATAAGGTGCATAATTTTCTAAATCCTTTAAACTAATAGGTTTTAGACAATTTTAGGTCACATTATTAACCTAATGTTTTATATTTAACTCTTAGTTAAATAGTTTAACTTTTACCAAGTCCTTTTTTATTATTATAATAAATGGTTAATAAACTTACTATAAAATCCAAGAGAACCCCAAGTGGTTAATTATTGATATATATAACCTTATATTAGTCCACTTTCCGAACCTTAGTTTTTTGAAATATTATATAAATTAAGAATATAGTTTTTTTTAAAACTCATTTATGTCAATTTTGACACTATTTGGTATTTTGTTATTGTTAAAGTCATAAAAAATTTATCCCTTCATAAATAATTTATTTAATCAACCCTAACAATTCATATTAACCTATAAAATTCTTGTATAGAATCAAAAGTCTCAATTTACATTTATTTTATATTTATAATATAAATTATTTTAATCTTTTATTGATAATGTAATTACTGCATCATCATTGTGTCATAAATAAATTTAATTTTTTAATATATAAAAATTATAAAGAAAAGAAATTAGGTAAGAATTTTTTTTATCTTCTTAATTAATATTTATAGTCGAATTTATCTTATATATAACCCTATATTAAAAATGGTTTAGTCATTAAACATTTAATTTAACACTTTTAACTCTTCTTTAAATAAAATAATAATAAATATCCTAATCTAATTAAATTGGAAAAAAGGATCATATTTTATTTCTAAGGTTTTTTATGGTCGAAATACACTTATCCAATATAATTGCGACATGTTTTAGGGTAATTATAATATCATTTTTATCTTTAATTGCCCTATTTACTTTTAAATGTGGTAAATAAAAGTCAAAAGCTGCAATTCACCAAAAATTATTTTCATCTTGTTGAACCAAATTTGACTTAATTATTTCAATTGTGTCTCTCATATTTTTTAAATTCAATTCACAAAAGTGGTAAATTTACATTTTATGAAAATTTGCAAATGTTCCTAGAAGGTGAGTAAAAAACATTAAAAAGTTCAACAAAATTTTATACATCAAATTTTAATATAAAATGAATCCAATGAATTACATTGAACTTATATATTTATTATATATCTATTTTTACTTAAAATAAATTTAAATAAAATATATAATTATTTAAATAAAAATACGGGTTTAACCAATAACGTAGTGTTTTTCAGTATTCATCAAAAATTGAATGTTTTCAGAAAAATTCCAAAAATTCACCCTAAGAAAATTTTGATATTCCTAATTCAAAAATGTATTCTATTTTAACAAATTAAAAACATAAAAGTTTCATTAACTAATTTAAAATTAATTTTTATTGTCAAAACCAAAAGGCAGGTTTTTAAAAAGTAAAAACTATCAAAAGATTGACACGTGTTTATGTCAAATTTAAATGTGAAATTACTTATAATGACCTAAATTGTGCTAAATGATAAAAAATATAATCTAATTATACTTCTAAACCATTCAAATTTATAATTTAACACTATAAATTATTTCTATTAAAAAATTTGTTTTCAATTAAAACTTAGTATTTTTCACTATTTATCAAAATATAAAAGTTATCAAAAAAGTACTAAAAATTTATCCAGAATAAATTTTTATGTCCTAATTCTAAAGGATAATTTAATTTAATATAATTTAATATATAAAAGTGTCAAATAATGGTTTTAAAAAGGGTTCTCCATTAAAAGGCGGTAAAATTTCATTTTAAAAAAAATACTTCTTTTATCTGAAAAAAATGAATTTGTTCTTATGTTATGTCAAAAAAAAACATAATATGGATTCTAAAATTATATAGAGTATATAAAATTAAAATTTCAATTAATACTATTCACAAACGCTTTTTGAACTGCTATTTTGGTAAGTCTTGGGGCGGTCGAACTCGGTTTTGTGTGTAACACATGTTATTGAATTACTTTGAAGAGATAACATACTATGAATTATTGGGGTGTTACATAAGGGAATAAATTCACCAAAAATTTACTCTATTTAATTAAATATTTTAATTATTTGGAGATTCTAGGCTCACCCATTAATCTTAAATTGGTCACATATTTTATTCTACAGACACTACAAGAGATGTTCTGGTAAATTTTGGTGAATTTTAACATGAATGAACTTTGTAAACCGTTATTGAACCTCGCCAATATGTTGTGGATGATTGAACAAGACATGGGTGACCTTGTATAAAGTTAAATTCTTATGATAAAAAATAAAAATGGTGAAGTTACTAAATAGAAGGGGATGAAAAGAGGCCCTAGAGAGTCTACATTGATTGTTAAGGAGAGAAAGAAGAAGGAAGGAAAATGTTTTCATTATTAAAAAGTTGTCCATTGGCGAGGAAAGTTTCTAGATTACATGAGAGGTTAATATATTTAACGTCCCTACCTGAGTTCCACACACTAGTGCCTCGATCCATCCAGTCACATGACCTGAGGCATGCCTCCCAGTATTCCAGAGGCTGCTAACTACGAGTGAGGGTCTAATATCGATCATGGGTAGACTATGCTCTCTTTATCAAAGTAGAAAAATAGTGGAACTAAATAAGTGTAACCAAATGATACAAACAATTCTCAAACCAAACCAATATCACATGATGAAACGAGTGCATAAATGGGTTTTCACATTGGGTTTTTATGTGTTTTCTCTTCGGTTTTTATAATAAGTTATTAGAGAGGATGAAATAAGTAAATTTTTCATGTCGGTTAACTAAAACTGATGTTATAAATAATATCTGCATTTAGTTTTTCATGTCGGTTTTCCAATAACTAATGTGAGAAAGATTTTTTTTTAAAAACTGTACATTGATTCATCCTCCACCACAATAGCAAGCAGAAAAAAGTTGAAAAGGCATAAGAAATGCAGCATGAAAACTAGAAAATGACACATACAATTTAACTTTCAAATAAACTAAAAACCAATAAAACCAATAAAATTATATTCCTATTCAATTTGTGAATGTATCAACTCCTATTAAGTATATGATCATTATTCATCAAAATTCTAAAAAAATAATACAGAAATTATTTGACTTGAATTTTCTATTAAAAATATTAAATATTATAAAAATATTTATAAATAAATCCAACCTCATGAAACTTTCCAACTATCCCAGTTGAAATTATTTCACACATGAATATTAAAATATAATATCCACATTCAGTTACACCTTGTTCCTTATGACACTATTTCAAAGATATTTTAATTCAAAACAATATTTTTATTAACATATAAAAATTTATTAATTTTAAATAAAAATTCACCTTAGCTTTTACAAATTTGATCTTGGTGCTCTTGGTGCCCTTCTTTATTATTGTCTCTCTAAATAAATCCCATGTACTATTTGAAAATAATATGAATTTAATAAATTTTATACATTATAATATATAAAATTATTAAAATAAGAAAAATTTTGTGTTCAATATATTCTTAAAATTTTCACACACTTAATTAAGGATAGAGCATAGTCAATACAATGTATTCTCTCTTGGGAAAAACACCTAACATCCAATGACCACTAATATAAAAGAAAATTTAATAGGAGTTGTTAATATGTTATGTTATATATAATACTTTTTGAGAATTTTTTTTCATACTCTTAATGATAAGGAAACATCCAACACTTATTGATGGCATTCTTGTGAAATCTTTTGGCTATATAAACTATTATTTCAATATCGGTCATTGTCAAAGCTATACAGGGAAATATACTATTGGTCCATAAATATATATAAATATATCTTTTCATGCTCTATAAAAATTTCACATAGAATCCTAATACAAAGTAGACATAATTATAAATTTTCAATAAATTAAAGGAATAATTTTTTTAATCAAATTACTTGTAAAAAAAGTTTCATCATGTTAATGCTCAATTGATCTCCAACTAAAATCTACATGATGTAATTTTTCAAAATCCCCACATTTATTGCACACCCACAAATATCAAAATCAATTGGAATCTCATACACTCCCAAAAAAATTTTGAGTATGTTGAAAATCAATCAAGACTGGTAGAATATGTATATGAAGTCATGAAACATTGAATTTTTTTATCTATAAAATATTTCATTACATTTATATCATTCTTGTAAAAAATCATAGAAATATATGAACATTAAAATGAGGAAAAATGTACTAAAAAAATGAAATAAAATATAACATATATACATACCTATATGGTAATATCTCGAAGTAGTCAATATGGACAAACTAAAAAATGACTGATACTGTGTCCAAATGTACTCACCTTATTAGTAGAAAATGGTATTTTAGCTAATATATCTATAATATCCAGTACAATGACCTTGTTATGCTCTATCTCAATCTAGAGATAATAAATGGTATCACTGATATAATATATCATCTAATATGCTACAATATGATGAGGATCATTAATATATAACCCAAAGAAACATTGAAGCTATGGAGGAAGGGTTATTAGGGTAGGATAAGAAGTAGTATGGTCTAGAAACATATATGTGTGAGTAGGATAAGGATGAGGAGTGGGATCTACAAGAATAGGTGGAGAAGTCAGATCGACATGTTGAAACTATACTTGTATGTCTGCAAAAATATCTTGTACTAAAGCTCTAATCATATCCTCCATCATCACTTGAATATCTTGAACTTTGGATTCCAATGATTCTTTTCTAATAAACAAGATCCTATGAAAAATCTTCTAAATATGGAAACACTTTTCTTACAGATACACCTGTTGGGTATCCTCGTACATGACCTGGGTATTTTGGATTTCCCAATTGCGCCGCTAAAATATCCTACCTACCCTCATCAATAAACACCCCATATGTTCTCTTCTACTCAGGAGAATCCTATATCAAATATTTGAAAAAATATGAAATTAATAACAATATATAAAGAGTTTATTTAACTTCAACAAATAATTAAACATCTTATAATCTTATCAGTTACAACTCTTAACTCCTTCTTAAGATATTGTCATTTTTTCTCATTCTATCCCTCTTCCATTTCTCATGTTTAGTAGTGGAGAGGCAACCTCTATAGATCTTTATGACTCAGATGTTAGATTTTTAAGTTTTTCTTCTATCATGTGTTCTTCCAATAACATATACACTCTCTGAGATAACATATGAGGGTATAAATTTCTATCTTGAATTTCTTGATAAGATCTCCTTGATTTCTATGAATTAAGAATTAAGAATAAAGAAATCATTAACATGGATATTAATATAAAAAAATTCTAAAGAGTTAATATTTCATTTTCTAAAATATATTCTCATCATCTACTTTCAAAATATTATTTCTTTGTATCATCATATATAAATGGATATATATCACATGGATTTTCATTTTTTCTATCCCAAAAAATGAACTATGACGTGAGGGATGATTTAAAATCCCTCAATCTCCTAGTAAGAAATGATAAAAATTTCCTCCAAGATCCTCCATTGTTAGGTATATCATATTTCATTTGATAAGAATGGGAAAAAAATATATTATTATAAAAATTTCAAGATAAGTAAAATAATAAGAAATACGCTTACCAAAATGGTCTCCCACAATAGTGATAATGTTTCTTTGTCAACACATCTCTAATATTCAAACAAAATACTAACTTTTCTTTTTTATGTACTGATATAAACATCTTGAATTGTTTTGAATTTTTACCTCTTGGAATATAATTATCATCAAAGTCCATTGGTATCCTTCTTCCTGGCTATGAGAAACTGATAATTTTGGTAAAAATATGGTTCCATATTTACCAACCCTCAAACTCTTTTTTTTCATTTGTGGAAGTAGATGTATCAAGAAAAGAAGGATGAGGAGGATCATCAATAAGAGAATGTGTATGTTCCTCCCTAGAGTTATGAGCATTATCATATCCAAAAATATGAGGTGGATCAGATGATTGATATTTCATTATCCTACAAATCAAAGCAACATCAATTAGTACAAAGATATAAAAATACAATAATTATATACAAATATAAATAAAATATGACAATTATCAAACAAAAATAAATGTAAACTAAATGTAACTCATTTTTATTCGTATTTTTTATAGTTAACAAGAATTCTAACCATATTAATTAGATATGAAATGACATAAATGAATGAAAACTACACAATATTAATGGGAGATGAAATGACATAGAAAAAATTCCCAAACCTGATAAATCGTCTTTACATAAAAAAGAATAATTTTATAATATACAATTATGAAATATATTTTGTTTTTATCTAAAATGATAAATTTAAAATTATTGGTTTTCAACAAAAGAAATTAATATATAAGTTACTTAAGGGTAAACATGGAAAAGTAGACAAAACTAAAGTAATATAAACATACAATTTAACTTATTCATTATAATATGTGTTATAATAAAGAAATTAAAATTAAAATATATAACTTATGAAATTTTAAAAAGTAAACCATAATTAATCATATGTTACATGTAATATTAAGAATGTACTAAATATTTTTTCCCAAATTCCTTTTTCATGATCATTCCATATGGCACAAAACTTATCTTAGAAATGTTAATAAATATTATTTTTTAACCAGTCAATGGATGTAGGGATCTCATATAAATAATCATCTTCATCAAGTTTATCATCACCAAAATACTATTTTTTCCTTGTAATAAAACAGCCAACTGCATATCAGATTGATCAAGAATATATATATATTTTTTCATGTGTTTCCATGATAAAAGGATTTTTTTATATTCCAATTTATTTAGATTAACTACAATCATTCCAAATTCATCATGTCATACAATATTGTTACTGTTAAAAACTTTACACTTAAACAATGGAACCCAAAATTTAATATAATCAACCTACCATATCTCTTAAATGACTCCATAATATGTGGTTGATATAGATATTGGGTTTTTGTCTTTATCACTTGAAAATTTAATTGCTTCTGTGAACACGGACACACTACTATTCTGAACCACAAATCTATTTTCCTAATATTTTGTATGAAGATTATATTCATTAATGTAATACCTAGACTATGTTATGAAATTTAAAATTAGACCACCTAATAACCATCTCAATGTTTTAGATGCATCTGGTTGTATGGTCTCTTCAAACCATGGTAAAAATGTTTCATTGTGCTCATTCAAAATCTACATATCCTTATTCTTTGGATAACATTGTTTCAACTTATTAATATGTGATGTTATATATGGTTGAAAACCATATATGTTATTCAAGAAGTATAAATGCACCTTCTTTATCTATTCACCTATCAACAATTTGACTTTCAAGCTATGAATCCCCTTTCCCCTATAATTAACTCGTTTATGGTAAGATATAGGCAAACCAATGTGCTCCACATCAAACAAATAGCTTGTAAAAAAACTTTACAACCCCCTCAAAAATATACTTATCAATAATGAATTATTCAGGTCAATATGGATTCATAACATACCCTTTCAATATATTCATATAACTTTTAAAAATATATATCCAACATAGATATATAGGCCCGCAATGATTTATTTATCACACCAAATGAACCATTAAATGCACCATGATATAAATACAGATAGAGGAAAATAAATTTCCAATTGAAAAAGTTATATAAACCACTTAATTATCTCAAATGATTAAATAATTCAAATCAATCACCTTATTACAAATTGAATTAAAAAAATAACACAGCTTCATGATTGTCATTCTTACACAGGTGGTCAATATTCCACTCAATTAAATTGGTAGGATCTATTGCATTAGGATGTGACAGTAATGAAATTTCATACCAGTCAACAACAAATCCTTTAAAGAAACAATTTTTTATTAAATTTTATAAATAACCATGTGTCAGTTTGATATCATGAAGAAACTGAAAAAAAATATTTTTCTCTCCCTTGGATAAGGTATGAAAATACATGGGTAGGAATATTTGCCTTCTAATAGAAGTGGGATCCATATCGGAACGTATTCCCATTGAGAGTAAATATATTCATACATTCAACCCATAATTATTTTTCCTTTTAATATCTAAATTTTTTTCCAATCATATTTTCATAGTTATTCATCTCCACGTGCATGACATGATTTTTATGATTCACCTCATGATATCTTCAATATGGTAGCTCAAAAAATATTGACTATTTCTTCCAAATATTTCTATCATTACTAAATTTGTGTGTCTTTCAAAATTTCAATTCAATGTTTTTAACCCTCTCAAAATAATAATCAGTGCACAAAGGTTTCAGAGAAATATCAAATTCATGGCAGTCATTGAAATCATTTTTTAATATTTTATAAGATTGATCCATAGGAAAAAAATTTCAATGAAACATGTATATTATTTTCTCCCATGATGCAGTTGATAATATGAAGTCTGTTGTTCGAAAATTGGACAAGATTTATGACCCTTAACACTATATCCAGAAAAATTTCCATATGCTGGGAAGTCATTTATAGTGAACATAATCATTGAATGGAGTTTAAAATATTCCATATTATTATAATCAAACACCCTTATTTTTTCCTCCCATAAATGTTTCAAAACATCAATTAACGGTGACATGAAAACATCATTATCATTTTTGGGTTGTTTTGGTCAACAAATCATTAAAATGAACATGATATATTTTTTTCTTCATAAAAAATTCATAATATAATTTTTAAATTACCAATAAAATAGGCCATGAACTATGTGTTCTACAAATGTTTCTGTATGGATTCATTACATCTGTTCACAATCCAAGTCTAATATTTCTAACTTTATTTCTGAATATAAGAAACTAGTGTTCAGTTTTCTTCTTCTATAGACAATCATTCGAATTATGGATTTTTCCATCACATATCCGCTCATTAGAATGACATATTAACCTTTTTTAATAATATTAATTAAAAAAAACATTTCAAATGAGGAATTATAGGAAGATACCAAAATTATTTGGTAGGGGTCTCTGAAACTTCAAAATCAATATATGATTTTTCTTTCAACTTATACCGTGATGTCCCATATTTAGGAAACTTTGAAAAAAATTCATATTCTTCTCTATATAGCACAAAATAATTCGGGAAGACATGTATTTTCTTCTGCCCCAATCCCATCAGGCATAATATTTTCATGGACTTATAATGTGAATCTAAAATATCATTATCTTTTGGATTAATGTCTTTCATCAATTGTAACAGCTCTGTAAAAATCTTTCCACTCCATCCATGTTTTAGATTTAGGTTAATCAATCATAACACCATCGATAAAACTGTATATTATGTACAACCCATATATAATGGTTTTTTAGTATCACTATATTAATGATCAATTATTGGTTGTTTCTCAATTTCATCTACTTCAATATCACAAATCTTTTCATCGAGTTTATAATATTTATCATCTTACTAAAAACCATCATCAATACATCTGAAATTATACTCAATTTCCCCATGACAAATCCAAGGGATGTAAATAAAATTAAAACCATGAAAAATTAAAGGATATTTGATCTCTTTATTTTTTACTTCATCAAATTTAAACATTTCCAGCATTGATAGAAAAGCATGTCATTGTTTGGAACATTTTGTTTAGAAAGTTCCAAATAAGGATCAACACCTTCCTCATATTCAGAACCTATTTGAGGTGCATTATTCTATCTTTGATTCATTATCTATAACAAATATAAAAAATAAATAGAAAAATAAATGTAGTAATTTATAAAATATTGAGATTATAAATGACATTAAAAAATATAGAGAACCAATAATGGAAACATTATAAGGAAAATAAGAAATTTTGATGAGAAAATTCATTCATACGGAAGGAATTAAAAAATAGATTCTTATAAAAAATAAATATAACCTTAGGAAATTATTAAAAAATATTTACAATAATATCCATAAAACAATATCCATAAAAAAATATATAGAATGAGAATAACTAATTCATAGTTTATTATTAATAAAAATAAAAAATTTATTCTATATTGTAATAAACAATATAATCTAATCATAAATTGAGTCTTAGTTTAAAAAAATGTCACATTAAACCTTCCATCATGGGTCTTCATATTGTACATATTATTACTTAACAAAGTACCTAGTTGGTTTGATACTTTTAAAATTATACCCATTACCCATTCAACCCTTTTACAATGCCCCCGAGTGCCATTAGAAATGATTTTTACTACTAATTAACAATTTCAAATTCCCATCTAGTTTTTAACCAAAAATATCATTCTATTTATTATTACACGCATACAGAATATTAAAAAACATATATTAAAAAACACATTATAGAACCCATATTGTGATGTTAAATTACATGAAAAATAATTTTTCAACTCTCCCATGTGCCAAATTTATCAGAACTGAAATGAACCAACTATGATATCAACACCTAATTAATTTAAAAACCCAACTCATTGACCTGAATGCCAATATAAAAACACAAAACATCCACCTGTATTATCTTCTAGATAATATTACTTATCATGAAATATTCTATAAAATAATTTTAAATTAATATAACAAGGGAAAAATATTTAATGAGAAAAAATAATCCATAAAAGAAAAAAATCTGGAATAACTCATTACCAAATTATAGAAGATATTGAAACCTTCTAGAGAGATTATTGGAGATGAGAAGACATATAATCGAATGTGCAATGATGAAGATGAAAAAACATGATTGTATGATGATGGTAATGTAATAATTAAGAAAAAATGATCGAACAATTGTCACTTAGAGATTCAAAGCCAAAGAATGACTGAAGAGAGGGAGAGAGATGAAAATGTTTGAGGTTTAATTCATATCTATCTTAGATATGTAAAATGAGGCTGACAAAACCTTAGGCTTTATTAAGATAATAATGTGATATTGGACCACCAGATCAAAGAAACTGGGGAACTTGGGATTGGGGGAGAGAGAAATGACAATTGTAGTATGATAATGGAAGACCGCGTAATAAACCCTTGGAAGATTCATAATTTTTTATAAGATTTTATATGTTGATTATATTATAACCGATTTTAAAATTGGATGTTCACCATTTATTCACATCGGTTATACTATAATCGATATAAAAAATTGGTCTTTCATGTTGGATAAATTATAGAACCAACATGAAAGAGCGGTGGATTTCTAATTTTTCATGTCGGTTTAATGAAAACCGACATGAAAAATTAACATCAACATTTTTTCACATCAGTTAGAAATAACTGGTGTGAAAAATATGACTTAATAAATAGTTTTTATACTAGTGTGACCAAAATAGGAAATAAAATATCCTAAAATAAAAAGAAGATATGTCATTCCAAAATATGTGGCAAATGTTAATATACAAATCCCAAAATAAATAAAGACACTAAAAACTCCCACATGGGCCCCGAATCATGTTTGGTTCTCTTATATATGATCCACCCCAAATTATTCATCTAACATAAGGCTCTTACCCTTATCATTTCCTACTAACATTAATTCTATTTTGGTACCAATTAGGAAACTCTAGTAGGGTGTGAGTACAACTTAGTATGCCACCACCAATGACGTATAAAATAACATCTAGTCAACAATATTGCATGTAGTCGTATAAATAATAAAATAATATCAATAAAGTAAACAATTTATATATATTAAATTATTATTTATTAAACCACATAAACCCCATGGTTTATGAGGTCACCTGAATCCTCAATACCTGCTTTTTCCCATGCCATAGTCTAAACCATACCACCTTGTCAATTCAAAATCCCCTAGTTATCATATTAATTTCAATTCAATTCATATTAAGGAAAATTGGGACCATATTCTAATGCCTAATTTTTTTTCCTAGATCACCAAGCTAAGGACTCCATGGGTATTTGAAGTAGTAGTCTGTAACCCAAAACTCATTTTCAAACAATCACACAAGTGGGATTTTGAAGCAACAATCCATGTCCCACACAAATTTATCAAAAATCACACAAAAGGGGGTTTAATAAGTTGTTTGAGTCCCACACTCATTTATCACTATAGGATTTTGAAGAAGTATTCTATGTCCAACACAAACATATCATTTTATCACTATGGGATTTTAAAGCAGTAGTCTATGTCTGATACAAATTCATCAATCAATCACATAATTCACATATATAACATCAATCATTATTAATAAACATCAACAATTTTACCAATAATTCATATCATGGTAAAATCCCAATTTAACACAATAAACATGGTTATTCAATTTAATCTATTTGAGAATATGAACAGTTCACTAATAACCTATTTTTCATTATTTAGACCATATATCCCATTAACTCAATAGGGTAAAGTCAACCATCTTAAAATACACAATTTTCAATTAATTGATATAACATTAATTGACCAATTACACAATTCTAATTTCGCATCAATTATATAAACACAACATTCCCTTAATTAATTAACCAACTAATTAATCCAACTTCTAACAATTTCAATTGCCCTAAATTAACCCAAATCACTATCACATGGAAATTAAATTAATTAAATTCTATCATTAATCCAATTTCCCCATCATTGATTTTTATAATTTCAAAATTGAATATATGTAGTTAAATAAAGACTATGGGATATCCAATTTAGACCACCTACCTCAATATTGTTGATAAACCCTCACCAATTAAAATCCCCAATTTTAAGTGGAACAATCGTGATAAAAAAAGAATGAGATCTATATCTGAAACCTACATCCAAGATCAAAATAATCAATATCTAACAACCATATATCAAGATCTATCAAAAATAGAAGAAAACATCCCATCAAAGTTTGAGAGAAGGATGACTGAGAGGGAGGAAATTAATTAGGATGAGAATATCTTACCACGATAGGTGCATATCATCAATTAGGGATTCAAATTGCCAAGAAAGGAGGTTGTAATGCCTTTTAATTCGTCTGGGAACCTCAAAAAACAATAAAAAACGTTTTTCGGTCAAGCTAGGGGGTTTAGGGATATATTAAAGGGGTTCAAGAATTTTTTTAATAATGCTCAAGGGATTAATATTCCATGCACACAATTTCCTATATGGGGTGCACGGTTTATACTAATAGCGCCCCTCACCTATGGGTTTGGCACGATTACTATTAAGAGGGCACATAGTTTGACAAATTGTGTGCTAGTTGTGAGAATCCACTCTTTCTAGGTTTGCACTATTTATTGGGATATGCACACTATTTGGAAAAACCATGGGCCATTCTTGCACTACCATCTTCCTTCGAAAATTATGTAATTTCATCCAAAGGCTACACAAGGTAAATCTCAATATATATATAATCAAAAAAATATATGTACTTATAGATGTGTTTAAGAAATTTATAAAAAAGGATTGGATCTTACAATATCCCCACCTTATAAAAGCTCATTGTCACGATGTACTCCCAAAAAAATCTAAGATTTTGAAGTAAAGAGTTTAGGCCACTAATCCCACATTTCTACTTCTCTCACCCATGTTTCCACCTAAACACTTTCATACTTCTAGAACACATGAACTATAAACATGGTCTTTTCCCGTAATAATTTCTCATTGTGATCCAACACATGTACCAGATTCTCCTCCATGGACATATTTGTCTTAATATCAACATCATCCACATTGATCACATAATAAGGGTTGAGGTGACACCATATAATCTATAACACATGAAAAAAAGTCTTGAATAGAACTGTGCCTTTGTAAAAGATCCAATCAGTATGCCACTGGCTCAATTCTCTCTGTAACCTCAAATGATCAAATGAACATGGGATTAAACTTTCCCTGTCTCCAAATCCTATGGTGACCCAATCAAGGAAATACCTAAAAGAACACATGATCACCTTATACAAACTCTAGCGGTCATCGACATTTATCAACATTCAATTTCTATCTACTTCAAGTAATAGTCATACACTTCCTAATCAGCTAAACTTGCTCTAATGTCTCCTTCACAAGACATGGTACCAATTTCTCTGACTCACCTTCCTCCATCCAATAAAGAGGTGATATGAATGATTTACCATAAAGAGAATCATATGGTGAAATCTATATTATCACCTGATAACTATTGATGTAGGTGTACTACACAAAATCTAGTTTCTTCTCCCAAGACCCAAAAAATTCTAGGACACATGCCCAAGTCATATCCTCAAGCACATGTATAGTATATTACAACTACCCATATATCTGTGGGTGGAATGAAATATTCAGAATAACCTATGTACCAAGAGGCTTCTATAAGACCTTCCATAAGTGTGAAGTAAAACGCAAGTCCTAGTATAAAACTATACTCCACGAAACCTCATGTATATTGAATATATCCTAATCATACATATCTCTCAACCCATCTACTATAAAGGTATCCCATATTGGAAAGAATTGTGCTACTTTCATATGTTAGTCCACAGCCACCCAAATAGTATCACTCTTCTGAGTCCTCCACAGGAGACCCACAGCAAAATCCAAATTAGCTTCATGCCACTTCTATTCAGGAATAAGAATTATATGTTGTATACCACCAGGTCATTGATGCTCAACCTTCACCTATTAACAGGTGTAACATCATTTCACTAACCCTTCTATTTGGTTTTTTATGCATGTCTACTAGTATTATCAATATATTTCACGATACATTTTGGAAAAACCTAGACAGAAATCCACCTTTAAGTCATGAAATTCACACATAAGCTCCTCTAACATGCTCTTAGGCACTATAACTGGATTCCTAACATAGATGATATCATCCTCATCTATGGTCCATTATGAAGGTGGTTGCCCACCTCCAAGGAAAAAAAATTTAGATCCTCATAACACCTATCCTTAGTCTAGATAAAAAGTTTAAACTCTACTGAAAATGATACAAGATTCATCTACTTTGATATCTCCTGAACCACAACATGCATCTCACCAGTAAGCTCATCATTTTCCACTCAGCACTAGACTCAAGTACTGCCTGAGTCTGAGTCTTCCTTTTCAAAGCACCAACAACACTGTTTCCCTTCCTGAGCATATATAATGGATCAAAACCAATTGACTACATATACTAAACCCATATACACTACCAGATATTCAAATATCATTAAGAAAACAAATACTTTAAGCTCATATGATCAATATAAACAATAAAATTCTCACCCAAAAGATAATGCTGCTAGCAATTCAAATCATAAACCATTGTAGCCAACTCAAATTCATGCGTAGGGTAATTCATTTCTTGAGACCTCAACTACTGAGACCTTTATGCCACAACTTTATCTCCCTACATCAACAATCCACCAAGACCAATCCTAGAATCATCACAAAACATCATATATTCTTCACCTAGATTGGGTAGGATCAAGATTTATGTCGTAGTCAAGAATTTCGTAAACCTCATGAAAGCATTCTCACATGCTCCAGACCATTCAAACAATACTACCTTCTTGGTCATGCCCAAAAGAGGTGCTTCCAAATGATTTTTTGAATGATCCTCTTATAATAGTATGATAGCCCTATAAAACTGTGAATATCAAAAACAAAATTTGGGATTCTCCAAAGACACAATTGCTCGAACCTTCTCTGGGTCCACTAACACAGCTTTTGATAAGATTATGTGACCCAATAATTTTACCTGATCAACCCAATATTGATAGTAATATATATTAGAATATAGCTGATTCTCTCTTTATTTACTCCAGATTATTTGAAGATGTTGGACATGATCATCATGATTCTTGGACTACACCATAATATCATTACAAATAGACCCACAAACTGATCCAGGTATGGGTGAAAGATCCAGTTCTTCAAGGCCATAACCAAATACCCATTAATTTTTCAATCTAAAAAGCATAAAAAAATCATAAAGGTTATAACTACTTAAAAATTAAGTCCTCTATATATCATATGGTCAAACTCTCAAAAAATGATACCCTGATTTCAGGTTGATCTTATATAAAACACAAGATCCTCTCAACTAGCCAAATAAATTTTCAATACATGGAAGAGGATACCAATTCTTCATAGTCATTCTGTTGAAATTTTTATAATCAACACATAAGAAAAAAATTCCATTATTCTTTTTAGAAAACAAGACTGGAGAACCCCAAGGTGATATGCTTAGAAGGATAAACCAATCATCCATAAAATCTTCTAGACAAGTCTTGAGATATTAAAACTCTGTTGGTGACAATCTATATGGTGGAATATAAACTGGATCTTCCCCCACTATGAGCTCAATTGTAAATTGCATGTCTCTCTCAGGTGGAATCCCTATGAATTTGTATGGAAACACTTCCGGGAACATGTCTACTATGTGTTGAATAACATCCTACTTTATACCTTCATTATATAGAAATAGACTAGAAACCTGGGTGGTGAGCTCCCCTAATTGCCAATGAACTGGACCCACATGACCCACCTTGATATTCTATTCTACATGGTGTACATAATTTTCACCCTCAGCAGACGTAAAAATCACTCTATTTATGTAAAAATAAATGTAGGATTGGCATGATACAAACCAATACATACCCATAATTAGGTCAAAGAATAATATATAGAGAGTGTTGAGATCCCAAATAAAATGATACTCCCCAACCTCAAGAGAACACCCCTTGCATAAATAGATGTCTCTTGATCATACCCCCAAGGGTGTATCTATCTTTATAACATACTCACAAACTCCACCTCCAAGCTCAAACCATTCAAAATTTGTGCAGATATAAAAGAATGAGAGGTACCATTATCAAATTAGGCAATTGATAGTGTCGAAACTATTAGAATACAACCTTAAACTATCAATAGTCTAGGTTTTCTATTAACCAATATAGGATAAATTACATGAAACTACCCATCCCCTCTCCCCTGTAATGTAGTTTGTCTCCCCTAGGCTACATCAATATGTTTATACATGCACACTTTCATAGAATCACCACATCCACTACCTCTAACACCATTAACAATAGAACTCCAGATACCAGAATGATAAGGTATAGAAGTTCTCCTTACCACACCCAAATTCTGACAAGATGATCCACCATTACCCATATTCTATGGGTTCCCACCAAACCTTTATAGATGTACTATCCTTCCACAAGATCTTCACTCTACTAGTGGTTGTGGAAAATGTCTATGAAAGTGACTTTACCTACCTCACTAGTGATAGGTCACCGGTGTATGGTATTGTGTAACTGATCCACCCCCATGCCACTCTTCTTTCCACTACACTATTCAACATTCTAATAATGATGCTTCTTGATATTGGTAGTCATACCACATAACTATCTAGTAGAAAATTACCATCATTCACTAGAATCCTTTTTTAGGCTCCCCTCATATTTGAGTGCCTGATTCACCACTTTTGAAAACTTCTTCATCCTAAATATATTCACCTAGGAATTGATTTTAAATTTAATCCCATCTTGAAACCTCTTTTCCATGACTTCCTCATATCCTACCAACATTGAAAAATTGAATCCAAAGTCTGTAAAGTGACCATTATAGTTTATAATAAATATACTCCCCTAATTCATCCTCATAAACTCAGACACACTCTCCAACCAGAGCATCTCAGGGTAAAAGTGCCCCATAAACTTCCCCTGAAAGTCCTTCCATTCCACATTCTCGAGCTTTCCATCCCGAGTTTGGATATCCTACCAATGATTTTTTTGACTATAGAACATATAAGAATCCAACTTGCATCTCTTCTTAGAAGGAGTCTATAAGTGGTCAAGAATAGTCTGGATAGACTCAATCTAGAACTCAACAACATCATGTCCTCCCTCTCCAGTGAAATTTAGAGGGTTATGTAACTAAAATTCCCTTGTCATATCAGACATGATTTTCAAAACCCGACCTAGGAATATTTCCATAAACTATATGATCTGAGAAAGGTACTCTCAGAACTACTCTCCAACTTCCTCACCCGACAAGATTGGGGCCTCAGGTTCCATTAATGGTGGATCATTTCCAGCCACAACCTCATGTAATCCTCTCAACTAGAATCATTATGGAAGAATATTTATATAATTCAAAACACACATTTTTGGAATCATTACATAAGATTAATACATTTAACAATAGGGTTTCAAGAAAATCCATAATAAGTAATTCCCCCTTTTTCTTCCCCACGGTCAACACTGAGGTGCTAACACTACCCTTAACCATCATAGATCTAGGCCATGTTAAACAAGGGTAAAAACATTCTCATTATTAAAGTTCCTCATTAGAAAACCATTTTCTATAGTTTTCATCATTTTACAATTTCAAATTTCACATTATGCATTTTTTCATTTAAAATTCAAAAACAAGGAAAAGCATTTTCACATAAACAACTCATCTGAAAAGGTGATTTTTTTTCTTTTGTACCTAAAATGATGCATTTCACATAATTCACATGTTCCTAGAATGATTCATGCATACTAAAATCTCATGAAATTATAGGAAATGAGTTAAATATCATAAAATATCAAAATAATAATAATCGCATCACAGAAAAAGTGAATCACTCGAGGTGAAATAACATCCAACTATAACAACACACTTTAATAAAAATAATTCCACCCTATGTACTAGTATTTTAACCTTGTACATGGGTTAAATACTCACATTAATGATCTCTTAACCAGGTAATTAATCTTAATATTCTTCTATCTAGATTTCCTAATTAGTAAGACAAAAGAAAAGAAAATAAAACCCATTTGATACCACATTTTTACATCCCAAACAGGGTTCCACACACCACTACCTTGAGTGGATCAGTCACATGACCTCAAGCATGGCTCCAGATATTACAGAGGATACCAACTAGTAAAAAGTGTCTAATATTGATCATGGGGAGACTATACACTCTTTATCAATGTAGCAAAACAATAGAAATAAATCCAATTAACCAAATTATATAACCAATAATCAAACCAAATCAGTATTACATGATGACCAAAATAAAAATATAATATCAAAAAACAAATTTTAGATATTTAAGGCCAAAATACGTGTCAAGTGTTAATATGAAAAACCCAAAATAAATAAAGACACTGATAACTCCCACGTGGGTCCCGAATCATGGATGGTTCCCTCATCCACGCTCCACAAAAAATTATCCATCTAACATAGGGATCTTACCCTTATCCTATCCTGAAAACATGTATTATATTCAGGTTCTGATCAGGAAGCTTGATTAGGGTGTGAGTACAACTCAGTAGTCCACCACCGATGAAATATAAAAAAATACATAGTCAATATCAGTATTTGTAGTTGTATAAATAATAAAATACTTGTAATAAAATAAATATTTTACAAATATTTAATTATCCTTTATTGAACCACAAAAACTCTCGGGTTCCCAAGGACACCCAAACCCTCAATACCTGCTTCGACCTGTGCCTGAGTCTGAACCATATCACCTGTTCAATTAAAAATCTCATAGTAATCATTTTTATATCACATTAATTCATATTATGTCCAATTGGAACCATAGTCCAATGCCAACATTTTGGACCCAGATCACCATTCCTATGACCCTGTGGGTATTTGAATCTGTAGTCTATAACCTATAACTCATTTATCAAACAATCACAGAGGTGGGATTTTGAAGCAACATTTAGTGTCCTAAACTCATTTATCAAATAATCACATAAGTGTCCTTTTATAGTTTTAGTCCATGTAAGACATACATTTATCACTATGGGATTTTGAATTAGTATTCCATGTCCCACACATGTATATCAACTTATCATGATGGGATTTTCAAGATGTAATCCATATCCTACACACATTTATCAATAAATCAAAATATTTACATATATCACATGAATCAATATTAAACAACATTAATACTTTTACCAATAGTTAAAATCATTTTACCATCATAATTTATCACAATAAATATGGTTGTTAAATTTAATCACATATAAAATATGAACAATTCACTATTAACACATTTTTCATTATTTAAACCATATAACCCATTAATCCATTAGAGTTAATCCAACCAAATAAAAATCCACAATTTTTAATTAATTCATATCAAATTTACTAACCAATTAAAAAATTTACAATTTATCATGAATTCTATAAGAAAAAAAATTCCATTAATTAATTAAGTAATTAACTAATCAAATTACCAACAATTTCGATTGGCCTATTTTTTCCCAAATCACGATAACATGGAAATTAAATTAATTAAATTCATTCATTAGTGTAATTTAAAAATAATTTAAATTTCTATTTTCATAATTATATACATGTAATTAAATCAATACTGTGGTATTTTCAATGTAGATCACCTACCTCGAGATTGTTGACAAATTCTCACTAACAGAAATCCCCAATTTGAAGTAGAACAAAACAGATCACGATGAAGAATGAGCTCTAGATCCAAAAACTTGGTCGAAGATAAAATGAATCAATATCCAACAAAAATAGATCTATATGTCTCACAAATAGAGTAAAACATCCATTCAATGTATTAGATAATGATGGGAGAGACAGAGGAAACAAATAGGGATGATAATCTCTTATTGGGAGAGGTGCAAATCTTCAATCCAAGATATGAATTTTCAAGAACAAATATTTTAAGGACTTATTTTATTATATAACCTCCAATAATGGTATGAAACATTTTAGGGTTGATCTAATGTGTTTATGGATATAATACTGAAGTTTTATATTTTTTAATAATTTTTTGGGGATTAAAATTCCACATGCATAGTTTCGTGTATGGGGAGAATTATTTTCCCTAACCATGAAACTCATCTAGTGGTGTCACATGGTTACTAATAAGAGGGTAATTTTTTTTTAAAATCCATGAAATAGTCATGAAAATCCACTCTTCCTAGGTTTGGACAGTTTACTTGGTTGGGTGCACGATTTGCCCAAACTGTGCTCCAACTGTGCACTGTTGTTCTTCCTTCCAAAATTCTCTAATTTCACCAAAAACTGCTTCAAGGTAAAACCAAAATAATATATACTAAAAATAATGTCAAATATCACCTATAACTGATCTTGATACATTTCTATAGAAATATAGGATCTTAAACATGAAGACTAGTTGAAGGTCCACACTAGGTATAAATGTTATAGAATTCATTTCTTTTCTTTAAATATTGTGTGATTCCAACTGTATACTTTACAAGTGTTGTAAATATACATGAAAACTTAGGAAAAATAAATAAATGAATGATAAATATTTAAGTAGGTGTCCAAGTAATTAAGTATAAGAGTTGGTTTTTTGGGACTTGGATACTACAGTTTTAGATGAATATGTCATAAGATGTATGTTATTCTCATTTTTTCTCTGTAGTTTAGCATGTAAACAATGGTTGTTTAAATAAAATGAGATATGATTTTCTAATGCACATAATTATGATTTATTAAAATCAATAACATTATTTAATGGTGTTTTAAATGGTTTATTATACTTATTTAATTCATCATATTTTCATTTATATAAATTTTCTTATAATATAATTAAATATAGGAAAAGTTTACCAAATACAATAAAAATATTAATAATTAGTAAACTACACATATGATGTCTTGGTATTAATTCCATATATATGGTATAATTGGGTAAAATCTACACTAAAAGAAGAAAATCTCATTGAAATGTTCAATATGTTTTCTTTATGAATCAAGACAAGGTCATTGAAATCAAATGTTTTTAGGGAGGAGGAGTTTAAATTCCATATGATATATTATCATAGATACTTGAAGGAATTTGGGTAACTCCATGGAATTTCCATGTTAGTTAATGGTTCTATAGAAATAAATTCATTAATTTTTAATGTTACGTGATACTAGATTTATATTTTTCATGTGTTATAAACATACATGAGTTCAAAATTGAATAATATTATAGTTTACATTCATCCTTCGAAGCAAAGAGTTGTTACATAAACTTTTAATATAAAATAATATATGAAGATCATATTAATAAAATTAATGGATGTGTATCTTCATCTCATTTATTTAATATGATAAGAGAAATGGATTAATAATAAATAGGTTATATGAAAAAAAATTGAGATTATTTATTGTATTCATGGTTTAAGATTCATAATATTCTATAACATACATAAAAGAAGAGAAGGGTGAAAGTGTTTATCAAGGTATTTATTAAAATATAGTGGAATGTGATATTTCTACCTATCATTTGAATATTTTAATGATTTATTTTATTTTCAAGAAAAATTATTCAAACAACTAGAATAATATATATAATACGGAGAAAATATTTTATTAGTTAAATATTTCTAATAATGAGAAAATAATTTTTATTTTCAAATGTTATTTTTTTCATATCATAGAAAGATATTATAAAAGAATATAGTACCTAAGAAGCAAGTGAGATTATTTTCAGAATTATAGAAGTTTGAAGTTAACAAATAAAGGATTGTACCTATCAAGGACAAATAAATTTCTCACTTGATTTCTTAAAATAATTTTAGGACACGTGATGGTAAAGAAAAATTTAAAGAGTTGCATTTAGTCACCATAAGTAATTGAACATTACTATGGTATTGCACCAGTAAAATTACAAAGTAAATTTATCTTGGAATACTAAAAGAGTTATTAGTATGAAAATTTAAAGAGTTACATTAGTTATCATAACAAATTAAATTTCACTTTATCCTAAATTGGTATAGTATTTTTTGACAATGTAATAATGTAAATGATAAATTACTTGGAAGTTTCAAGGGAAAAGTTTGATGGAAAGAGTTTAAAGGATCGTGATGATGAACTAAAAAAGAGTTTTAAGTAGACGACATCATTTGACATCTTAAAAAGTCATTTTATGAAGTAAATAAGTTTGAATATTTTCAAAGAGTTGAATATAAAGGAATGTGACTCCTAAATCTCATCATTATTTAAATAGGATTACTTCATCGATGCTTCTCCCTAAATATTTTAGTGGGAGTGATAGATGTTCACACATATATGTGAAAGGAATTACATATTTTTTAATGAGTTAACAAAACCTAGAAAGTGTAGAAAACATAAGGCTGAACTAGAAATTTTCCTTATATGATATAATAAAATGGTGTTTATGTTTGGTGTGATAAATATTCATAAAAAAATTTAAGGATATTAAAAGGAATCATGATGATATAAAAATTCCACTTTTTCAATCTTTTACATCGGTTAAAGAAATATACATACATACATTTCATGAATTTTAATGATGATTGTCCTCTCAATGTATGACTTTGAGTTTAACCCTAATCGAGTTTTGTCATGTATTATTATAGGTTATGATGTAATGTTAAGGATACCATACATAATATTCCAGTATAGATATTTTTAATATGATAATGAGACACAAAAATAGAATAATATTATTTGTGTTCACTAGATGACCCATTAAGAAAAGCATATGGAGTTTCATAAAAATGTATTTTGTATACCAGCGGTGCATGAATCACATCTGAGTCCTGGATATCTCAGGTTAGTGATATACCTAGCATGGGAACCTTCATTCTTTGATACTCTACTCACATAATTCTATATATTGACTTAGATAATTAGGGGGTGATTGGGTATGTTATTAAACATTCCATTTATTAAAGTTTAACCAAGATGGGATTTTACTCTAATATCATGAGTATGACATATGGTCCCTCGATTGAGATAAGTTTTGAAGTGTTTATCCACAACTAAGGAGTACATATGATGCACTTATCTATTTATATGAGTTAAATGTGATGTGATCATCCATAAATATGAATGACATGTGATATATTCATCAACACCTTTGGTCTATACATTGAGAATCAATAGCATATGAGTTGGATATATGGGATTGACATACTATGTGTTCTATTGTAACTTGATGTCTTGTAAAAAGGGAAAATATGAGAAGCCATATATTCATATAATGCAGACTGGTGGATATAACTATGGAGATGATTTTTTTTATGGAGATAAAGCCAAATCCCATTATAGATTGAGTTACATTGATTATTTTCTAGAGGCTTCTCTTTTATTACATATATAGATCCATATATTTATATTTTTTCTCGACACTATAAAGTCTCATGGAATAAAAATTGGTGGTTGACTAAATGTTTATTTTGTTTGACATATATAGATACTAAAAAAATGATTTAGAGTTAATATTGAAGTGTTTTGGATGGGTATTCACAAGGTATTACATATGGTGTGGTACAAGGTGAAGTCATTAATAGATTTACAAAAGTGTTTTGGATGATATCCAAAAGGATATTTTGGATATTTTTTCACATGTGATTGAAAATGATATAATATAGGGAAAATTGAAAAAAATTATTTTAGATAAGACATTTCAATGAATGAAATGCATAATTATTCATTTCATTAATGAACATTCATTATTATTCTATGGAGATCCGGGATTTGTGGTTTATTTTGCATCTGGTGCTTTTATTAAACATTAATCAACTCAAAGGAATCTTAACATTTGTTACCTGTGTAGAGAAATTCTATGAATTTTACCATGAATGTAAAGGTAGTCCATAAAATCAATAATCTATGTAAAGGTAATGCTGAAGTGTTGTCTTCTACATATGGAAAACCCTAATTTTTGTAATGGTAAATTGAAATATGCATCAAGGATATCTCCACATGAATCAAGGAAATGATGAAATATAAGAGGATACATTAAGTTCATACTAGATATACATCAAGGTAAATTAGTAACTCAAGAGATATGTAATGTTTTTAGGATTTGAGTTAGTTGTATAATGATAAGTGTGTGCATCATAAAGGTCATCACAAACTTGTTTAAAGGTCATAAAACATCCACATAATGGAATTGAGAAAATAATTAATGTATTATAAAGGGGATCCAGAATCTATGTAAAGGAAACCCCAATTTATAAAGAGCCACGTGAAGGTAAGAGGGAACTATGTGAAGGTAAGATACACAAGGTTAAGCTTAAATGATACCTTTTGAGAATTATAAAATTTATATATTTTGATGAAATGATAAACAATTATGATTATTCTATGTAATGTTCCTTCATAAAATAAACCATGATGATCAAAATCACACCATTATTTGAGATGAGTTATAGGTTTGTAGTTCTCCACATCGAAGAGAATAACACCACATCATGGTGATTAAGAAATATGAATATTATGAAATTCATGAATGCATTTAGAAGTTGAATATTTTAATGCTATGAATCTTGATATATAAGGAATGAGGAATATAAGATCTTCAGTTGATTCTAGAAATTCATAGTCATCATATGACTATGATCTATCATATTATATATCATTATATAAATCTAGGACATCATATGACTTTGATGATTTTATGATATTGATAAAAAATATCATATAAAATTGTGAGAGTTTGAATTATAATAGGAAATTACGTATTATATGACTACATTAATTATAAATTCATATAATTTTTTTTAGCATAAGTCTTTTATAATGTTTTATGATAGTTGGTTATTATGATGAAAGTGAGTAGAGATTTTAAGATTAAAATATCATGATACATTTTCTATGATTCCAATAGCTGAATGAGGAGAATAAATGAGTTGTATATATTCTATTTTGTGTGATAAAAGAAGGAAATTAATGATATTAAAGGAGGATTCCATGTCATCTGAACATGATGAACAAAGATGATCATGATGTGTTCTGCACCACATTATAACGAGCCATACCACATCATTATCTTTATATTATCTCATTCCATTATTATTTAGTTAATATATGTGGTATTTGTGGATGTTTAATGGTGAGAATAGATACTATGATCAATTCTAAAATCATGGGAAAATGAGATTTGAGTCTTCTGGTGTAATTTATTGAAATATAATGTGATAAATATGAAGGCCAAAAATTCAATAAGAGGAAAGGATGAGTTTTATAGAGATTAAAATCAAAAACAATATAGAAGTAATAATTTAATGGTTCAAGGAATATGTATTTGGGGAATTTGAAGAATAAGAATGTCTTTTTTATGATACTGTGTTTAAGGATACTACCTATATATTGAAGAAATTGATAGATACTTGATAAAATATAATGTTGAAGATATTATATATCAAAGAAAGAATAATGACCTAGTACCATTCTGATCCATGGAAGAAGAAGAGAAAATGATAAGGAGAATGATAGTGGCTCCATTATATCAAATATTAAAATAGGTTGAAGAATAATAGGAGTGATACAATATTTTAATATTTTTATATTGTAAAAACTAATGATGATTGAGGTAGAATTTTTGGTTACTGATATTTTAGGAAGTTTATCATATTTTTCTAGGAGAGACACTCACTTTTATTTCTCATCAACTTCTAGTTGTTACAAGCCTATTCTTGTATTTTTATAAGAATGCTTAATCTTTTTTTTGTCAAAGATTCGTGCCAATATTTTATGGGTCCAAAGGTTATAACCTTTCCCAATATTCTTATCATAATAAATACAAATTTGTGTTTGAGTGGGATAAAAACCACAATACACCGTGGATATAGTCATCCTTAGAGACAAAAACCCCATTAATAAACTCTAGTTTTCTTTTGTGATATTTATTACTTACATATTATGTATACAAAATAATGATGAGATAATTAATGGGAGAGATAAATATATTTACTAAAAAAGTGAGGAGGTAAATAGGGAAAAGGTTTAAATTAGAGAAAAATAAACCAACATCAATTAACCCCCAACCAATATCACTATTTAAAAAAAAATACCATTTTGATATTATTAATTTGAATTAGAGCAGGTCACACCACTTTTGGATTCTCATATTTGAAGTATTTTTCAATATTTGAGTTTCTCTTCCAAAGTTATCCTATAGTGAAGACTTGGAGGAGAAGAAGACCTGGTGGTGAAATCAATCATTAAGAACATAGAAAACACTTTTTCATTAGAATAATTAAACCAGTTATGTGATAAAGAGATATGATAAGATTGTTTCCAAAATTTTACAATCGAATAATCAATTATAAATGGGGAAAATCACAATATAGATTATTTACATGGAGAGTCATTTTTTTACTTTAAAATTTAATATTAAAAATTTACCAAAATGCACATTCACTTATATTTGTGGATATTTTACATTTCTATAGAAATATATCACTCATATTAAAGAGAATGTTAAGAAAATAGATAGATAACCGACGCAAATGTGATTATGAGTTCAGATCTCACCAAATAATGTAATTTCAAGAGTGCTAAAATAAATGATCTTGAAAAACCATGTTCCAAATTTGGTAAGTATTTTTTTGAGGAAATCCTAAAAAAGGATAAAATCATTGATATGGGAGGACAAGTTCCATGTTTTCATGAAAAAGTAAAAATATATCACTGATTTTAAAAATGATTAACTAGAGATTAATTTCCACAAGATAAAAGAGATTTACTATTTGTGTCAAGAGAATCTTAAAATGTAAATAGTTTTTAATAATAATTCATAGAAGATTATAAATGAGTGTATAGAAAAAACTAAATCAATGGAGGATTAGAAGAATATCCTAAATAAAAAATTCCTTGAAATGTAAGTCAAATTGGTGAATATTTGAACAATGTTTTCTAAAAATAAATTTTCTTGTACAATATAATATTGTAAACAAAATCTTCAAAAAAGTGGTTGAAGAAAACTTTTGAGGATCCCACCACTAACTACAAGGTGGTTGGAAGAAAGTTTATGAGAATATTTTACCCAATAAATATTAAATATAGGTAGATAAAGGAAAAAATTAGTAGGATCCTCAATCTTGAAAATACGGAAAAACTATTATACAAAGAAGAATAGGGTTTGCAGGATATTTTTTATATTTCAAAAAGTTTTGGAAAAATAAAATATATTTTTGGAACAAATTTTCAACCTATATAAATAAAGGAAATTTGAAATTGTGGGGGAGAAAATATGTGATAAATCAAAATCTACAAATGAAGGGTAAAACTTTTTCTACTGTAAAAATATTTAAAAAACAAACAAATCTCTATGATGATGGAGATCAAAGTGGTAAAATATATGGTACATAATAATACAATAATATTTCAAAATAAAATTAATAAATAATGATATAAAAGATGAATAATAAAAAATAGGTATCCTTGGGTAAGAATACAATGAGAAATGATAACTAAAATATACTCTAGAATATTTCAAAGAAGATAGGCGAGTCAACCAGGGGTTATAATTTGGGGAAAATTATATTTCACAACGAACCCAAGAAGTAAAAAATAGTAACTAAACTAAAAGGAATGAGTTTTTTCTGAGGTGGAAAAGGAAACATCATTGAATATGTAAACAATCCATCAGTGTATTTGTAAAGAGAAACAAGAAATAACATAATAGAAAATCAATCTAAAAAATAATAGGACTGAGGTTTTGAAGAACTATATAGAGAATCTATATGGAAGAATCAAGAAGGATGAGGACACAACTCAAGAATAATTGATCATTTATCCATATAAATAGTAAAGACAAAAATCAATGGAAGTTGAATAATTAAAGGCATGTGATAAAGGGAAAAAATGATTCCACATGAAGAAGAAGTCAAATTTCCTGAGAGGATATCAAAGGATAACAACACTGTTGGAGTTGGTTACCTTGAACCAACCTCTATATACTCAATTATTTCCTATATTCATGGGTTTTTGACATTATTAATGTTATTACCACATTAGTATTTTTATTATGTGTGAAATTTTATAAGATAATTTCTTAAGGATACCTGTCATATTGAAAGGTAATTACAGTTCCACACTATGATAAGAACTTAGAAGTTTTATGACCCTATTATTAAAATAATTTTTTTATTTCTAGATGAGATGTCATGAACCAAACTAGGTAACCCCTAGGTTGAGAACCTATGTTAACTCTTTACATACCCTAAGTGCATTCCCAATCACCCTGTGATGAAAATGATCTCCACAATTTCAAATAATAATTGGTGTGAAAAATTTCCCCTCGATATAAATATACAAACACAACCAATAAAAGTATGGACTAATATAAAGGAGAAATTCAATAAACTTAAAAATAAATAAAAAGGTTAGAATCAAATAATAAAATCAAGAATAAATAAAAATAATGATGATATATAAATAAAATTGAACTAGGTTACAATGGTTGATATAGTTACATCCCAAAAGAAAACAAAATAAAATACCAAACTCATCCACTAAAATTGATCTCCATGTTACCCTCAATCACTCTCCAACTACCATGAAAACCAATAAAAACCACCTAAAAATCCCAACATAGAATAAAAAAAACAAATCCAATGAACCTAAAATAAGTCCATTAAATTTTCATATACTGAATGGTGTATACAGGGTGTGAATGAAAACAAGTGCAGTAGAATTTCAGCATATACTTTGTTCAATTCCTTTCAAATAAAATTTCATTTTATGTTATTTTAGAATATAATAATAAAGTTCATTTTAACACATGATTTTATTATATCCGTTATCACATTAAATTTATATTAAAAACTTCATTTTATTTTCTTTTAAATGGAAAAAATCTATTAGAAAACATTGCTTCGACCTAAGCCTCTTTTACCAAAATTACCTATTTCAAACCCACTTTCAAAATTCACTTTGTTAATATATATTTTTTAAATCTCTTCAAAAACAATTTAATCAAACAAGAAAAATAAACATTAATAATTAAAGTAAAACATTAAGTTACGAATTCAGAAGATAATACATATAAATAAGAAATAATAGATATTCATGGTTCCACACACACATATTGAGCTATGGAAACCAAAATAAATAAAGTTACCTAAGGAAAACCATGAAATATACAAGAAATTTAAAAAATATATAGTGAGTAAATCCTATATGTACTATGTTTAGAACCTTTATTTTTCCTATCGATGCATTCTTAATTCATTAACCAACTGTCTTTTCTAAACTAACTTCACTAATGGCACTCCCCTATGAACACCAATACTATATCAGATCTAGTTTTTCTAATTATGACTAGATAATATTCATCTCTCATCCCTATATAATATTTCTATGATCCCCATTTATATCAATCAAAAGGAGGTGATATATCACATGCATCAGTAAATAATAATTATTAAATCTCATCTCACCTTCTACAATGTCACAAGAAACATCACGTTTCATATTTCAATCGCATCACAAAAATATATATGTTTCCCTCAAGCCACAATTCATGCCAATTTTATAGTAAATATCCCTTAAATGATCATAATTAAAAAAGGTGATCTAGAGGATATAACCCACCCACACTACTTAGATAACCATTCAAAAGCTCAAAATAGACATCACCAAATAAGGACTCCAGATTCATGTCATCCCTTAATAGTTTGAAATATTTTTTTTGAAAAATTTGACAAAATAAATGGTTAAATATATATGAAAATAAATTATAAAACCAACTTGATTTATAATTTGAAAATACCAAAGTTCTAAAACACTTATTCGTAATAATTTTTTGACCAAATAGGGTCAAAGATCTTCAAACATCACCCTTGTATTTAAATGAATCCTTTCAATCTTTTAAAAATAATTGAATTTCATATACCACTTGAAATACCATGTAATAGCTTTATAAAATTTGAAAACCCATTTAAAATGTTTCTAAATACTATTTGGAAATATTTCATAGGAATAATTAAGAAAAAAATAATTTGGAAATTTCAAGAATCAAATGAAATTCAAAATTAAGGGAGCACACAAAAACACCTACCACCGTTCAATGATAATCAATCTGAATGTCATCGCCTATGATGAATAATACTCTAACGAGCATTGAAGGGTTATATACATGACTACAAAAACATATGTTTAGGACACCCTTAACCATAATACTAAATTAGGTATCCCTTAGGGTTCATGAGAGTGGGAAATTGAAGGAAAAGGGATGACGAAGAAAAAAATAAAGAAGGAGGAGATTACATAGTGGTTTTATATCAAAATTAAAGGAATAGAAGAATAAATACACCCAAGGAGGGAGAGGGAGGTCCCTTGAAGAAATCCTAGGACAATACGAATAAGGTATAAGAGAAAGGTATGGGAATAGCAGTTAAATTTGGCTTATATAAACAAGGGAAAACCCTAAAATTAAAACTTGGGAAATGCACATGGTTTGGACACACAGTTTACTAAACATTGCACTAACCATGGAGGATGTACTAGAAGGAAAAAAACTATCACATGGTTTGGATGAAAATTACTCCAAACCATGAACCAACTACGTTCCAACCAACTCCCATAGAAGGTAATTGACATAGTTTTTCTTAGAAGTCATGAAAATCATACAATACCCATACATGCCAAACCATGCCCATTTAAAATGAACTAAAACGACCCTATTCACGAATTTTTGGAAGCATTAGTGGACGGTTTCTCCTAATACATGTGGTTAAAGCCATGCATAGAGGGAAAAAAATTTAAAAAAAATAAAACATAGGCTCAAAACATATAAAAATTTAAAATTTCCTAAAATTAATTTAAATAATATAAAATAAATATACCAATAGTGATGTAGGGTGTAACGAACTCTCTACCCCACCACATTATTCCCCCATTAAGTCCATGGTAAACTTGTAAGTACCATATATCATGAAAAAATCACACATCATGGAGTGATGTGAGTTAGGTGCTGAAATTACTAGAACAAACCTATATAAGGAAACAATGAAACAACAAAAACTTCTCTAAATCAAAAGATTTAGTTCACAAAACCACAAAACATATCTAAACAATGTGCTATAATATCACCTATAAAGGGCCTAGGAAGGACACATAAAAAACACATCTCACTCCACCATTTATAAATTCTATAAATGGTGTGATAGAAAGAGAAACACCCCATAAGATCAAGACATCAACAATGAGATTACATCTCTATGAATTACTCAAAATTCACCTAAGGATTTACACCCCTACCAAAACTAACAACCACTAAGATCATAAATTACAAATAACGAATGAACTCACATACCAAGGAAAACTCAACGTCCAAAAACAAAAACCATAACCATGATTAACACACATATGAACCAAAATACTCATGAATAATGACAAAGAGGCATGAAACATGAAGAATAACATGGGTTCTAATACCTGAGTCATAGTACTCAGCAAGAAAGTGAGGAACTTAACTTGGAAAACCATACTGCGATGAACCTATCAAGGATAACACCATTGAGTTTCCATCAACTTGAAGGAAAAATATTTCCTAGTTACCAAATCACTAACACAAGGTCCAACCTTGCTCAACTCAACATTAAACCAATAAGCAAGAAATCAACATCCCAACACACATCCTAACCCACAAAGAGCACCCAATCAATAATTCATCACCATCCAAAAGATAAGGACCGAGAAATCATCAATATAGACAAAAAATAAATATCAAAAATAATAAACCACATATGAAAACAACATGGGTCTCCAAGAATATTCCTATAAGACCCAACAAGAGAAAATACTATTTCTTTCTAACCATATAACCCCTCCACTAGAACCTATTTGACCACATATAAGAGAATTGAGAAGAGTATTTTGGGATATTCTTAACACTTTTAGGGGTTGAGTTAGTGTTTTGGATTTTATCATTTTTCTAATTTTTTATCCCTTTACCTGTTAGATTTTTTTTGGATTTTGATTATATTATTCTATTTTTATTATATCATGGAAGTATGTGACATCATGTAAAGATGGAACATGATATTTTTACAATATTCACTACTCAATAAGAGTAGTTATTCTTTTTCCCATATGGTGATAACCACTACATTGATTCTCCACTGTAATGAAAAACTAGTTATAATGGGATTTTAAAGGAAAAAAATGCATAGCTAAGTGTGAGTCCCTACACTTTAGGAGTGGAAAAGAAACAATTCTTCTTCCATGGACTGGTTGTGACTTGGTCTAACTTCCAGCTTCCCCTTGGTTCTTTATACTTCTTCCAAGGATAATATTAACCTTATTTGTTAGATAATTTGTAAAACCAATACATTCTTCCACTAGATGAGACTTATGTTGGATGTCACAGTGTTTCTTTGTTCTTACACTTAATTGTTCTTCACTTTGTCACTTGAATAGTAGCAAATAGGAAACTCTTATTATTCTTCATAATAATAAACTAAAAGCTACACTCTCTCTCTATTATTTTTATTCATATGCTACTAGATATGAAGTGTAATATTTCTTCTGACTATAGTCACAATAATATGAATATATTGTAGATTGATAATATATGAATACTTCCTAACCCAAATAATAATAAACTGATATAAATTAGGTCATAAACAATTCATCTATCTCTAATATTAGACACCCAATAATATGAAATAGTATAGAAGTGTTTTGATCAATTTATTATTCAGTGAAAAATAGATTTCATTGGATCTCACTATTTAAATATTACAAAATCAAACTTCCTTTGTTATTATCAAAATAATGAAATCTCAACTCAGAATCGTCCCAATTACTTCTTATGAATATGATCTTTTGTACAAGAATTATGGAATTGTGTTTAGTATTAGTTTCATAGTAAATCTAGTGCTCATGCCATTTGTTCTTCCTTCTTCTAATGAAATATTGGCCTGACTTAATTATCATGAAATCAATATTGGTTGTGATTTTCACGTATTGAAGTTATTTCATGGAACTATCATGCAAACCCTAGAACATACCAAGTAATTTTATTAATATTTTATGTGCTCTTTATCAATGTTTTTTCTATTCCATTTATTTTCATAAGTGATTATGAATTTAAATAAGAATGCACTCACTATTTTTCTAGCCTCATGAAGTCTCTTAATTCATGCATGTAAATCATGTAAACCTGTATTGGAGCTCGATATATTTCACAACATTTTATTCACATGTAGTGTATGAACTATATTTTTACGCACAACATTAATATACTCTTACAAAAAACGTTATTCTTCATGATATTACTTATTAACATAGGATGTTATACATGGATACACATTCATAACACAACAAATTGAGTATTACACTGACATTGGATCCCAATATAGTTCTTCATAAAAGTTATTAAAGTTCAATTTACACAGGTTAAAGGCCGAAAATACTTATTCTTCACATAATGGATTACGTGGATCTTCTCACTTCACAATTCTGAGTGGCTCATGGGACCTTTCCCACTTCATGTAAAATAAGTCTCGAAGATGCTATATTATTTAGAAAACAAGATCTGTCATTAAAATTTTTAGCAAATTTTGTTTTATCCTCAAGGATTTAGTATTTATAGGTGATAATTACTATGTATTCTTCATTCAATAACTAACTCAATTCTCAAAATTTATGAAATGTAAATCAAATCTTTAAATGTATAGAATATTGGAGTTTGAAACTATTTCACATGGTGTTCCTTATTATATGATTCCAAAAACCATGGTATCACTTCCTTCACAATCTTCCTCTCCTCATGATGAGTATATCACATACAAATAATGAAAATTGTGTCCACCTTTATATAGATAAAACTCCTCCATACATATTGAATGAATGATCATCCTAATGTATCTTTACAATGTACTCAAAAAAAGAATATTCTTCAAAATATAATATTCATGAAAAGTGTGGCATGAAAACATGAAGGTTTGTGCCTTATATTCCTCATAATTTTTATTTTTTGATTTGGATAAATAATGGAATTCACCTCATGGAAAATATTTGGTGTAAAGATATACTCTGATAGGGATAGAGGAAGAAGACGATACAATGGGTTGATCAATGGTAGAGAGCCATTTGATATGGGGGAAAACAATATATTTTTATGATATTGGTGGAGGAACAATACCTACTCTATTATTCCATCCATAATTAATCCCATGGTCTTTAAATCTATTTAATATAGTAGATTCAACATTCTTTTCTGAATAGAATCAAGTAACTGAGGTCTTCTCCTGAGCTCCATCGTGTTTCTAACCCACAACATAGTCCCTTACCATGCACTCCAACCCATGTGTGATCACTACAGGATCTTTATGTTTATAATATGTATATTCTCCATGATCCCTTGACACCACCATGGCTAGATTAGGGTTTACCCTTCCCACCTAAGCAATGGTAGAGGGGTTATGTTGGTTAGCTTATGTTTTTAAAAAATAAAAAATAATATATATACTTAGTATATTCCAAGAATAATATATCCAACCAACTCTCAACAAAAACATCATTCACATTATTATTTTTCATTAATTCACAATCCATCACCACCTTCTTCTTTCCTCACACAAAATAACATTTTGCATGGTATTTAATAAAACTACTTACACAGTAAATATTTTCACTACCTTATTCAATTCATATTCATGTATATGTTTTAGAATATAAATCCCAAAGTTCTCTTAATCATCCAGAATAATTTATTCTCATCTTCTACATTTTTATAAAAAAAATTCAATATTAACACATGTCTTGGAAATGATTATCAGTTAAGCAATCATTAGGGTTACTAAGAGAATTGTTCAAGAATGAAATACAATACCATTTAATGAATCCATAACAATTATCCAAGAATAACCACCATGTTAAATGTTTTATATAATGTGCACCTCCTAATTAAATATGATCATTTATTTTAACTTAATAAAAATTCATCAATCTTCATATTTGTAAATTAAATGTCTTAAAAATAACTTCTTTAATATAATCATACTTGAGAACTTCATGAAAGATCTTTATTTAGAACTTGTACATCATATTTACATTAATGAAATATATTTATATTTAATTGACCACCAATAACAACAATTAATAATCATTGACAAAAAATATTACTCTTACACAAAGTGGGTTCTTCAATAAGAATGTCAACCCAATAATTCCTAGAGTGCACACAAAGTCTTAGTTTCACCATCCCACTGAGAGTATGGGTAGGGCTATGGAAAAAAGAAAATTTTAAGTATAAGAAATTAAATAGACCACACAAGAACCATTACTAAGGTAAAATACCCTATATTTATTCAATACATTTTTGAGATACATATAATAACTATTTTGATACATGAACCCAACTATCAATGCTCTTAAAATAAAACCAATAATCCCATAATTGAGGCGACATACCACAAATTTTCCAATCACTAAAACAAATAAATAGTAAAATTTATCATTTTTCCATAACCCACATTCCCTAAAATAAACCACCCCTTTAAATATTCTTCCCATTTTAAATTCATTAAAGGAACACATTTTGAAAAGAGAAGAATCCCAAAACCGAAACATTTCATAATAGTAAAACCCATGTCAAAACAATTCCCAAAAATTTATTTCAAAATACCTTTTTCCTACCACAATATGTTCAAAATCTCATTTTAAAACTTATTTATTTGGAGAAGCTATAAATAAAAATTTTAAAACACCCCATTTAAAATAAGACCTTTCACAAATTCTGGTTATTAAATTAAAACACATTTTACACCCAAAACAAATCCCTTAAACTCATTATAAAAAAATATAATTCAGATTTACTCAATGAAATTCCTAATCATTTAACAAAACAAAAATTTAAAACTACATTTTTCAGAATAAAAATAATATTTTAATGATAAACCAAAAATGTTTCTATAACCATTATTAAGTGAGTTTCAAAAAAAATACACCACTTAATTTTTTTTCTATATGAAAAACTAGTTTATAAAAACATAAATCAATGTTCTTAAAGGGAAAACCATGAAACTAAGAAAAAATATCAATCAAAACACATTCAATCATAGAAATTCACCAAAAAAACTCTTAATTAACATCAAACTGATGGTATACACAATTAGGATCAATTCAAAAAGAAATTGAGAGAAAAATACAAAGGAAATATAACATTGTTTATGATTTTTCCTAATGGTATGTTAAAATATACACCAACCATGTGATATTCACTATGATTGTTTCAGAACCATTATATATGGGCCCTAAATATTTTATCAAGCATTGCGGGATTACCATCATGACCTAGTACATTCATAACTTTTTCATAAAAAAACATAAAATATTTTGAAAAATCATTACCATGCTCCCCAGGGACAAAACTATATCATTCCAAATCAAAATCCATTAAAGATATATATAAATAAATTTAAAAACAAGGGTCAAATGTAGAACCACCCATGGAAACATGAAGTTATGGATGAGAAAGAGATTGTAAGGCCCTCTCATACACCTAACACTTGAGTTATGATGATAGTTATAACATCCATGCTACCTAGATATTCCACAAATGGAAATAGGGGGTGATCTAATACAATTTTTCCACGAACTATGCTGAGACACCTCGTGAACAGGGAACCCAAGATGACCCCATACATACCCAAGGCATGATCCAGATGATCCTGAGCTGTAAAGTTGTTATAGGGTCTCAAATAATAATAGGTGAGAACAATTTAACCCTTGATATAAATAATTAAATGCATCCAATTAGAGTACACAATGATATAAAAGGGAGTTTTGATAAACTAAAGAATAAATAAAGAGGTAATAATCACATACAAAAATTGAATAATAAATAAAAATAATCATTTTATATAAAAAAAGAGAACTAGGCCACCAAGGGTAGTATAAATACACCCCAAAAGAAAAGAAAAGAAAAGAAAATCCAAAACTGATCCATTAACATCGATCTCCATGTGACCCATTGGTCACTATGTTGCTCCCAAGACAAACTTTTGTATAACCTAAAAATTTTGATCTAGAAGGCCAAATCCAAAGCTAGATAACCTAAAATAAATCCATAAAATCTACATACATTGAATGGTTTATATGGGGTGTGAGTTAAACTAAGACCAGTAGGATTTCACTAAAGTGTTTGGGAAATTCCTTACAAATGAATTTCATTTTAAAATAGTTTGAAAGAAAACATACAAATAGGTTTTCAATCATGTGTTTATTAAATCTAATATCACATTAAACCCATTTTACAAAATAACATTATAATTCTTTAAAATGAAAATAATAAGATATAAAACATTTATCTGCTTGAAGCCTATTTTACCAAAATTACCTATTTCAAATCCATAATCAAATGCCATTGTATTAATACCCGTTTATGAGAATTGTTGTACATGCTCTCAAAAATATTTGTGATTTTACTAACTACAACACACTGGCTGACCTAGGTCATTATCTCAAGGAGAAAGTGAATTAAAAAACCCTTAACAGGCTTGAATGAATCAAGAGAATAAGTGAAAACAAATGAAACACAAGAAGGGTGGTTTGAATTAGTGAATTTCAGGCAACATACTAAGCATCAAACGAGATGGAACAATTGAAGACACAATTTCTTTAAAAACGCTTATATGAAAAGGTATAGTCGATCTAATATACCCCCTTCATCATTCATTTATCTTTATACCATATAATTATTATTCTTTCAATTGTGCTCCCATAACCTTTTCAACCCTCAAACTTCATAGAAATTAACACGACTACAAATATTGGAAAAATGATCCTTAGGTAAACTTTGAGTCTTTAAATCACAACACACTACTTTAATTGTGATCCAAAAGAGAAATTATTATAAATGGTCAGTTAGGGTATCATCTCCCCCTGTATTTTAGAATTAATTGTGTTTTCAGATGAGACTTGAACCCTAAAATTCTACCCCAAGTTGATTAGATTTTGTGATTGAGGTTTCACTCACATGATTTACACAAGACTAACCATGTGGTTATGTTCATGTTGATCGAGTAACTTAGAAATTAAAACTCAATTAACTAATTAAAATATATTAATTATAGTTTATGGATTAAAAAAAATAATTTAAGGGAGTTGGTATTAGATCAAATATGAAAGAAATCACTCTTCCATGGGTGGAGTTGTCATTATGGAGATGGTTTGCATATGCAATGGATTGATAGGGGAAAAACCAATATCATATTCACTATTATATTATATCACCAAGAAGAAAAATATAAATATTAATAGAGAATAATACAAATGATTTATTGGATGAAATTCATGTCACAAGTATAAAAACAAATACATACAAAGTGGAGGAGGGAGAGGAGAAATTTTTTGGAAGAGTACTTTTCAAAAGGCCTTACTAATTCCAAGATGTTTGAGAGGTTCCTAGGAGAAACCCCTTTGGGAAAACCTTCCCAGTCCTCCACCAACTCTCACAAAGAGTGAAAATCTCTTTAAAATAGATTTTGGGAGGGTTTGGGTTATAAAACGTTTTTAAGCATGAATTGGAAATTCATCCAAATATTTGAATCTCAATTGAAACGAATATTTGACCCCCAAAAAATGAAAATTATCCATAATTTTAGAAGGATGATTTATGCATAATTGGTTCCAAGATCCCCCCTAAAATTTGGGCCCAATACAAGAAATAATGAAGAAGATATGACCCAAACACTAAAGTGATATCCAATATGGTGAATCTAGTCCTGCTTTGATTTAATGGCCCAATTTTCCCACTCAAATGCATGATCCAACTCCCATTTCTTTAATAAATTTGTATCCCATTAAGTTATTAACACAGTAACAAAATTTTAATTCAAAATAATTTAAAGAAAAATATTTATTCCTAAAATAGTACAACGAATTTTAAAATAATAAAACTAGAATTTCCATCAAATTTTCAAATGAATGATCTAATCCCAAATATTCTATAAATAAATATATTTAGTACAATGTGAGTAAAATATTTCATTTATTATCAATAAAATATTTAATAATATTGGGTTTTATCAACTCCCCCACACTTACCCTTTTGGACTCCGAGGAAAAACATCATATCTTGTATTCGAAAAAATTGTGACAAGATATGCATGTTCATATTTCTCAATCCACAATGGAAATAACAGCAAAATAATAATTCTATAAATAGTCAATAACAATAAATTTTAATTTAATTTTCTCATAAATTTCTTCAAAAAAATTCTAGTGAGATTCATAACACTAATCATAGCTAAACAAGTCATGGGTCTACCATGCCACTAATTCCCCACATGTGTGTGTGTCAACCATTTCAAGCTCATATCTCCACCCTTTATTCAGTATATTTAGATCAAGTAAGACAATTATTCTTACCTAGTTTAATTCACCGGTCCTGTTCAACATTCCTTTGAAATCAAATTTCAAGACACAATCACTTAAGCATTACCAAAAGCCAAACCTTAAACTCCCGATCAAGATATACCCATGTGTTGTACGTTTCATCACTCACCTCATTTTTATTGTTATTTTGTTTTTTTAATATTTCACTTAGAACAAATCAAACACTCATCTCTTAACCCATGTTTGATCTCCTCACTACACTAATTGTAATAGTTATAACAAGATTAAAGGTCACGAAATAGTGGTTTTTGACCCACCCATGATACAACCCATGTTTTTTTGCTTTTTAGGGTGTACAAAAGTTGGATAATAGGTACACACACATAGGTCAATTCAGTATAGTAATGAAAATGATCCAAATAGAAATGATCATATAGATCAACCAATGATTTTTTACCTAACATGACTATACCTTCAATTGAGTAGGAAAAGTTTCACAAGTCATGGTTGCGTGAAAAGTTGTGTGGAGAAATCAATCAAAAAATTTACCATAAACAAATATCAGAAACAAGGATGTCAAAATCTAAAAGGGTTTATAATGACACAACCAATCATATCATTGAAAAATTCAATTTTTTTTAAAAAAAACCTTGATTATTAAACATTAATAATTCTTATCATTCCACTAATGAATTCTGGAATTATAAATTTTCCATATATTCTATATCTAAATGATAATGTTATATGATATGTTTTTTGGGTTTTTTTGTTTTTTTTGAAAATGTTGACAAAAAACACACACAAAATAGACAAATGAAAATCCTAAATAACTACCCCAAAATGTTTTCCCCTCCCCCACACTTAAAATATTACATTGTCTTCATTTTAAACCAATGAGAAGATATGTCCACATGAAATGAATTATTTTAAATAAGAAATATAATATAAAAGTGAAAGGTTTAGGAACAACATGATATGCTCAAGTGATGATGGGGTCATGTAGTGTGATAAAATCCAGTGCATTAGTAAGAATTCCGTCAATGTATTTCTTAAAATGTTTCACATTGAATGTAAATATCCTTACTGTGTCTTCTTGTGTGATCCCCACTGCACTATAATAAAAAATATTAGATACAAGATAAGGACCTAACTATCTAGAACATAACTTATCAGGCATCAGCTTCAGCCGTGAACTGTAGAGTAGGACTTTCTCTCCAACATGAAACTCCCCTTTTTGGATTATTCTATCATGAGATATTTTTGATCATTCCATACAGATCCTTGATTTATCATATTATTACAATAGAATATCCTAAAGCTCTTGAATTTGTAGCTTTCATTGAATTCCATCTTGGGCCAAATCCATGTTTCAATTATTTATATCCCAATAAGCTTGATGATTGACCTCCACCGGGAGATGACAGTATTTCCCACAAACAATTTTAAATGAGGAAATACTGATTGGGGTCTTGAATTCTATCCTACAATCCAAAAACGCATCATCCAAGAAAATTCTCTAATCCTTCCAATTTGGTTGAATAGTTTTTTTCTAGAATTTGTTTTAACTCAGGATTTGAAACCTCAACTTGGAAATTTTTTTAGGGGTGTTATGGTGTTTATGTTTTGTGTGTCACCCCATACTTCTAAAGGAGGGATTCCAAATTCCAATTACAAAAGTGTGTCCCCTAATCACTGATGATAGCCTTTGGTACTCCAAACCTATAAAAAATATGTTCTTTGAAAAGGTTGAATACAAAATGAGAGTCATTAGTCCTGGTGGCCTTAGCCTCCACCCATTTACTCACATAATCAACATCAACCAAAATATATAAAATACCAAATGAACTAGGGAAAGTAACCCTAAAATCGATGCCCCATACATCAAAAATCTCACAAAATTGTATGGGATGTTGGGGCATCTCATGTCACCTAGAAATGTTCCCAGTGTGTTGGAAACAAGAGTATGACTTACAAACCACATGTGCATCATGGAATATTCTAGGATATAATAATTTAGAGTCTAAGACAATCCTATATATTCATTGGGGTCCAAATTTTCCTCCACATCAAAGTGTATGGAAGAAATGCAGAATATAATCAAACTCATGATCAAGAACACACCTTATAATAACATGATCACTACACATGTGCCGAAGGTATGGATAATCCCAAACAAAAAATATTAACTCACTCTTTAACTTTTATACATGATGTTTCTTTAAATTTTTAGGAATTTTAGAGGCAATGAGGTAGTTAAATAAATCGATATACCTAAGATGTGTACCTAATATGGAATAAAGATGATCATTGGGTAAAGTATCCCGAAGTAGTACTCGATCCTAGGTTTCAGCCTCTAATTTGTGAGTAAGCCTACTCATGTGGTCCACCACTAATTTCTCTAACCCCTTATTTTCATTTATCTAAATATTGAATTTCTGAAGAAAGAGAATCCATATGATCAGTATAGGATTTGCATCAGGCTTCGTCAAGAGGTACCTCAGAGCTGTATGGTTAAAAAGAAAAACTACTTTAGCGCCCAATAAATATGAACAAAATTTATCAAAAAAAGTATGATGTAAAATAACTCATTTTTCATGGTTATTAAGTTTGATTGGGATGAATCCATTGTCCTTGATTCATAGTAAATAACATGTTAACATCCCTCCATCCTCTAAGATAAGATAGCTATAACAATAAATTTGGAGGTATCACACATAAGCTCAAAATTAAGATCCCACCATGGGGTTTATATGATTGGTGGAGTGGTAATACATTTCTTTATCTCATCAAAGGAAGTCCTACAAAAAGCATCAAACAAAAAATCAGAATCTTTTTGAAGTAATAGTGACATAGAAAGAGAAATCTTACTAAAATAATTGATGAAGTGCCGATAAAATCATGCATTCCATAGGAAAGATCTAACATGATGAAAACATGAAGGACAGGGTTAGGATGAAATAATATCTACCATAGATTTATCAACCTCTGTCCCATGTTTTGACACTACATGCCCTAACACAATCCCATGCTCTACCATTAAATAACACTTTCCATAGTTCAAGATCAGATTCTTCTCAATACAATGATTCAAAACCATTCCCAAACTAGAGATACAATCATAAAATGAAAACATATACACTATAAAATCATCCGTAAATTACTCTATTCCTGTCTCAAGAAAATCATAAAAAATACTCACCATGCATCTCTAGAAGGTACCTCAGGCATTTCAAAGTCCAAATGGAATCCTTATGTAATGTCCCGGTTTTGGAAGCCACCCAGAGGCGCCCCGTACCACGTTGGTCACATGGCCTCAAGCGCATTTCCCCAAATTACAAAGGCTGTCGACTAGCAGCGAGGGCCTTGGGTGTGATAGTGGGGAAACTATGCCCTCATTGGCAGAGTACACAACGAAAGGAAAAAACATGCAATAGCAGAAGCAGTAATAACCAACAATGTAAACAGCGGAAGACTAAATCAACAAACTGGAGCACATATGTATATATATTAAATGATGCATGATACATAACTAGGAAATCAGCCAAACAATTCACAATGCTGGAAAATACTACAGTACCAAAACAAGTACAAAAAATAAAAGTAATCATCTCCTTAGAATCGCGATCCAAAGCTTGGTCCCATGCTCTCCTGCTCCAAGAAATCAAGTTCCAGAAGTCGAAGGGTGCTTTCCCTTTTCTATACCTGCAACAATATAGTCTTCTTGGGCCCAAAAGCATGGCCTAAACAGGGTGTGAGATAAAATCCTAGTAGGAAACCACCCAAAGATCTATGCCTAACAGTCATTGAGTATATGACAGGTAAAAGTACAATAAGTAGTAAATAGTAATAGCAAGCAGTAGGTAGTCAACAGTAGGCAGTAAAATAGGATGATACATAGCAGAAATCAATCCAAAAAAAATCAAGAACAATGAAACAAATAGCTAGAAAACTGGAACACTATGGGAAGTACTCGCAACCATCCCCTCTGGTCCTATCCAAGAAGTACCACAACCCTCTGGGCAGTGCACTCATCCTAACCCCTATGGCTTGGTCATACGAGTTTATGAGACTCTCTGGGAATCCCACTCAGTCAATTCCCCTTATAGTCTAGGGTAGTCAGAGACTCTCTTGAGGAAGATCACGTGGTCTAACCATCTTATCCCCAAGGTCTAAAAAATCTCTGAGGAAGCTATCTCAGTCAATTCCTCCTATAGCCTCAGGTATACCACAGAATCTCTAAGGAAGCTCACTCGGTCAATTCCTCCTCTAGCCTGGGAAGTTTCTTAAAGAGATTCAAACAAGGTAAGACTCTCTGAGGTAGCTCACTCGGTCTACCCTCCTATAGTCTATAAAATTCAAGACTCTTTGGGAGCTTACTCGGTCCATCCCCTCTGTAGTCTGTAATATCTAAGACTCTCTGGGAAGCTCACTCGGTTAATCCCTAATAGTCTAAAGCACTAGGTTCTCTCCGCCACATACCAGTTAGTGCATAATAATTCTATAAGGCCAAATTACACCTATATAGCTACTTTGGTAACAAAAGTAAACCTATAGAGCTACTTAGCTAAACAGTATACAAGGAAACAACATGTCACGAGTTTCACTTCAACCTATAACCACAAGGCATGAATATAGGTGCAGCAACCAAAGGAAAATGAGACCCAAAGGTCATAAACAAAACAAAGCAAGGGAAAAAACATCTAATCACAACAAATTATCCTCTAACATGGTCAAATTACCTCTACACAAGCATAAAAGCAAGGCAGGAAAACAACGAGGGAAAAAAGGTAAACACGCAATACCCCGTTCACGGGTATTGGTGGAATTTTCACATAAAACTCAGAGACTTTGAACAGTAAGGCACAAAACACCTACCTCAATCCTAGGAAATCAATATACTTGAACCACGATGGAGAATTCCCACTAGAACTTCATAGATCTGAGAAAACACACAAAACGTTCAACCTTAGATAACTTGAGAAAGAGGAAGAATTGGAAAACAAGGCTCAAGCAGAAGGAAGAACTCACCACTACACTTCCAACGCAATCGACCGTACTCTACTCAGGGAATGGATGGAGAGTCGGGAGCTCGGGGAAGATCCAGCCATATGGGTCGCTCTCGGATGAACCATACCTAAAGAAGATGATTATGGAGATTAGGCGTGACCCCGGTCGGATTAGTGAAAAAAAAAGAAAAGTACACGACGTGTATTTTTAAAGTACACAATGTGTAGTTGGTCTTTCCGTACTCCACCAAAATCGGCCTCCACTTCACCCCTACACACCGTGTGTGTGGCCCGGACACGGCCAGCACACGGCCTCGAGCCGCAGAAGAGTACACGGCCTATACTCAGAAAGTACACGATGTGTACTTTGAAATTTTCCAGAAACTCCATTTTTCTTAAAAACTCTAGAAAAAGGAAAAGCATACCTAAAACGAAGATACGGGTTCTTAAAAACTTCCCCTCTTAAAGAAATTCGTCCCGGAATTTTCTTAGATGGGCGTAGAAGAAGGATCCTCGAATAGTTCCGGCCACTGTGATCGAACCTCGGCCTCCCTCTCCCAAGTCTCATCCTGTACTCGCCCGTGCTGCCATAGAACTCATACCAGAAGAATAGACCAGCCTCAGAGAACCTTCATACTGTGATCGACAATCCGGATGGGATTCTCTTCAAACTATGCATCCGCTTCGAGCTCAACCTCCTCGGGCTGAAAGACATGAGATGGGTCTAAAAAGTAACGTCGGAGCTGAGAGATGTGGAAGACTTCGTGCGTAACCTGGTAGATCTGAGGTAGTTGCAACCGATAGGAAACCAGCCCAACTCTCTCCAAAACCTCAAACGGTCCGACGTACCGTGGTGAAAGCTTACCCTATCTCTGAATCCTCTTGTGTCCCAACCTCAGTGCGACACGCAGTAAAACCTAATCCCTGACCTTGAACTCCATAGGTCATCTCCACTGATCAGAATAAGACTTCTGTCAGGACTGATCTATATCCATCCTCTTCTGAATCAACTCTATCTACTCTGAAGTCTCCTGAACAAGACGAGGTCCTAGCAAAGCTACCTCTCCTGCCTCTAGCCAGCATAAGGTTGATCGGCATAGCCTACCATACAGAGCCTCGTATGGTGCCATCTGAATGGTCCCCTGAAAACTATTGTTGTTGGAGAACTCCACAATAGGTATATGATTCTTCCAAGAACCGCCTAAGTGTAGAATGCAAGCTCAGAGCATATCCTCAATCACCTGGATCGTGCGCTCGGACTGGACATCAGTCTGGGGATGGTATGCCGTACTCAAAAGTACCTGTGTACCCAAGGCCTTATGAAGTCCTTTCCAGAACTGAGAGGTAAAGCCAGCATCCCTGTCTAAAATAATGGAGTGTGGATCTCCATGTAGACTTACAATCTCTCGGATGTACAGTCATCCCAGATCATCAACACTGAAGGATTCCTTGATCGGCATGAAGTGTGCTTCCTTCGTAAGCCTGTCGACGACGACCCAAACAACATCATTTCCTCAAGGTGACCTCGGTAACATAGTCACAAAGTCCATCATGACATCGTTCCACTTCCACTTAGGAATGGGTAACTACTGTAAAAGCTATGTTGGTCGTTGATGCTCTACTTTCACCTGATGACAAGAAGAACATTTCATGACAAACCCAGTAACATCTCTCTCCATACCTGGACACCAGGACTTGCGATGAAGATCCTGATACATCTTTGTGATGCCAGGATGTACTTCCCAAACTAAGGAATGGAAATCCCGCATCATCTCATCACATATGTCTGTTGGGTCCCATACGCATCCTTGGAAATGAATGATCTCATCCTCTCCCACTATCCATCAAGGAAGAGGGTCCCCTCCTAACACACTCTCCCACAGGACTAAGGCCTCTGAATCTGATAGCTTCCTCATTCGTACCTGATCAAGAAGTGAAGAGGTAACAACCACATAAGATAGGGAAGTCTTTCCCTACCTATCGTGCACCTCCAGATGCATCTCAGAGAATAGATCCATAAGCTTCCACTCACTGCTGGCCTCCTGAACTGCCTGAATCTGGGTTCGTCTGCTCAACGCATCTACCACTACATTGCCCTTTCCCGGCGTATAGGTGAGCTCTAAGTCAAAGGAATGAAGATACTCGACCCACCTGCACTGTCTCAGATTCAGATCACGCTGAGTGAAGATTTACATGAGACTCTTGTGGTCAGTGAAAACCACAAAGTGCTCTCCCAGAAGGTAGTGTTTCCAACAACGTAATACCTGAACAACTGCTTCCAACTCCAGGTCGTGCGTAGGATAATTCATCTAGTGTGGCCTCAACTGCCAAGACCTGTATGCAACAACTCCATCTCCCTACATGAGCACAACTCCCAGCCCGATACCTGAAGCATCATATTAAACAGTGTAGCCCTTGCCCGGCTCTGGAAAGACTAGTATCGGTGCTAATGTCAATCTCCATTTCAGATCCTGAAAGGCTGACTCACAAGAATATAACAATAAAAACTTCACCCCCTTCTTGGTCAGATCTGTCAACAGTGCTGCTAGGTGTGAGAAGTCTTTAATAAAGCGTCTGTAGTACCCAACCAACCCTAAAAAACTCCACACCTCAAAGAATTTCTTCAGCTGCTCCCAAGAAAATACAGCTCTCACTTTCTCTAGGTCCACTGACACTCCGGTCTCCGAGATAACATGACCCAGGAATTGAATATGATCCATCAAAAAGTGGCACTTCGAGAGTTTAGCATACAACTGATTCTCTCTCAGTGTACTCAGAATGATCTCAAGATGTGTGGAATGGTTGTGTCGAGTGTAAGAGTACACCAATATATCATCCACGAAGACCATGACAATGGATTCCAAGTACGGATGGAACACTCGGTTCATCAGTTCCATGAAGACTACAGGTGCATTTGTGAGACCAAATGGCATGAATGTATTTTCCTAAAGACTATACTTGCTCCTGAAAGCTGTCAAAGGTATATCTGATGGTCTAACGTGCAACTGATGATAACTGGACCTCAAGTCGATCTTAGAGAACACCCGGGCTCCTCGAAGCTGATCAAAGAGGTCATCGATCCTCGGCAAGGGATATCGGTTCTTGACCATCAACTGGTTCAGCTTATGATAAGCCACACAAATCCGAAGGCTACCTTCTACCTTCTTCACAAATAGGACAGGCGAACCCCAAGGAGAGGTACTGGGTCGGATGAAACCCCTTGCCTACAACTCCTCGAACTGCTTCTTGAGCTCCTGCAACTCAGGTGTAGCCATCCTATAAGGATTAATAGACATTGATGCTGCTCCTGGCATGAGCTCAATCGATAATTCTACCTCACGATCCAGAGGTAAACCAGAAAATTATTCTGGAAAGACATCTCTGAAACGATCCACCACTGGAGGAAAGTCTAACTGTGAAGTCCCCTGGTCATCCAGATAATGACTGGAAATCTGGGTTGTAACTTCCCCTAGCCCATGATGCTCTTGTCTAGCTCTACCCGCCTGGACATCCCACTCACCTCTATGAAGGATGGATCCACCCTCTGGTGATATGAAACTCACCCTGTGGCAAGAAAAATCGACCATTTCCTAGAAAGGAATTAACCAGTCCATCCTGAGAATGACTTCATAACCCGTCATCTCTAGGACATAGTGGTCCCATAGGAAATGACACCCCGCAACCACAATAGAGAACTCCCTGCACTGACGTACGCTAGATGTCCTCGTTCCCAACGGTGTATCAAGAGTCAACAAGTCGGCAGACGAAATGATACAGAGCCCAAGGATCTCCATGACAGCAACAAAGATAAAGCTATGGGAAGCACCAGTATCGAAAGAACTGAAGATAAAACTAAGGCTACTAATATCGTACCTAGAACTGTAGAAGGGCCGGGATCCTACTCTTGATAGGTCTGCTCCACAGTGAAGGACTGGCATGTAATGTAGCCATGCGCCCCTGGCTGACCGCTCTGAGATCATCCACTCTGCTGTCACTGATGACCTGGTGACTGACCACCACGGCTGCGACCTCCACCTCAACCTGAAAGGCCAGAAGAACTCTAGTTCCCTGACTTGTGGGAAACTGGTGAAGCATATCTAGAATGCGGGGTCATAATGGAACCCCTACCACCAGCTGAAGGTGAGAAGATGTGACAGAAATGCTGAAGATAGCCCATCTTGCCACAAGACTCGCACTCCATAGGATCCCTCTGTCACTGAGGCCTAGTATACCCACTGCTATCGCACTGGTAGCATACAACCTGGCTTCTAGAAGACGCATCCTACGAACCTCGATCACCTTGAGAAGACTCTTGGCGATGCTTCCTACTGTCCGTAGGAGGAACACCAGCTCTGGATATCAAATCGCCCAGGCTCACTACTCCAGAATCTCTCAGATTGCGCTCAGTGATCAATGCCTGGTTGACGATAGAGAATATCAAAGTCAATTGGAAGATATTCACCTGGGAACGGATCTCCTGCCTGAGACCATCCTCAAATTTCCTAGCAAGGAACAACTTATCACCTTCTGGGATCGGTGTGAAATACTGCAGCTCAGTGAAGCGAGACGAGTACTCCATAACAGGGAGAGTACCCTGCTGCAGACTCATAAACTCGTGAGCTCGATTGGACCTTAGGGCCTCCAGATAGAAATATTCATAGAAGGTGCGTCGAAACTCGTCCCAAGAAATATCCTGCTGATGCCCTGACTTTGAGATCACCTCCCACCACCTCTTGGCGGTGTCCCGGAGCATATAAGTAGCCAGATTTACCCTTTTCTCCAGAGGGATCTCTAGGTGATCAAAGATGTTCAGTGTGGCCTCTATCCATGAGTCTGCAGCCTGAGGTCCTCCATCCCCTGAAAAAGTAGGAGTATTTTTCTACTGGAAAACCCACGTCAACTCAGCCATCGACAGGGTAGGAGGCGACGCTTTCTGGAAGGTCTGCATCATCCTCAAGAAGTCCTCCCTGAACTGCACCTCAGCGCCTGTAATAGGTATGATAGCTGGTGCCACGGCTGGCTCAACTGGAGGATCGACATGAAGTCCTTGATCAGCCATATCTGGCATCTGATCACTGCTTGACGATAGATGTACAGTTGAAGGACGTCTCGGAGGCATAGCTCTGAAAGATCAAAAGTATACCTTAGATCAGAAAAACAAGGATAGAGAACACAAGAGTATAAAATAGGAATGGGGGAAGAAAAACACACAAGTTTACAAAACACGACAACACGATGTGTATAAAAACTACATGGCGTGTCTTCTTAATCCACTGAGATGGGCATGTATCCCTGACCTACAGGTCATTTAACATCCCAAAATACACGGCGTGTTGTTCCCACACACGGCGTGTAGTTGAACTCCAAACCGCTTCCCGAGTCTCCTTACACGGCTTACCCACACGGTTCAAACTAACCCTAGACTACACGGCGTGTTCCCTAGGGACACGACATGTATCAGACACTGACTCGGCATCCCGTGTTGTTGGTTACACGGTCATCTACACTGCTGGCCCTTACACGGCGTGTTCCGAACAAACACAGCATGTATTGGAGAAGGTGACACCGTCTGGTGTTGTTCGTGACACGACTGGGTACCTGGATAGAACCACATGACATGTTCCTTTACAAGACAGTGTGTTCTACTCGAGCTTCCCTGACCGCTTCCCCGACCCGTGTTTTTAGTGACACGGCTGGGTACAAGGCTCTACACTACAGGGAATGTAGATACTGTACACGGCATGCTCCTGACGTTATTTTCACAACACCGTGTTCTTGCACACACAGTCAGTAACATGGCCTAAAAACTAAACTTCATGTAACCAGAAAGTACACGCCGTGTATTCTGGGTTTTTCTGGGCAGTAGCTCAAAAACTGCACAGAAGCCCAGAAACACAGAAAATAAGGCAAAGAGGTTCCAAATTCCGATCTTTGAGGGCCCATACTCCCCGCAAATCAATGCTTGGCATCCCATACAGTCATGTATAAGAGAAAAGAGGATCATGATCCCCCAATTTCCGATTTAAGAGGGCCCATAACACCTCAAGAATCAATACTTGGCATTCATTTAAACAAAGTGCAATAAAAAAAATTCTCTAACAAGCAGCATAGATTCTATCAAGCATCTATCACAACAGCATGCATAATCTACACAATGTCTATCACAACAGCATGCAATATCTAATGCACCCTAAATGGCATGGAAACAATTCATGGAATGTGATTTCTATAAGTTCCTATATGATGCATGAGACGGCATACCCTCATCTAATTGGGTTGCGACAGAAATAGAACCATAATATCAAAACAATAACAGTACAAAGTGTGTGCATCACTCTAGGTGAAATCGTATCAACCGTAAAATCTCAAACCAAAAAAACTGCAATAAACAAGGTAGTATGGTTTTTCCCTGTACACGGGTTAACTACTCCCGAGTACAACTTATTACCAAGTACCAAATCCATCCTATCCCTGACTAACATCTCCAAATAGTAATTCAAGAGAAAATAATTCCTCTGATACCACTTTGTAACATCCCGGTTCCGGAAGCCACCCAGAGGCGCCCCGTACCCGGTTGGTCACATAGCCTCAAGCGCATTTCCCCAAACGCCAAAGGCTGCTGACTAGTATCGAGGGCCTTGGGTGTGATAGTGGGGAAACTATGCCCTAATTGGTAGAGTACACAGTGAAAGAAAAATAACATGCAATAGCAGAAGTAGTAATAACCAACAATGTAAACAGCGGAAGACTAAATCAAAAAACTGGAGAACAAATGTCTATATATGAAATGATGCATGATACATAACTAGGAAAGAATCCAAACAAGTCACAATGATGGAAAACACTACAATACCAAAACAAGTACAAAAAATAAAAGTAAATAGCTCCTTAGAATCGCGAGCCAAAGCTCGGTCCCATGCTCTCCTGCTCCAAGCAATCAAGTTCTAGAAGTCGAAGGGCGCTTTCCCTTGTCTATAACTGCAACAACATAGTCTTCTTGGGCCCAAAAGCATGGAACAAATAGGTTGTGAGATAAAATACCAGTAGGAAACCACCCAAATATCTATTCCTAATAGTCAGTGAGTATATGGTAGATAAAAGTACAATAAGAAGTAAACAGTAATAGCAAGCAGTAGGCAGTCAATAGTAGGTAGTAAAATAGGATGATTCATAGCAGAAATCAATACAAAACAAATAAAAAACAGTGAAACAAATAGATGGAAAACCGGAACCCTCTGGGAAGTACTCACAGCCATCACCTCTGGTCCTATCCAAGAAGCACCACAACCCTCTGGGCAGCACACTCAACCTAACCCCTCTAGCTTGCTCATACGAGTTTATGAGACTCTCTGGGGAAGCTCACCCAGTCAATTCCCCTTATAGTCTAGGGTAGTCAGGGAATCTCTTGAGGAAGATCACGCGGTCTAACCCTCTTAGACCCAAGGTCAAGAGAATCTCTGAGGAAGCTATCTTAATCAATTCCTCCTATATTCTTAGGTATACCACGGACTCTCTGAGAAAGCTCACTCGGTCAATTCCTCCTCTATCCTGTGAAGGTTCTTAAAGAGATTCAAACAAGGTAAGACTCTCTGAGGAAGCTCACTTGGTCTACCCTCTTGTAGTCTATAAAATCCAAGACTCTCTGGGAGTTCACTCAGTCCATCCCCTCTATAGTCTGTAATATCTAAGACTCTCTGGGAAGCTCACTCAGTCAATCCCTTAAAGTCTAAATCACCAGGTTCTCTCAGCCCCATGCCAGTCAGTGCATAATAATGCTATAAGGCTAAAGTAAACATATAGAGCTACTTGTATAACCAAAGTACACCTATAGAGCTACTTAGCTAAACAGTCTACAAGGCAACAACATGTCACGAGTTTCACTTCAACCTATAACTGCAAGGCATGAATACAGGTGTGGCATCCAAAGGAAAACGAGACCCAAAGGTCGTAAATAGAACAAAGCAAGGGCAACAACATCCAAGCACAAAAAATTATCCTCTAACATGGTAAAATTACCTCTACACAAGCATACAAGCAAGGAAGGAAAACAATGAGGGCAAGAAGGTAAACACGTAATACCTCGTTCATGGGTATTGGTGGAATTTGCCCATAAAACTCAGAGACATTGAACGGTAAGGAACAAACCACCTACCTCAATCCTAGGAGATCGATATAATTTAACCATGACGGCTAATTCCCCCTATAATGTCATAGATATGAGAAAATGCACAAAACGTTCAACCTTAGATAACATGATAAAGAAGAAGAATTGGAAAACAAGGCTCAAGTAGAAGGAAGAACTCACTGCTGTGCTTCCAACGCAATCGACCATGCTCGAATCGGGGAACGGACGGAGAGGCGGGAGCTTGTGGAAGATCCGACCATACGTGTCGCTCTCGGATGAACCAGACCTAGAAGAAGATGATTATGGTGATTAGGCGCGACCCCGATCGGATTATTGAAAAAAAGAAAAGTACATGGCGTGTATTTTTTAAGTACATGGTGTGTAGTGGGTCTTTCTATACTCCGCCAAAATTGGCCTCCACGTCACCCCTACACACCGTGTGTGTGGCCCGTACATGGCCAGCAGACAACTTCAAGCCGGAGAAGAGTACACGGTGTGAACTCAGAAAGTACACAGTGTGGACTTTGAAATTTTCCAGAAACTCCATTTTTCTTAAAAACTCCAGAAAAAGGAAATGTGTACCTGAAATGAAGATCCGGGTTCTTAAACTTTGCTAGGAAAACTTATAGAATTTACAAGTTAATATTGTCTTCTACTGATCCTCCGGAGTAGTAGGAACCTGAAAATATCAAGAAAATGTATCAAAGAAACAATAGTGTGTTTTCCCATCTAGTCTCTCAAGATTTGATCAACAAATGGGAGGGGGAAATGGTCTTTATGAGTGGACTAATTGAGTTTCCTATAATCAATACACACACACCAACTGTTTTTCACCCTCATTGGAACTAACTCATCTTTATCATTTTTAACAATAGTAAAACCACTTTTCTTAGGCATAACCTAAATAGGACTCACCCATAGAGAATCTAAAATGGGATAAATTATGCATTCCTTGAGTAAATTTTCAACTTCTTTTTTGAAAACGTTCAAAAGAGTTAGATTTAGTTTCCTTTGTGGCTGCCTACCGGTTTATCCACATCCCAAAAAAGAATTATTTTCCTGAAAATGGAAAGGCTAGTATTTGATATGTCAGCTAAGGTCCACCCAATTACCCTAATATTCTCCCTCAAAATATTCAAAATTTATTCTTCATGTTCAAAAGGGGGATTGTTAGTAATGATAACAGGTAATTTATCACCACTTAACAAGTATGAGAATTTTAGATTTTGTGTAAATGGATTGATTTCCAATGTATGGGGTGATGTATGGATGTAGATATTGAAGGAACTAAAATATGTACACAATGAACATCAATATCAGAATATAAATCATGAAAATCATAGAATAAAGCATCAAATCCCTCATCAAACTCAATCTCCATGTCATAATCAGTGTCAGAATTATCAAAATCAGAATATGAATCCACTTCAAAATGAAATATAAGAGAGTTTTGTTCATTAGAAACAGATTTGGAAAGTGCTCTTAGATATAAAAATAGAATCAATACTCATAATCTCCATAATCATAGGACAATAAAATTCCATGGGGTTTTTATTTTGTGGTTCAAAATTAGAGATTATAAAAGAAGAATAGTCCTCTTAGGGGTACTTTATGGATTTCATAACATTAAATATCATAACTTTATCTCAAAACTCGATGGAAAGTGTACCCTCATGGACATTTATGATTTTTTTTTAGTTTTTAGGAAGGGACTATCTAAGATAATTGGGGAATGATAACTTACTTGATTAATCTACATGTTAAGAACATATAAATCTTCTAGAAAGATTAGATCTCTTGACTGAACAAGTACATCCTTAAGGACTACCGCGTGATACACCGTAGCTCTATTTGCCAATTATACCACTAATCGCATCAACATCAGCTCACCAACCTGTAAAGTAGAGAATACATAAAAAAGAATCACATTTATGGAAGCACCCAAATCAAAAAGGGCATCATAAAAGTGAAACTCCCCTATGGTGCATGAGATGGTGAATGTCCTGAGATCTGTGAACTTTGTTGGCATTTCTATAGTTGGTGTAATGTGTGCTGACCCATTCCTTCCATGATTTATCCTCTCATTTCGCTTGATCCATCGTTTATTGACACAATGTTATTTTAAAAATTTGGCGTACCATGGGATTTTATTTATTTCTTCAATTAGATTAATGTTGATCTCAACACACTTGAATGTATCCAAAATTTTATTTTTCATTGCCTCTTATACCATGTTCTTAGTTTGTACAACTATTTTTGGGAATGGAAGGGGTTTAAGAGGTAAATAATCAATATTTTTCTTACCTTTGTCTTTCTCCTTGGGCAGCTCATCAGTGGTTCTTGAATGGGGCCTCTCAAGAGATGAGGTGAATCCCGATGAAATGGTAGGTGAAGAATTTTCAGTTTTTTAATTCATGATTCTTTGTGTGATAGAACTAACATTCCCCTTAGGATTTGGAGTAGGTTAGGAAGTAATATTTCTAGAGTTCTTACTTACCAGTTCACAGAGGGTGGTGGAAATCAGGCTCATTTAAGTCTTCAACTCCCTCAGCTCTGAACCTTGTCTCTTCAGCTCATTCTATTGATTAAGAAAAATTATTTTAAAAGATGATAAGTATTAGAATCTAACTTTGGTTGAGAAGTCCCTTTTTTTGAATATTTTATTCTTGAGCTTCAAATATCCTTTGGGTTGATGGAAACCCTATTTGTAAGGTGGAGGCTGCTGGAAATTTTGTTAAAAAGGGGGCCTTTGTTGTTGTTCAGAGCCATACCTCATGTTTGATCGATACTTACACCCTTGGTTATATGTCATAGTAATGGAATAAAACTTATTTTTGGGATGTGGTTGTTGTTGATGTTGATATGGTCTCCAAGGGAATACCGTCGAAAAATCTTATGTCTCTTGTAGTTGGGGGAAATAATCAGTTGGGTGGTCTATTTCTGTAAAAACTATTCAACGTCTCACCATAGTGGGTTGGGATGTATTTTTAGCTGAAGAAATATGTCTCAACATAGTGTTCAATTATTCAACCATTGTATCAATTAAATGACTTTTAAGAGAATATGGACATACCTTGTGTACTCCTATAACATGTGGTGTACCTCGATTGCCAAATTGTAGGGAGTTTTATACCATCTTGTCAATCATTGCATTTGCGGAGACTAGTGTTTTGTCCATTGATACTCCTCCAATTGCAGAATCCACCATGATCATGTCCATAGGTGTGATTCCTTCATAGAAGTACTGGATGAGTAGTTCCTCACAGACTTGGTGATGTAGGAAACTTGCAAAAAACTTCTTGAATTGCTCCCAGTACTCATACATTAACTCCCCTTGTGCTTTCTTGATCCATAATATATCCTTTTAAATTGAAGTGGTCATATATACTGGACAAAATATCTATAAGAAAAAGAGTTCTAAATCATTCCAACATGTTACATCTTCAGGTTTGTTGGCACCAAAATTGGGGATAGAGAAGAAAAAATGGAAGCCTCAAGGGCTGCCTAGCGAAGATCGTTCGTGGAGCCCCCATGGCCCCGCGGTCGCCATAGATCAAGGAGGTGGGAGGCTCCACAAGCCAATTTGACGTTCGCGAAACTGCCATGGAGCAAGGAGGCGGGAGGCTCCCCGATCCAATTTGACGTTCGCAAACCCACCGTGGACCAAAGAGGTGGGAGGCTCCGCGAGACTATTTGACATTCGTGAACCCACCACAGAGCAAGCTTCCTCTTCGCGCCGAGAGAACTATGCTTTGTGGCACCCCTTGCCTATAAATACATGGCTCCCCTATAGCCCAGAGGATGAATCATTCAACCTTTCAACTTCCTAGCTCCTGAATCATGAATCACTCTCTGCTCTGAGAACCATGAGCTACGCGAGGTATTTTTGCATCGCGAAATGACCCCCTGCATTAATTTGTCCCCTCTTTAGATATGGATGCCTTTCGCAGAGCCTACAGGTCTCTGCGAAGGAAGGGGATCCCCATGGGGACTTGGGTCTTCGCGGAGAGTTTAGGCTTCATGAAACACCCCTAATGCACATGTGACCTATATGCTAAGGCATGGCCACTATGCCTCGTGAATCACCTTGCTTCCCAATCCTACACGTCACGAGGCACCTTTGCTTGATGAAGAATTGCTCCGTGAATGACCTTACACTTCTCGAAGCTCCTTCCATATGCACCTATTCCCTATGCTTAGGCTGGGACACAACACTTCGTGAGGCACACCCCTTTACAAAGCCCCTCTACTCTGTGGAGCATCAGGGCTTCACAAGGCCCCTTCCTATAAACCCCTCTGCTTTGCAATTTCTTTTCTCGTGCAAACTTCCCGGTTTTCACGAAGTGATTTCAAAGTCTCTTGGAAACTACTTCCCATTGAGTTGATTCACCTCATGCTTCTTCACATAGGCATGCTAATGGATATTGCTTCTTCGCATAGCCACGCTAACGTGGACCCCCCAACGGATCGCTCCATAACACACCTTCACCACTACGTTGTTGATGCCTTCCCCTCCCCAAGGGGTGGGAGGCACCAGTCATGTATGTCCTTGGGGTGTGGAATGAACCCACGTTTTCCATGCCGGAGGACGTTAAAATTTCAAGCATCATCGTCCTCAGCACATGACGTTAAACTGTGACTATACCCCATGTGTCAGACATGGGGTTCCCCCACCTTGGACATTCTGCACGCCCACTAGTCTCCACAAGAGTGTGACCATTCCTCCCATCGAATGAGATCCTCTTTATTGGAGCAGTGTATGTCCGTGGGGAAAGGGAAAACACCTTGGTGTAAGCCCATATCCTTTCTTGTAGGAGGCAACATCTCTACTCCTCCTTTCCTCTTTAGTCCCAAGGACCAGAGGGGGGGGGGATGGGAACCAGAGCCCTCTCTTCCCCGGTGACAAATACCTCTCCCTCTGGGCTTTGTCGCCATCCGGGCCTCCACCCTAGAGTAAGTCCCAGTCTCCATCTCTCTGGGGCCTCTCCACGCATAAGCCCCTGTTTCCTATTTGGGTCGTTAACCACTTGTAAGCCCTAGTCAACTTCCCATGGATTCACCTTTTGTGACATGATCATCAGGTCTTTGCTGCCTCTTGTTTCTCTCACCGAGAATGAATCACGAGGGACTAGAGTAAGCATCGACCAGGATATCCTCTACGGGCAGCCTAGAGTGTAATCTCCACACACCAAACACCCCGAACTATATGTACTTTGATCCATGCCAAGGCAATGTTTTTAGGAAGCCTCCATGAGGTTCAAGCCCAACATCTATTAGTTACGACCCCCTCCACGTTGGAACACCTTTGTCCCGCATGACGTTAAAATGCAAGCCCCCTTTTCATCCTTCATGACATTAAACTTCATCCACTAATCCTAAACTACATGGACTTTGATCATTGCAAAGGCAAGGTACGTAGGAAGCCTCCTTGAGGTACAAGACTAACACCCGGTCGTTCCGACCATCTTCACGATGGTTCGACCACACCATTCGGAACTATGAGTAATTTGATCCTTACCAAGGCGGGGTACGTAGGAAGCCTCTTTGAGGTTCAATATCACCATCCATTTTGACCCCAGGTCCTTATTCACGTTGGTTCACCCCCGTTCTGCATGATGTTAAACCATATGCCCCTTTTTGTGCCCATCCAGCGGTAAGCCATTGTGATCCCTACTCAGCGGTAAGCCATTGTCAACATCAGTCAGTGGTAAGACGTTGCCAACCTAAACCCAGTGGTAAGTCATTGTGATCCCCTTTTTTAGGAGCCACATCTCTAGTCCATCCCAGTGGCGTCAGATCAACCTCGGACTGCTAACCATGCATAAGCCACAGTATATCCTCAGGTCATTGTCCCCTGCGCACACCCTGATCCTATGAAACACCGAACTACGCGGACTTTGATTCCCTACCATGGGGATACGTTGGAAGTCTCTTCGAGGCTCAAAACCAGCATCTCCATCGTCCTCACGATGGTTCTATCTCATCCCCCCCATTTCATTAAACCATCCACCATACATCCGGATTCTTACCCGGGCCACCACATTCCATTGGGATCATACCAATTCACCTCTTCGCTGCTCCTAGCAGTAACTGGGTAACTGACCATGCGTTAACCCCAACATCAGTGTTCCCTCAAGGGGTTACACCTATCTGATCCCCTCTAGTTAGTGTTCTGATCAGTCTAATCCATCTCTTCTAGACATTAAACTTGCGGCATACCCTGTGTTAAACATAGGAAGATGAGGAAAATCTCATATACATGCCTATGGCATATAATTCCCTGCATTCTATGTGGGATGCATTGGGCTTCCGTGCCCTCTAGAAGCCCTATAATAAGGGGAAAAACACAGATGATTTATTTTTCTAGCATCCATACATGCCATAGATGTCCAACATAACTACTCCCCTAACCGAAGGTTGCTGGCCTAGTTAGACCCCTTTGATTGCCCTGACAGAAGCAATGTAATTAACCAGCATCCATGAAGATATGACACTGGGAAGAGTTTCACAAACAACGTATTAAATATATAAGGGAGACACGAACTAGGTGATGAGTTTTGAGGAGGAATACATGGAAGGAAAAACCGATGTCCCATCATCCTGTTTCGATCAAGGAGAAGATGTCCCAGAACAAGGAACGGATGCCACTCATCTTTGGAAAGTGGGAATGTGGGGAAAAAAATTGTGTGTCCTTGGTAGATTAACGTGCATGTGCCCCAGTGAAAGCGTTAGAAACAGAAATGGTGAACCAAACATGAAGTTCTTATTGTCAATGTGGAGATTTGTAGTATTCGAGACATCAATAGACGTGCTGTCACCAGATCCAGTTATTCGGTGTCAGGTCCCACCAAAAAATAGTGTCCCTAGCATGAAACTCACCAGTCGTTAGGGCAGTCAAATCGTTGGGCATCTCGGTCTGTGACATGGTCACCATGGATCCCTCTTGCCAACCATGGGAGACAAAATGGAACTTGGGCACTGAGCATCGATTTATTTGCTTCAGCGCTAATGTTCCAATCTCCCAGCTTTATAGGAACCAAGCTTCTGCACCCGGAGCCTTTTTGACACCTGACCATCGATGCAGGAGTAGGGGCAACGCCAATGCAGAAATCTTGCGTGGCTCCTCCATTTCTGCGAAGACTTCCGCCACCACGGCTACTGTGCTCCCACGCCCCATCTCCCCCTCTAAAGTCATTCAGCGGAGGGAGATCAATGACCTCGTATTCCGGTATGAGGAGGGAATTATCCAGACTAGGTATATGGCCCACCAGGATATAGAGTCCTCTGCGCCTCGTCACCACCACCGCCCCCAAGGGCTTTGTAGGAAGCCGATTCTCCCCACTCTGATGTATAATCATTTCGGGAGCCTCTCCCCAGAATACCTTGATGACTCCCTCCCCTACGTCGACGAGGTAGGGGATTCCTGGGCCAGCCTAGCAGGATCCCTTTTCAAGGGCCCCCAAGGAGGGCCGCCACTAGGCCACGCCAGCGCCTCCACCCAGGCCTCTGAGATGAAGAGTAGGTAAGATATGTACCTGCACCACTGGCCCCAATACGTCTGACCCAACGCTAGTGTCTGGCGCAAGTTGAAGAGGAAGCCCGCCAAGGGGCGTCAAGGTCACCAACAACTGTGTCCCGACCAACCACCAAAGTATATCACTAGACCCCTGCGTATGATGACCATGGGAATTTATATGCCCAACACAGATCGATAACCCAACCGCCCCATGGGCAGGTTGGGTCAACTCTCATGGTCACCAACACAGGCATTGGCCGTCACAGACCAATCTGCAGTGATGAAACCCAGTACGGAGGTCCTCCCCATACTGCCACCATGGAAAATGCAGGATCTTCCCACTTCCAGGCTCAACATGGAGGTACACCTCGTGCCACCTTCAACCCAAATAAGGGTGTCCCCCACGATGACAACACTCAGTACGAGAGTCTCTCATGCTCTCATTACATCGGTTATGGAGTCATTCCTCCTACCAGAGACCACTAGTGTGGGGACATTGAGCATCTGGTCACCATTCAACTTGGGGGCCCACCCTATGTTCTCATAGTAGCAGGTGAAAGTCCTCCTCACTCTGGAAATCAGAGGGGTGGAGGTCGGATTCACTTTGCCAGCGCCCATCACGGAGGTCCTACCCGTGTTCGGCTCGACCAGTATGAGGACCTTCCCCACACTGACGCCACTAGGGGAAATAAGCATGGATGTCCTACACATGCTCTTATCACCTCCAGTAGAGATCCTACCCACTCCATCACTTCCCATGGAAGTCCTCCCCATGTCCCCTTCGATATCTGTCCTGGTGCTTCTCGAACCCCAGCTTACTCAGATAGAAATCATCTCTGCCCCAGTACTAGTACAACCGAAGGTCCTCCTCATGTAGGAAATCTACCTTGTCCCAAAGAGCCATCTAGGGGCAGGAAGGTGGATCATCACCGCTATAAGAAGAATCCTGGGAAGGTCTGGATAGAGATCAAACCAGTCTGCTTCTCTGATTCAAAAGTAGAGTATGACTCAGTGATGGAACCCTCAACTAGGTCCTCTGTGTCAAGGGTTGGGGCAGGAACGAGGTGCATCAGCCTCATAATCATGGAAAGTGAAGTCCACCGGATTCGCATCTCCCTCTGTAGGTATGTTCAGAAGGAAGAAAACATGGAAATTCTGCAGGTTATGGTCATACAATCACCACCATCATCACCAGAATCACTCTCTATCTCGACTAGAGATCATGAAGCGCTATTCTGGGGACCAATCATGGACGATCAGCAGCGCAGTCCATCGCTAGTATCCCTAGTACCTGCGCTAGTAACTAAGGTCGTTATCTCGTCCTACCGTGATGTGGTGGCTATGTTGCTACACTATTCGGAGGACAGCCCAAGATGTAGTGGTTTGTCAGTTCGCTCGCCGTATTCTCCTTCGTCCATCCTACTGTCCGAGTAGTCTACTTCGGTACCACTACCAGTTCCTCAGCCACCTCCAGTTGACGAGTGGGACAATGAAGGGCTAGACCCTGAATCTGTGCCAAGGTGCTTATGGAATATCCTTGCGGTAGACCATTTCCCTGAGATGTTTTGGCCCGTTGCAGTGCCAAACTTTTGTGCACCAGAATCCCTCACCGAAGAGGAAGTTTAATGTTTCCGTAAAACCCTATAGGTGACACACTTACGCCTTCAACACCAGTGAGTGGCTTACCCAAGGAGCCAAGCGCACTTCGATGACATCGGCGAAAAATTATGTCTGGTTGATTTGGCCGTACTCCCCGTGACCCAGCGCCCCGAGTTACCAGGTCACCATAAGGCCCTCCAGAAAATATGTGTCCAGAGTTTCAAGGTAATCTGCAATATTATCAAGGAGGCTTCCTTCCCCCCCACGTGTAGATCCATGGTTGGGGGCAGTATGCTGCCCTGATCTTCAGTTCAATCTGGTGGCAGCCCGACGTACCATGTGATATCGAGGACATTCCCCCAGGAAGAGTCGCAATCAACATGACCAGCCTGTCGGAAGAGGAGAATGAGCTAGAACTCCCCGAAGGGGACCTTCCCCCTGAGGGCATACCACCAGTATTGGATCCATAGAGAAGGGTTATTCACCAACAGAGAAATCATCTCGTTCTCCCTGCGTCCACCGAGGAATTAGTCCTTGGTCGGAATCACGGTAAGGGTAAAGAACATCTCAGAGCCGCCAAACCCTCTCATCCATTTGGCTCAGTGCAGAAGATGGATGAAGACTCTGAGAAGGCTTAATTGCATCAGGAACGTTCCAAATAGAAAAAGTTTGTCGACAACATCCAAGCTAAATACACCACAGAACAACAGCCAGACTACGGTGATCCTCGGCCAGGACATTAGGTGCGGGCACAACTTCTCCTCGGCAAGCTACCCCGAGTTGACCCTGATCATACAGCTCAAGAAGAGAGGGTTGAGGCCGAGGCCTATGGCAGGAGGGCATGGTATGTCTCGCCAAATCCTATTGAGTGGCATAACAACCCCCAGAACCCAGGTCAGGCTCTCCCAACTACCCCACAGGTTGTTCTGCCATCAGTTCCATGAGTCGCTGGGCCTGTGTAACGTCCTGGTTCCGGGTGCCACTCAATGGTTGCCCCAAACCCAGTTTTCCACGCGACATCAAGTTCATTTCCCCAAATTCTAGAGGCTGCCGACTGGCAGCGAGGGCATAGGTTTGATATTGGGTAAACTATGCCCTCATTTTGTAAAAGTGTAGCGCAACGGAATGAAATAAATACATACAACAAACAGAGGAAGTAGTAAACCATACACAACTGAATAAAAAACAATAGTGGATATAACCAACAATATATAAATGATGATGCTACATGTCTCATGTTCTAAGAAAACAACCAGAACATGTTATACATCAATGTAGTACAACCAAAAGCAGAGTACAACAAAACAAAGCAAAACAGCTGGCAGCGGCATCGCGAGCCTAGGCTCGGTACCATGCCCTCTTACTCCTTAGCAACAGTCAAGTACCTATATAGGGACTCTTTCCTCTATCTACACCTGCAGAAATGTAATCTATTTGGGCTGAAAATCATGACCCAAACTGGGTGTGAGAAATATATCTCAGTAGGCACCCACCAAAGGCCCGTGCCCAACTGTGTGCTAACATGAAACAATAGTGTGCAGTGGTAAAATGCATAAAGTAAGTAGTACTACAAAGTAACTAACTTAACAGTTGAATTTCCATTTAATTATTCATTTAATCCATTTTATATAAGAAATCACCACAGTGCATTTCTAAGTAAACAACTAGTGTCCTCAGACACGTAAACTCCTACCCTCGGGTAAAAAGTATACCACACAAGAATCTTCCCTCAGGCATAACAGAGTTTTCCCTCGGGCATAGGTAGTGTCACCGACAAGCATAGAGTCAGCTTCCCATAGGCACGGAAGAAGTTTCCCCCAGGATGAAATAACTACTGCCCACAGGCTAAATAGTGCAGTGCCCATAGGCTAATCACAACAACGCCCTCAGGATAAACAGGTAACCGGGCCATGTCCAACATTTCAAAATGCAGTAAACAAGAAATTCCTCTCAAGGAAATTCTACAACTACTACATTAAAGGCATACCCTCGGGTATCCTGGCCAAACAGCTAAACAGAGAAACACACCCCCGGGGTGGTTTTGAATCCAAGCTACTATCCCAACTAGCATTTTATAATCACAATTTAATCACCTATGAAATTATAGGCATGAAATATATCAACGACCTTAGCCACACGACACCCCAATATGGGTTCGTGGCAAGAAAACACACAAAAGGCACAACAGTTAGAAAACTAAACACCAAGACACCTACCTTATACACCAACGAACGTTATACCTGAACGCCAACTCTAGAAATGCCCAAGAATGGCATAGATATGACGAAGAACAAAACCCATTCAAACGTAAACAACTCCTGTTAGGATAAGAATTGGTAAGAACCAGCCAAGGAGGTGGAATCCCTTACCTGTGCTGTTACAACGGGATCGTCCGAGGTGGAAACCAATTCCAGACGAACACCCGGTGGATCTTCAAAGGTCCGACCTCCTCTTTTGGATCCAAATCGGCTCAAGTGTCTCCTTTGCCAAATGAGGAGGCTACTGCCTATTTTAATCCAAAAAAACAAATTACACGATGTGTACTTCTGAGTACATGTCATGTACATCTTTCATTTAACTGTTCTTTTGGAGGCACCGCCACACTGTTCATCCATCGACATGAGTACATGACATGTATTCCCAAGTACACGGCATGTACTATCGCCCAGCTGGCGGCCACTCCACCGCCTTAATGTTTTGGAATGCCGATTGACTACACGGCGTTTAAGTACCACTACACGACGTGTAGTTGGTTCCTACACCCCTCTTCACCGACAAGGCTACACGCCCCGTGTACTCATCCCCACACGGCCAGAAGTACATGGTGTGTGGAAAAAGTACATGGCGCGTAGTTCCAAAATTTAGGAGTTTTCCCCATTTTCCATATTTTCTCAAAAACACTTAAGGAAAAGGAAAAAGAAGAATCTCGTACCTCAAAACTAAGAACTGGGTTCTTAAAAACTTCCCCCCTTATAGCAATTCGTCCCCGAATTGACCTTCCAAGGGTGGTGAAGATATAGCCATGAACAACTCCATCCACTGAGCACGTACGTCGATCTCCCACTCCCAAGTTTCATCATGCACTCGGCCATGCTTCCATAGCACCCGTACGAGTGGAACTGACCAGCCTCAGAGAACCATCGTGCTCCTGTCAACGACACAAATCAGATTCTCCTCAAAGGACACATATGCCTCCAGCTCAACCTCCTCGGGATGAAGGACGTGAGACAGGTTTGAATGATAGTGACGCAACTGAGATACATGGAAGACGTCGTGCATGGCTCGGTACCAATACAGTAACCGCAACCGATAAGCAACTAGCCCAACCCTCTCCAGAATCTCAAATGGCCACACATACCACAGTGAAAGTTTACCCTGTCTCCTGATCCGCTTGTGTCCCAGCCTCGGCGAAACATGCAAGAAAACCTGATCCCCGACCACGAACTCCACAGGTCGTCTGCGGTGATCAGCATATGACTTCTGACGAGATTGCGCGGTAGCCATCTATTTCTGAATCAACTGGACCTGCTCAGAAGTATCCTGCACGAGCTGTGGCCCCAGTAAAGCTGCCTCACCTGCCTCTAACCAGCACAAAGATGATCGGCACGGCCTAACATATAAAGCCTCGTATGGTGCCATCTCAATAGTCACCTGGAATATATTATTATAGGAAAACTCGACTAAGGGTATATGTTTCTCCAAAGAGCCCCCAAAGTCTAAGATGCATGGACACAAAATTTCCTCTAGCACCTGTATCGTACGCTCCGACTGGCCATCGGTCTGAGGGTGGTATGTTGTGCTCAGAAGAACCTGTGTACCCAGCGCCCTATGAAAACTCTTCCAGAAATGAGATGTAAAGTGGGCGTACCTTTCTATAACGATAGAATGAGGGACCCCATGAAGACGTACGATCTCTCAAATATATAGCCTTCCGAGCTCGCCAACACTTAAGGTCTCCTTGATCAGCAAGAAGTGATATACCTTCATGTGTCTATCCACAACAACCCACACGACGTTATTTCCACAAGGTGACCTCGGTAACCCTGTCACGAAATCCATCGTGACATCGTCCCATTTCCACTCTGGAATGGGTAACTACTGTAACAGCCCAGCTGGCCTCTGGTGCTCCGCCTTCACCTGCTGACAGGTGGAACACCTCGTAACAAAACCAGCTATATCCCTCTTCATACCCGGCCACCAGTACTGACATCTCAAGTCGCGGTACATCTTGGTAACCCTGGGATGAACTGCCCAAGCTGAAGCATGAATATCTCACATTAGCTCCTCACATATATCCCTGGAACCCATACTCGTTCATGGAAACACAAAACCTCATCATCGCCTATCGTCCAACCAGGAGGAGGGTCCCCACTTGCCACTAACTCCCATAGAACTAGGCCTTCTGAAACCAATAGTTGTCTCATCCTCACTCTGTCTAAGAGGGTAGAAGTCACAGCTAAAGAGGAAAAATAAATCTTCCCCTAACTATTGTGCACCTTCAGATGAATCTCAGAGAACAAGGACATGAGATCCCACTCACCACTGGCTTCCCGCACTGCCTGTATCTGAGTCTTTCTGCTCAGTGCATCAGCTAATGCATTACCTTTACCAGTTGTATAAGCAAGCTCAAAATCGAAGGACTGTAGGTACTCAACCCACCTTTTCTGCCTCAAATTCCGGTCACGCTGAGTAAAGATATACTTGAGGATTTTGTGGTCGATGAAAACCACAAAATTCTCTCCCAACAGATAATGTCTCCAATAGTGAAACACAAGCACAACTGTTGCCAACTCGAGATCATGCGTTGGGTAATTCCTCTCATGTGGCCTCAACTACCGAGACCCGTACGCAACGACTCGATTGCCCTACATCAATACTGATCCCAACCCAATACCTGATGCATCATAGTAAAATGTATAGCTCCTTTCCTGCTCTAGGAGTATCAGGATCGGTGTTGATGTCAACCTCCTTTCAGGTCCTGAAAAGCTGTCTTGCAAGATTCCGACCAAACGAACTTCACAACCTTCTTAGTCAAGCCCGTCAACGGCACTTCTAAGTAGGAGAAGTCCTGTATAAAATGCCTGTAGTAACCAGCGATCCCTAAGAAACTCCATATCTCAAACACGTTCTTAGGCTACTCCCAGGAAACTACTGCTCTCACCTTCTCTAGGTCTACTGAAACTCATGCCTCTGAGATGATATGACCCAGGAAGTGAATCTGGTCTATCCAAAAGTGGCACTTAGAGAGCATAGCATATAGCTGATGCTCTCTCAGTGTACTCAGTACGATCTCAAGATGGGTGGCATGGTCGTGTCGTGTGCGAGAGTACCCCAAGATTTCATCCAAAAATACTACCACCAAAGAATCAAGATACAGATGGAACACACGATTCATCAGATCCATGAAAACTGATGGCGCGTTCGTGAGCCCGAACGGCATAACCAAGTATTCGTACAAACCATATCTTCTCCGAAAAGCTGTAAGTGGTATATCTGATGGTCTCACATGCAGATGATGATATCCGGATCACATGTAAATCTTTGAGAACACTCATGCTCCACGAAGCTGATCAAACAGATCATCAATCCTCAGCAAGGGATATCGGTTCTTAACCGTCAACTGGTTCAGCTTCTGATAATCCACGCAAAGTATGAGGGGACCATCTGCCTTCTTTGCAAAAAGGACAGGAGAAACCCAAGGAGAAGTACTGGGTCGGATAAATCCCTTTTCTTGTAACTCCTCTAACTGTCTCTTGAGATCCTGTAGCTCAGGTGTAGCCATCCTATAAGGATGAATGGACACTGGTGCTTCTCCTGAAACTAGCTCAATGGAGAAATCCACCTCACGCACCAGAGGTAGACCTGAATAGTCTTCCGGGAAAACATCCCTGAAACGATCAACAACTGGAGTGAAATCCATCTGAAAAGTCCCCTGGTCATCCAGATATAAGCTCGCAACCTGGGTTGTGACTCCACATCACCCATGATGCTCTAGTCCATCTCGACATGCCTGAATATCCCATTCACCCTTGTATATAAACTCTCTGTCCTCTAGTGATGTGAAACGCACCCTACGCTGATAGCAGTCTAAAAAGGCTCGAAAGGGAACCAACCAGTCCATCCCGAGAATGACGTCATAGCTCGTAATCTCTAAGACATAGAGGTCCCAAAGGAAGAGACACCCTCCAAACTCAAGGGGAAACTCCTTTCACTGATGCACACCAGCCGCTCTAGTTCCCAATGGAGTGTCGAGCGTCATAATATCAGAAGAAGGAGAAACACAGAGCCCAAGGCTCCCTACAACGTGTATAGATATGAAACTATGTGTATCACCCATATCAAAAAGCACTGTAGACAAGACAGAAGATACTAGATTAGTACCTCTGACTGTAGAAGGTCCGAGATCCTACTTTTGTTGGGTCTGTTGCACTGCATATGCCTGCCCAGTGCCACGGCCCTGCAACACAACCTGGATACCCTGAGCTATCCCGCCCTACTGCCTCTGCGATCCTCGTGTCTGGCTACCATGACCATGACCACCATCTCTGCCTGCATGCCCTGACATGTTCCAGTTCCCTAACTGGTAAGAAGCCACTGGTCCTGCTCCAGCACGTGGAGTCTGCATAGAACCCCTCTCACTAGCCACTGGTGGAAATTTCCTACAATAGTGCTGCAGATGACCCATCTCTCCATAAGATCAGCACTCCACTGGGTATCGTGGACACTGCGTCCTCTTGTGCCCCTTTATCCCACACTGGTAGCACATAACCTGGCCACCTGAAGCATTCTTCTGACTGGTACTTTCGCCCTGAGAGAAGTCCATCTGTCTCTTCCTCTTGCCAGCAGAAATAGTACCAGAAACTGGTGCTGAACCGCCCTGGCCCACACCACTAGATTCCCGCAGGTTCCTCTATGTAATCAGTGCTTGATTCACAATATCATGTACTATAGGAAAACTGAAAACATTCACCAGTACGCGGATGTCATACCGAAGACCATCCTCAAAATGTCTGGCTCTCAACGTCTCATCACCCACCAGCACGGGTGCAAAGCACTGAAGCTCAGTAAAACGAGCAGAATAGTCCATCACTGACATAGCACCCTGCTTCAGATTCATGAACTCTCGAGCTATATCTGCTCTCAGCATCTCTGGGAAGAAGAAGTCATAGAATACTACCTAAAAATCTTCCCACTCCATGTCCCTGTGATGCTCTGACTGTGTGGTAACATCCCACCACCTCTTGGCAGAATCACGCAGCATGTATGTCGCAAGCTTGACCCTCCGCCCTGGAGGCGTCTCAAGATGCTCGAAAATAGTTTGCATCGACCCCAGCTAAGACTCTGTAGCCTGTGGTCCGCCATCCCATGAGAACATAGGCAGATGCTGCTGCTAGAAGATACGTGTCAGCTCGGCCATAGATGTGGTAGCCTGCGGTGCTCCCTGAAAGGCCTTCATGAACCGCATAAAGCCTTCATGGAACTGCACCTCTGTGCTTGTGTCCAGTATAGCAGCTGGGGCCGCATCTGGCTCTGCTGGAGGATCAACTGGTAGCCCATGGCCCACCATCTCCGGAGTATAATCGTCGCCGCTCTCCTGGCGAACAATGCGCGGTCGTCTAGGCGGCATGACACTACAAGGTCAAAAGAACGCCTTAGATTCAAAGTTATTAAGGGTGAAACGAAGAAACCACTAAGGTAACAAGAGGAAGAAGGCATCTCAAAATTTGAAAAACATGACTACAAGGCGTGTACACTGACTACATGACGTGTACTTGACTTCCCTTCCCCTGCCCGGGTCCTTCTGGATGGCTAAGCCACATGGCTCCCGTTAAACAAAACTACATGGCGTGTACTTAATATACACGACGTGTATGGTGTTATTTTCCAACTGCCTGTGTCGCTTGTGACACGACCGACTACTCGGCTTACAACTACACGTCGTGTTACACCCGCACACGGTGTGTACATCACCCTGTTTCCCCAGCCACCCGACTAAGTCCACACGGTCTTTCCTCGGACAAGACTACACGGCGTGCCCCCAAAGGTACACAGCATGTTCAGGGAGAGGTGACACTATCCTGTGTTGTTAGTTACACGGCCGAGTCCCCAGGTCACACTACACGGCGTGTTCATAATTGACATGGCGTGTTCTGTAAAGGAGTTCACCGACCCGTGTTGTTAGTTACATGGCCGGACTCCGGGTCAACACTACATGGGGTGTATATAAAGTACACGATGTGTTTGTCCCAAGCCTTCCCTACCCCGTGTCGCCGCCCACACGATTTGTGACATGGGAAGAGACTACACGGCGTGTACTCAGAGTACACAGCATGTACCTAAAAATTCATTTTTCTTCCTGAACAGAAGACCATACACGATGTGTGTAAAAATAATACACGATGTGTATACTGGGTTTCCAGACAGTACGCCTCAGAAACTTCCCCGGAACCCAGAAAACACTAAAAAACAACACCTTAGTGTCAAATTTCGACCCATGAGGGCCCATACTCCCCACGAATCAATATTTGACATCTTATGTGTGTTATAACTAAATAACCAGTCAATGATCCACCAAGTTCCGGTCAATGGGGGCCCATACTCCCCAAAAACCAAAGTTTGACGTCCATTCTATGAATAGCTCACACAAAAGTACCCTATCAAATAGCAGGTATTTTATCAGTGCAGCTATCACAACATCATACTTTTCACAACAACATGCAATTTTCTAATGCTCCTACATGTCATGGAAACTATGCATGGCATGTGATTCTACCATGTGCCTAAACGGTGCATGAGATGGAATACCCTCATCTCATCAGGTTGCAACTAAATAGAACCCACAGATAAAAGATAAACAACACAATACAAGTGTGTCACCCAACGATGAAATCATATCAACAGTAAAATTTGCAAAATCAAAAGAATTGAAAAATACGAGGTAGATTGGATTTTCCCTATACGTGGGTCGGCTACGCCCGGGCACAACTTATTACCAACTATCGTTCGTACTATCCCTGACTACGGCTCCAAATAGTAAGTCAAAGAGAAAAGAACGCCTCTGATACCACTTTGTAACGTCCCGGTTTCGGGTGCCACTCAACGGGTGCCCCGAACCCGGATCGCCACGTGACCTCAAGCGCATTTCCCCAAACTCCAGAGGCTGCTGACTAGCTGTGAGGGACCAGGTTTGATAGTGGGGAAACTATGCCCTCATTTGTCAAAGTGTAGCGCAGCGGAATGAAATAAAACATACAACAAACAGTGGAAGAAGTAAACCATACACAATCGAATAAACAACAGCAGTTGATATAACCAACATTATATAAATGATGATGCTACAAGTCTCAAGTTCTAATAAAATAGCCAGAACATGTTATACATCAATGTAGTACAACCAAAAGTAGAGTACAGCAAAACAAATCAAAACAGCTGGCAGCGGCATCGTGAGCCTAGTCTTGGTCCCATGCCCTCCTACTCCTCAGCAACAGTCAAGTACCTATATAGGGACTCTTTCCCCTATCTACACATGCAAAAATGTAATCTGTTTGGGCCGAAAAGCATGACCCAAACAGGGTGTGAGAAATATATCTCAGTAGGCACCCACCAAAGGCCGGTGCCCAACTGCGTGCTAACATGCTACAATAGTGTGCAGTAGTAAAATGCAATAAAGTAAGCAATACTACAAAGTAACTAACTTAACAGTTAAATTTCCATTTAATTATTCATTTAATCCATTTTATATAAGAAATCACCATAGTGCATTTCTAAGTAAACAACTAGTGTCCTCAGACACGTAAACTCCTACCCTCGTGTAACGAGTATCCCACACAAGAATCTGCCCTCAGGCATAACAGAGCTTGCCCTTAGGCGTAGGTAGTGTCGCCCATAGGCACAGAGTCAGCTGCCCACAAGCACAAAATAAGTTGCCCTCAGGCCGAAATAACTACTGCCCACAGGCTAAATAGTACAGTGCCCACAGGCTAATCACAACAACGCCCTCAGGCCAAATAGGTAACCGGGACATGCCCAACATGTCAAAATGAAGTAAACAAGTAATTCCTCTCAAGGCAATTCTATAACTACTACATTAAAGGCATACCCTTGAGTATCCTGGCCAAACGGCTAAACAGAGAAACACACCCCTGGGGTGGTTCCGGATCCATGCAACGATCCCAACCAGCATTTTATTATCACAATTTAATCACCTACACAATTCTAGGCATTAAATATAGTAACGGCCTCAGCCACACAACACCCCAACATGGGTTCGTGGCACAAAAACGCAAAAAAATGCACGACAATTGGAAAACTAAACACCAAGCCACCTACCATATACACCAACAAACGTTATACCTGAATGCCAACTCCAAAAACGCCCAAGAACGGCATAGATCTGACGAAGAACAAAACCCATTAAAATGTAAATAACTCTTGTTAGGAGAATAATAGGTAAGAACCAGCCAAGGAGGTGGAAGTCCTTACCCGTGTGGTTCCAACGGGATCGTCCGAGGTGGAAACTGATTCCAGACGAACACCCAGTGGATCTTCAAAGGTCAGGCCTCCTCCTTTAGCTCCAAATCAGCTCAAGTGTCTCCTCTGCCAAATGAGGAGGCTAGTTCCTGTTTTAAGCTGAAAAAACAAAGTACACAGTGTGTACTTCTGAGTACACGGCGTGTAATTATTTCATTTAACTATTGATTTGGTGGCACCGCCACACTGTTCATCTGCCAACATGATTACACGACATGTACTCCCATGTACACAGTGTGTACTGTCGCCCGGCTGGCGGCTACTCCACTTCCTTACTATTTTGGCCTGCCGACTGACTACATGGTGTGTAAGTACCACTACACGACGTGTAGTTGGTTCCTAAACCCCTCGTCGCTGACAAGGCTACACGCCCCATGTACTCATCCCCACACGACCATTAGTACACGACGTGTGAAAAAAGTACATGGCATTTAGTTCCAGAATTTAGGAGTTTTCCCCATTTTCCATATTTTTTCAAAAACACTTAAGGAAAAGGAAAAAGAAGAAGCCCGTACCACAAAACTAAGAACCAGGTTCTTACAGCCTGCATACCATGTTGAAGAACCCGAAAATGCACTAGTGGTCAGGGATCCCTCTCCAGATAAGGACCCCCACACATATTATCCAATGATGACACTCATTTCCTGCCTCGCGGTGTTGGAAACACGGCAGGTGGCACTCCCACCTGATGAAAAGTTGTATCCAGCATGGGTAGATGATATGCCAACACCCCCAAGTTTTGGGTATCCCACATTTTCTCCCTTCAACAGGATAGAGTACCCTCCACAACACTTGGCCCACTTCATCTCAAGGTGTGGGCCCATGTTGGGGACCCTGGCATAGTAGGAAGCCACCAAACTCCAGTGGTTTGTGCAAACATTGGAGGGACCAATGTTTGTCTGGTACAACTAGCTCCCCATCAGATCAGTAGCCGATTGGGAAGACCTATGGAAGAAATTCATCAACTTGTTCAGTTATACCACCTAGAGGAAGAGTATCGCAGACCTCTTCAAGTGAAAACCGAGGCCTGATGAGCACGTTTCAGACTTTATCACCCCAGTGGAAAGGGATCACGTACTCTCTTTACATGCCACTGACTTAGGATCAATTACTAACGATGTTCGTAGGGAACATCAAAATTGAACTGGTCCCCTATTTGATCACCCAGAACTACCCCGGGGGATTCTGGGACTTCTCTGATAAAGCCCAGCGCCTAGAGGTAGCCCTACAACAGGATATCCAGAAACGTCTGTTGCCTCTCGTAATTCTTGGGAGAAGGGATGCTAGAGCCGAGCCCGACACAGTGGACCAAATAGAGGCCCCCAGGCAACTAGAATTGCTACTAGTTGAGCCGGCTCTGCAACCTCGCAGAGGCCCTCTACCTCAGGTGTAGACTCCGGCCCAGCAGCACCCACTGCATAATTGGATGGTTCCCCCATGTAATGTGTCGCCACCGCCTATGCAAGATAACAGGGATCCACTAACTCAACAGGCTCCTCCATATCTTCATTAGGGTAAGGATCCAAGGGCCCCCTTTCCATAAAGGAGAGACCAGACCTACTCGTTCAATAAAAATCAGTTTCTCAGTTACTTCTGCAACACCTTAGAGTAGGGGATTGTATGTTTTCCTAACTGCAAAAGGCTAGAAGAGGTGAACCTCCCTGATCACCCAAACTGCTTCCCTTATCCTCGGATCATGGGGAAAACTCTCAAATAGTGCTATGTGTTCAATGACTAGATCCAAGACCATGTAGATAACAACATAGTCTGGTAGGGCCCTGCCCCGTCATAAGTGGCGTGCATCTTTGTGAGGCCAGACAATAGTAGTGACATCGAGGGTGAGTAGAAGCAGGTTTCTAACCATGTGTCCCAGAAGTATGAAGATTGGATGGATCTTAAAATGGTTTCCCATACCTATGGTGTCATCTGGGCGTTCCTGAATCGGCTTGAGCCTTCAGAAGCCACAACCACTACTTCTGCATCGTCATCTCGGCAGTCCTCTTCCCAGAAGAGAAAGTGTTGACAGCGTAAGGAAAAACAAAGTCCCTCACCGATTCCATCTTCATCCCATAATCTCGACAACTTCATGCCCCCGGAGATTGATATTTCTCCTAGAATCCACCTAGTAGCGGATGACTCTTCAAGTGATAGTCATGGGTATACCTCAGTTAATACCGTAGATATAGTAAACCCCTACATGATTTTTGACTATGAGGAGTGTCAGGAAGACCCTCCCAATGTCCCCAGCTATCGTCAGAGTCAGCAGCGCCATGGCTATATGGTTCGTTAAATTGCTTCGGTTAGCACGCCCATCCAGGCCGTACATCATTCTGAAACTTGGCAGCATGCCCAACGCAGAGCTCAGCACATGCAGCCTTCCCATATGGTGTCGTCGGGTCCGTATTCACCGCCGTTCGTGTTACTAGATCAGGAAGAGAAACCCAGACCTCACCACGATCTGTCACGATTCCCCACTGACTGATTGTAGTCATCGGGTCCTCATCTAGTAGTCACTCTACATGCTTTGACTAGTGAGCAGTGAGACATTCCCAGCACCAGTCACCTGCCGATCCAGTCGGCAGGGCCCACCACACCTTCTGTCATAGAGAAACCTCGTGTACGTAGAAGTTCTCACCTGACACGGAAGTACGACGTCCTCAAACATCTTGCCATCATTCCAGAAAGGCTCTACATGTCTCTTCACCTATCGCCAGATATGCATGAGGCCCTCGCCGAGGATTTAAGAAGCACCCTCCAGTTTGAGATAGAAGTAGCAGCCGCAAAATCCTTCCATGTTGAGGAAATTGAGAATGATGAATTCGAATCCATTACCTCATTCTATGGAGTATTTTAAGGCTCTCCCATACCAGGGCACATTCTACCATTGTACATCATCGACCATTTAAATGGTGTGGAGGTCCTCCACTATCTTGTTGACATAGGCTCTGGTATCAACCTAATCCCAACTTAGACACTGTGAAAACTAGGATTGTCTAAAGATGATCCAAGCCCTTCTGACCTAAGAATCCAGGGTTATGACAAGATGGAACAAACACTGGTCAGTAAGATCTGCTTGAAGACCTAGTTCACTGGCCTAGTCTCCAGCACCGAGTTTATGGTTGTCTCCCAAGACACCACCTACAATGCATTGATGGGTCGTTCATGGCTCCACCTGCATGTGGTGGTTCCCCCATCATATCACCAGTGCCTCAAGTAATCCCTCAATGGTCGGGTGGGCATGATTCAAGGAGATTTATCTCCCTTTTCCTCTTGTGAAGACCACTATCTAGATGCCAAATACTACATGATAAAGGACAAGAAGATTTAGAACAATGAGGTCGAGCATGCCATGACTGCAACCAACCCATGGATAGATCTAGATGATTCCTACCCCTTTTCAATCCACCGAATGGAGGCTACAACCCCGAACATGGGAAAATAGTTCGTTGTTTCTGAGAAATAGGGGAAACACATTTCCTAGTCTATGCGATGGTGGAAAATCACCTCATACTCCTATAAAAATCAGGCTCAGGTGATCCCAGAGCCTCCTACTCCTATAAGATATCGGGATGTCCGCCCCATGGAAATGAAAATACGTCATACTTTCTTGTTTCTATGAGTTGGGATAAACCGGATCAAGACAACATGCCATTACTGCTTCGAAATCATCAAGTGTGGCCCCTTGTTCTGAAAGCCAGATGGGATTCGATCAAAATCCTTCATCTCTGTGGTTGCGGCAGCGCAAGAATCCCCCGATACAGTATCCACCACCACTCAGGCTGGTGCCAGCCTCCCATCAGGATTTTCCAACTCAGAAGCAACTCCCCCCATGGGGGATCCCTCCTCCATAAGTGGAGAAGAGGATTTAGAGGATGCTCCTCCCACCTTTGAAGAGGGCGTCTCCACCACAGTCGATGAATTGGTACAGGTGAACCTCTGTAGCAAGGGGGACCCGAGACCCACGTTGTTCAGTGTCACCATGCACCCCGAAAAGTAACAGCAGTACATAGAATTTCTTAAACAACACCATGACGTGTTTTCCTGGACTTACAACGAGATTACAGGACTAGATCCCCAGGTAGTCATCCACTGCCTCGGTCTTCCTGCAAATCAATATGGGTTTAGGCAGCCTCCCAAAAAGATGCACCCTTCTGACAGTTCCACGGTCGAGGCCGAAGTTGACAGATCATCAGGGTCAATTTCATTAATGAGGACCAGTACCCCAAATGGATGGCCAACATTGTACCAGTCAGGAATAATAATGGACAAATCAGAGTCTTCATTGAATTTTGGGCTCTCAACCACCACTGTCCGAAGGATGATTTTCCCATTACTGTGAAAGAACTCTTGATTGATTCCACGACTGGGTTCCAAGCCATCTATTTCATGGCTGGGTACTCTGGGTACAACCAGATCCGAATGGCCCCCGAGGATGAGGAGTCTACAGCCTTCAGGGAACCACAAGGTACTTTCTGTTACCAAGTCATGCCCTTCGGTTTAAAGAATGCAGGTGCCACCAATCAGCAGGCCATGCATTGCATATTTAAGCCAATTAATGTGACATTAGTGGAATGTTATGTGGTTGATCTGGTGGTCAAATCCCTCCAGCACCAGGAGCATCTCAAGGATCTTGAAAAAGTGTTCGACTTCCTCCGTTCTCTCCACTTGAATAAGAACCTGTTGAAGTGTGCTTTCAGAGTCACTTATGGAAAGATTCTTGGATTCTTTTTCAGATACTCGGGCATCGAGATCGACTCGAAGAAGATCAAGTCCATCTTCTGGATGTCTCCCCCATGTAATATTCTAAGGACACTTAGCCTATATATACCGATTAATTGCGAATCTGTCTAGAAAGTGTAAGCCCTTTTCTCGGCTCATGAAGAAAGGCACACTCTAGGAGTGAGATGAATAATGTCAGACTTCATTCGAGTAAATCAAGTAGTATCTTCTCCAGCCTCCATTCCTAATTCAATCGATCTCCGGAAAGTGACTGGTTCTTTATGTGACCGCCCTAGAATGATATCTCGACACCCTTCTCGCCTAGAAGACCAATGAGGGGATAAAGAACAACCTTTAATACCTCAGCCGCATGCTCCTAGATACGGATACAAGATACTCCCCTATCGAGAAGAGCTGCCTCACGCTAGTATTCTTAGTACAAAATTTGCAAAATTACATGCAGCACCACAACATACATCTAGTGTCCCAGGTAGATCCACTGAAGTAAATCTTGAACCGTCCCATATCGATAGGCCATCTAGCTTGGTTGGCGGTAATCATCTAATAGTTTGAAATCAGGTTCGTGCCTTAGAAGGCTATCAAATGGTAGGAATTGTCATATTTTCTTGCTGCCCATCCAACTCCCGCAGATCAGTCTCTAAACCTGGATTTTCCGGATGAGGCAATCCTCTTGGTAGATCTTTCCATCTAGTTTTGGAAAATTCACTTCGATGGTGCCTCCCAGAGCCCTACTGGTAGAAGGCTCAACGACCCCAGACTCGACAGAGTAGTCCTGGGTATCTTCTTCATTACCCTGGCACAAGCCATTCTTCCATACTCATTCTTGCTGGTAGAAGGCTACACCAACAATGAGGCAGAGTATCAGGACCTCATTACTAGCCTCGAGGTAGCCTCGAGAATGACATGCCCCATTTTCATGTGAAAGGGGACTCCAAATTAGTCATCATGAAAATCAATGGTTACTATATCTTCAGAAATCCAGATCTCATACCTTTTTTTGAGCACACTCTCTAGATAATGGTCTAGTTCTTATCTCGGTCGGAGGTTACCCATGTCCCTCGGTCACAGAATAGTAGAGCATACGCCTTGGAAGGCCTAGCTGCATCACTTGCCGAGCCTGAATAATATGATCTGATTATCCATGTGGCGCACTGAAGAGTCATTTCTCCCATCACCCCAGAAGATGATAATAGCCTACAGGTAAGCCACCTTATTGTCGATGCCTCTACATCAGGACCCCCAAGTCTCCAGGATGTAAAAACTACATTGAATCATGATTAGAGAAACTTATTTATTGAGTATCTCCAAAATGATTATCTCCTGGAAGATCGGGATGAGCGTGAGAGAATCTGACACCACACATTATAGTTCACCCTTCAGGATGGCCCTGGTCATGAGAAAATCCTTTACAAGCACAGGTTTTATGGGGTTCTCATCCGTTGCATCCAAGGAGTCGAGATTTCTCAGGTCATGCAGGAGGTTCATACCAGTTCCTGTGGCGCCCATCAAACTGGGCCGAAGTTGTCTCACCAGATCCTGAGACTAGGGTACTTATGGCCCTCCATGATCCATAACTGCATCGAGTTCTTCAAGAGGTGCCATGCGTGCCAAATTCACCCCAACTTTGTGAGCTCCAATATCATCTACCAATTTAGAGTCCCTCACGCCTCCTTACCGATAATGGTACCAACTTCAGAGTAGCTGAGCTGAAGAAATTGTACGCTAAGTACAACATCTATTCTAACCACACCTCCCGCTATCATGTGCAATAAAATGGGAAGTTCGAGGCATTCAACAAGACCCTCTCTAACATTTTGCAGAAGATGGTTGGTCAGAACAAGAAGATTTGGCCAGACAAGCTCCCCAATGCCCTTTGGGATTATCAAATGATGACTCGTAATTCCACCCAGGTGACCCCATATTCCTTGGTGTATGGAACGAAGACCGTCCTTCCCATCGAGATTCAGTTTCCCTCATTTCTCATAGCTATCTACGATCAGCAAGCATTGAATAAAGTAGCTAAAATCTGTTTGGATGAGCTTGAAGTGCTTGATGAGAATAGGTTGTGTGCCCTGCACAATTTGTAAAGTCACTAGAACAAGATGGATATAGATTTCAACAAAAACGTTCGCCTCCAATCCTTCTTGAAAGGTGACTTGGTACTGGCCCTCAGGACACCATTGATACCCAGCAGGAAACCACCCAAGTTGGAGCCAAAATAGGAAGGACCTTACATTGTTCACAAGGTCTACTCTATTGGAGCATACTCCCTGGTCACCATGAAAGGTGAGCATATAACTCCTCCCACCAATGCTAAATTCTTCAAGTAATACTTTTCTTGAACAATGTATGGTTCTGGATGACCTTAAACTACTGGTCCTACATTACCTTAAACTATCAGTCCTGCATGACCTTAAACTGTCGGTCTTGCATGACCTTAAACTACCAGTCCCACATGACCTTAAACTGTTGGTCCATCATGACCCATAAACTATTTTACCTGCAAGGCCTTAAATTTCCATTTGCTGCATGAAATTAAACCGTACATTGTCCTATAAGACATTAAACTGTACACTTATAACTATGTATGGCTTGATTCCCATCCTCATGGGATATGTAAGAACGACCATATGTTTCTTCTTGATCCCATCCCCCAAACTCTTTTCATCAACTATTCCCCCTGGTTGTAGTTCTCCTGGAAGACCATGGTGAAGTACATGCCTCTTTAGCCCCACCCATGTCAGGAGTATGAGAGTCACACCATGTGATCATGTCTCTTTCTTCTATTCTCCCATGTCCTCACCACACGACACTAAATTGCATGTCCTTCTAGAACTACATGTGGCTTGATTCTGATCCTCATAGTATACATAGGGATGCTCAGAAATTTTATCTGTTGGCACAGCCCAAACATCAAAATCACCCCTTAGGACGGAACACATGGTATGGTATAGGATTTTACCCCCATTCACGCTGAGTTCATCATGACCCCACCATACGTCCCACCCCATGGAGACTCTCACCTCTGTCACTACCCTACTCAACATTAAAATTCACAGGCACATCGGTGTTACACTCACTCTTTTGTTCAAGACTCCCTTATCTTTTACATCCAAGAGGACCCCCAATTTGTATGGATACCTATCCCAAGGTCACTCCTACCATTTCGGGCCAACTTCCTCAAGGGTTTCAAACTACAAATCGATACATGCCTGTGCTGTGAACATGGTCAGTAGTCGACACTCATTTGTTGTTCCCATTTCAGATCCACACGATAAGAAATGCTGTGTTTCGAATAAGGTCAAAAACAATCCTTTATCATTTTCACTACCTCCATATGTCCCGAACATTGATCATTGGGGTTCATCATGTTCCCCCGTCATTTTAAGCTTCAGTCTGCCTCGTGTAAGAGTGAGATTCCAAATGGTGATCCCTTATGTGATGAGGAGAGCCTAGTCCTACTCATTGTTTCTCACACCGAGCATTGCTCACATGGGTTTAGGAGTTATGATGAAGAGACCCCTGCTTGAGAGGCCATATGTCTATAGTTGGCCAGGATTCATAGCCTCAGGTCCCTCGACCCTTTTGGCCCCATTGTCCATGGTTCTCATTCGAGATGTGTGCGGTGTGGTGAGGACTCACGTCCTCATTCACATCTGGTTATTTTTTCATGCCCCAAACATCCCCATGAGACATTCCTCCCACCATTTATCATCCCTTCCACGAACATATGGCCCCACCATGTTTTGCGAGCCCCATCATTTGGGTTTCCATTATCTTTCATATCCAAAAGGACCCCTGAATGGTATGGATACTTAGCCTAAGGGTTTTCCTACCATTTCGGTCTAATGTACATGAGGATTTTGAGAGAAAAATTGGTACGAGTCCCATGTTGTGAATACGGTCAACATTCGATGCCCAATTTTTTTCCTCAGTCTGTCCCACACATATGACATTAAACTAGACATTTACGATCTGAGCTCTATGAAATTAAAATAAGATCACTATTGTCCTCCCTGTAAGATGTTAAACTGTAAGCTGGCTATGACCTTCTGTCTGCGGCCTACCCTCAGGTCCCATGGCCTTTTCGGGCCCAGGGTCCAAGTTCTCACTTAGGATTATACGGTGTGGAATGGGTGTATGTCCTCATTCACGATGGGTTACTCATCTTTCCGTACACATCCCTCATTGAGAGACCTTTCCCCTATCTCCGTCCTTGCTACAAGAAGTTATACTACACGAAATCCCTTAGAACTACGTGTGGCTTGATTCATATCCTCGTGGGATACATAGGAACTGCCAAACATTTCATCTATTTTCTCAACCTCATCTCTCAGAAATCTCGCTGTTATCTAGGACCATTGGCCTTCATTCCTCCATGAGTGGGATATGTGGTGGGGAATGGGATTATTTCTTCAACGACGTCAGGTTTTTAACAACCACTCCGTGTACCTATTTATCCTGAGATTTCTTCATCTCTTTATTTTATACTCATCTTTCCAAATTGGATTCTCGTAAGGTGAGCCCCTTGACCCTCTACGGTGATTCACCAATGTGCCCATGAGTACTCTGGTTCAGCGCCTGGAGTGACAGACTTTACTCGGACATGTTTCCACCAACCTTCTAGGCTTCGTGTTCACCTTAATTAGGGATTCCATCATCTTTCACAGCTGAAGGGACCCCCCCGCCAAATGGCATGGATGCTCAGCCCAAGGGCCCTCTTACCATTATGGGACAACTTCCTCTGGGGATTTTAACAAGTTAATACAAGTCCCGTGTTGTGAATACCGTCAGTGGTCGAAACTCATTTGTTGTTCCCATTTCAGGTCACACGATATGGATACTATGTTTCAAACATGGTCAATAGCCATCCACCATTGTCACACCAACCTCATTAACCCTAAAACATAGGTCGCATGATTCACATCATTTCCACCCAATCATGTCCCAATGGAATCTCGACACTCCGGGTGCTATCCCTTAGTTCACATTTGCACATTAGGTGGACAAAGCCATGGTAAGGCATTCTTCGGGGTTCCTCACTGACATCCCCTTCAAGAGAATTCCAGATATTGCAAATATCTCTTCCACCCTTGTTTCCTAGATCGAGTTCAACACACGTAGGATTAGGGATTGGATTGAGGTCTTTGCCTATTTGGAAGAGTTCCGCTTCTCTTTGGTTTGAGCTCTAAGAACTTAAACTAAGATTTATTTATGATTCCTATCTTATGGTCTGCCTTTTTTGGGATTTGACCATTATAGGACCACATGTCGTGGCACATGTGGGCATATTCCCTCATTCCCATTGGGTTTTCAATAGCTGTGCTACACATGCCCCTTTCTAGGAGTTAGTGCCTCCTACTTCTATCCCACATGACATTGAACTGTATGTTTTCATCCATGGCGTTAAAAGGTTTCTTCAAGAACTACAAGTGGATTGATTCCCATCCTCATAGAATACATAAGAACACCCAGACATCTTGTCCATGGGTCCATCTCAACCGAGAGTTAACCTCTCTTGTCCCCTATTCTCTAACCTTTTCTGGTGCCTCGACCTGATGTTTCTCTCTCGGAATCGCATATGGTGTTATGTGGACCTCGCCCTCATTCACGTCGGGTATAATTTATTGCACAGTGCACATTCCCCTCCTGAACCTCATCTCTCCTATATACGTTCAGGCCATATGATGTTAAACTATGTCGCATGGTCCCATCACATGACCCTAAATTGTGACATTATCGTTCTGGACGCACGACGAAAAACGGCACCTCATCATGGTGTCCTCACTCGAGAGGACATCATGTTTGGTATCGGTCACACACCATACCATTTGTCAATTTCTGTGCAAGGATTGATTCTTGTGGTGATTCCTAGACATCTATTACATCATTCTCTTCACAAAAAAAAAACAAACACTCATTCATCCAAAAGGACAAACACGATCTATCAAATACATATTCTTTTTGTGCAAGGGCCAGACCCACATGACCTTATTATCCCTAGAACTGGTATCCTACTGTTACATCTTCTGAGAACTACGTATGTATTGATTCCCATCCTTATGGGGTACGTAGGAACATCTATGCACCTTGTCTTGGGCCAAGCCTAACCTTTTTTTCGGTCCCTCGACCTGAAACCTCCCCTAAGAAGTGCATGGTGATCCGGACTCCATGTCCCCATTCACATTAGGTTGTAAAATTACATCACCGTGTGTCTCCAAAATTTCATACCATTCAAGGTCTGAACTCTATGACCATAAACTAAGACCACTTCACGTCGTTGCTGTAAGAGGTTAAACTGAATGACATCTTCCATAACTACGTATGGCTTCATTCCCATACTCATGGGGTACATAGAAACATCCGTTTACCCTGTCTAGGGATTAGACTAACCTTTGTTTTCGGTCCCCCGACCTGAAACGTCCCCCAAGAAGCGAACGGAAATCCGGAATCCATGTCCCCATTCAGGTCGGGATGTACAATTACATCACTGTGTGTCTCCAGCATTTCCTACCATTCATGGTCCGAGCTCTATGACCATAAACTAAGACCACTCCATGTCCTTGACACAGGATGTTAAACTACATGACATCTTCTAGAACTATGTTTGGATTGATTCCCATCATCATGGGATATGTTGGAACGCCCATACATCTTATCTCCAGGTCCAGCCCCAAGAATCTACAAATCATATCCCCTCTTTTTTGGCCCCTTGGCCCGAACTCATTTAGGGAACATGTGGTGTGGCGAGTAACTCTTAGGTTCTCGTTCACATTAGGTTTTTCAATTGCCACACCTTGTGCTACCCATATCTTTACCCAGCGTGGTCTGAGTTCTATGACCTTAAACTAAGATCTCCCTATGGGAACTGTGCATCACATTTGGCCATTTCGCCACCCTACGCACAATCCATTAAATCAATCCCATCTTAATGGTCCTCCCTAGGACCTTAGGTTGAAAGCGTGCGACCCCATGGCCCTTTTCCTTGGGAAGGGACTTGAATACCTCTATCTGATACGTCTCATTGTTGTACTCAGATGCGTTTTGACAAAGATCCTGAAGTGTGGAATTTTCATGGGCACATTCCCCTCGTTCCATGTCCAAGCTTCATGAGCACGTTATTTGGATCCTCATCCTCTTCCACATCCAAAGGTACCCGCTTCACGACCTAGTCTCACGCCACCTAGAATCACCTACCGTCTCGGGCCAATGACCCTAAGGACCCCGAACGACATTTGTGACAGGTCCTGTGTTTCGAACATGGTCAACGGTAGGCCCTCGTCTATCTGTCCCCATATCAGGCTAACATGATATGGATGCTGTGTTTTGAACATGGTCAATAGCCATCCAATATAATCAAACCTCCATCATCATGGTCCAAATCTCAAGCATCATGATTCGCATATTTCCACTTCCTTATGTTCATGTGGAATTCCAGCATACTCAGATTTACTTCTTCACGCATATAGGTGCACTATATGGACAGGTTAGCAACATTGGGACGCCATTCACCAAATGTACCTTCTCCCCTAACATGTTACTTCCTGCATCAAGAAAGTACCACCAATTCTTCTTGTTTCCCACATCAAGGATGACTCACTAGGGCTTAGTAGTTTTGGTAGGATGTATACTAGCGCAACCATACCCTTCATCCCGCATGACGTTAAACTGCGCTCTCAGAACTATGTGCAGCTTGATTCCCATCCTAATAGGGTACATAGGAATGCCCAACCACTTCACTTTGTGCCCATCCTAATTTTCACTTTTGGTCCCTTGACCTGAAGAACTTCCTCCGGGGATACATGGTGTGATCCGGACTCTACGTCCCCATTCATGTCGGGTTTATAGCTACCACACCACATTCTCTCTTCCTGGGATTTTCCCTTTCACTCTTCCTCCTATAGTATGAAATTAAACTACAAAAGTCCATATGTAGTCAACGCATGACACTAAACTATAGTTCTACCCTGAACAAGTTCAAGATGCCCTATGTTAATCATGGGATGTGTCAGTTTTCTCTCCAGAGAGAATTTCCCCTACCAACATCAGTCTCTCACCACACTATTTCTAGAACTATGTTTGGCTTGATTCTCATCCTTATGGGATACGTAGTGACATCCAAGAATCTCACCTTGGGACCATCCTTAGAGTCATTAATCTTTTCCCCCCCTTGGGCCTGATATTGGTCCAACAAGTATGACCTTTAAACTATGTTCACCGTCTTCATTGTATGATGTAATATTACGTGTCATTCCAGGTCCTTAACAGAGAGGTCCTGTTTGGAATAATGTTTGATCCTTGATCAGACTGATGCACCCACCCAATATGTTTTCATCACGATGGCGTATTTTCAAGAGTGTTGGACTTCATTCGAATAACCCATCACTCTACCCTACACGCTTCATGTTCCCCTTATTCGGATCGTCATCCCCTTTCACGTCTGAAGGAAACCCCTAATAGTATGGATGCTCAGCCTATGGCTCGTGTACTGTCCTGGGCTAATGTTCTGTAAGACTAATGGATAACATTTTGAGTCAGGCCCCATGTTTCGAGCATGGTCAGCGGTAGGCCCTCATTTGTTATCCCCATTTACAGTTAAAGCAATTAGGATACTATGTTTCAAACACAGTCAATAGTTATCCTTCATTGTCATTCCACCCCTACATTGTTCCGAATTTTTGGTATCATGATTCAAAATTTATACTCTTATGTGTTTGGATTAATTCCAGCACCCCTGGCGTTACCCTGTTCATGCATAAGACAACACTGGGAAAATAGTGATTCGACTATTCTGAGAGCTTCATTCTCTGGTCAGGTCTCTTCCATTTCTTCCTAGAAATCCGAACCATTTTTCCAAACTCCATATTCATGAATCTTTTTCGGCATGCTTATGTTCGTATGGAGTAACACGGTGATCATACCTTGTTTCTCCTAATGGGCTTGACCCACGTGAGCTTAGGGATTGATCACTGAACATTTCACGAATACAACAGATGCATGTAAAACCAACCCAAATAATAGAACTCATGCATGTAACTATCATAAAATAATAAAAATGTGACTGTACATTCAAAATTCACATGCATTATAGCACCCGAGGGTCTATCCCCCCCATGGATGGGTTAATCCTGTCAAAAAATGTTGCAACTCCGCCACCCTCTGGCTTGTGGCATCCAGGATTTGCTGTCGTCTATTCAGTTCCCGCTTTTCCAAGGTAGCGATGGGGATAAATTCATCGAATACAATCTGGGCCCACTCTACATTGGTCCAGATGACGGTCAGCTCCTCTAAGGCTCTCTTCATGCCCTCTTAGGCCTCTTATAGAAGGGACTTCAATTGAAATATCATCTCTGATTGCGCTTGGAGGAAGGCTGAGTGCTCATTCTCCCAGACCTGTAGCCGCTGGACTTCATTTTCATCCTCCTGAAGCCTTTTGATGTTCACCTCTTTCCTCCACTACAAACCCATACCAAGGCCACAGTCATACTCCCAAATATTCTCTGCCATAAGATCTCGGACGAGCATGTGAGGACGATGGGCATCCACTCCCCCAGCACACAGCTCGCGCAGTTGCGAGAAAAGTCTATCTATCTCGTCTAGCCATAGTTCTTGGGGGTGTCATCAATGAAGTGCTTGATCAGATTCCATGAACAGGGACAGACTATTTTTCTGTCCTCTTCATCAGAGGTCATCTTATCCCAGTCAGCATGGTTGGCATGCTCATATGTGGGGAACACCCTCAGGAACTCGTCAGCATGGTCTGCATCAAGAATTTTATCAAGAATGGTGGGACCTGGGCTATCTGATCAATCCTCATCATCAGATCCAACCTCAATAATCTCAGGCACAACCCCATTGACGGTCCCACCAGTGATCAAGAGCACTGCAGTTCGGTTAGTCTGGATATCCGCCTCCACGATCACTAGCATTCCCCTAGGAAAGGCACCACCAGATGTCCCGACCAACCTCGCCGCAACATCCCATGCCAATCAAAGAACTATAAACATAAAAAAAGCATGGACGTCAGTTGACATAGTCAATTTGTGACATCCATGAAATTGGTATAGGGGACTCACAGAGATTGAATTCCTAGTCTTGTTTTTGGGTTGATGTCGTCGGGACCCTGAGGCGTGCCCCCCGTATATTATCAAAAGGTCTGAAATCTCCGGAGGGGTCACTCAGGTGTCAGGGCCCTGATGGACGTAGCAATTGATGTAGCCGAAGGTGTAGATTCTAAAGTCCCCACATCAACATCTGTTGAGGGACGAGAACAGGTTCTGTGTATTAGGTCCTCCTACACATTTTAGATGTTAGTAAGGAGTGCAAAATGACCTAGAAGCAGACCCTTAGGAAGGGGCTCAGTATTTTACCTCAAGGGCCTCTCAGAACTCTTCAATGTCTGATTCTTGATTGCCAAATTCTACCTCCTCCAATGGGATACATCTATCAGCCTCGTCCCCTGGATGGCTCATTAAATTCTTCCGGTTGAGTGAAGCGCTCTCTCAGTTCAGCGGCCGACAAATGCGTAGGGACTGTACGATCCAGCAACACCTTGGCATAGTCTATCATTAGATGCGGGGCACCATGGGAATGCACAAAGTCCCCCAGTTATGTCAGGTATTCTCTGCCTCTTCTTGGGACACCGCAAAGCTGGCTCTGATAGGGCATATCCCCGATAAATCCATCCCGAGATAGTTCAAGTTTTTCCACATCTTAGATGGTCCGAGGAATTTCCGGTTGACTTCCTAGATGTCCCAAGCCTCTGGGAAGACAACATTATCTGGAATGTCTATATGGAAAAACAGATTCCCCGGGGCCTGGGTGGGTATCCTGCAGAATCCTCTCGGTGGCATCCCCTCTGGATGACTCTGTTTTTCTAGAACCGCTGGGTCTGCTACCGTCATTGGATCTATCGTCATTGCCTCACCCTCAACTAGTGCAGGTCTCACTACCATGGCAGCCCTGACACTGTGAGATTCCCTTGCCGCCTTCCAGCCCCAGCCCCGAGGTCGGGGAGGCTCATCATCACTGACCTGAACTATTGGCTACTTTAGCATCTCCACTGGGTAGGCTGCCTCCCAGCTTTGGGCATACTCTTATACCAACCCGAAGATAGTAGTAGGCAGAGGCAGCTCGTTCCACATCTTCCCGTCTTCTTATGTGAACATGAGCCACATTTTCCTCATCACACATGGGTGTTCCTCATTGTGCACGCCTAGATAGACCCGTGGGGTCAGTCGCTGCATACACTGAAATTTCCGGGAAAATCGGTGCGGGGTGTACAACTCGCAGAGGGGCTCACGGTCCACCCCTTCCACCATGACACCACCTCTAAATTCTAGGATATAGGCATAATTCTCTTCCGTTACTTTCCCTTCATTGGTAAAGGCACCTGTTGGAAACAGAAATGGGTGAAAGTTGAATTCCTCCACCTTCCACACCCGATTTAGGACTAATAGTGAGGTCAACTTGGCTAGAAAGATTCCACAACATTCAGGATCAATGGGTGGAAGTTCGATCCTCGAGGTGAGATGCGGTTTGGGTATTCATAAACCCCCCTAACATGTGCCACTATCCACCCATACAGAAGGTGGAATGGCCCGCATATCCTCTATGGCCTCTTCCCCTCGCTGATGTGCCACAACATCTTATATAACTTGGATAGAATCGGGATCCTGAGGTTAACTCGCCCTCCTGTCGCCATCATGGATGCAATTATGAATGTTATTGGTCGCACACCTATGTTTGTATCCCTCACTGGTAGGATCCAACCACATATGAGAGCCGCGATGAATGCTGCCATCCTAACTATCGGCCGCTGCTCAATGCTGATGCTAAATCCTTAAGTTTTCCACTGGATTTATTCTAGGATCCACTAGTACGAGTTCTCCTTGCCCCATTGAGCCCCCTTTGGGAAAGTTTGAGGCCTCACCGGGAACAACCTGTATTCCGAGATGTTCAAAATATGCTTGAACCACAACCTAAAATGGACATCCCTTACTGCTTCGTTGTCCTCTTCTGGCACCGGCACCATCAACGCCATCTCCAGCCACAAAATTTTCTCTAGATCCTCCCAACCACTCATGAAGGGGAGGAATTCATCATACATCGCCCCCAATATCGGGACCCCTGAGATCTGGTACACGCCCCCCAAACTGAACCTAACCTCCCTATGGTGTAGGTGGAATGTATTGGTCCTCGAGGACCACCTGCTCAGCAACTCCCGCATTAGTTGCTTCGGTTGATAGATGTCAAATTGGGAGGCCCAATCCACCTCATACAAACCCACCTTTCTAATTTCCTCCATGAACTTATCACATGAGGAACCTACCTAGTAGGTCTAAGTCCAATCATCTGTGAAGTTACCACCCTGGTGCAGGTCCCACTCCTTAGACTATCCCTTCCCCAGGTTCCTCAGGGCTACCTTTAAAATTGTTTGATACAGAGGGTGGGAGGACTCCAACTGCAATGCCTTCCCATCCACATTTTCAAGTGGTTGTACCAACAATCATCATTGACAAGCGTGAACTCTTCTTGTGCATGGTCATCCGCTGCCCTGAACTACTGGAGCTGGCACAATGTGCTTCAAAACTAGCATGCTGGCTCATCCCTACTTGCTTCAAGGATGAAGACAAAACCCTCATCCTGAATCCATACAAAGGCAACCTCTTTCATAGTGGATAGTTCCTCTGGCTCTCCGATAGCAGAGCCACCAATGAACCATGGTCAGAGTGGATTCATATTAACTCCCTTAGGACCAACTATTTGTTATCTCCTCCCTTTGGGAAGCATCTTCAAGGACCCCTGACATCCGCATGATGAGCCATTCAGTATTAAGTATTGGGTGTTTCCTGTATTCAGTTTGTGAAGCGCTTTTTGGAAGCAATGTCGCGAAGTACATTTGAAAAGAATGTTTGCGGATCCCTGCCCCGACCATCAAATGAAAGTTGCTAAGCATTGTCACGGAGTCAAAGACTCATTGTGTCATGTGAAGAAGAAGACCCGATTCGCGGAGAGCAATCGCGGAGTACGCGGAGCTTCGCGAATCGAGAGCGAAAAATTCCAAAATCACAAAGGAGAGAAAGGAAAAAAGAGAGTTAAAATCCCCTATTTATAGGCGATGACCTATGAAGCTTCACAACATGTCTAAACTGCGGCGAGCTACGTGGTGCACTCATTCATCCCATCACTTCTCCACTTTGAGAGCCCCCTTCAAGAGACATCTTCATGAACGACTGAGGGATTTTGGCGATTGACCCTCAGAATTTGACCCAATAATTTCCCCTCAGCTCCATGTCTGAGGGGGGGAATATTTTTGAACCAGAATTGGGGACGAAGAAGGACAAAAAATATCCTCAAGGGATGCCTCACGAAGACCATTCGAAGAGCCCCCATGGCCCCACGACCGCCACAGAGCAAGGAGACGGGAGGCTCCACAAGCCAATTTGATGTTCACGAACCCGCCGTAGAGCAAGGATGTTGGAGGCTCTATGAGCCAATTTGACGTTCGAAAACCTACTACAGAGCAAGGATGCGGGAGGATCCTCGAGCCGATTTGATGTTCGCAAAACTACCACGAAACAAGCTTCGTCTTCATGCCGAGCAAGCTCTGCTTTACAGCTCCCCTTGCCTATAAATATAGGGATCCCCTCGAGCTGAGAGGAAAGATCATCTGACCATTCAACTTCCTAGCTCCCGAATCATGAAGAACTCTTTGATCTGTGAACCATGAGCTACATGAGGTATTTTTGCATCGTGAAATGCCTCCCCCTTGCATTAATTCGTCCTCTCTTTTGAGAGGGATTCCTTTCATGGACCCTATAGGCCTCCGTGAAGGAAGGGGATCCCCAAGGGGACCTGGGTCCTCATGGAGCATTTATGCTTCGTGAAACACCCCTCATTCACATGTAACCTATATGCTAAGGTAGGGCCACTATGCCTCATGAAGCACCTTGCTTCACAATTCTACACTTTTCGAGGCACCTTTACTTCATGATGAATTGCTCCACGAATTCCCTTACACTTCGCAAAGCTCCTTCCATATGCACCTATTCCCTGTGCTTAGGCTGTGACACAAAACTTCGCGAGGAACAACCCTTCAGAAATCCCCTTCACTATGTGGAGTATCAGGGCTTCACAGGGCCCCTTCCTATGAACCCCTCTTCTTTTCAATTACTTTTCCCGTGTGACCTGCCAGGTTTGGATGAAGTGATTTTAAAGTCCCTTTGACACTAATTCCCATTTCATTGCTCCACCTCTTTCTTCTTTGCATAGGCATGCTAATGGCTATTGCTTCTTCTCATAGCCAAGATAACGTGGACCCCCAAACATATTTTCCCATAACACCCCTACGCCATGGCATTGCAGATGCCTTCCCTTCCCCAAGGGGTGGGAGGTACCAGTAATGTATGTCCTAGGGGTGTGGAATGAACCCACCTCGTCCGAGCTGTAGGATGTTAAACATCCAAGCATCATCATCCTCAGCACTTTATGTTAAACTGTGACTAGGCCCCATGTGTTGGCTCGGGGTTCCCCCACCATGGACATTCAGCACGCCAACTGGTCTCCATGGGATTGTGACCATTCCTCACATGGAATGAGATCCTCTTTATTGAAGTGGTGTCTCTCCATGGGGAAAGAGCTACCACCTTGGTGTAATCCCCTAGCCTTTATTACAAGATGCAACGTCTCTACTCCTCCATTCTTCTTCGGTCCCAAGGCCTAGGGGGGGGGGGGATGGGCAGTGGAGCCCGATCTTCTTCAGTGCCAAATCCCTCTCCATCTGGGCTTTGTCTCCATCCAGACCTCCACCCTAGAGTAAGTCCCAATCTCCATCTCCTCAGGGCCTCTCCACGCATAAGACCCAGTTTACTCTTTGGGCCACTAAACACGTGTAAGCCCTAGTGCACTTCCCACAGATGCACCTTTCACGATGTGATTGTCAGGTATTTTCTGCCTCTTGTTTCTCACACTGAGCATGACTTACATGGGCGTAGAGTAAGCATTGACCATGACATGCTCTACGGGAAGCCTAGTGTGTGGGCCCCACACACCAAACACCCCAAAATACATCAACTTTGATCCTTGACAAGGCAAGGTACGTAGGAATATTCCATGAGGTTCAAGCCCAACATCCATTGGTTCTGACCCCCTTCACATTGGACCACCTTTGTCTTGCATGACGTTAAACTGAATGCCCCCTTTTCATCCTAAACAACGTTAAACTACATCCACCAATCCCAAACTATGTGGGATTTGATCCTTGCCAAGGTACGGTAAATAGTAAGCCTCTCTGAGGTTCAATACCAACACTCGTTCGTTCCGACCATCTTCACGATGGTTCTCCCACACCATTCTGAACTACGAGGACTTCGATCCTTGCCAAGGCGGGGTACGTAGGAAGCCTCCATGAGGTTCAAGCTCACCATACATTTGGACCTCAGGTCCTTATTCACATAGGTTCACCCCCATACTTGATGATGTTAAACTGTATACATTTTTTGTGCCCATCCAGCGGTAAACCATTTTGATCCCTACTCAGCAATAAGTCATTCTCAACTTCAGTCAGCGGTAATCTGTTGCTAACCTAAACCCAGTGGTAAGACATTTTCATCCCCTTTGTCGGGACCCATATCTCGGGTCCATCCTAGTGGCGTCAGATCATCCTCAGGCTGCTAACCAAGCATAAGCCCCAGTATATCCTCAGGTCACTGTCCCATGCGCACACCCAAATCCTATGAACCACCGAACTACGCGGACGTTGATTCCCTACCACAAGGATATGTAGGAAGTCTCTTCAAGGCTCACGCCCAACTTCACTATCTTCCTCATGACAGTTCCATCTCATTCCCCCTCCATTTCCTTCAACCATCCACCATCCATCTTGATTCTTACTCGGGCCGTCATATTCCAGTGAGATCATGCTAATTCACCTCTTCGCTACTCTGAGTAGTAACTAGGTAACTGACCACACGTTAGCCCTAACATCAGTGTTTCATCAATGTGTTACACCTATCTGATCCACTCAAGTCAGTGTTCTGATCAGTCTAATCCGTCTCCGCTGGATGTTAAACCTGGGACATACCATGTGTTAAACGTAGGAAGCTGAGGAAAACCAAAGATACATGCCTATGGAATATAATTTACTGCATTCGATGTGGTATTCCTCGAGATTTCGCGCCCTCAAGAAGCCCTATAATAAGGGGAATAAACTGAGATGATTCTGTGTTCTAGCATCCATACACGCCAGTGATGTCCAATATAACTACTCCCTCGAACGAAGGTTGCTGCCCTAGATGGACCCCTTGGAATGTCATGACAGAAGTAGTGTAAGTGACTAGTGTCCATGAAGATATGGCACTGAGAATAGTTTCACTAACAACGTATTAAATCTATAAAAGAGACCCGGACTAGGTGACGAGTTTCAAGGAAGAATCCACAGAAGGAAGAAACAACATCCCATCATCCCGTTTCGATCAAGGAGAAAACTTCCCGGAACAAGGAACAGATGTCGACCGCCTTTAGAAAGAGAGAATGTGGGGCAACAAATAGTTGCATGTCCTCGACAGACTGACATGCACGTGCCCCAGCAAAAGTGTCGGAAACAAGGTTGTAAATAATACATCAAATCCTTTGTAATTATAGAATGTGAAAATTAAAATTATCTTAGTTATATTTGATATTTAGAGACATTTAATGGTTTCATTATTGAGAATTAAACATTGAATTCATTAATGTGTTTGTTTGGGTCCTCACCAGATAATCCAAGAAATTTTGGAAGAAGGTGAATAAACCCAAATTTCAGCTAAAAGTCCAATTTGAGAGTTGGATATGCAATGCATGTAGGTTTATAATTAATATCAGGTGAAACTAACTCTATAATGGCCCTAATTATTTAATTACTATTATTTTCAGTTATCGGATCTAGTTTAATATCTTTTTAGATGGTTCTCCTATTTCAAAATTCCTAGAGTGGGGGAGTTCACCGGTTGGGTAAATTTTGACACTTCCCATAGAATGAGATTTTATGATTCGATCCATTAGGCTATGATCAATATTAGGGTTTATATCAAAGAGATCCTTAGGGTGGGAGCGTGTCATAAATCATAGAAAAGAGAGAAAAAAATTAGGAGACACCAATATCATTAAATGAGGTTTCCATTAATGGTCTAAAAAAGAAGATGTGGGGAAAAAAGAACTAATATGAAAATGGTGGAGAAGAAAAGTAACAAAATAAAAAATAAGAACAAAGGACTTTCCTAAAATTGGTTGAATAAAACACTTTCCTCCCAATCAACAGTGAAAATTTGATGACTGTTGTCACACACACTCTCAAAAATATATGTCATTTTACTAAGTGCATCATAGTGGCTAGACTTGCTGAATTTATCAAGGAATAAGTGAATTAAAAACCATTAATACGGTTTAATTAAATAAAAAAATATATGTGAAAACAAATGAAACACAAGATAGGGGTTTAGATTAGGGACTTTCAGACAATAAACTAAACAAAAAACGAGAAGGAACAATCAAAGACATAATTTCTTTAAAAAAACTTATATGAGAAGATGTGGTCGATATAATATACCCCCTTCATCATTCATTTGTCATTATCCCATATGATTATAATTCTTTCAATTATTATCCCCTAACCATGTCAAACCCTGAACCCTATTGAAATTAACACGAACACAAATATTGGAAAAATTAGCCTAACGTCAACTTTGGGACTTCCAATCATAGCGCCATGCTTTGATTGTGATCCAAAAGCCCACTTATGGTCAATGGTAAGTTATGGAAGAATCACCTCCCTGGAATTGAGAATTAATTATGTTTTTGTATGTTACTTGAACCCTATAATTATATCCCAAGATGAATAGATTTTGTGATTGTGGTTTCACTCACACGATTTACACAATCCCGAAAACACAGTCAAGTGAAAGTATATCGAGTAACATAGAAATTAAAACTGACTTAAATGATCAAAATATATGAGTTGTAGTATTTTTTATGGATTCAAAATAACTAAATTAAGGGAGTAGGGATTAGATCATCTACGAATGAAATAACTCTTCCACAGGCAGATTTTCCATTGTGGAGATGTTTTTCATAAGTAATGGATTGAAAGAGGAAAACAAAATATTGTCTCCACACTTATATTATAGCACCAATAAAAAAAATTGAAAGATTAAAATATAATAATACATAATATTTATTGAATAAAATTCATGTTTCAATCATAAAAACAAATAAGTAGAAAGTGGAGGAGGGAGATGAGGGCCTTCATGGAAGAGTTATTTGGACAAGACCTTACAACTTCCAAGAGGTTTTAGATGTTCCTAGAAGACACCCCTTCATAAAACCTCCCAATATCCTTTACCAACCATGATAAATAGTGAAAATATCATTTAAATAGAGTTTGGGAGGGCCAAGGTAAAAAAAATTCAAGTGTGAAAGGGAAATTCGGACAAATATTTTAATCCCACTTGAACCAAATATTTGACCTCCAAAATGAATGAATTAGACATCATATAGAAGGTTTATTTATGTATAATTTGTTATTTTATCTCCTCTCCAAATTTGGGCCCAATCCAAGTACGCATTAAGAAGATATGACCCAAGCATTGAAGTGATATCAAATCTGGTGAATCTAGTCCATCTTTGACATCATTTCCCATTTAGACAACTCAAATGAATTACCAGATAAAATTTCCTAAATAAAATTTGTATCCCATTAAGTTAAGAATACATTTATATAATTTTAAATCAAAATAATTTATAGAAATACTACAGTGAATTTTAAAAGTGTAAAACTGGAATTTCCATCAAAATTACAAAATAAATGATCTAATCCCAAATTTTCTATAAATAAACATATTTATCCTAATGTGAGGAAATTTTTACATTTATTATCAATAAAATATTCAATAAAATTGTGGTATATCGAATCCCCCACACTTAACCTTTTTTACTCCTTGGAAAAACCTCATATCATGTATTTGAAAAAATTGTGACAAGACATGCATGTTCATATTTTTCAATCCATAGTGGAAATATAGGAAAAATAAGGTTTCCATCAAGATTCAATATAAATATATTTTATTTTCATTGTCTCATAAAATGTTTCAAAACAAAATCCAGTGAGATTCATAACACTAATCATAGCTAAACAAGTCATGGGTCTAACATGCCACTAATTCCCCATGTGTATATTCTCCAACCATTTCAAGCTCATATATACACCATTTATTCAGTATATTCAGATAAAGTAAAACAATTCTTCTTACCTAGTTTAATTCACAAATCTTATTCTACATTCCTTTGCAATCAGATTTCAAGACGCACTCACATAAGCATTCTCAAAAGTCAAACCTTAAGCTCCAGACCTAGATTCCCCCTTGTGTTGTACATTTCATCACACACCACATTTTTTTAAAGTTTCACTTGGAAAAAAACTCAAAATCATCTCTCAAACCATGTTTGATATCCTCACGACACTAATTGTAATAGTTATAATAAGATCAAAGGTCAAGGAAGAATGGTTTTTGACCCGAAAAAGATACTACCCTTGTTTGTTTTGTTTTTGAGGTAATACAGTAGTCGGATAACTTGTACACACGTATAGGTCAATTCTGTATAGTAATGAAAATGATCAGAGGAGAAATAAACTTATGTATAAACCAATGATTTTTTCCTAACTTAACTATACCTTCAATTGAGTAGGAAAAATTTCACATGTCATGGTTGAGTGAAAAGTTGTGTGGAGAAATCAATGAAACAATTTACCATAAACAAATATCACAAGTAACGATGTCAAAATCTAAAAGGTTTTATAGTGACACAACCAATCATATCATTGACTACTTAAATTTTAATAAATATCAACCCTTGATGATGAAATCTAACTCATGATTATCATGCCACTCATGAATTTTGAAATTATGAATTTTACATCTATTCCATATCTAAATGAATATGTTACATGATATGTTTTCTTTTGGGGGGTTTTTTATTTTTTTTTGAAAATTTTTACAAAAAACTTAATAGGAAACACACACAAAACATGCAAATGAAAATCCTAAATAACTACCCCAAAATTTTTTCCCCTCCCCCACAATTACAATATTGCATTTCCCTCAATGTGAACCCATAAGTTTATATGTGCACATTAAATTCATAATTATAAATAAGAAAAATAATATAAAAGTGAAAGGGTTAAGAACAAGCTGATATGCTCAAGTGATGATGGGGTCATGTAGTGTGATGAAATGCACAACATCAGTGGGAAGCCCCTCAATGTATTTCTTCAAATGTTTCCCATTGACTGTAAAGCACCTTATTCGGTCCTCTTATGTGATCTCCACTGAACTATAAGAGAAAACATTTGATACAATATAAGGACCTAATCATATGGAATGTAACTTACTGGGCATCAACTTCAGGCGTGAACTATAGAGTCAGACTTTCTCTCTAACATGAAACTCCATTTGGTGGATCATTATTTCATGAGATGCTTTTGATCTTTCCTTATAGAAATTTGAGTTCTCATATGATTAAAATATAATTTCCTCAGGATCTTGAATTTACAACTTCCGTTGAATTCCAACTTGGGTCAACTCCATGTTGCATTTCTTTATATCCCAATAAGCTTGATTCTCGGCCTTCATGGGGAGATGACATGATTTCCCAAAAACAATTTGAAATGGGGACATACCAATTGGGGTCCTGAATGCTACCCTATAACCCCACAACACATCATCCACATGCTTGCTCCAATCCTTCCAATTTGGTTGCACGGGTTTTTCTAAAAAAAGTTCAATTTACAATTTGAAACCTTAGCCTGGCCATTTTTTGGGGGCATGGTGGTATGGTTTTTTTGTTTTGTGTGTCAGCCCATACTTCGAAAGGAGGGAAGCCAAAATCTGATTGTAAGAGTGTGTCCCCTAACCCTTGATAATACCTATTGGAACTCCAAACACGAAAAAAAATATGCACCTTGAAAAATTAGACTACAACATTAGAGTAATCAATCCTATTGGCCTTAGCCCCCACCCATTTACTTACATAATCAACATCAACCAATATATATAAAAAACCAAATGAACTAAGGTAATTACCCATAAAATCGATCCCCCATTCATAAAAAATCTCACAGAATAGTTTGGGGTTTTGGGGAATCTGATTTCGCCTAGAAATTTTCCCAGTGTTTTGGTAATGAGAGCATGACTTACAAAACACATGGGCATCATGGAATAAGCTAGGCCAATATAATACAGAGTGTAAGAATTTCCTAGATATTCATTGGGGTCTAAAGTGTCCTCCATATGAAAGTTTATGGATGAAATATAGAACAAACTAAAACTCATGATCAGGAACACTAAAATCACAGACGACTGTCTCCTATCGACCGTTCAAAGTTACAATGTTGTGCTAATGTGTATAGCAGTACTCAGGTCGAATCCTCGACGATGATACTGTTTAATAGTAGTTTGTTTTTAGTTGACTATATTCTGATTGGGGGGTTTGTTTCCAAAGAGTAATTTAAATGATTTATTGATTGTGATTTATTAAACAATTTGATAAATATTGGGGAGATTCCATCATTAGGTAGTCGAGCTTGTGGTATCCTTGGGATTTGCTTTATATTGCATTAAATTAACACCCATGTCATAAGATAACGTTGATTGTAATTCCCAAGTGTTATGGATTTAATTCAAGCCTTAACATAACTTAGGGTTCTAATATTAATCATATCTTATTTATGGTAGTGTATTTATGGTTCCAATAATCCATGTAAACCACTTGTTAAACAAAATAGTTCATTAATCCATGACATGTTAAGTCTAACATACCCAATGTTAATTCAAAGAATACTCATAGAGAAAAAGATTTCAATGACTTACATCCCTAAATTATAACTCACCCCAATGAGAGATTTAATCAAACATTGAAATAATTATTAATCTGTTTATAATTATTATGATGATAAATTAAGAAGATAAGAAAAAGAAAGGGATAAGAAAAGAGTGATGCGTCGAACACATACAAAAACGATGATGATAATTAAAAATGAACTTTAGATTTAATGAGAAATAAAAATAAGATAAGGGTATTCAACTATATTTAAAATATTTTAATAATATTAATATTAAACTACATAATTCAGATGAGAATAAGAGATATTGAATAATAAACTTTCATTAAAACCTAATTACAAAAAAATACTTATAAGATCACAATAATGAAGAACACAAAAGTAAAAGGAAACAAAGAGAGGAGGAAGGGTATATCAATTGAAAACATGAGAATGTAAAGTCCTCCCATGCCCTTGGAAAGGATTTTTTCATTCCAATATGTGCTCTACTCTTCTAAAATGAAAAATCTTGTAAGGTGAGGAGGGGGATGTATTTAAAGCCCAATATCGTGGGTTGTTTGCAATCCAAAACTTCCCCTCCACTTGCATCACCAATTTGATAAATTAGACAGCTGAATATTGAAGTATTATCTTCTTACAAGTTGTAGATATTTATATCTTCTTTCTACTTTGAATATTTTGTGGCCATTAGACTTAAGGATCATATGTTATGGATGTTTGATTAAACAATTTTAATATGTATATTTCAATCCAATATTTTTGAAGTCCAACATGTCAATGGGTTTTGGAATAGGAATATGCCTTCAAATATGAATGATTAATTAAAAAAAGTAGGGCTCCTATATATCCTCTTTCACACTGAAAAATATCATCTTGATTTTATGATTAAATCATGAGCTATGTCATTAACAGTGTCCGTTTTTTAATTCCCATCCAGAATGGTGGGCTGGAATTCAAATAATTATTTGGTCCCCTTTTTCTTGTAGTTTTCCCTTAAAATTTTAATCCACTATTACTTTGTATAATCTCAAACATATTGTGGAGTTTCATAAAATGCGGGCTTCGATATATAAACCAGTAACTCAATCATCATGGATGGTCCAGTTTCCTAAAAAATTCTTTGGGTCATCTTGTGAGGACCATATGTCCCTTAAAATAGAAGAAGTGGCCACTAATTCCTTCCAATGGTATGTTGGAATTGAATAAGGAATCCTAAAAAACATGAATAACACAACTTGGACTAGTAGGGTGATAGTTATAAATAAAATAGTAAACCAACTCAATTAGACTACTTCTAAAAATGTTCAAAAATTATACTTATTATTAAAACATTAATATTTCACACAAATTATGCACATTTCATATAAAATCAGTAAAGTGAGTATATAATAATTCATTAAAATATTAATAACATCAAACACACCTCCTAATAACATGATCACTACACATGCTACAGAGGTATAGATCATCCAAAAAATAAAATCTTGACTCACTCTTTAAATTTTGGACTTGATGTTTCTTTAAATTTGAAGGAATTTCAGAGGAAATTAGGTAGTTAACTAAATAAGAATACCAAGTATGTGTAACTGAGATGGAATAAATATGATCATCATGGAAAGTGTCCCAAAGTGGTACTTGGTCCAAGGTAGGAGCCTTTAATGCGTGAGTAAGCCTACTCATGTGGTCCACCACCAAGTTCTCTAACCACTTATTTTTATTTTATCTCAATATCAAATTTTTAAAGAAGAAGCATCCATTAGATAAGTCTTGGATTTACATCTGGATTCTTCAAGAGGTACCTCAGAGCTGTATGGTCAAGAAAAAAACTACTTTATCACCCAATAAATATGAACGAAATATATCACAATCAAATAAGATGGAAAAAACTCCTCTTCCATGGTTTTGTAGTTTTATTGGATTTAATCTAGTGTTGTAAATACTTAGGAAATAAAATTTAAACATCCCTCCACCCATTGAGATATGATATCTCCCACCGCGATGTTGGAGGTTTTACTCTTAAGCTCAAAAGGAAACTCCCACCGTGGGGGCTGTATGATCAGTGGAGTGGTCAGACAATTCTTTATCTCATCAAATGAAGTCCTGTGAAAATCATCAAATAAAAAATCAGAATCCTTTTGTAGTAATCGCAACATAGGAAGAAAAATATTACTAAAATATTTGATGAAGCACTGATAAAATCATACATGCCCTAGGAAAGATCTAACATCATACACACATGAAGGATAGGATAAGGATGAAATAATATCTACCTTATATTTATCATCCTCTATCCCATATTTTGATACTAAATTCCCTAAGACAATCCCATGATCTACTATGAAATGGCACTTTTCAAAGTTCAAGGCCAGATTATTATCAATACAACAATTCAAAACCTTTCCCAAACTAGAGATACAATCAGCAAATGCAGACCATAAACTGTAAAATAATCCATAAATACGTCCATGCAGGTCTCAATAAAATCTTAAAAAATACTCACCATGCATCACTAGATGGTACATGGGGTGTTGAAAAGTTTAAATGGAATCCTTCTGTAGTCAAACGCACTGAATGAGAAAGTGAATGTTGTCTTTTCCTGATCCTCTAGAGCAATAAGAACCTAAAAATATCTAGCAAATCCATCCAGGAAACAATATTAAGTCTTCCCACACATTCTCTCAAACAATTAATCAATAAATGGGAGGTGTTAATGTTCCTTGCAAGTGGACTAATTTAGTTTCGTATAATCAATACACACACCCCAACTGTTTGGACCCTTATTGGAACTACCTCCTCTTTATCATTTTTAACAACAATAACAACACTTTTATTAGGAATAACATAAATAGGACTCACCCAGTGGGAATCTAAAATGGGATAAATTATACCTACCTAGAGAAATTTTTTGACTTCTTTTTTGAAACCTTCCAGAAGAGTTGGATTCATTCTTCTTTGTGGCTACATAACCAGTTTAGTCCTATCCATCAAAATAATCCTATGCATGCAAATGGAGGGGAAAATACCTGATATATCAGCCAAGTTACATCGGATTTCCCTGATGTTCTCCCTCAAAACATTCAAAAGTTTTTCTTCATGTTCAAAAGGGAGATTGTTAGCAATGATAACGGGTAATTTCTCACCACTTAACAAGTATGAGTATTTTAGATTCGGTGGAAATGTATTTAGTTAAAATATATGGGGGTATTGTATGGATAGAGAAATTGAATGTGCTAAAATATGTGCATAACAAACATCAATATCATAATATAAATTCTCAAAATCATATAACAAAGAATAAAACCCATCACAATACTCAACCTCCATGTCATAATCAGAGTGAGAATTATCAAAATCAGAATATGAATCCATTTAAAAATCAAATCTAAGAGAGTTTTGTGCATTAGAAACAAGTGTGGAAGTTCACTTATACATAAAAAAATAACCGACACTCATATTGTACTTAATCATAGGAGAATAAAATTCCATGGGTTTTTTATTTGGTGGTTCAAAATGGGAGATAACAAAAGTAGAATGGTCCTCTGAGGGGCACTTCTTAGAGCCTATAACATTAAATATCACAAATTCATCTCCAAACTCCATGGAAAGTGTACCCTCATAGAAATTTATGATCATTTTTGTTGTTTTAAGGAAGGAACTACCTAAGATAATGGGGGCATGAGAACTTACTTGATCATCCTCTATTTTAATAACATAGAAATATGATGGAAAGATCATGTCTCTTACCCGAACAAGTACATCCTCAAGGACTCCCACAGGATATGCCATAGCTCTATTTTCCAACTATACCACTAATATCGTAGGCTTCAACTCACCAACTTGTAAAGAAGAGAATATAGAATGAGTCATCACATTTATGGAAGCTCCCAAATCCCAAATAGAATCATAAAAGCGCAACTCCCATATGGTTCATGGGATGAGGAATGTCCTGTGTTCCTTGTAATTTGTTTTCATTGCTAGAGTTTGTGTAATGAGTGCTAAAACATTATTTATGAGATAGATCCTATCATTTAAATTGAGCTCTCTTCAATTGGTTCAAAGTTCTTTTAAATATTTAGCATACCTGGAGTTTTGATGTATTGCTTCAAGTAGAGGAATGTTGATCTCAACATGCTTGAATGTATCCAAAACATCTTTCTATATTGCCACCTCATACATATTATTGTTTGGTAAAAATATATTTAGAAATGGAAGGGGTTTAAGAGGAACATAATCAATCATTTTCTTACCTTTTTTTATCCTTGGGATTCTCATTAGATGTTCTTGAATAGGGACTCTCTGGAGTTGAAGTGAATCCCAATGGAATGGTAGCTGTAGAAGTATTAGTTGTTTGATTCTCTCTTCTCAATGAGATGGAGCTAAAATTTCCATTGGGATTTGGAGTAGGTTGGGATGGAAGATTTATAGAGTTCTTTCTTACCAGTTCATGGAGGATGGTGGCAATCTGGCTCATTTTAGTCTTCAACTCCTTTATCTCCGAACCACAACTCTTCAGATTATTCTGTTGATTAAGAACAATTTGTTTCAAAAGATCATAAATATTATAATATAACTTTGGTTTAAAAGTCCCTTTTTGTTTAATTATTGATTCTTGAGCTTCAAATCCTTTTGGGGGTTGTTGGAAACCCTGTTAGTAAGGCTTAGGCTCTTGGAAATTCTATTTAAAAGGGGGATTTTGTTGTTGGCCAGAGCCATACCTCTTGTATGATTTATCCTTCTAACCTTGGTTTTATGTTGGAGAAAATGAATTTTACTTCTTCAGGGGATGTGGTTGTTGTTATTATTAATATGTTCTCCTAGGTAATACTTAAGAACAATCTTATGTCTCTTGTGGTTGGGGGAAACAATCTGTTAGGTGGTCTATTTCAGTGAAAATTTCATAAGGTCTCATAGGAGTGGGTTGAGATGTATTTTCTTCCAAAGCAATCTAGGTCAACATAGTCGTCAATTATTCTAACTTGGTATCAATTAAATCACTTAAAAGAGAATATGGACTCACTCGGTGTACTCCTCTAACATGTGGTGTACCTTGATTTCCAAATTGTTGGGAGTTTGTTCCATCTTGTCAATCAATGCACATGAGGCTACTTGTATTTTTCCCACAAATGCTCCTCTAGCTGCAGTATCCACTATTATCCTCTCCATAGGTGTGAGTCTTTAATAAAATTATTGGATGAGTAGTTTCTCACTAATTTGGTGATATGGTCAGCTTTCATAAAACTTCTTGAATCGCTCCCTGTACTCATACATTGACTCCCCTTGTGCTTGCTCGATCCTTGATATCTCATTTAGAATGGAAGTGGTCCTCGATTCTAGAAAAAATCTCTGATGTAAAAGATGTTTCAAATCTTTCTAACATGTTATGTCTTCAGGTTATAAATAATACATTCAATCCTTTATTGTTCCATCAATTGAAAATGGGAATGCTCTTAGTTTTATTTTATCTTCAAAGACAATTTTTGGTTTCATTATTGAGCATATCACATTTAATTATTTAAGGTTTTTTTCGATCCACACTAGATAATCCATGAAATATGAGAATAAGGTTAATTAACCCATATTTCAGCTTCAAGTTTGATTCTAGAGTTGGATATGAAATGAATGTAGGTTGATAATTAATATCAAGTTCTGACAACTCTCTAATGGTCCTATTGAGTTCATTGTTATTATTTTCAGCCGTTGGATCTGGTTTAATATTTGTTTCAGATGGGTCTTCTATTTAAAAATTCCTGGAGTGGAGGAGATCAATAGTTTGGTAAATTTTGACACTTCTCATAGACTGAGATTTTCTGATTCAAGCCCTTAAACTGTGTTTAATCTTAGGATTTATATCAAAGAGATCCTTAGGGTGGAAGCATGTCATAAATCATAGAAATGAGAGAAACAAAAAGCAGTGGACACCAATATCATTAAATGAGGTTTCCATTGATGGTTCGAAAAAGAAGATGCGGGGAAAAAAGAACTGAAAATAAAATTAAATAGAAGAAAACAAATGAAATAAAAAATAAGAACAATGAACTTACCTAAATTTAGTTCAATAAAAAACATTCCTCCCTGGAAAGGATGCCAATTTGATGAGCGTTTTTGCGCATGCTCTCAAAACTATTTGTGATTTTACTAAGTGTAGCATAGTTTCTAAACTAGGTCATTCTCTCAAGCACTAAATTAATTAAACAACCCCTAATAATCTTGAATGAAACAAATAAATAAGTGATAACAAATGAAAAAAATATGGGAGGTTTGGATTAGTGACTTTCAGACAAAAAACTAAACAACAAACTAGAAGGCACAATCAAAGACATAATTTCTTTAAAAACACTTTTATAAGAAGACATAGTCAATATAATATACCTCATTCATCATTAATATATCATTATCCCATATGATTATAATTATTTCAATTATGATCCCCTAACCTTGTCAACCCCTCAACCCTATGGAAATTTACATGACCACAAATATTGAAAAATTGAGCCTTATGTTAACTTTGGGAATTCCAATCATAGAACCCTACATTGATTGTGATCCAAAAACTAACTTTTGGTCAATTTTAAGTTAGGTAATCATCTAATCCCTAGATTTGAGAATTAATTATTTTTTGGTATGATACTTTAACCCTACAATTCTATCCTAAATTGATTAGATTTTGCAATTGAGGTTTCACTCACATGATTTACACAAGACCGACCACACAGTCATGTGAAAGTCGACCGAGTAACATAGAAATTAAAACTCAATTAATTGATCACAATTTATGAATTATATTATGTTTATGGATTCAAAATAAATTAATCAATGGAGTAGGGATTTGATCAACTATGGATGAAATATCTCTTCCATGGGCAGTGTTGTCATCGTGGATGTATTTTTTATAAGAAATGGATTGAAAGAGGAAAACCCAATATCATCTACACTATTATATTCCAGGATGGTAAAGAAGAATATATAAATTAAAATAGAAGAATACAGAATATTTATTGATGAAAATTCATGTTACAAGCATAAAAACAATGAAATACAAAGTGGATGATGAAGAGGAGATCCTTCTTGGAAGAGTTCATTGCACAAGACCTTACTACTTCCAAGAGTTTTTAGATGTTCCCAAGAGACAACCCCTCAGAAACACCTTCCCAATTCCTCCAAAAACCCTCTGAATGAGTGAAAATCTTATTTAAATAGAGTTTGGAGGGATTAGGTTACAACACTTTTTTAAGTGTGAAAGGGAAATTCGCCCAAATATTTTAATCCCACTTTCACTGCATATTTGGCTTCTAAAACGTGTGAACTATCCATCCTTCCAGTATCATTATTTGTGAGTAATTTTGTCTTTGATCTCCCCTCCAAATTTGGTCCCAATCATAGAAGTGATGAAGAATATACGGCCCAAAGACTAAATTGATATCCAATCTCGTGAATCCAGTCCAACTTTGGATTCATACCCATTTAGCCCACTAAAATTCACGATAAAAGTACCATTTTCTAAATATTTTTTGTATCCCGTTATTTCATGAACACAATTACTAAATTGTAAGTTAAAATAATTTACAGAAAAATATTTATGCCTAAAATACTACAGTTAATTTTAAAATGGCAAAATTGAAATTACCATCATATTTTGAAATGTATGATCTAACACCAAATATTCTATAAATAAAAATATTTAGCACAATTTGACGATTTTATTTTATTTATTATCTATAAAATATTCAATAAAATTTTGTTTTATCACCCATTTTTAACTATCATTAAAATACATTTACATAAACAAGAATAAAAAAAGAAAGAAACTAATCCACCAAAACACAAGAAAATTTATATAAAATAGAAATAAAAAAGATTTATGATGCCACACAGGCCAATCAAGCTGGGAAATAAGAAATAAAGAAAGTTCCCTATAGAGATTCTTGAAGTAGACATGGTAAATTTTGAAACATTCAATTTTGTTATCTTATACGTACTTGTGTTGGAGCCATCTATAGGTCTATCAATGTATTCTTAAACCTATAAGAAACTAGAATATCTAAACTCTCCTAATCGTTGGAAAACCCAATGGCCTCTAATTGTATAGTAGATCTATTGTAATTAATTAATATTAGATCATAGTTTTCTATCATCCCTCACTAATACACATAAGATACACATGTACTTTAGTTAATAAAAGGTGATAAATCACATGAATCAAAAAATCATACTTAATAAATATCATATCACATCCTATAACCTCCCAAGAAACATTAGATTTCAAATTTCAATCACAACATAAAAATTTATATCATACCATTGGTCCAAAATTCAAACTAATGACATAATCAATATCCCCATTAGGGGTCATTGTTTTACAAAAGGCTCTATAGGATCTCACACAACTACATTATTTAGAAAAACATTCAAAAGTGTTAAACATGACTTCAATAAATATGGACTCAGGAATCTATGTCATTCTTTAATTGTTTTGAAATTCCATTTAAATCCATTCCTTAAAGTCAAACCTTTGAAATCCATTTATAAAATATTTGATAAAATAATTCATTAAATCCTTATGAAAATCCATTCCAAAACTAAATATATTTTTCATTATAAAACTCCAAAAGGATAAAAACAATGCTTCTTATATATTTCATAACCCAGATGTGGTCAAATTTCATCAAACTTGACTTTTTTATTTTGAAAAAAACATTCAAAATTTTAAAAATACTAGAAATTTCAAGTACCACTTGAAATGCTGAGAAAAATATTTATTCCAATTGTAAACTCCATTAAAAACTTTATGATATATGTTTTAACTATCATCCATTGGCATATTTTTGAAGATAAATCATTTATAAACAAAGATCATCAAAATAAATTCCAAATTAAGAAAATGAAAAAAACACCTACCTCGGTTCAATGATAATCAAGATTGAAATATTCATCTATGATGATGAATTCTTTAACAAGCCTCTAGGGGTCCTATACATTCCTTTAATATAGAAAACCCACATGTTTATATCTCTTAGAACCTTAAAAATAAACCCAATATCCCATAGGTTTTATGGGAAAAAGAAATAATAATGGAGAATGGAAGGTGAAGTAGAAGTGAAGAGGAATGAGGAGATTACCTAGGGGTATCTCTAAATAATAGAAGGAATAGAGGATTGAAGATACTGAAGAAGGGAAAAGGAGTTCCCATGAAGTGTACCTAGGTGGAGATGAACAAGGGAGAAGATAAATAAAGGGGAATAACCATTAAATAAATCAAGGGTAATAAAGAGAAAAAAAATAAAAACTAGGGAAACTCATACAGTTATGTCATATAGTTTTCTAAACCATCCACCACCTATTTGGAGCCACTGTAAGGACAGAACAACCTTACATGAATTGGTCACATGGTTACTCTGAATCATGCTCCAACCATGGACCAACTAATTCACATATAAGGAAATAAGAAAAGCTTCTCTTATCAGTCATCCAAACCATGCACAACCCATACAGTTCAAATTGTACACATTCAAAATGAACTAAAGATTCTCTATGTGTGCTTCTATATAATAATTAGTGTGTAGTTTCTCCTTAACCTTGCGGTGAAAACTATGTGTAGAAGGTAACAGATTAAACGAAAAAAAATCAATCCTTTAACTTATAAAAATTCAAATTCCCCCAAATTAATTAAAATAATATAAAATAAATATACCTTCAGAGATATGGGATGTGACATGATATTATTTGACAGTACATAGATGATGCAAGATATCACGGGTAGAGAGCTCATAATACATTGAGGCTTCTTATAATTAAGTTCATCATTTCTAATCTCTAAGATACATATATTAAGAGAACATGAACCACCAGTAAGAAATATACATATCAATGTGTTATTAGATGTTCATATCCATGGATGTGTGTAACGATCCTTAAAATCTAGAATTATTATCAATATATGTCATAAGTCGTGTACATTGATATATTTTTATTAATCATGATGAAATATATTCATGGTGACTTTTTCTACATTGGGTGCATCATGAAGGATATTTCATTAATGAATAACACGGGAAAAGATTTATTCTTTAAGTTATTTTAATAGAAGATAATATAATTGAACCTTTGATAGGAATGAAACAATATGATTAAGTCTATGGTCATGGTGTTATATTATAAAGTTAATTTGTGAAAATTCAAATAAAGAGACATCGAGTACATAGTTTGATGACACCAACAAGAAACCTATTTTATTACAGATATATATCCAAAGGGTTTATCTTACAACGTGTTTATTCATATGTGGTAATTTTTATTAGGGAAATTTTCTTCCTTCTATATGGGTGTCTGTGCATGTTTTAAGATGACTAGCTTATTTTTATGTGTGACTGCCTAATTCTACGAAGAAATAGGCCTAAGGATCACAAATTATGTGTATTAGAAACCTCAGTTAAATCTTATATGAATATAACCAATTGAAATAAATATTATTCCCATATATGGTTTAATAAATTTTCATGGTTAGTGAATAATGAAGTTTAATTTATTTTCTTAACATATAGTCATTATTCAAGGTCTAATAAATAGGAAGGAATGATGGTGGAATGATTTTAGTAAATTGGTGTGAAATTAAATATTAAATATTATTTGAATAAATATTAATTTATTTATTCATAAAATAATATTTATTTATTAATGAATTTACCATATTTCATGTAAATAATAATAATAAATATTATTTTTTAGACATGGGGTTCTATGAACATTAAGAGAATTACATGGTCCTATGTAAAAATATTTATTCTCTTACCCTAGGTCTATAAATATTCAGTCATCTCATTATCTAACCCTAGCCTATTAATTATAATAGTCACAAAAAATAATTTCTAGAGAGAATCCTCTTAAGCCATAGCGATCTCCTATCCTAGAACGATCTCAAGAATGCGGAGTGATCCTCCTCCTCCTCTTTCAAGTTTCATTAGAGTGGTCACAAACCAATTTATAATTATTTATCAATTTTTCATTTATTTATTAATTACTATTTGTTTTTTATTTTATTTATTCAGAATTTAATATCATAATTTTGAGATATACTCTTCTTCTTCTCCATTTTTTGATAATACAACAAAGAATGAATTAAAAACATATGAAGAACAACTGAATAACCCATCTGGAGATGCTGTGAATTTTGGTTGGATAATAAAAGAGTAGGTGATGTGAGGCCCCTTGGTACATGTTGTGTGAACATGTATACTATAGAAGGAAGAACCAGAAAAAATTTGGGTTGACGTGTAGTAAATATAGATGTTACTTCTAATACACACCATATATCATCCAGGCTAGTCCGGAACACAATTTTTTTGTTGAAACATAGAATGTAACTATAGTACATATTGTGTAATTTATAAATATACATGACTAATATATATTCTCACTACCTGGAATATGCTGGGGATGCAATACAATGACACATACACAGTGTATAGATTTCCTATTCATTCCTTGTATCATATCTATTTTTGAAAAAAAGTAGAATAAAATAATTAATCAATTTAAAACTAATCAATATGTGTCAGTGTGTCATTTATTAATAATAAATTCCATTTTATAGATTATATATATATACATTAAATTCTTAATTAATTTTTGTGTCATCTTCGAAACTATTTACCATGTATCATCGTAATATGCCGACTACTCTATGTGCATTAAATGAATTAAACGCTTTGTTAATTAGCATGTTTTGGTGTGATATTTATTGATTTTACATTCCATGTAATTATATGTAAAATTATGCATTTTATTTTCCATATGAGTAGATAACATATAACTATAATAAAAACCAGGTAGTTAGGATAAGCACTCGTCGCGTTTCTTTAAAGTACATGATTCTTACTTAGTTATTTTAAGTAAAATTAATTAATTCAATTTTTTAAAAAATACATTTGATGTGAATCCCAAGGAAATTTGGGTTATAAATTAAGATAATTGAATAAATTAATTAATAAATATAATTAATTGATTCGAGTACATTTTATCTTAATTAGAAATGATTAAAATAAATGTTAGTTTATTAAATGTCTATTAATTACTTGTATGTGGATGGTCATGAAGAAATAATGACCCAGGTTTATGAATGGATCTTTTTAATTTATTTTTATCAAATAGTTTTATAATAACTTATTTAATGAAAATTAATGTATGTATTTCATCCTCGCCTATTATTTTTAAGAGAATATGTGACTTAAGTTTCATTTATTTAAACCCATTATCCAATATTTAGGTTCTTCTAGGATTTTTTGAGTGAAGATTATGTAATGGATGGATATATCAGGTGAGTGGGGGAAATTAATGTTCAGATCTAAAGTGAAACCAATCCATAAGAAACACATGTGGAATACTACAACATATACCAAGTTACAGTTTAATGTGTTATTCCCCTAGGGTCGACTATGATTTTGTCATACAATAGATAAAATAACCAATATAAAATATCATGATCACACAAATTTTGATATTTTATTTATATTTAGTTTCATTTTTAATTTATTTAGGGTCTTTTTATCAAGATCACATAAATTAAAAATAACTAGAATGCAATATGGAAGTAAAATAAAATTAGATAATGACCATATTTAATCACGAAATGGTTAATCCCTTAAGTAAAATCCACAAAATATTAACAAGAATGTAATATAAGTAAAATGGGAAATTTACACATAAAGATAAAAAATCTCTCAATAAAATATTATGTTAGATAATCCATCAACTACTTCAATAATAATGAAACCATAGAACCGATTGTTTTCATGGCCAAAGTCATGGAATTTAATATCATCAGGGAATTATTAAAAGGGTTTTGGGTCAACATAACCAAGTTGATATTGAGTGTAATAAAAAAAGTCTATTAAATACGATATTTGATGCATGAAATGAGTAAATAAATGTTAATTATTTTAGGATATGGGATTCCACTCAACAAATCAAATAATCGTTAGTTAATGTAGTTCCCAAGTTATGACTACCTAATTTCCATTGAGTAATATTCACTATGATCTATATTATAGAAGTATAAACTTAACACTAGCTCAAATTTCCAAGAATAGTATAGGTTTTTTTCATTATACTATTCCATGAGTATAAATTATACAATGTGGAATCTGCTGTTCCTACGTCTCTTACTGAAGAGGCGAGTTAGGAATAAATATCTCTCTACCTTAAACATGTGAATGATACCAGAAATTTAAAATGTTTCATTTTATTATCCATTTTTATTGAGATCATAAAGAATCATGAGGAAATTGGTATGTATATAATTATGTGTCGCCCTAATTATCATTATCAATAGAAGGCGAGTAAAGGTAGATGTGATATCTTCAATGAACTATTTACATTCAATCAAGGAGGGTTGGTGTTAGCCGAGAATCATGTACTCAAGATAATTTTCTACAAAGAGAAATTCTACAAATTGGTATTTAAGATGCCTAATTATTTATGCATAGATATCATTTTGACTTCACTAAATAATAGTTACAGAAGTTTCATTATTAATTACTATATGAGAATAATGACAAGATTATATTAGAAACTATTACCTTAATTCACCAATTTGATAAAGACGCAGGTTGTGAAAAGACTATATTACTTATGGTGAGTGAAAGGATGAAAAAATAATAGGTCCACAAGACTCAATCAAATTCCAAGTCTATATAGAATGATCCTTCCAAAAAGAGGAAGATTTAAAGATAGGAGAAGGAAAAAAGACACAATATTTTTATATGTGACAATCTTGGACACTAGAAGAATAATTTCATGCAATTAAAGAAGGGTAAATATTAGGGGTGTTCATTATTGATTGAAATTATTCAATATATACAAATTGGGTATTATATATTGTTTTGGTACTCACATAGATACCCAAATACTGAAACTAATTCGATTTTAGAAATTTTTTAGAGGATATGTGGATCTTGGAGGAGCCAATATATTGTGACTTATCTCCTTGACTATAGAAGACTACAAAATTCTATTTCCAACAAGGATGATCTTGAATATGAAATAATATTATTATATACCATCAGTTACAAAAATAATTATTTCTATGTCCATCCTAGTTATAGATGAGTCTATTTTAAAATTTTGAAATAAATGTTGTTTCATTCATTTGAAGAACATATGTTTTGGTATGTAATGTTTAAATAATGGTATTTATGTATTTTATTACCAAAACAATGTATTGGATATTGATAATGAATTGGGATTGCCTGAATCATACCATAACCAGTTTTTCCATCAAAACCATGGACACGTAAATGGGAAGATTTTGAAAAAGACCTATCAATATGGTTATTTTCACTCATTTGAGATAAATATACTTAATAGATGTCATGATTTTTTTCAATTCAAAATTTCCAATCCACCATTCAGTGGAAAAGGTTAATGAGCCAAATAAATTTCTAGAATTGGTACACATAAATATGTGTTGACATTTGACACTAGAATCTAGAGGTGGGTTTTCTTACTTTATAGATTTAAATGATGAATTTATTTGGTATGTTTGTGTCTACCTAATGAGGTATACATTTTAATCATTTGAAAAATTAAATGAATTAAATAATTATATAGAGAATCAACATGGTAAGAAGATAATGAAGCTTCAATCTGATCATGGTGGTGAGTATCTTAACCAAGATTTCATCGAATTTCAATGAGAGTGTTTGATTTTATCCCAACCTACTCCACCATATACATAATAATTGAATGGTTTTATTAAAAATTGGAACCATAAATTTCATAAAACATTGAGGTTGATTATGATTCACGAATATATCCATTATACTTTTGGTGATATGCATTAAAAATTGTGTGATACACATTAAATCATGTGACAAAAAATGTGCTAAATGGTTCCCTATAATATATATTAACTGGAAGTAACAAATGTTTCCAAAATTTCATGTATATTGATGTGAGGAATTTATCAAGGCAAAAAGCTGAAACAAACTAACACCCCATGTAACAAAAGGTATGTTTTAGGATATCATAAATGAACTAGAGGATGCTACATACAAAAATCTTAAGATAAGGGAATTATTGTGGACCCAAATCCTACTTTTCTATAGAGGGATAAAATTCTCAAATAGATAGTGGGAGAATGATTTAATTTGATAAAGATTCATAGGATATACAATAGTTTGTGTAAGAATATATTCCACAAACATCCATGGAATATGTTGTTCCTAAAACACAAGTACCGAGTATGAGCACTATAGAGGTTGAAGAACCATAAATATATTGTCTTCTGGTCACCAAGGATAGTGACCCATTATTAGTTTAGAATAATGATCCTTTTACCTATAAAGAGGTGGTAGAAGTCATATAAGACACAATGTAGCATGAATCCATGAAATATAAGATATATTCCATATAACAAAACCATGTTTGGGTTCTGGTTGATCGAATAGTTGATGTAAATCCCATTGGGTGAAACTGAGTATTTAAGATAAAAATGGGAGTGGAAGGTAAATTAAGTACCTATAAAGAATGACTAGTTTCTATAGGGTTTAAATAGTCTCGTGAAAATTAATTTGTTGAAACCATTTATCTAGTAGTCATATTTAAATCCCTTATAATTATACATGTTATAGAAACTTTCCAATACTATGAGATTGGTAATATGAACGTCAAAATAAATTTCCTTAATGGGAACCTTCAGGAAGAAGTCTATATGAAACAACCAGAAAGGTTTATGACTCTAATAAATTCCAATAAGGTAAAATTTGTCAATATCCATTTATGGATTCAAGAAATAATTTGGTTCATCGAAAATTTAATTAAATGAAGACATAAAATAATTTTATTCCATTAAGAATTAATGAGATCTATGTGTTTATAAGAGATTTAGTCAGAGTGTATTAATATTCCTAGAAGTATATATAAATAATTTATTACATATTAGAAATGAAATTCCTAAATTATTTTCAATTATTAAATGGTTAATCAAATACTTCTCCATGAAAGAATTAGGGGAAATATCTGGTATTCTATGGATCAAGATCATTTATGATAGATCCAGGGGGATTATTTCACTAAGTTAAGGTACATACATTGACTACCTACTGAAGATATTTAGTATCTAAAAATATAAGAGGGGATTGGTTTCAGCATAACATAGAATGCATCTCTCTAAGAAAATGTTTCCTCAAACAAAATAGGATAGATGGAGGATGTGTATAATCCCATACACATGCATGATATGATCAATCATGTATGTAATGTTTTTTACTACTCTTGATGTTTCCTAAGTCTTGAGCATGGTAACAAGATATCAAGATAATATATGAGAACAATATTGGAATGTTTTTAGGGAAATCATTAAGTATTTAAAGAAAACTAAGGAAAATTGATAAGAATATGGAGGACATGAGTAGCTACTCATTATGGGATATACTGATGCCTTTTTTTACAAAAACAACATAATGATATAAAATAAAAGTTGAAATATGTCTTCAATATCAATGGAGGAACTATGAGCTAGAAGAGTTTAAAACCTCCAGTTTCTTCTGACTCTATAGTGGAATACAAGTATATAACCACTTATAATTAGATTAGGAAGAAGTTTGGATATGAAAATCAATTTATGAAATTTATTTAATTCATAATAGTAAATAAACCATCACATTGTATTTCTATAAAACTACAATCATGGATATTTCAAAGGATACTAAGTTATAACGATGTATATAGAACCTAATTTGGAAGTATCATCTCTTAAGTGATTTTTCTCAAAGTAGTGATGTTGTGATAAGCATAGTATCTATGGAAGATAATGTGGAAAACACCTAGACTAAAGTATTATTTCAGAATAAGTATGAATATCATGTGAGAGATAGTATATTGAAGGTTGGTAGTAGTTGGTTTTGGTTAACGTTGGAGTCTATTGGAGTTGGTTCCCTAGAACCAACATATGTAATTTATGATTACCTGTATTCATGTAATTTGAATATTAATAATTTTACTATCATAATAGTATTATACTTCTACATGAATTTGTATGTGATAATGTATTAAGTATATCGGTCATACTGAAAGGTCATACTAGTTCCTCACATAAATGAGAACCTAGATGTTCTATGATAGTATTCTAAAAATATTTTTTTTATGTATGGATGATATCATCTAATAGGACACATATGATAAAAGATATTAGATTTATGGGACTCATAAGGAATTGAAAAATTTTCTCATAAAATTCATCCTTAGTTATATCCGAGATATGAAGTTTATCAGTACATCTGACAGTAGTAAGAAATCCACATTTCAATGTGTCATCAGATGTTTCTATATGTAGACATGTGTAATGATCCTTACAATTTAAGGTTATTATTAATTAATTCCATTAGGCACATACTTTGATGTATTTTCCTAAAACATGATGATATATATGTTGGATATGAACTAAAATGGACATCAACATGGTCGTGGTGGTTCAGGTTAAGTCATGGTCTAACATGGAATCCACTGCATCATGTTGGTTCATATGAAGTGGTGGTTGGAAACTATACTTGTATTGACATGAATGTGATGAAAGTCATCATGTTACATTTAATTCTTCATTTTTCATTAGTTAATAATCAAGGGGTTGATTTTTTTATGGTTAGAACACTTCATTACTTAATATGTTCAATGAATGAACACTCCAACAGGTGTTATGTTTGAGTATTGATCAAACTTTCTATACACATATTATATTTTATTTAATAATGCGTATTGAAGAAGACCTTAAAGGATTTGATAATTCCCTTATTGATTTTGCGGTGTATGGTTGATCCATGTGAGTCATTGTCATGCTATATATAGTTATCTTCCATTCTCGAAGTTCATTCATCAATTAGAGAAAGAATTAACACCCCTTTGAACATATGAGATTCCTCACAAAATGACCATAGATCTATTTTCCAGTGAATTGCCCTCAGAGTAAGGAGTCTTTAATCTACTTCTCTTTATGATCGTCATCCAGAAAAAGCCTTTGAAGATAAAGGTTGATGATGGTAAAGTTTAGGTGTTTCAAGTACACCCTTTATATACTCTTTTCTGGAATACATTTATACATTTGATTCTTGGATATAGATTCTTCAATGGTTTGGTTTCACTTCCACTTACAAGCGTCACTAGATGATCCAACAAAAACCATAAATGGTATCAAAAGTTGTTTCTTTAATATTTTAATGTGATTCATTGGTGTTTTTGAAAACAATACCATCACCATGACATAAGATACATATTTTTCATATCCATAATGGCTTTAAAATGTCTGGATCCAGGACCCTATGATGTAGTGATGACCATGGTGGTTCTTTACTATATTTCTCTAGGAATTAGGGATAGTTATATGTCACCAGAGTATAGTGATGACATGGTTATTCTTTACCACCACTGGTGGCACAACAATTTTGATTCCCCATGGTGTACCATGTTTTTCATATTGTGGTAATTTTGTCCAAAATAACCAAAAATTGAACACAACAATTTTTTTTAAGTCACGGTGAAACCTAAAAATGTTTAATTTTTTTTTCAGTTTTTTTATTTAAATGTCCTATAAAATTTTTATAAAACATTTTAAAATTTATTTTGGAATATTTTATTTATAAAATGTTTATAAATAAATTGATTTTAAAATTTTTATAAATAATTAATTTTTTTAACATTTATAATATTCCTAAAATATTAAATGTTAATATTGAAAATTAATTCTAAAAAATTTATTTAATATATTATTATCTATAAAAAATTATTTTGAAATCATGAGAAATAACTTATAAAGTTTATAAATTACAAGGATAAAATATAAGTGTTTATATTTTTAATTATTAATTTTCAATAATAATAATCTTGAGAATAGTTATTGGATATTGTATTTTTATATTAGGTGTTAGTGTTTTTATAAATTTAATTATCTCTTTAGTAATGTATCCATGGGTAGAAAGACATAGTGTCAGAACACCTACCAACTTAGAGGTTATGCCTTATCTAAAAAGGGTAATGGGGTTGGCTACCCATCACTTTGGGCTTACACATGTAGAGATTTTTATTCTCATATAATTTTATGCCTTTAAATGAAGAGTTCATATACATTACACATGCAACATATCTAGATATGTATTAATATACATGGATTCTATTTTTGGGTGAGCAATACAAACTTGTGGGTTGTGTAAAATGTTACACATCAATGTGGTGTCAACACATTAATTTGGTGATAGGAATACTGATTAAAAAAAATGATATATTCATATAAACATAAATAATAATCAAACACAAGAATATAATAATGAAATAAGATGTAATATTTATGGATTTAATTTTCATGCGATGTATATTTAACTGTTGTGACCTTAAAATAAAAACCCTCTAATATTATGTTTGAGATTCTTTCTAAAGAAGAACTTCTAAATACCAAGAATATCCATCCATGTGGGTTATACCATATTTGGGTTCCCATGGATCATCTTTATAAAGGAAAGAAACAAATGAGTGAAATAAGAACATCCTTGGGAAGGTCATTCTATAGCTGAGATCCCTTGGATGACCTTTGTTAGCCTATGTTTGTTGTTTGATTTGGGTTACACCAGCTGATAGACCCTAATAGGTTTAGGTTACTAGAGGAATAGAGTCTACTTCATCCATATTATAACATCACATTATCAAATTTTAGGTATGAACCCTAATTTATTTATATTCTTTCCTTATTATTGACATTGATCAATGGTTGTTCTTTTCATTCTAGGTTGTGTTGTTCTTACACAAGACATTATTACAAATTAAAGTGTGTTTTTTATTTCTTAGGGAGTCTTGTATATAGATAAGGGATGTTATCAAGGGGTTAGATAAGAGATAGTATCCAAAAGGAATAAAGAAAGGTTTATCGACTAGCCAATGAGAGCCACTAAACAACCGGTGGAGTAGATAGTAGGTTTGGCATTCTGTTTTTTTTCTATCGGGAAACTAGTGCAATCCCACACACCAGCTAATGTGACTTCCATAAATCTACACATTCTTCCCATTTCCATCAACTTTCTAGTAGAGGGCACTGACATTCCAATGATGTCAACTAGGCTGAGAAAAGCAAGGCTAATACTGTATTTCTCATTTATTTAATCCTTAGCTTAATAATAAACTACCTCTATGATTTTTTTGATCCTACCCTTTATTGAGGCTCTCTAGAGACATTTTCCCTTCCAAAATTGTTTCTTAATTGATCAATGAACAATATAATGCTTTGTATTTCCTCTAATTAGTGTAATCTTGTTTTGATTATAAATCTTTATATTCTACTTTCTCTATTGATTGAGACTTATGAATCCTCATGTATTTGATGGATTTGGGTTTTTTTTGAACTATGATTCTATGATTATACTTTGAGAATTTTATACCTTGAATCTATGTTAGTAGATCTTGTGCCGGGGTTTATTAATATTTAATGAGGTTTTTTGTTTAGTAAGGTGATCTCGTTTAATTGTATCCCACAAAAATTGTTTATCTCAAATTGGTTTTAAAATTTATATATAAATATTTCTTTTAGTCTCCTGACGAATGGTTTAAATGTCATTGTTTGTGTTTGTGTGATCAATGCCTTTGAATGTGCATTTGGAAACAATTTTTGTATTTTCAAATAAATTATCTTTAATTGAAATAATATATTTGAACATTATTTTAATTAGATGAATGGAATGAAATTATTTATTATTTGAGATAAAATGATTTTAGATGAAAGACATGAGTTTTTGATAAAAAAACATTTTTTTCTTAGTTTTTGTGATGAAATACTTGTTTTTGAAACTTGAACTCGGGGCCGATTGAAATGATTATTTTAAATGATTAAGATTGATTAAATTGAATTATAGCCCCATAAATGATTAATTTACCATGAATCACTTGGGATCTTGGGTAGTTACATGGGAAGAACACATGATAGGCATATATTAGATAATAATTGTAGTGGATTAATGATTAAAATGATAAGTAAACTAACTTAAGGGTAGGGATATTATTCATTGTGATTATCTCATATCCTCATAAGCCTTCTAATATAGGGATTATATCCACACTCAAAATCATAATTCAATATGATGTGTGAGGATCCTTTTACAAAAATAACCCCATGTATCTTAGCCATGGTTCTATGAATAAATTGATTATACATTACAATGATTTAATAAAAATGACTTAATTATGACACTTTTTATAGAAATACTTATTCATGAATATTTTTTGAAAGATTTTTATATCTTCCAAATTTGATGGAAAGAAACTTTGAAACCTATTTTATAATATCCAATGATATGTTTTGAAAATAATATTCTCAATATAAATTAAGAAAATCATTACAAGAAATTTTTTATGTAAAATTTATAAAAGTTGGTTTATTTGTTTCAGATTTATTATGAAATGGTTGGTGAGATCCTACTAGAATTTCTTTATCACACTATACCTTTTCTAATAGTTGTTTGTATATTTTATCATTCTTGGTTTAGGAAAATGTAAATCACTACATGGAGGTGGTGTATGTTATCGACATGAAGACCTTGAGAGTCAGCGGTGGTTACTGAAATCTATGATCTACCGGTTACTTAGAGTTTATAGGTTCATGTATGGATAGTCGCTTCCAATAAATTGGAATTACATACCTTTTTTGAGACTTTAATATGCTTACTTATGGTTTTTATATCCCTTGTGGAGAGTTTTCCACACCCACATTTTATTCTTTTATATTCTTTTCTTTTTTGTGTTGACTTGTTCTTGTGGAAAAATCATTGTCTCTAGTTTTTTTGATTCCCTAGTGCTAGTTTCCAGCTCATAGGGATTGAGAAAACCATTTGGGCCACATCAGAACTGATTTGGGTACCATATAAGTGGTTAGTTAGAGTTTTTAGAGAAAATGTATTATAAAAGGTGGTCTTGAATATTATTTGATGTTGTTATGTAGTTTTTGATGTCTTTGTAGACCATAGACAAGATTTTTGAGACATAGTAGGTATACTTCAAGTGAGTGTGTGGTCATCTCCCATTCTAATGATCCATAAGTTACCATGATCTGTTGAAAAAATATGCCTTGTATATATTTGATGATCTCATGACTCTTTAATGATTTCTACCTTTTATATATAGATGTGGTGTTGTATCATGCACCTAAGAAGACATTTTAACTACCCTTAGGAAGGAGATGTTGATGAAACAAGGAAATAAAACTCTCCAATTGGCCAAAAACTCAGGGAAGTTGTTTTTTTAGTCTATGATTTGGGTTTGGTAGTAGTACATGTTCTCATTCCGGATGAATAGGTTGTGCCTTGGAGGGACTATGGTAGTGACCGTGTCTAAGATTTAATTCATATGAAACTTCAATCTTTCTTGCGTCCCAATGATCCTTAGGGGGCATAGGATTTGATGAATAATTTTGAGAATCTATTTAATTTTTTAGAGATTCGTGACTCTGTTAAGCTGATATATGTTTCATTTAATCATAAATGGACTATAAAAAGGTGGCGGGAGTTGATTGTTCAGAAGAGGAGGAATTGTTTCTTGAAATGGAAAGACATCAGGTATATTTTCATTAAATAGTTATATCTAGAATCAATGGTGTTGGATAAGTTTATAGAGTTCCTTAAACTTTTTAAAATTAACCGAACTTTGACTTAGTATTCCAACCACTTTATCGATATTATTTATTTCTCACCAAAGGTGGTGATGAATGAGAAATTGAAATATCAGAGGTTTGAGATGGGTCTTTGACCAGATATCCAAAATCAGATTTTCCTACCGAATCAAACCTCTATTGAGGAAGTAATAAATAGATATTTGATGTTGGAACTAAAATTCACTAGTAATTAATGTCTGATAGGATTTCATACTACTCTTAGTAGTGGCTTGAGTGGCCCCTTTAAAGATAAGAGGAAGTGAGACGAGTCTCATGGTGGAAATCATAGTGGTGGATATTGGTAGTAGACTTATTTGAAATATTATATAGAATTTGGTAAAAGACCACTTAATTATTTCCATTATTTTAAAGTCAGTCACTTGAAGATTTCTTGCACAAAGACACCAGAGATCTATTTTTTGTGTGGACACTCAGTTCACTTGTAGATATTTTTTAATGTATATACCACTCTGTGTAGTAGAATTGAATATAAATTAGCAGGAGGGTATTTATCATATTTGGATGCTTCAAGATAAAAGGTATTCCATCCATAAACATCAGGAATGAACTTTCTTCACACGGTGGATGGGTTTTTCATGGATTTTAATATAGGACTCACAATAGTAAGGGGTAACATTACTATTTATTCAACTGTAGTCTTTACTTTATTTTATATCGGTGTCTCTCAAGTCTTCTTATCAAAACATGTTGTGTGACTAATAAATTTTCCTAAAGATATCATTCCTTATATGATGTATATTTCTATGCCTCTTAGGATAAAAAGAGAGAAGGGTATTTGTTGCCTTTATTGTGCTTTATCATTCACAAAAATCATGCTTATTTGTGTATATTTATTTTTGAATATTAAACCCATGGATGTAATTATTTAGATGGATTTTTTCACCACTCATAAATATCATATTGGATGTTATCTTCAGAAGGTATCCTTTACTTCCTATAATGGGGTGTTTCATGTTATTTCGGTAGACTGGGACCTGAGATCAAGTTGTGTTAGACCACTCTTTTAGAGTTGGTTAGAATTATATATATGATTTCCTTTGAAATAAATCCAGAGTATTATTGTGGTTATATTCCTCTAGTAACAATTGAGTTTCCCAATGTTTTTACATTATGATTTTTTAGTTTTCCACTAGTAAGGTAAGTGGAGTTATTTATTAAAATTGTATTTGGTACCCAACCTATTTGTATTCCCTCCTACTATATATAACCAACATATTTTAAGAAGTCAAAGAATCAGATGTATCAATTGTTTTAAAAATGATATATTCACCCCTGTATGATGCCTTGGGCCACACCAGAGTTTTTTCTAAGAAGCGTGATAGAACCCTTTGACATTGTTCTAACCATCGAAATCTCAATCAGGTCACACTTAATAATAAATATCCTTTTCCCCAAATTGATGAATTTTTGACTAGTTAAAAGAGGATAAGTAGTTATTGAAATTAATCTTCAATCTTGTTATCACTAGTTCAGAATCGAAAAGTATGATATAGCTAAGATATCCTTCAGGTTAAGATATAGAAATTATTAGTAACTTAATATTCTATTTTGTTTGACCAATGATCTTGTTCTATTCATTTTATTAATGAACAAGACATTCCATCAGTACCTTGATTCTATTGTAGTGGTGTTTTGGGATGACATCTTGTCTTACCCTAAGACTAAAGAAGATCATGTTCATCACTTAAGAGAAATTATTGATATCTTTAAGAATAAAAAACTTTATACTAATCATTAAAAATGGGAATTTTTTGGATTCAGTAGAAAAATTTCTTAGGACACATGATTTTGAAAAAAAAGGTATTTCAATTGATCCTATGAAGCTAAAACTATTATGAACTACAAGGAACCATGGATCATCTTTGAGACATGAAGATTATTGGGCAAGGAAGTATATTAACCTGAGATTTTGAAGTATTTATGAATGATGGATTCTCTATCAACCACTCTTACTCATAAGGGAGTAATGTTTTTATTAGATTCAAAATTTCAAGCCTCTTTTGAAAAGTTGAAGCATCATTTGACTTTATGTCTTATATTGACGCTTCAAGAATTTTTTTTGGGCTATGTGGTTGTTTGTGATGCATCAGTTTTAGGTTTTGGATTCATTCTTATGTTGGGTGACGATGTAGTGGCTTATGGTTCATGTCAGCTTGAGTATTATGAGAAGAACTATCCTACCCATGATCTCAAAATCATAGTTGTGATTCATGATTTGAATCATTGGATTAACATTATTTTTTTGAAAGGTTTAATATATACTATGATAATAAATTATGGTGATATATATTATATCTAAAATAATTGAATCTTTAGTAGAAGTTGTGTGGAATACCAGAAATATTTTGATTTCAATATTCCCTATAGTCCTGGTGAATAGAATTCCATTATTGATGCTTTGAGTAGAAAAATTACATCCGAAGCCATTATAGAATCATATAAGGAATAGAATATAATTTCTCTCTTTACTCATATGCACTTGTTATTATAAGATTAAGAGACCAAGGTTGTGTTATCATGTTTTTAGTTGAATTCCTCACAAATCAAGATAATTGTCTAAGAATAAGAGCTTGAAGAAGGCTACCAAGGCACTATGGATTCTTTATATGGTGGGGAGAGCATAAGTGAGTGGTCTATATATTTAGAGGGTATCCTATGATTCTTGAATTAATTATTTCATTTCTTTTACTTTGAGGAAATCTATGATGTATGATTTCCATAATTAACAGTGGGTGGCACACCTCAGAACCAATAATATGTTCTATGATATGAGGTGGTATTTCTGGAGTCTAGGTATGAGACATTAAATTGCTAAATTTTTCCACATTTTCATACTTGTCAGTATGTTAAATCTGAGAAATATTTGGCTTAAGGATTTCCTCAGTCACTTCCTATGCTAACTTGGAAGAGGGATGATATAGTCATGTATTATTTGTTCCATTTCTGCTTAAAACTCACGAAAGGAATATGATATGGGTGGTGATATATAGATTAACCATATAATAATTATTTTTTCCCATTCATAACACCACTATAATTGAGGGTTTGAGAAGTTTATGTTTGTAGTATATCATTAGATTTAATGGAGTTCTATCTACCATAGTTTCTGATAGGGATCCCTGATTCACTTCACATTTTTGTAGAAACCTCCAGGAGGCGATGAGATCCTAGTTAAAGATGAGTATGGTGTAACATCCAAAAATATAAAGTCATAAATTATATGATATAAAAATTATTAACGATTTTTTGTGGAATATTTCCATAACTTTAGTGGATCTTGGGATAGCCATTAGGGACAAGATGATTTTTCCTATAACAATAGTTAATGGTTATCTATTAAGATAGAACCCTTTATGACATTTTATAGCTGTCCTTATAGATCTATGTTGTATTGGTTATATATTTGTGAAGAATACATAGTTCTAACTATTTTGTTATATGATATGATGATAAATGTTTAGTTGATTCATAATAGAATAGTAATGTCACAGAGATGGTATACATATTATAATGATCATCATCAACTCCCTTTGGATTTCTTGGTTAGTGACCTTGTGTTTTTAGAGTGTCACATCATTTGGTTCATAAATAGATTGGAAAATAGGAAAAGTTATCACTGAGATATGTGATACCATTTGAGGTTGTTGAGAAGATCGGAAAGGTGGAATACTACATGGGTTTGACACCTCAAACGATGTTTATCCATGATGTGTTCCATGTGTCATATCTCAGAAAGTATCTCTATAAACTATATCATGTCATGATATAGGAGGACCTTTATATGGAACCTAATTTAATTATATTAGAGCATATAATCCATATTATCGATTCTTAGATAAAGGTTCTTCATGGAAAGCCCACATCCCTAGTTCATGTGTTATGACAACACAGTTCTGATTCGAATGAGACCAAGGAGCATGAGGCACTACTGCAAGAGAAGTGGCCTCACCTATTTCTTATAGATATTTATGGACATGATTTCTAGGTGTAGAAAACATTTATAGTGGGGATATTATTACACATAATTAGTAACATTCAGGTATTAATCTTGATTCATTTTTGGTTTTCCTTTTTCTGGGATTTGATCTCATGTTGATTCATTGATTTTGGGCTGTTTCATAGTTTTACGATCCTTTGGTGAGGAAAAAGTGTATTTTGTTCTTTTTAGGGAGTATGGGTTATGGATTAGGGATGCTAATAAGGGTGTGGAAAAGTTTATATATCCAAAAAGGCAATGGGATGTCCACTGTCTATATAATGCGGGTCTCCGATCTGTCAGCAGAGGACTGGAAATAGGGAGTTCCTATAAGAACTCCACCATCCATTTATTAGAGTATCCAGTAGGTTTTCCATTCTGCCTATCCCATTGGCCAGATAGTGTAAGTATATTGAATATCAAGTTGGACTTCTTGAAATATATGCATTCTTTTAAGTGCCACTGGCTAGGTAATGGAGAGAACTGAGTAGCTAGTGATAATGACGGAGCTAAGAAAATGAAGGGTGATGTGTTATTTTTCTTTTTTTATTCCCAAGTTTCATTAAAAGTCACATATATGAAATTTCATTTGATCCACCGCTTTTTAGAGGCTCTCTGGAGGCATTTATATCTTCCAACATTGTTTCTTCCTAGATCTAATCATAAATTGATGCATTGGATTCCCTATGGTGAATTTAATATTATGTTGATCATAGATACATATTTCCTCATTTATCTTATTTTTTGAGAGTTATGAATCCTCATGTATTTGATGGATTTGAGTATTGATTCATGAACTATTATTCAATAATTCTTCTTTTAGAGTTCTATAGCTTGAATCTCTATTGGTGGATCCCATGTGGGTGTTTATCAATCTTTATTGAGGTAGGTGGTTTTGTAATTGAATCTATTTAAATTGAAACTCTCTTTATAGTGGGGAGATTATTATTTGGGATTTTATAATACTTCCCTATTATTTCAAATTTATGGTGTTTGTTCACACATGGATCCATATTTCACTGTGTTGTATGAGAATATTTGTAAAAAAATAATCTCAGGTCTATTAACCATGTCTCTATGAATCAATTTGATTATACATGCCAATGATGTATTGAAAATGTTTTACTCAAGTTTGTTTTCTGATAGAAATGATTATTCATGGATATTTTGTTAACTATGTATATATATACCTGATTCAATGTAAATTCACTTTGAATCATGTTTTATAATGACCATTGATATTTTTAAAACCATATTCCTGATATTAATTTTTATAATATTTCCATACCATGTTTTTTTGTCAAATTGAGAAAATTTGGTTTATTTTTTAAAGATTTATTATGAAATTATTTGTAAGATTATACTCGAATTTGTTACTCACAACCTTCCTTAGAATTTAGGAATTTGTAGATTTTATTATGTTAGGTTCCGGTAAAGGGAAAACACTACTTGATGGTGGTGGATATTCTTGATTTTCACACCTTGAGAGTTGTTGGTGACTGATGGAAAGTGTGATCCACTTGTTGCATGGAGTTTATAGGTTGATGTATGGATGGTATCTTCAAATTAATTCGGTTGACATTCCTATTTTGAGTCTTGTATCTATTGTGGTTTTTCCCCTTTTGGTGTGTTTGGAATACCGACCGTTCATTTTTTTTATATCCACATCTTTTCTTGATGAGTTTTCTTTGTGGATAAATTTGTTTCTACAGTTTTTTGATCCCGGTATGTTATTTACAATCCTATGGTGACCAGTAATGTCCTTTATGACTTGTTAGGACTGATTTGGGTACCTTTGAGGTGGGATATCTAGGTTAGTTCATGAAATATATGATGGAATTGAAAAAAATGGTTATCCTCTCTACTACCGAAGAGTCATAAATCTTGTGATTGGTATGATTCCCTACCTAAATAACAATTTGGTGAGAGAAACACCATAGTAGACTCATTTTGTAGTGAAATATGGATCTTTTCTCACTAAATGGAAATGATGTTTAGGATCATCATTTTTGTGGGAGAAATTTGATTTAATGACCTTAATGAAAAAAAATACAGGATACTCACTCATTGGTAAGTCTTTCATATAGATAATGATATATTATATAATAATAACATTATGATTACTTATATGTATGACCTATAAGATTGTAATATATTGGTATCCATGAATGAGAAGTGAACTCAAGGATAAAAATTTGAGTATCGAAATGTGGATGTTATAGAAATCAATTTCTCCAACTCTGACTCATGGGTATTAGATACAAGGTGTGCATCCGACATTTGAACTGAAAATCAAAGGCTTATAGAATAGAGGGAATTTTTGAGGTTTAATGTAGATCATTATTTCAATAATAGAGAAAAATATATTTCAATATAGGTTAGATCCTCTGATTTAATTTTACTAAGTGGATTGATATTAGAATTGAAAACCCATTTTTAAGTTCCCACCATAAATAAAAAAATATGATTTTAGTATCTTGTTGGGATAAGGTAATATTATAGTTAATTCTTAAGAATAATATTTATTTGATATATGAAGATGAAATTTTTTATAGTTCTGGGAATATAATTAATGGTTTATATATTCTTAATATAGATAATCCTATTTTTATCATTTAGAATAAGATGATCATGGTCAATTATAATCCCACATACCTTTGGCATTATTGCATTGGATATATAAATGAGAAAAACATTCAAAGACTCTATAGAGATATATTTTTGGACTCATTCAATAAAAAAGAATTTAATACATGTGAATCTTGTTTATTATGAAAAATGAAAAGGTCATATTATGGGAGAAATGGTGGGACTGATAGTGAGGTATTATATATCATACATAGTGATGTATAAAAACCTATGATCACATAAGAGAATAGTGGTATTAGTTACTTCATTAATTTTATTGATGAATTTAGTTGGTATGGATGCATGTTTCTCATGAAACACTAGTTTAAAACATTAGAGAAGTTTAATGAGTTTTATTAAAAAGTATTGAATCAACTAGGCATGAGTATTAATATTCTTTGATCATATCGGGGTGCTGAATACTTAAGCTAGTAATTCATAAATAATTTGAAGGATTGTGGAATTGTTTTACAACTCACTCCTCCCAAAACACCACAATAGAATGGTGTGTCTTAAATAAAAAATCATACCCTAATATACATGGTTCAATCAATGATGAGTCTATATAACCTTATACTTTATTTTTGGTCCATGCTCTATAGACTACTATATTTATACTAAACCACGTTCTATCTAAAGTATTCATAAAGACACAATATAATATATGGTATAAAAAAATTTCTAGTTTTCCTTTTATGAATATTTTTGTTTTTCACGATTCAATACTATGTTTGGATTATGATAAACATGCCTCCAAATTAGAAAATTACATACTTGTTAATTATCCCAAAGAAAAAAATGGATATTATTTCTACAACCTTACTAATCAAAAAGTGATTATTGACATAATTAGTGTTTTCCAAGAGAAATCACACCGGAGTTAGGGGGTTAGTGTGAGTGAAAGTGAACGTGGAGAAGTTCAAGACTAACAAATATAAAATTTTCTAAATATAAAGGATAAGGTGATTATATAAAGAGTTGTGGAAGAAGAACTGACTCAAGTTACACAAGAATCTCAATGGCCTAGTGGGATTCATCATGAGCCAGTGAGATACAGATTTCGCATTGAAAATGATGATGAGGCAGTGTTAATTGGTGATGATACTACAATATACCAAGAATAAATTGAGAGTCCTAATTCTATGAAATGGTTAAATGATAAGGAATATGAGATGGAATCTTTGTACACTAACCAAGTTTGGATCTAAGTGGGTCAACTAAAGGGAAAATACCCATAGTGTCTAAGAAGGTTTTCCATAGGAAAATTGGAATGGATGTTATTGCATACCTATAAAGCACAACCGGTGGAAAATGGTTATTAATAGATTCATGGAATTAACTATAAATAAACCTTTTCACCTTTTATGATGATAAATTCTATTCATATTATAATTTCCATAACTATTTATCATCATTATGAGATATGTCAAATGGATTTAAAACTAGATATTCTTAAAGAGAATTTATTTGATGATGTGAATATGATATATCCCAATGTTTTTGATGTTCCACATGAGTCTTCTAAGGTTTTAAATTTTCTACACTTTATTTATGGACTAAAGAATAATTCTCGACGTTGGAATATCCATTTTTTTGATGCAATAAATTTTTTTGGTCCCATTAAGAACTCATACGATTCCTATGATTATAAGTAGGCTAGTGGGTGTGTTGTAATATTTATGATATTATATATAGAATACATATTTTCTATAGGAAATGATGTCACTTTTAATCACTCATTGAAGTCCTGACTAAGTTAATATTTCTCAATGAAAGACATGGATGAATCTTCCTACATACTCGGTATGAATATCTATATAGATACATATAACAAGTCACTATGACTGAGTTAGAACACATATATTAGTAATTTGTAAAAGCGGTTTAGCAAGGAGACCTCCAAGAATGTGTTCTTACTAGTATTACATGGTATTAATTTTAGGAAGATTTAGGATCCTTCTATGGAGTTATAAATTATGGAGAATATTCCTCATACATCTACTATAGGATCCATCTTCACTATGGGGAAAATGGCTTTTTGCGATGGGCCTTTTGCGACGAGAATAAATCCCATCGCAAAAGGTCCGTCCAAGAGGTTATTTGCGACGGGGGTAACGACCCGTTGCAAATAACCAACTATTTGCGACGGGATTTTGTCTCTCGTCGCAAATAGTTTGGTGCGTATAGCGCCCCAAACCGCGCGAAGGTTATTTGGGATGGTGGGATCCCACCGTTGCAAATAGTTAAGTATTTGCGACGGGGCCTGTCGCAAATAACCAGCGGCGGTTTATAGCTTTTTGCGACGGGACACCTTTTGTGATGAGCCTCATCGCAAATAACTGGCGGCGGTTTATAACCTTTTGCGACGGGATGTTGTCCCGTCACAAAAGGCGTGTCGGTAGGGACTATTGGCGACGGGTCCTGTCGCAAAAGATACTATTTGCGACGAGTATCCTGTCGCAAATAGTTCTGTCACAAATAATCTAACCTATATATACCTCCATATGTTTTCCTCTCATTCCACTCAAATTTTAAATCCTCTTTCTCTCTAAACTCTGATTTTAGAGACAAATTTTCTAAGTTAATTTTTATGTTCACGAAGAAGATGTGAAGTCGTTTGCATCAATAGAAAATCAATATTAAAGGCATTTATGTTTTTTTAATTTATTTTTTTTTCATTTTTTTATGTTAATTTTTTTTATTGTTGATTAGTTGTAACTAAATTAAATTTATATTTTTTTGTCATTAATATTTATTTGTACTAATAAATTGATGTTTTTAGTATTAATTTCTTTATAATTAGTTGGAATTATTAATTATTAACGATAATTAGTAATGTATATAATTAATTTGTAGTAATTAATAATAATTGGTAATAAATGTCAATAAATAGTAATAAATAGGAATAATTAGTAATAATTAGGGATAATTAGTAATAATTAGGAATAATTAGTAATAATTTGGAATAATTAGGAATAAATAACAATAAATAGCAGTAATTAATATTAATTAGTAATAAATTGTAATAATTAGATATAAATACTAATAATTACTAATAATTACTAATAATTAGCAATAAATACTAATAATTATGAATAATTAGGAACAAATAGTAAAAAAATAGGAATAATTAGGAATAAATAGTAATAAATAGAAATAAATAGTAAAAAATAGGAATAATTAGTAATAAATAGGAATAATTAGTAATAATTAGGAATAATTAATAATAATTAGAAATAATTAATAATAATTAGAAATAAATAGTAATAGTTAGTAATAAATTGTAATAAATTGTAATAAATTGTAATAATTTGCAATAAATACTAATAATTACTAATAATTACTAATAAATACTAATAATTAGCAATAATTTGCAATAATTAGCAATAATTAGGAATAATTAGAAATAATTAGCAATAAATAGCAATAAATAACAATAGTTAGCAATAATTAGGAATAATTAGAAATAATTAGCAATAAATAGAAATAAATAGCAATAATTAGCAATAAATTGCAATAATTTGTAACAAATAGAAATAAATATTATAAATATGAATAATTAGAAATAATTAAGAATAATTAGTAATAATTAGAAATAAATATTAACAAATAGGAATAATTAGTAATAATTATGAACAATTAGTAATAATTAGCAATAATTAGGAATAATTAAGAATAATTAGGATAATTAGTAATAATTAGCAATAACTAATAATAATTAGTAATAAATAGCAATAATTAATAATAATTAGTAATAAATTGAAATAATTAGTAAAAAATTGTAATAATTAGTAATAAATTGTAATAATTAGTAATACATACTAATAATTAGTAATAACTACTAATAAATACTAATAATTAGCAATAAATACTAATAATTAGGAATAATTAGCAATAATTAGAAATAATTAGCAATAATTAGGAATAAATACTAATAATTAGCAATAATTAGCAATAATTAGCAATAATTAGCAATAATTTGCAATAATTAGAAATAAATAGCAATAAATAGCAATAATAAGGAATAATTAGCAATAATTAGAAATAATTAGGAATAATTAGCAATAATTAGTAATAAATAGCAATAAATAGAAATAAATATCATTAAATAGGAATAATTAGAAATAATTAGTAATAATCAGTAATAATTAGGAATAATTAGTAATAAATATGAATAATTAGTAATAATTAGGAATAAATACTAATAAGTGGTAATATTTAGCTATAATTAGTAATATTTAGTAATAATTTGGAATAATTAGCAATAATTAGGAATAATTAGCAATTATTAGTAATAATTACTAAAAAATACTAATAATTAGTAATAATTAAGAATAATTAGCAATAATTAGGAAAATTAGCAATAATTTTCAATAATTAGCAATAATTAGCAATAATTACTAATAAATACTAATAATTAGAAATAATTAGGAATAATTAGGAATAATTAGAACTAATTAGCAATAATTAGGAACAAATAGAAATAATTAAAAATAATTAGCAATAATTAGGAATAATTAGCAACAATTAGGAATAATTAGTAATAAATAGGAATAAATTGTAATAATTAGTAATAAATTGTAATAATTAGTAATAAAAAGTAATAAATAGTAACAAATATTAATAAATAGTAATACTTAGTAAAAATAGTAATACTTAGTAATAAATAGTAATTGTTAGTAATAAATAGTAATAATTAGTTATAAATAAGAATAAGTAGTAATAATTATGATTAAATATTAATAATTAGGAATAAATACTAATAATTAGTAATATTTAGCAATAATTAGTGATATTTAGCAATAATTTGTAATATTTAGCAATAATTAGTAATAATTAGAAATAATTAGGAATAATTAGCAATAATTAGGAATAATTAGCAATAATTAGTAATAATTACTAATAAATACTAATAATTACTAATACATACTAGTAATTGGCAATAATTAGAAATAAATAGTAATAATTAGATATAATTAGATATAATTAATAATAATGAGTGATAATTAGTAATAATTAGTAACAATTAGTAATAATTAAATATAATTAGAAATAATTATATATAATTAGATATAATTAGTAATAATTAGATATAATTAGTAATAATTAGTAACAATTAGTAATAATTAGGAATAATTAGTAATAATTAGTAATAATTAGTAATAATTAGTAATAATTAGTAATAATTAGATATAATTAGATATAATTAGTAATAATTAGATATAATTAGATATAATTAGATATAATTAGATATAATTAGATATAATTAGATATAATCAGTAATAATTAGTAATAATTAGTAATAATTAGTAATAATTAGTAATAATTAGTCATAATTAGTCATAATTAGTCATAATTAGTTATAATTAGTCATAATTTGTAATAATTAGTAATAATTAGTAATAATAAGTAATAATCAGATATAATTAGATATAATTGTCCTTGCTTGGTTGATCACCTTGCAAGTAGAATTGCAATAGGACAACTACAGTCATACCCTTCTCATATATAAGAATTATCTCACATGACCCTTTACATAAATCATTATTCATTGAAAATTTAAGGGAAAGATACTGATGTCCCCTCAAATTTTTAAGGAAGAATGATCTATGTAAAGGGAGTGAGATGATTCTTAGAGACGAGAACAACAAAACTTTGGTCATCCTATTACAACACTACCTGCGAGGTGATCAACCATGCAAGGATAATTATAGAGTTTACATTGGACATGGATGACGTAAAATTTTTATTGCACATGACCTAACAATTGGAGACCCTTTGAGATTTGAACATATTAAGAATTGAGCAAAGCCTGTTGCGAATATTGATAATTTTAATATTTTATAAATATTGTATTATTTTAATAATATTAATATTGTTTTTTCATAAATATTGATAATATAATTTTGTTATTAGTAATAATTAGATATAATTAGTATTTATTAAATGAAAACTACTTGGATAATGAAGGGAAAATTTGTAATCATCTCCACAACGATGATTACCAATTTTCTTTTCATTATTCAAGAAATTTTCATTTTTCTATGTATTGCTAAGTATTGATAAATTAGTAATAATTATGAATAAATAGTAATAATTTGTTAGGAATAGTTAGAAAGAAATGTTAATAAATTTTAAAAAATTCCAAGAACCTGGCACAATTTCCAGTGGATTGATGACACTCCTTTTTCTCGATGACTTTTATCCTTTCAACTCTCACCGACTCAAAACAACATAAAAAATGTGCTGATACATAGGTATATTCAATCTCGTATACACGAGATTGGATATGCATTCATAGAATCATATTTTTTACAATGTTTTCAGGTAGTGACAGTTGGAAGAAGACAATTCATCAATGAAAAGGGGGCTCTTTTGTCTGACAGCTCATTTACTTGCGTCTTTCTCACACTGAAATAAAAACAAAGAATCTAGTCGGAGATGCATATATTCATTATCATGAATACAAGAATGAATATTTATACCTCCGACTAGATTCTTCATTGTGATTTCAGTGTAAGAAAGATGCAAGTAAATGAGCCGTCAGACAAAAGTGTAGCTGTCAATCCACTGGAAATCTTGCCACCTTTAATTAATGGTAATTATTAAAAAGTAGTAGTAATTATTTATTTTCTTTTTTCAGATAGTATTTTTATAATTTCAAATTATTCAAAAACAGTGATGATTTTATATTTCGTAGAAAAATATGGAACAAGGAAGTCAAAATCAGTCATTATTATATGATCGCGCTTGGATAAATCAGTTTAGAAATCCAAATGGTTTTGTTTTAAATCCTGTATATATTGTGGGTGTTGAATATTTCTTATAATTTTCATCATTAGAACCAAAATATTTTTCAGAAGGCACAATTAAGCGTCCCTGTAAAAAATGTGCTCTGAGAACGTTTGACACATTTGACAATGTTAGAGGACATCTATTGCGGTTTGGTTTTAAACCAGATTATGTTTTTTGGTATCAACATGGTGAACACAGTTCCAGAGAAGATACTAATAACCTAATATCACAGTTCGAAAATTTAGTACATGAAGTTGCAGGTCCATCTGTTTAACAAAATGAAACTCACGATGATATTGATTTAAATCCTGAGTTGGAACCATCTGAATTTTTTGAGTTGTTGAGGTCTGCTGAGGATGATTTATATACTGGTTGAAAGATAAAAAATTAGAAGTAGTTTAAAAATTTATAGCTACTAAATCAGATAATACAATGTCAAACAATTATTTTGATCAGATATTTTCTTTGGTTAAAACACTGTTACCTGAAGGAAATGTGTTGCCAGAAAATTAATATGAGAGCAAGAGGTTGGTTCATTATCTAGGCCTTAGTTATTGGAAGATTCATGCATGTGGAAATGACTGTATCATATATTCTAGTGAAAATGATTCATTGGATAGTTTTCCAACATGTGGACAATCGAGGTATAAAGAAGATCAACCAGGGAAGTCTGGATCGATTCCTGTAAAAAAATTGAGATATTTTCCTTTACACCTAGGCTACAACATTTATTTATGTCTCATAACACAGTGTCAATGATGTCATGGCAGAAAACCAATATTTCAACCGATAAAAGCTTGAATCATCCATATGATGGTGATTCATGGAAACATTTTGATCCTTTGAATCTGTCTTTTTCTTTAGAAGCCCAAAACGTGTGATTGGGTCTTTCTACTGACGGTTTTTGTCCGTTTGGTTCTTATGGTAGCCAGTATTCATGTTGGCATTTCTTTATAACTTTGTACAATATACCTCCATGGATGTTGATGAATGAGCCTTATAACTTTTTGACCTTATTAATCCCAGGACATCCGAAAAAGAGTATTGATGTTTATTTGAAACCATTTATTGATTAGTTAAATGCATTGTCGAGTAATGGTGTTAGTATATATGATGTTGCCTTGAAACAAAATTTCACATTAAAAGATACATTTATGTGGATGATAAGTGACTTTCTGGAATATGGAATGTTATCTGGAAGGAGTACACAAGGTCCGAAATCATGTCCTTACTATATGAAAGACAAAAAAAATTTATGCTTGTCAATGGAAAAAACCTTGATATATTTACTATCATCATAGATTTCTTCCAAGTGATCAACCTTTTTGAAAGAAAAAATATCATTTCAGAAAAGGCACATTTGAAAGGGATGAATCTCCAAAAATGATCTCAGGTACAAAGTTAAAATCAGTTGTATTTTCATTACCTTCCATCACATTTGGGCCAACAGTAAACCAACAAAAAATTCATGGCTTTGGGAAAGAACATAAATGAAACATTTTTTGGGATCTCCCATATTGGTCTGATTTGTTGGTCCACCACATGTTGGATGTCATGAAAATTGAGAAGAACTGTTTTGATAATTTATTTCATACAGTTTTGGATAGACCAGGTAAGCCCAAAGATACTATAAAAGAACGATTAGATCTTGCCCAAATTTGCAGGCAACCAGAACTTGAACTATTTGAAAATGTCAGATCATAGAGGTTAATGAATCCAAAAGTAGCTTATACACTATCCAAAGAGAGTCGTTTATTATTTTGTCAATGGATTGAAGATTTGAGACTTCCAGATGGCTATGCTTCTAATTTGGGCAGATGTGTTAAGAATGGTCATATTATCGGATTAAAAAGTCATGATTGTCATGTTATAATGGAAAGACTTATGCCGATTGGATTCAGAGGTTTGTTGAATTCTATGATTTGGGATTCGATAATAGACATATCATATTTTTATCGAGACATTTGTGCAGTGACAAATGACTATGATGCGCTAAGAAAACTGGAAGAAGATGTTGTTGTAATTATATGTAAACTGGAAAAAATATTTCCACCTGCATTCTTTGAATCAATGGAACATCTGATATTACATTTTCCACATGAAGCTAAATGTGGAGGTCTAGTATAGTTTCGATGGATGTACCCATTTGAGAGATGCATGCAGAAATTGAAGAAAAAAGTATGTAACTAAGCATCAGTTGAAGGCTCGATTTTTGAAGCTTATTTACAAGAGGAAATTGATTATTTTTCTACTCTCACTATCTTGAATATGAATATCCCTCAAAACAAAACCACATGGGATGGAATGAGGGAAATGTTAATGATGAAATAGACAATCATTTATCAATTTTTAATCATCCAAATCTTGGCTTCGGTGGAGTTCAAGAACGATGTCTTTCAGATGATGAACATCATATAGCTCATACATATGTTCTTCTCAACTGTGAAGAAATGAAAACATTTGTACTGTGAGTGATTTTATCAGTTATTCTATAAATTCTATTACATTATGTAAACTTATTTTATTTGTACGTTATATGATAACCATATCAAGAAAAAAGTTCCACAAATTACAACAGCTGGTCTTGTAGAACACATACAAATTTTTTTTCTCAATGGTTTGAAAAGCTGGTAACATAAATTATTGATGCTATAATATCAATTCAGTTTACTATTTATCATATTGATAATTGTTTTACAAATTTTCAGGTGTCTCAACATGCTGATAAAATTGATAAGTGACTGTGTATATTGAGTAACCCCCCATACAAAATTGTTAAATATTATAATGCATATGTGGTGAATGGTATTCGATTTCATACACGTGCATATGGGGAATCAAAAAAAAAACAATGAACAACGGAGTTCATTTGATAGGATCACATCATAGAGAAACTGAAGTTTACTTTTACATAATTCTTGATGAAATTATTGAGCTATGTTATCTTGTACAAAATTACATAACGTTGTCTAAATGTAGGTGGTTGGATACTGAGAGAGGCTTTCATGTTCATCAGACTCATAGAATCATCGATATTAAATAAAAAAGTCTTGTTGTAGTAAATGAACCATTTTTACTGGCTCAACAGGCATATCAAATTTATTACACAAAGTACACTGCTACTTCAGGAGACCTGGGTGATTGGTGGAGCATAATAAAAATGAAATCTCCAGAAAATAAATTTACACAAACTGAATGTGGTTCCGCTGAAGTGGGAGAAATTGAAATTTTTCAAGAGACTAATCAAAATCCATATTTTTCACAAAGAAACATGAATATCGATGAGGACACCCTACAATTAAGCGTCCATGATGACGAAGATGTTAATAATGATAAAAATAAAATTGAAATGAAAAGGGATGATGAAAGTGAAACTCATATGGATATTGATGATGCCGAGGAGGAATATGAAGACATTGACATCGTTAGATATGAAGATGATGATGAAGGTGAACATTGGTATAGTTAAATGCTGGTTATGATCATAACTAATATATATATATATAACAGTTATTTTCAACTATATTCTAACAAAAATCATTTTGTGTTTCAGATGGACTCTGATCTATTATGTGATTTAGAGGAGGATGAGCTACCTTTGGATGAGGGGGATGTGGGATCATCTGACCCTCAACCTACTGGTGGTTCAGGAGGTATGCGGAGGGGGTGCGGTCTTGCACGACTGATGATTCTTGACCCTTTCCCTAAGAGACGTCCACATCTTGGCTTCGATCCATGAACACAATGGTATGGTAACCTGCATATTTTAGTTAGATTTCATTAATTTATTTATATATATACTAATTGTTTGATTATTTATTCTTTTTTCATAGTTTTGCGCATGTAGCTGTTGGACAGGGGAGCCCTATCTTGTGTAATTATTTTTCTCAGCCATGGACCACATGGGAACAGATTCCCATTGATTTATAGCTCGGCATGTAAAATCATTGTCTGTTATGTAAATAAATAATATTTATTTTAAAATTTATTTTATTAATAACTTGATATTACAAATTATTTGTAGGGTTTATGGTATCCCATCTATGATAGCATGCGTGACGATATCCATGCAGTAAGGGAGGTGGCTATGCATGAGTGTTTGAATCATTTTTTGCACAATTTGAGAAAGACGACCATTAATAAAGTAGGAGCGACAGTATTTGATGATTCGTGTAGAGGCCACCGACCAGAGCACATTTCATCTCAGGTTTGGGATGGATTATGTGCACACTGCTTGGGTGGTGGATTTCAGAGGAGGTCTTCATTGGGTTGGCAGAACTGGGGGAGATAGGAGGTGACGCATCGAGCTGGTAGTCGTACATTCAGTACGCATAGAGAGCATCTTGTAAGTAATTTTTTTAAAAATTTTATATAACTTCAAATATAAATAGTTTATTTTATATTCATATAGGCATTTGAGCATCCCGATATTACAGAGTACGATGTTTATTGGAGGATGTACAGTGATCAATCCACCAGAGAGATTAGAGGTGATCACTAGTGTCAGATTGTGGTTAGTCTTAATTTTTTCAGTTTGATAATTAACTGCATATAATATTTTCACAATTTTAATTTCAAATTGGAATTTAAGGAGTTATATGAGGCTAAAACTTCTCAAATATAGGCTAAGGGTTAGGACGAGGTGACTGATTAGACCAGTGCCCACCATTTCGACGAGGCAACATGGATGCAGGCGACTCAGTATGGCTTTGAGAAGGGCTGAGTAGTTGGTATCAACTCTCATATGACTCCTGGTACTTATTATGGTACTGCTGCGATGTCGGCGTCCATATCTAGAGGAGCCCATGGAGAGGCATAATCTTCTGGCTCACAGTATCAGTAGCAGTTTCGAGCTCAGAATGACCTTATAGAGAGTTTGCAGAAGCAGCAAGAAGAGATACGTCAGCAGAAGCAGTAGTAGCACGAGGATGAGATGCATCGATGGCAGCAGCAGCAGCAGCAACACAAGGAGGAGATGCATCGATGGCAGTAACAACATCACGAGCAGATGTAGTACATGTGCCATCTGACGCGTAGTTTAGGGATGGAGTTTCCTCCACCAGCTCCTCCACCTCCTCCAGAAGACGACCCCCAGTGATTTTTTTATGTCAAAAACATTTGAATTTAAATTTATTGTAATATGAACTATTTAAAGTTTCTGTCTTTTATATCGGTGCGATTATTATATAATTTAATTTTTAATATTTTACGATTTTTTTTGTGAACATTGAGAATTTTAATATTTTTTATTATTTTTATTATTTTAATAATATTAATATTATTATTTCATTAATCATAATTTTATTAAATATATTTTTTCAGTATTATATTTTTTTAATATTTGTTTATGTTACTAATAATAATAATAATATTTTATGATTTTTTTAATATTATTTTGTGAATATTGAAAATTTTAATATATTTTTATTTTAATTATTTTAATAAAATTAAAATTAATTTTTCAATAATCATAATTTTATTAAATTTATTTTTCTTAAAATTTATTTATTATTTGTGACGGGATCTGTTGCGACAGGATCCCGTCGCAAATAGTCTAAATATTTTTTTTAAAAAGTATTTGTGATAGGATTAGGGACCCACTGCAAAAAGTATTTGTGACAGGCCCGTTGCAAATAGTCTAAATTAATTTTTTTTAAAAGTATTTGCAACGGGATTAGAGACCCGTCACAAAAAGTATTTTCGATGGGCCCGTTGCAAATAGTCTAAATATATTTTTTAAAAGTATTTGCAATGGGATTATGGGCCCATCACAAATACTTTTTGCGATGGACCCGTCGCAAATACTTTTTGCGATGGCCCTGTTGCAAAACGGTTTATATATATAAATTATATAATCAGAGACTTATTTGCAATGGGAAAGTAACCCGTCACAAAAAATATTATTTGTGATGGGCCCATCGCAAATAATATCTTTTCCAACACCATTTTCCATGACGGGACCCCGTCGTAAAAACGTATTTGCGATGGGATCCCGTCACAAATAGCCCATCACAAATATCTAGAATTCAAGTAGTGCTTGTATTCCATGTGGAATACTTAACCTAATGTATCTCATGATTTGAGCATAACAAGTAGATATAGATCCAATATCGATGAGAGTCACTAGATAGCTATGAAGAACATTCTTACATGCTTATAAGGGATTGAGGATATTTTCTTGGTATTTATAGGATAGAATAAACTTTGTGTGTATGGTTACATAAATGCTAGTTTCCAATCCACCAATGATGACATGAAATGTAAATCTAGATTCACATTTTTCTTAAATGGTGGAGCTATCAGTTAGAAGATTTAAAAAAAAGTGACTATAAAATACTTTACAAAAGAGTAAATTTACATAAAAAACATATGTAGTGAAGGGTACTTTCTAGATCAAGAATTTAATTTCTAAACTTGTGGTGGTTCTTAGCATTGAGGGAGTAATTGAGCTATATTTTAAAAGAAATGGGGATTTTTCTCAGGATAAGAAACCAAAATCCCACCAAAAAACCAAAGAAATTATTTTAGAATACTATATCATATGAGAGATCATTTATAAGGGAGATATAAAGAGTAGTTAGGTTTCTAATGAGGATAATGTAAAGGATCCATTAATGTAATTATTATCATAGTTGATGCATGAGGATTATGTTCAACCTCTAGGTATAAAATACTTGGGATATTTATGGAACTGTTGAAAATGTATCATCTTATTATAAAAAATTCGATCATTTTTTTATCATTCATTCATGTGTGCTATAATTTATTTAATATGAATGGTCGAACGATAACATATCCTTAAAGTACAACTTTAAGTTATCCCAAGATGATGATCATCATCGAGTATTATGGGTTGTAATGATATATAATGCTTAACTTGAATAGATTCTTTTACTCATCACAAAGATTTGTATTTGGGTTATAGATAATGGATTCATGTGGTAATAAGTCAGGGGTTAATACTTTGATTGATCCACTAAATTATATCTCATTGAATTCCATACAATAATCAATATAATTATGGGTGTATTCTTATTATCAATCATTTTTACTTGGATTTGGTGAGATACCTAGCATGGAAGTATTCATACATTTATTCGTTACACATAGATATGTACATGTTGACTTAACTTACCATGGGGTAGTTGGTTATGTTACTAAATATGTCATTAATTGAAGCATAGTTAAGATGTTTTTTGTCCACTAGTATAAAAAAATCCGGCCCTTGATTATATTTGAATGAGGAAATGTATGGTCATTCTTAGTTACATTTCATATGATGTGATCAAATACTTATACAAGTTACATGTGATGTTATTATTAGTTCGATGAATGATATGTGATATATTCATCAAATTTGTTAGACGTTTTTTAGATAATCAACAAATTATGAGAGGCCTATACTAGATTGACATATTCCCTTTTTAGTTTTTTCTTGATGTAATTTAAAAACGGATTATATAAGTATAAATACAATTTACATGATATATCTTGTGGTTGAAATATTTTTATAGAGATATGAGTATGTTTTATTGAGATCACACAAGACCCCTTAGTAGCGTGAGTAGTACATATGTTATGCTAGAGGTAGAAGATTACTTATATTTATGAAATTGGCATTTCATATTTTTTGTTAACACCAATAAGACCTGAAAGGCCACAAAATTTAGACCTTGTATAATAATTAGGTTTCTTTCAATGTTTTTTCCTAAATTAAGAAATTTTTGATGAACCCACATTGAAAAGGAGTTTTGGATGGATTCACAAAGAGATATAAAATTTTAGAAAAAATGATTATATGATTTTAAGGAATGTGGGATATTATTAGATATGAACTAAAATGGGAACCACAAAAACCTTGACAATACATGTATAGTCATTATATAACATGGGTACCCCCAGCCTATGGTGGATCATATTAATCCATGATCAATAACCATGATTGGATTAACATGCATGCAATGAATTTCATGGTGGAATATCCACTCACACTTGTTTAAACAGTTAAAAATGAATGGTTTGATTAGTTTATGGTTGGAATACATCATTCAATAAAGTGTTCAATGAAATAACACTCTAATAGGTGTAGCATTTGAGTATTAATCAAACTGTTTCATATGATCGACACTTTTTTTGGAATGAATATCATCAACGATACCTACAAAGGATGTGATCCATATGCAGTTTATTTTGAGGTTTGTATTTGATCCCTAGGAATCATTTAAATTCTATACAAATCTCTCATCCATTAAAAAAGTTTTTTCTCACTTAGTTAAGGTACTGGAACCCTTTTCAATGTTTGGGAGTCCTCACAATATATTCTTTTATCCATTAGTTGGTGTATTCCCCTCATAAGAATGAGGATTTCACTTAATTATCCTCATGATTTTCATCAAGAAAACTAACTTGAATATAAAGGATTATGACAATAATGTTTGGGTACTTTAGGTACACAATTTTTTTCATATGTTTTTCAAATACATTTATACATTTGATTCTTGGAGATATATTATTTTGTGTTTCAATATTTTTTCCACTACCATGGATTATTAGATAATCCAATGAAATATTTTAATATATTAATTTATAATTTGGGTATTAGGGGTGCATCATGAATGATATTACATTAATGAATAATAAAAGAAATTTTTTTCATTTATATTATTTTGAAATTAGTTTATATCTCATGCCCTTTGATGTGACTACTAATCCATGATTAAGTCTATGTCCTTGGTGTTCTATCAACAAGTTTACTTTTAGAAATAAAATAATGAGACAATGATAACATAGGTTAATGACACAACTATCCGATGTACTTTATTAAATATATGGATCTAATGGGTTTATATTGGACAATTTTCATTCGTATGTGGTTATTATTTTTGTGGAATTTAACTTCTTTTTTATAGGTTCCTTGGCCTGTTTCTAGATGCTACCCTTATAATTCATGAAATATTGCTTAATTATTTTTATAAATATTCCTAGAGAGTTATATAATAAGTAAATTTAGAACCTTATGGAAATTATATATGAATTTAACATATTTGAATAAATATTATCCTCATACATGGTTTACTAATTATTCATGTTTGGTTGATCACAAATATTCATTCATCATTTAATCAATAGAATATATATGTGAGTTGAATATTTAAAAGTATTTATTCACTATTTTAGTGAATATAATATTTATTTATTTGAAAATGAAAAATTATATGAAATTTAATTATTTAATAAAGAGTCATAATTTAATTTCCAACAAATTATAAGTTGGATGGGATGATAAAGTAAAACGGTCTCTTGTGAAATGAAAAATTAATATTACTTATATTAATTCTCATTTATCTATTCAAGAAAATAATATTTATATATTCACAAGATTAGTGTATTTCAAGTAAATAATAATAATTATTATATTTGGACAATGGATTCATAGAAAATTAGGAGAATAATAATTGGTTATGTGTAGTTACTTATTCTATTACCCTTGGTCTAGAAATCCCTATTTATGTTATTTACAAACCCTAGCCTAGCCACTATAATTTTTGAGGACAATGAATTATAGAGGGAATATTAACAAGAAATATTGGTCTCATCTCCTTGAATTCTCACAAGAAAAACAATTGATACTCCTCCACCTTCTCATGTCTAGAGTGAACAAAATAATTCTTCCACTTGGAAGAGAATCTTGTGGAGATTAACTATGAATAATGTGAGCATTATATTCATCCATTATAGAACCTGGGTATTTCTATAATGATGTTAAGAGTTTGAAAGATAATGTGTGGATCACTGCTAGAAGGATTCTACCCTTGAATCCCATTACTGCAACATTGATACAGTAAGAAGAGGCTTATAGAATATTCAAAGAAGAAATAATTCCAATGAGAGGTAATTATTAATATCTAAAAATTAATTATCAAATATATGTGATGATCTTATCTCATAGATTCCAAGGTTTCTATTTTATTTAGTTCTAAATATAAAACTAATGGATTTGATAAAAATGTTATTGGGAAAAGTCCGGATTACCTATGTTGTTACTTAGAACATTAAAACACAACATCTCATGAGGAGTTGTATATAAGGTGAAAGAAGGTTGGATACAACTCAATTTGTTTTACAAAAATCACACCAGCACCAGAATAGATTCTAAAAAATATGGGTAATACACTAGATGATGCATTTGTATTGATGATTAATGCTAAAATTAATGTTCCACACAATGTAAAGAGAAAATATCCATGGTTTATAGTGGGAATACATATTAAAAAAAAGATCATGCATGAAAAATACTTTCAAGGTAGCATCATAAATTATTAGAGTGTCAACTGTGAGAATATATTCTCATCCTTTTTTCTCACTCTAGTAATTAAATGAGGTTCCACCTTATTCTCTAATATTTTGTGTTGTATTTTTTTTAAAAACAATGTAAGTAAATAAAGGTGAATCTTGTTATCAAGAGGATTATGAATGAAGAAATGTGAGATGGAATAGTAATTCTAAATATTAAAATAACTTAATATTGATATGATTTATCAAATGGTAGAAACAATAATATTAAAAACATCTACCTTGACAATTCAATGGAGGAGATAATCCCTCTAGGATAAATTTACCTTGATACTCTTTAAATTTTGACAATTCATGTAAATATGAATTCTAGAATTTGATTAAAATATTTTCACTGAAAAGGTATTTCGTGATACTCTCTCATCCCCAGTAAATAATAATCAACTATGTTATTAATATAGAGAAATTATTTTCATCAATAAAAATAAAAGAAGGTATGCTATGAACATAAGGTATGATATTAAATTCATTGATTTATCTATATTTATTTATACATTCAAGAGTGAACCCTCATGACATGTTCCTTTTCAATCGTCATTTTTTTCTTCCATTCAGCCACACAGTTTTGTTCTTGTGTTCATGGTTTAGTTTTCTCATGTATGGTACCTTTAATTTGACATTATAGTTTAATGTCCCTTATTCTATATTCACCATGATTGTCATAGATATTTCATTTAATTCTTCTTCTATTATCCATTTAAACCACAAATTCTCCTTGAGTATAAATATTGAACACTTCTGATTTGTTCATCAAGAATTGTACCCACACCTTTCTTATGGAATCATCAATAAAAGTAAAAAAAATATTATAAACCTTTATGATAATGAATTAGGGATATCCCTCAAATTTTAGTGTGAAAAAACATAAACCTTATGACAATGAGATTGCCTTCTATCCTATTTAAATAATACTTTCCTCTATTTCCACATATGTAACTCTGACAAGTTCTAACATCGGGATTATTGAACTTTGCAACAACCTTAAACACTGAATTTTTATTTTATTCTCACTAAGATGACCTAACCAATTATGAGATAACTCTAGACTACCAAAAGTTTAATTTCTATCCATCAAAATTCTATATAAACTTTTGGACACATACAGGTTCCAATCCATAACTCATATAACCAAAAGCATTTATTATCATGTAATTTTCCATAAAAATTATAAAATTTCATTCCATATCCTTCTTCATCTATTTTCCCAATATAAATATTTTTTTTATAAAATACATATCTGTATCGTGCCCTTTAACATTAAGAAATTCTCATTCAGTATCTCAATATTCACATCAAACTTTCCAATAACTTCAGGAGACTCATCATCATATATGTGTACCTTTCCCAATATTTTGGATATATAATTATTAATTAATCCCAGATATGATTTGGAATGTAAGGATGCACTAGAATCCACAACCCATGATTCCATTGAAACATTAACTCATAATAGAAAAAAATGATATCTTCCACTAAATCTAAAAAAATATTTCTTCTAAAAACTGATCTCCTAGTTCACTGTCTATGGTTATTACTATCTTTCTTGAGATTCACAATCATAAAAAAATTCCAAAAAGAAGGTTTGGTTTCTGGAGATTTACCTCTAACCTTATCTTTAGACTTCTTCCCTTTCATCCAACTCATCTTCTGGTTGGGTGATCATGTCACACCATGACCTTTAATTTCCTCATTTATTGGTTTATTTATGGATATATATTATTTTCTTTATGTTTTAGGTCAATGTTTCTGGAAAACGTCAAAATTTTAAGTTTCAAAATAAGGCATATGATTGGTGCACTATTAATCAAAACCGTGTTCCTAACATTGCGAAGGACTAAAATATTTAGAAAAATTATTTCACATGGTTTCCACACAGTTTCCCAAATTTTTTGTCTTAACCTTGTGACGCTCTAGGTTTTTCCTATAATGGTTTATTGGTTGGAACACAGTTCGGATAACTATGCGGTCTTCCATGAATTTTAAATAATGTAAAATTTCCATCATACCACGCTTTATTTTTACTCTTCTTCACCGTAATCATCTACCATTAATTTGAATCAACCCTAGGACCATCCGAGGAGGTATTATCCCCCCAATACATTGTGATTTTGAGGCACATTATTTAATTCTCGTTGATATCTTATTGGTTTTGGGTTCCTTTAAATCTCCTCTCCTCACATTCTGAACGAAAAACTTACATGGGAGAAATTGGCCATGAGATTACAAAATGAAAGCATGAAAATACAATTAAAAGAAAATAAAAAATTCCATTCCAAAGAAAAATATTCAATGCTAATTAGATTCATCACCAGATCCTTATATAGGAATATTCAGAGCCTTAGATACACCCCCAACAATACATTACATCTCTATTAATTGGGAGAGTTAAAAGGAGGGTGTGAAAATCAAGGGAATTTGACGTTTTGAAGTTGACCCAGAAATTCATCCAGATCCGTCCACCATTTGGACGTGTGAATTTTTAATTGAATGAGGCCGAATCTAGAGGGGTCATAGAAGTGAAATATACTCGTCCATCTTTCCTCTATTATATTTAATTTGGTGCAGCTGTTTGGAAGTTATGATCGAAATGGTGGGATAACATTATGGGAATTCAGGTCGGGCCCAACATTTAAATGTTAACTTCGGATCCATATATCTCCATGAAAACTTCAGAATTAGCTCTGTCCATAGTTTAATAAAATGATACCCATATGTTTTTATTTCTACTGTAAAAATTTTAGATTCATTGGGCCTAGTTTGTGGGCCCCAAATTTGTTTGATGGGCCTTAGTCCCATTATGCTTTCTCCAGAAAAGTTCTACATTCATCCCCAAAAATCTCCATCTTCCATTGGGATTCATCCACCAATAATAAAAGAAAAAATGTTCCAAAAAAATTGATCAATCATATCCCAAAATATCAAATTCAGAAAATGATCATAATGTTGTCCACAAATAGATGATTGATTGAACCCAAATTTGAAATTTAAACATGAATTGCATTTGAGATGAGAAATGAAGTTCAATTTCTGTAATGCACTAAAATTAATGTTTATAGAATTTGGAACATATTATTAAGATTTTAAAAATTAATATTAGCCACTTTCAGTGGCTAATAACACCCCCTAACTTGAGTTTTTTCTAGTCCCAAGAAAAATATATTAAAAATTTGAAATTCAAATTCCCTTTTTCAAAAAACATTTTAATAAACATTTCTCAACCAAAGACCTCAGACCAAAAAATTTATGTAACCCATAAAAATAATTTAAAACAAGATATGTTCATAAGCATATCCCATGCCCAAGCCCATTTCTTTGTTCAAATTCATCGCCACATTTCATCAAATTTTAATTAATCATGATAATGTGTTGTGCATCACAAAAGACATGGGGACCATTTTATTGTTCAACGGGAATAATGGAAGAGCTAGGTGGGAATCACATTAAACTTTAAGATGAGTACCCAATTTTTTTTTCTGATTTTTTTTATTTTTTATTTTTTAACCACAATTGATATGAAAAGAATAACTCTGGGAAAGCCAACTATGGAGTCACGATTCCCAATTGACGGACGCCACACATATTGTTAATTCCATTATCTAAAATAGAGATATAAATCCTAACTTTGTGCAAGACAACTATGGATTCATGATCTCCAAGTGCTGGACACCACCAAAAGCAAATCATAAACCAGGGAGGGAATAGAAATAATGAGCAAGACACTAACATGGGAATTGTTGTACATCCGACCATGAATTACTACCTCACACCTACTTGGACTAATGCACCGTCATGCATTATGCATGATAACATAGGATATTCCCAATATGTTTTCAAACCCCATGTCCTGAAACATCTTCCAACCTTTCATGGGATGGAGTCTGAGATGCCTTACCTTCATGTTAAAGAATTTAATGACATTGTTGAATCTATGTGCCCTCCAAATCAAATTGAATCTACTAAAATGAGACTTTTTCATTTTTCTCTGAAGGACCGAGCAAATAATTGGTTAAAAAATTTGAGACCATCATCCATTTACACTTGGAACCAACTTCAATGAGAATTCTATAAAAAATTCATCCCCCATCCCAAAACAATTTCACTTAAAAAGAGTATAGAAAACATTTTTGAAAGAGAGGGAGAAAAATTCTATGAAACATGGGAAAGATTCAAGGACATAAGAAACATGACACCACACCATGTTTTCTTAATCCTAGAACAAGTGAGAATTTTATATGACGAGTTAGGTCTCGGAAACGAACAATTCAATGATATGATGTGTAATAGAACCTTCAAAAACAAAGCCCCAAATGATGCTTACGAGTATATAGAAAATCTTGTTGAATGAAACCAAACATGGGGTACATCACCATACTATGAGAAGACACCCAAATATGTCGGAATTTACAATCTAGAAGAAGAAGAAGAAGATGATATTTTATTAAATAAATTAAGGTTAACGAAAAACATACATGGGAGAAATTGACCAAGCTATTACAAAATGAAAGCATGACAATACAATTGAAAGAAAATAAAATCTTCCATTCCAATGAAACATATTCGATGATAATTCAATTCACCACCAACTCATTATATAGGCATATTAAGAGCCTTATATATACCCCCAATAATAAATTACATCTCTATTAACTGGGAGAGTTAAAAGGACGGTGAGAAAATCAAGGGAATTTGACGTTTCGAAGTTGACCCAGAAATTCATCCAGATTCGTCCATCGTTTAGATGCGTGAATTTATAATTGAAGGAGGCTGAATATGGAGGGGTCATAGAAGAAAAATATCATCTTCCATATGTCCTATATTAGATATAAATATATCAGGAAATTTGGTGAAGCCATTTTGATGTTATGATCGCAATAGTGGGAAGACATTATGGGCGTTCAGGTCGGGCCCACTATTTAAATGTTAACTTCGGATCCATATATCTCCATGAAAAATTCATAATTAGCTCTGGAAACAGTTGAATAAAATGATCCCCATATTTTTCTATTTCTACTGTAAATATTTGAGAATCACTAGGCCTGGTTTGTGGGCCCCACATTTGTTTGATGGGCCTTAGGCCCATTTTGATTTCTCCAGAAAAGTTATGCATTCATACCCAATAATCTCCATTTTCCATTGGGATTCGTCCATCGATCCTAAAAGAAAAAACGTTCCAAAAAAAGTGGTCAATCATATCCCAAAATATCAAATTCATAAAATGAATATAATGTTGTCCACAAATAGATGAATGATTGAGCCCAAATTTTCATTTTAAACATGAATATAATTTGAGATGAGAAATGAAGTTCAATTTCTATAATGCCCTAAATTTAATGTTTATGGGATTTGGAACATATTATTATAATTCTTACAATTAATATTATCCACTTTTAGTGGCTAATCACATTCTCTTATTTCTAATTGTTTTCCTGTTATGTGTGGGTATTGGTTGAATGCTAGGTATTTTAGGGTTATAATTTCTTATGTATTAAGTTCTATGTTTTTAAAGGTTACTCTATAGACCTTCCTCTAACTATTATTCATGTTTTTTGCATTATTTTTTCTTTTTCTAAGTATGTTTTGTCATGATTTTTTATTTTCCTTCATTTTCCATGGGATTCTTGTGTTTTATAACATCTATTTCCTTGAAATTATGTATTTTATGTATATTATTACATGCCTATGAGGTGTTTCTAAATGGAGGACTACATTTAAAAAGTGGTATTTTCAGTCTCTAGAGGAATTCCACTGGTTTTAATTGGGAATTAACTTTTAAGAGGGATCATATATGTGTTTTGGCATGCTCCCTTATTGTTCATTGGTTATATATATTTGTGAGGTTTTATTAATTACCTATGGATGTTGGGTCTTATTGTTTTATGATTCCTCAATATAATGTTGATTTTATGTAAAGGATTCCTCTTTGTTTTTAAATTTGTATTCAAGAACCACATGGTTTCTCTTATTATTCTTAAAATAAGGGTTTCATACAAGTACATATATTTATATTATCATGGGAATATATATATATGTTTAAGTATATATATGTATATATATACATGTATAACTAACTACATATAATATCTATATGACTATTATTTGAAAATATAAAGTCTGTTTGGGCCTTGGAGGAAAATGTGGATTTCAAATATGATCTTGTTTTTTAAATGTATTTTCAAGGGATATTTCCAAAGTTTATCATTAGTTTCAAAATTGAAGGCATGGTTGGAAATTTTTGAGAAATCTTTATTCCAAGATAAACCACAATTTAGAACTAAATCCCCACTGATTTATGGTGAAGTTGGATCCAAGATTATATGTGATTATTCATGTTACTTATGTAAGTTGGAATTTGGGATTTAGTAAGAATAATATGTGAGGGTGGGTTTAAGTTGGTCATTGACATGATTTTTCTTGTAGTCTGTTATGGGTGTGATTGATATAAGGTAGACATCCTTCCTCAGCCTCTATCACTATTATCATGGGGATTCTTAGTGTCATAGTGAGATATTGAGATATAGTTCATATCTAGTCCTGATTAGAAGAAATAAATACCCCATGACATTGAAGTCCATGGGGGATTTCCACTGGTGATACAAGGTTAGAGCATCTAGTTGGTTATAAACCATGGATGCATTGATATGCTGATATATTATTCCAAAAAAATAGATCTTAGATCATATCATTGGATGTTTAGGAGTTTTACATGATTTATATATCTTAACATTTTTTATTACCTTACTCAATTAATTCTTAGTATTTATTTACTAGGTTTCATGTTTCTATGTTTCGTTTCCTAGTTGTATATATGTTCATGATGTTTCCCATTGGTATTTTTGATTATTATTATTTATTTATAAATTTTTCCTAATTTTTTTGGAAAGTATTTTTTAAATTAATTTTTCAATAAAAAATACTAAATAGATTTCCAAAAAACATTTTGGTTTTTAAAAGGAAAGATAAATTTTACTTAAGGGAATGATCATGAATTTATTTTCAAAGTAATGTAAAAGTTGATTTTAAATTATTGTATTTCAAACTAGTCTCTGTAATATTTTGGAATAAGAAATCATGGATTCTTTGGTTATTACATAATGATATGTTTATGATCACACCCTTATTACACAACTCAATGTCCACAGATTATGGATTATTGTAGGGTTATATTCTTAGGAACTGTTGGATTGTGGGATTCTTTTTAGGGAATGCACATGGAGCAATAAATTAGGTATTGTGAATGAAATATGATAAGAGGTCACCAAGAGTTCAATTTAGTATTTTTTATTTCATGTCATCATTGTATCAAATTGTTCTACTTCCAATTGTATAATCAGATCTAGTTAAATTTGATTTATTTTGGTATTGATTTTTCTCATATTTATGCTTCATTTGGTTATTTAAAATTTTGTATATATTAATTTTATATTTCCTTGGATGTCCAATATATGAATGATACATTCCTGATTTTGGGGGAAATACACTATTTTATTTATCATACTAACTAAGATAAATAATCCCCAATTATTTCTATTTTACGCCATGGAACTAGATTCCATCTCGATGTAATCAGGTATGCATCTTGGGTCTATCACAGGTCAACTCGAGTGGACGGTTCAGGGGTTGATGGGTTAGTTCATGAGGTACCATCCTTTACCTTTTATACGAAACACAATACTGATAGGTTATTGTAATTCCCTTCACATGATATCGTCCTTCAGGATTAATTTTCTAACATTCTAAAATAATTTTTCATATTTTATGGATGAATTAATAACAAAAGTGACCATCACATTCCAATTCTCCAGCAATGATGAACACAAAAAAAATTCCTTGACATCATATGAGAAAATGACTTTCACCAACTCAAGTAACTTCTGATCATGTGAAATTAATTATCATGTTAGATTATTGGTCTTCCTTCTGCAAAACGCATGCCCAACAATCTATACATTATAAACACTTTGTTTAAAGTTTTTGGTTTTCCATACATGCTTATTAGGGAAACCATCCGTTCTACTATTGTTTTCTTTTTCTGAATACTAAAAGAAACAGTCCTTTTGACAAAATATAAGTTAATTATGATTCAAATACAACAATTATTATATATCTATCTTATATATTTTGACTCATTTTAATGAAAAATTCAATTACTTTTGGATTAGATAATCTTCCATCTACATCCTCCAGAAGCTATTATCCTTTCCATAAAACTAATAAATCGTGATATTTACATCTTATGACGCCATTACATTGATGAAATAACACCCACTAAATAATAATAATTTCACGATAAAAATGAAATGAAGATAGTTGAGTATGCTGAATATGTATTGAACCAATATTTGATACCACTTGTTAGGGTAAGGATAATGAAAAGGAATATAACATTTGTTCAATGGATGTTCAACCACCAATATTAGGATCTTTCATCCATTAGAAATTCAAACACTTAGATTTCATGAGAAATGAACACACCAACCCCCCACATAGAGCATCAAAACTTATGAATCGACATGCACTGTAAATCAACACACACTAAGTTCTTTTGATAAACATACTTATATTTAAGAAATAGAAATGTGTAAAAGTAAAGAATTATATGATCTACATGATTAGTATTTTAATTTTATGTCCATGGGAGAACATTAAAAAGTATATTTATTTGGATGTTAAAATATTACAATATAGTGACTTGTTGACTACACAGATTAATAAAAATTAAGTAATTTTTTTTCACACATCAGTAGATGGTCCAACTCCATATATATAGTGTGGCCCATCTTGTCATTCAGTTTTAACGACAACCTAATTTCATGGGTCTCAATAAATACATAATATTAAAACAAAATACCTTATATAAAACCAAAAGTAATTGAATAAAATAAATTGACTGATTGTATCACTATACTCTAGTGGAATGACACCACTGTGTATTCCAACTTCTCCTAAATTAACACTTCATATATAATTTTCCTCCAAATCAATCAACCATTGGTTTAAGTATATGTTTGTTCCCATAATATGATGAAACAAATTTTATTATTCTATTGAACTAAATCAAGACCCATGAATGGTTTTATAATCCCAATAATATTCCTCGGAGTGGGTGACCATCCAGCTAATAGACTGACCTACTTCATTTTGAGTTTGGTGAGGTTTCAACCGAATTATTGATAATTATAAACAATTTGGGTGAGGATTCAACCAAGAAATTGATAATTATAAAGGTTTTGTGTGATGTTACAATTTAGATAATAATAATTATAAATAATTTTGGTTATATTCCAACCCATATATTGATAATTTGGAGAAAATTTGTCAAGGGTCCAAACCAGAGGAATATATTATGATCCAATTGGGTGAGGTGTTTACCCCGAGACTGGTAATTAAGAATAGGTGGGGAGAATTTTCAAAAAATATCCTTTACATTCTTATGATTTTATTTTTCTAATTGTTTTATCTCTATTTACAGGTTCTTTATTTCTCATATGGTTTTACTACTTTGGTGAAATTTTAGTTTTGGACTGAAGTGGGTTGCACCACCTCCAAGGATTAGAATTTGGGTTTTTTTCAATATGGGGATGGTCACTCCATGATAGGTGGGTCACACCATGATGTGGCCTTAAGCATAATTCCCTCAATTCTTCTAGATTTTGGAGAAGCACATAGAATCATTGTTGGGTATTTTTTCACTTCAAATACATTCTCATATTAGGGTTATCATTCCACGAATTAATGGACATGTCTTGATGTAAAACTGGGAGGTTATGTTCTCAAAATTCTTGGTTTTTGGGAGGGGGAATTAGTGACACCACAATAGGGGATTTTTTTCATGATATATTTATTCCCATTTTTTTAAAAAATATTTTTATATTCTACCCCTTACTTGAAATAATTCCTTTTTCAATATATTTCTATCCCACTTGAATCCCTCGACCTGGGGAACAACCCCTCACGATCCTCCCACCTTTTAGGGTCCTATCCCACATATTTCTTCCATTTTATGGGGATTTTATGAGGTCATCTCATCTAAACCTCCTTTTCCCCTCCACTTCTTTATTTTCCTTTTTATTCCCTTACCTAATATAACCCAAGTATCCAAGGGTTTAGTACTAATCAAATTTTAATTTTGGGTTTTCCTAATTTAGGGTTGATTATTCCCATTTTAATGGCCTTTATTTCTTATTGGTGGTAAATTTAAAAACTTGGATAATTAAATTCCGGACTATGGAAGTATTTCTCCATGCATAATCATTTAATTTTAAGACCCTAATTGTTTGGCCTTTTAAATTTATGTTTTGAAAATCATAATATTTTTACTAATTTTGGTTATTGGTATTTTCAAAAAGAACATGGTTTATCTCTTGGTTAAATTTTTTTGAATGGGGTTTCCATATATTTTTAGGTGGAAATATGTTTTTATGTAACCATTCACACATAGTGTTTTTTGAAATTCCTATGTGGCTCTTTTATAGAAATTTCATAGATAAGAGAGTTCGTTTAGTTTCCAAACCAATATAAGAGAATCTATATTAAAATTAAGTTTATTTTTGGGTTACTTTAATTTTTATGTATGATATTTAGTTATTTATGATACATGATAATATTTATGTGGTTTAGTTTGGAAATGTGTTTTCATAAATTTGTTTCTAAAATGTGGTTTCAAATCCCTGTCAGAAACTTGTAAATTTTGTTTCACAAAGTAAATGTGACCTTGGAGTACACCCTTTTGGTTTTGGTAAATGGTTGGAAATCTCCCAAAACAAGGATATGTTTTTATATATATTTTCATTCTTGATGGAAAAGAGGTTACTTTTGTAAATGGTGTTTATAGGTGGGGGTGTGAAAAGTTTTTTTGTTAAATATGTGTATTGTTCACATGTAATGTCATGTAATCACCACGATTTCATGCCATCGAACAAAAATAGTAACTATGTGGGATCTTTGGGTTTACATGCTGCACTACAGTATAACTTATCTGTAATAGTGAACACAAGTGAGGGTTCTTGGTAATGAAGTGCACTATGAAAGCTAGTGGGTAAGGGAATTGAATTATTTTTAATCAATAGAGTGACAAAACAACATTTTCTCTAGAGATATGAGCCCTAAAATGTAACACCCCAAGCTTCCACGGTACGTTTCCCGTCGAATAATGCGATAGCGTGTGTTGTACGCAACCTCGAGTTCTAACACACACCACAACTAATTAAACTAGCCGTTGTGAATAGTAATACCTACTTTTTGAAATCATATATATTTATATTTCAAAATGGACTTCATTTTTTGATTCGGAATATCTAATTTATCCTAAGGTGAAATTTTAGTACTTTTTGGATAACTTTCATATTTTGATGAATAGTGAAAATTACTAAATTTTAATTAAAAACAACTTTTTTAATCAAAATAATTAATAGTGATAAATTATGAATTTTAGTAGTTTTAAATTATATTTAGAATATATTTTTACCATTTAATATAATGTTGGTCATTGGACATAATTTTACAATTAAACTGAACATAAACAAGTGTCAATCTTTTGATAGTTATTATCTCTTAAAAACACGCTTTTTGTTTTGACAGCGGGAATTAATTTTAAATTAATTTCTGCCACTTCTGTGTTTTGAATTTAGGAAAATGGATTCCATATTTGGAATCAGGATGTTCAAATTGTGTAAATAGGTAACTTTTATTTTTAGACATTTTGAATAATTACTGCGGTAAATATTTTATTTACCATGGTTAAGAGTAAATCCGGTAAATAAGGGTTAAAAAATAATATTATAATAATAAAAAATTACCCTAAAACGTGTCCTAACATTATTGGTGGACACATAACCGACCATGGACATCCTTGGGTCGATTTGGGGACCCCTTAGAGCCACTTGTATGTGGTAGGGACACATTATATTAATAAAGTTAAAATAAAAATAAAAATGGCATAAGCTTACATCTTTTAGAAGAACAATTTTTACATAGGGTTATACATGTTGGATTTTCGATTATAAATATTCATTATAAAGATAAAAAGATTTCCTACATAATGATATTTTATTTATAATTTTTAGACATCAAATAATTTAAATTATTAATGACACAATAATGATGCAATGTTTACCTCATTAATAAATCATTTAAATAAATAAGATTATAATGATTAAAATATTATCTAAAACCTGTCCAATTATTATTGGTTGATGTTATTTAGAATATGAGTCATCTTATCTTCGATCTCAATGATTTTTGGACCATTATAAACCGAATATAATTATATTATAAAGTAATACTTTCACTCTTTCCTAAAGAGCCCCTCCTCTCCCTTATAAAAGGAGACCACTTCTACTCATTCCTCACACCTCTCAAGCCACTTGGTTCGTCCAAACCCTGTCCAAATAAGCTCCCCAAATCCCTCTACTCCTCCTTGAAGCTTCCCCTTAGGCAGAAAGCATTTCAAGAAGTCCTTTGGTTCCAACCAAAGTGAGTTACCTAAATTAAAGGTAACGATTTCTCTTAAATTTTTTTCATTTATTTTGCTTCTCCAACCCCCAAACTCTTTTTATTTCCTTTCTTTTGTAATAACACTAGTATCCACAATATACTAGGATGTTTTTATAAGAAGGATTCAAACTACACATACACACAACTCCATCTAATAGATGATGAACATAATGTTTCTGTGGATGGAAAACTAACGCCTCACGAAACGATGATTGTTCAAATACATCTTACCGCCTCTCATGGTGGCCATTATGATGGAACTGTAATTAAATATGATATTAATGATATATATTTTATATATAAGCTTCTGTAATTCCATTTTATTTCATACCATTATTCGTTTCATGTTGTATATACATACGATAATTTCATTTGAGGAAGTGCGGACTACCGCCCCCTTAAAATGATATGACTCGTTCATACCACACATGGAACGTATAAAGGATGGTGTTAATGAACTTAAGTAACATATATAAAATATTATATTATAATGTAATATTAATATACCTATGTATCATTTGGATTCGATTCTTTTAAAATAAAAATTAAATGGAAGTAGCGTTCGTGCGTACGTACGGACTACCGTCTCCACGAACGCGATGAGATTCATTCTCCATCGTATCCATTAAAGTATTATTCTCATTTTAGGGTTAAAAATAATGTTAATATCATTATGATTATGAATAAGATATAATCTATCCATTACAAACATGTCTTACGTAACCAAACATTTAAGAAGAACGAATCGATTATCACCCGAAACGACGATAATACTAAGATATTATTAATAAAGCAATGTTAAAAGATCATATATGATATCATATTAATGTATATGATTCTTGTATAATTTAATAACAATTATTTCACCATTATAAAGGAGGTTAACCTACCCCAACAAAGGAAAAGTACAAGGTAAGGGTTATTTCATAATCTCTTCATTATCCGAGGTTGTTTATACGTAATAATCTACTGGGATCCCTTTATCATCCACATCCATGTTTTCTTCAAAATGTATTTCAAAACATATTTATTATTTACAAGAATATGGGTTAAAGTCATTTATACCCTTGTTTGACTTTTTATAAGAGGTTTATAAAGGAATCTTTCCGTCGTTTTCAAAACAAGGTCCTTTTTAACCTTTTCGACAGAATTAAGATAAGAATGTTTTTTTAACTTATACGGCGGGTGCGGTTATTTTCCGCCGTTATAAAATCGTCAAAGCTTCCCTTACAAGCTTATAAGAATATTTTCAAGAAAATGTTTTATTTTATATGGATCTTAAATGATTTCAAAAATAGAAAGAGATATTTCTCTAAAAAGTGTTTTGATTTCATCTATGTCAACATCCTTTGACGGATTTTACGCTTATTTGAAGTTGATTTATTATGATACAAAACTTCTATATTGTATTGAAGTTTTTGTGATATGTTTGACTATGGATGTGCTATTTTTATACCATTCATAGTTTATGGTGAAATTATTGACATTTCGTATGCTAGTTTTAATACGAATGTTTATGTTATGTTTAAACCTTTTCATATGGGAATGCATTGGACTTAGTAAGTGACGGGTGGAGCCCGCTATAGCTCCTCGATGCATCGGTAGGTCTCATGAGACAAACTAGTGTCTTGGCACAAGGCCTTGGCAAAATCTTATTTGTATTCTTGGCACGAGGCCTTGGCTATGTGGTTATGATAGTCTGGCATTATGCATTCCAACATTATGAAAGTGGTTATTGATTTTTTCATGTGATTATTCGATTAGTAGAATATCCATGTGAATAAGTAAATGGAATTATTTCATTTTAATTTTTCCATACTATGTTGAATTTCAAGTTTAAAAGGATTTTGTTTTAGTAATTCATTGCCTTAAATGTTTATGCTTATTTTTGAATGTTCCGCTATATTGTTATCCTTACTGGGCATTTGAGCTCACCCCTTTTCTATGTTTTATTTTTCCCAGGATGTGAAGATGTAAGTTATGAATGACCTGTAGGGATATTATGAGGGGATTATAGTGTGGACTGTGGAAACATTATGTTGTTGTAGTAGTTTTTCATTTTATGATGTAATGTAAAACTTATGAATATATCTAGTGTTTCCAAGGCTACTAAACCAATCGGTCTTTCGAGATTTGATCTTTCTTGTGATCATGCCAATGTTATGTAATAACGCACCGACTCTGGGTAACTGGGGTCGGGGCGTTACAGTTGGTATCAGAGGAAGTTTAGTACAAACCTTGGAAGCTAGATTTAGATAAACTCTGATTAGAGAACGTAGACCTAAGATGAACTTTGAGGATTAGTATAGAAGAACTTCCTAGAATTTTGGTATTGTAGAGATTTTGTGAGTTTTCCGAGCAATACATCTCTGTCTGGATACAAGCAGGTATAGGCGGCTCTGGCACAGATGTACCTAGGGGTAAAACCCGAAAACACCGCTTTGAGCTAGACTCGAACGAGAACTGGTGCACGACAACAGGCCTTGCTGCACTCTTGGTTACGGCACTCCCGGGGGATATGCTTAGGATAACTCTCATTTTATTTACAAATCATTATGAAGGGTTTATGAGTATATACTTCCTCAAAGAAAACATTTTTATGATTATGGATTATATCCATAAATAGTTCAATTTATCTTAAGTGTTTTATAAGTATGGGATTATGTATTTTGATTCATAAACTGATCTAGTTTATGCCATTGTTTAGAAATGGCTCCTAGTGGAAGAAATGGAAACTGTATAAATGCACGCACTCCATGTAGGGATTGCCCCCCCTGCTCAAGTTAATTATAGTGGGGCTGGTGATGCAACTGGTGCCGATCAGCTAATCACCATACTGGGACAACTTACTCAGGTTATGAATAATAACCTTACCCGTATGGAGCACCCTGATCCGCAGCGTGGAGGATCAATGTTAGATCGATTCATGAGGCAACAACCACCAACGTTCAATGGGAGTACAAATCCCTTAGTAGCTGAGCAATGGATAAATTCCCTAGAGAAAATATTTCAGGCTTTGGGGAGCAGTGAAAGGGAAAAAGTTATCATGGCAGTTTACCGCCTCACTGGAGATGCTGATCAATGGTGGTCATTGATTCAAAACATGAAGGAAGATGATGAAGTATCAAATATGGAATGGAGGGAGTTCAAAGATCTGTTTTTAGAAAAATACTTTCCTCGTGACCATCGAGCGGATATGGAAAGGCAATTTCTGAGTCTGAGACAAAAGGAGGATGAGAATGTCACAAAGTATGAGGCTAAATTTACAAGGTTAGCGAGGTATGCTGGAGATTATATTCGCAACCCAAGAAGTAAGATTGATCGTTTCTTTGATGGGTTAAAACCATTTCTTCGTCGAGCATTAGTCTCACAATCCTTTTCATCGTACGATGACATTGTCTCATGTGCTATCAAGACCGAAAAGGAATTCTCTAAGTCTTATGAATTTAAAGCAAAGCAAGAGAAGAAGAGACCTGCTGATCAATCTGGGAATGGAAATAAGGGGAAGAAGGGAAAGGTTGAATATCCATCTTGTGGTAAATGCGGGAAGAAACATCCTGGTACTTGCTTGAAGGGAATGAGAGTCTGTTACAAGTGTGGTGAAAAAGGCCACCAAGCTCGTGATTGCAAGGGGAAGAAGGAAGCTACCAACGTTCAGTGCTACAATTGCAGGGAGATGGGACATTATGAAAATGCATGTCCTAAGCGTCAGGAGAACATACCTCAGAAAAGGCCAAGGGATCAAGTCCAGTCTTATGCTATCACTACTGCTGAGGTAGAAGCTCCGAAAGACGTCGTGGAAGGTAATTTAATGGTTTCCTCAAGCTTAGCAAATGCATTATTTGACTCTGGATCGTCGCATTGTTTCATATCTTCCCAGTTTGCTAAGAAAATTAGATATTTCCAATTTTATTTAATAATGGAGTTGTCAGTTAAAACTCCTAAGGGAAGTATCATTGCAACAAAGTTTTGTGAATCAGTCCCCATTAGAGCACATAAATTTTCTTTATCTGCTGATCTCATCGTCATACCTATGATTGAGTTTGATATAATCCTCGGTATGGACTGGCTTTCAGACTATGATGCGAAGATTTATTGTAAGAAGAAAGAGGTTACGATTCTTGATGATAATGATAAGGAACACCTTATTTTTAGAGCAGAATCGTCACCACCTAATTCTTATTTAGATCCACCCCCAGTAGCTCAACTTAATTCAATTATTGGGGAGGAAGAGAATGAAATAACTATCGGTGAGGAAAGGAATGTTCAAATAGAGGATGTACCTGTTGTGAAAGAATTTGTAGATGTATTTCCGGAAGATTTACCTGGACATCCTCCAGAACGAGAAGTTGAGTTTTCTATTGATTTGATTCCTGGATCAAGGCCTATATCGAAGACCCCTTATAGAATGGCCACTGTAGAATTAGTCGAACTAAAGAAACAACTAGAGGAATTGAGTAATAAGGGATTTATTCGCCCTAGTGTTTCTCCATGAGGAGCCCCTGTTCTTTTTGTTAAAAAGAAAGATGGATCTATGAGGTTATGTATCGACTACAGGGAGATCAATGCTATAACGACAAAGAACAAGTATCCCCTACCTCGTATTGATGATTTATTTGACCAACTGCATGGAGCTCAATACTTTTCAAAGATTGACCTTCGATCTGGATACCATCAGTTGTGTGTAAAGAAGGAAGACATTCCGAAGACAGCATTTCGAACCAGGTACGGGCATTACGAGTTTACTGTAATGCCGTTTGGATTGACTAATGCACCCTCTGTATTCATGGATCTGATGAATAGAGTTTTCAAGGAGTATCTCGATGAATTTGTGGTGGTATTTATTGATGATATCTTGGTATACTCCAAAACCTATGAAGATCATGAAAATCACTTGCGCATTATCTTGAAGACTCTGAGGAGGCATGAATTATATGGGATGTTTAGCAAGTGTGAATTCTGGCTTCAGGAGATTTCTTTTCTTGGCCATATTGTCTCTAAAGATGGAATCTCTGTTGATCCTTCTAAGACCAAGGCAATCCAAGAATGGCCAGCACCTACGAGTATAACTGAGGTACGCAGTTTTATTGGTTTGGCAGGTTATTATCGACGTTTCGTCCAGAATTTTGCCCGATTGGCTAACCCATTAACGAAGCTCACACGTAAAGGGGTTAAATTTGTTTGGACAAAAGAGTGTGAAGAATATTTTGAAGAACTGAAGAAAAGATTAGTCAATGCTCCTATATTGACTCTACCATCGGGGAATGATGGGTTCGTTATTTATAGTGATGCATCAAAAAAAGGACTTGGTTGTGTCCTTATGCAGAATGATAGAGTTATTTCCTATGCATCACGACAGTTGAAAATTCATGAACAAAACTATCCTACTCATGATCTCGAGTTAGCAGCTGTGATCTTTTCTTTGAAGATATGGAGGCACTACCTCTATGGTGAAAAATGTGAGATTTATACTGATCACAAGAGTTTGAAGTATATTTTCTCACAAAAAGAACTCAACATGAGGCAAAGGAGATGGCTTGAATTACTCAAGGATTATGATTGCACGATACACTACCACCCGGGGAAAGCAAACAAGGTGGCATATGCTTTGAGCAGAAAAGACCATGGTGTTTTGAACAATATGAGAAATGAAAGGGATCCAATTTTCATGGATCTAGTGAAGATAGACATGGGAATAACCGGGGAAGGTGAAACATCATTTCTTTTTCAAATGGTTGCCAAACCATCTTTAATAGAAAAGATTAAGAGTTCTCAGACCGATGATGAAGAATTCCAAAAAAGATTAAAGCTGTGAATGATGGGAGATTGAGAGACTTTGTGTTTGAAGATGGAATTTTGAAATTCGGGAAGAGACTTTGTGTTCCCGATATACCTGATCTAAAAAGGGAATTGCTGGATGATGCTCATAGTTCCAATTTCTCTATACACCATGGGAGGACCAAAATGTATAGAGATTTGAAGGAACATTTTTGGTGGGACAACATGAAGAGAGAGATTTCTGATTTTGTGTCAAGATGTATGGTTTGTCAATAAGTGAAAGCTGGAAGGCAACAGCCTGGAGGAGTCATGCAACCTCTTCCCATACCGGAGTGGAAATGGGACAATATTACGATGGACTTTGTCATGGGGCTACCAAAGACTCCTAGAAGGAACGATGCAATATGGGTTATTGTTGATCGTCTTACCAAGTCAGCACATTTTCTTGCTATAAGAGAAGATCTACCCCTGGAACGTCTAGCAAGACTATACATTAATGAAGTTGTGAGACTTCATGGAGTACCCCTATCAATTGTTTCTGATCGTGATCCCCATTTTACTTCAAGATTTTGGAAAAGTCTTCAGAAATCCCTGGATACTGAACTTCATTTGAGCACTGCTTACCACCCTCAGACAGATGGACAATCCGAACGGACTATTTAAACCCTAGAAGACATGTTGAGATCTTTCTCACTTGACTTTCAGGGTATGTGGGATCAATATTTACCACTGGTAGAATTTTCCTATAACAATAGCTTCCATTCGAGTATTTAGATGGCACCATATGAAGCGTTATATGGAAAGAGATGTCGTACACCAACCTGTTGGGATGACGTTGGTGAAAGAAAACTTGTAGGCCCAGAACTGGTGGAGGAAACGGTGGAAAAGGTGAAAGTAATCCAAAATCACATCAAAGCAGCTCAAAGTAGGCAGAAGAGCTATGCCGATAATCGAAGGAAGGATTTGGAATTTCAAGTCAGTGATCATGTTTTTCTGAAGGTATCTCCGTGGAAGGGAGTCATACGTTTTGGTAAGAAAGGTAAATTGAGTCCCAGGTACATCGGACCTTTCGAAATTCTAGAACGAATTGGGGTTGTAGCTTACCGATTGGCAATGCCGACAAGTCTCTCCAAAGTTCACAATGTGTTCCACATATCTCTGTTGAGGAAATATATGCCTGACCCAACGCATGTACTCACCTATGAAGAATTAGAACTGGAACCCGATCTGTCTTATTGCGAAGAGCCCTTCAAGATTCTTGATACGAGAGAACAATTGCTGAGAAACCGGACGACGCGTCTGGTATAAGTTTTGTGGAGAAATCATAAGATGGAAGAGGAAACGTGGGAACCCGAGGAACTTATGATGAAGAACCACCCAAGTCTTTTTATGCAGTAATACCCTAGAAATTGCGAGGATGCAATTATTTGAAGGAGGGGAGAATGTAACACCCCAAGCTTCCACGGTACGTTTCCCTTCGAATAATGCGATAGCGTGTGTTGTACGCAACCTCGAGTTCTAACACACACCACAACTAATTAAACTAGCCGTTGTGAATAGTATTACCTACTTTTTGAAATCATATATATTTTATATTTCAAAATGGACTTCATTTTTTGATTCGGAATATCTAATTTATCCTAAGGTGAAATTTTAGTACTTTTCGGATAACTTTCATATTTTGATGAATAGTGAAAATTACTAAATTTTAATTAAAAAAAACTTTTTTAATCAAAATAATTAATAGTGATAAATTATGAATTTTAGTAGTTTTAAATTATATTTAGAATATATTTTTACCATTTAATATAATGTTGGTCATTGGACATAATTTTACAATTAAAACGAACATAAACAAGTGTCAATCTATTGATAGTTATTATCTCTTAAAAACACGCTTTTTGTTTTGACAGCGGGAATTAATTTTAAATTAATTTCTGCCACTTCTGTGTTTTGAATTTAGGAAAATTGATTCCATATTTGGAATCAGGATGTTCAAATTGTGTAAATAGGTAACTTTTATTTTTAGACATTTTGAATAATTACTGCGGTAAATATTTTATTTACCATGGTTAAGGGTAAATCTGGTAAATAAGGGTTAAAAAATAATATTATAATAATACAAAATTACCCTAAAACGTGTCCTAACCTTATTGGTGGACACATACCCGACCATGGGCATCCTTGGGTCGATTTAGGGACCCCTTGGAGCCACTTGTATGTGGTAGGGACACATTATATTAATAAAGTTAAAATAAAAATAAAAATGGCATAAGCTTACATCTTTTAGAAGAACAATTTTTACATAGGGTTATACATGTTGGATTTTCGATTATAAATATTCATTAGAAATATAAAAAGATTTCCTACATAATGATATTTTATTTATAATTTTTATACATCAAATAATTTAAATTATTAATGACACAATAATGATGCAATGTTTACCTCATTAATAAATCATTTAAATAAATAAGATTATAATGATTAAAATATTATCTAAAACCTGTCCAATTCTTATTTGTTGATGTTATTTAGAATATGAGTCATCTTATCTTCGACCTCAATGATTTTTGGACCATTATAAACCGAATATAATTATATTATAAAGTAATACTTTCACTCTTTCCTAAAGAGCCCCTCCTCTCCCTTATAAAAGGAGACCACTTCTACTCATTCCTCACACCTCTCAAGCCACTTGGTTCGTCCAAACCCTGCCCAAATAAGCTCCCCACATCCCTCTCCTCCTCCTTGAAGCTTCCCCTTAGGCAGAAAGCATTTCAAGAAGTCCTTGGGTTCCAACCAAAGTGAGTTACCAAAATTAAAGGTAACGATTTCTCTTAAATTATTTTCATTTATTTTGCTTCTCCAACCCCCAAACTCTTTTTATTTCCTTTATTTTGTAACAAAACCAGTATCCACAATATACTAGGATGTTTTTATAAGATGGATTAAAACTACACATACACACAACTCCATCTAATGGATGATGAACATAATGTTTCGGTGGATGGCAAACTAACGCCTCACGAAACGATGATTGTTCAAATACATATTACCGCCTCTCATGGTGGCCATTATGATGGCACTGTAATTAAATATGATATTAATGATATATATTTTATATATAAGCTTCTGTAATTCCATTTTATTTCATACCATTATTCGTTTCATGTTGTATATACATACGATAATTTCATTTGAGGAAGTGCGGACTACCGCCCCCTTAAAATGATATGACTTGTTCATACCACACATGGAACGTATAAAGGATGGTGTTAATGAACTTAAGTAACATATATAAAATATTATATTATACTAGAATAGTAATATACCTATGTATCATTTGGATTCGATTCTTTTAAAATAAAAATTAAATGGAAGTAGCGTTCGTGCGTACGTACGGACTACCGTCTCCACGAACGCGATGAGATTCATTCTCCATCGTATACATTCAAGTATTATTCTCATTTTAGGGTTAAAAATAATCTTAATATCATTCTGATTATTAATAAGATATAATCTATCCATTACAAACATGTCTTACGTAACCAAACATTTAAGAAGAACGAATCGATTATCACCCGAAACAACGATAATACTAAGATATTATTAATAAAGCAATGTTAAAAGATCATATATGATATCATATTAATGTATATGATTATTCTATAATTTAATAACAATTATTTCACCATTATACAGGAGGTTAACCTACCCCAACAAAGGAAAAGTACAATGTAAGGGTTATTTCACAATCTCTTCATTATCCGAGGTTGTTTATACGTAATAATCTACTGGGATCCCTTTATCATCCACATCCATGTTTTCTTCAAAATGTATTTCAAAACATATTTATTATTTACAAGAATATGGGTTAAAGTCATTTATACCCTTGTTTGACTTTTTATAAGAGGTTTATAAAGTAATCTTTCCGTCGTTTTCAAAACAAGGTCCTTTTTAACCTTTTCGACGGAATTAAGATAAAAATGTTTTTTTAACTTATACGACGGGTGCGGTTATTTTCCGCCGTTATAAAATCGTCAAATCTTCCCTTACAAGCTTATAAGAATATTTTCAAGAAAATGTTTTATTTTATATGGCTCTTAAATGATTTCAAAAATAGAAAGAGATATTTCTCTAAAAAGTGTTTTGATTTCATCTATGTCAACATCCTTTGACGGATTTTACGCTTATTTGAAGTTGATTTATTATGATACAAAACTTCTATATTGTATTGAAGGTTTTGTGATATGTTTGACTGTGGATGTGCTATTTTTATACCATTCATAGTTTATGGTGAAATTATTGACATTTCGTATGCTAGTTTTAATACGAATGTTTATGTTATGTTTAAACCTTTTCATATGGGAATGCATTGGACTTAGTAAGTGACGGGTGGAGCCCGCTATAGCTCCTCGATGCATCGGTAGGTCTCATGAGACAAACTAGTGTCTTGGCACAAGGCCTTGGCAAAATCTTATTTGTAGTCTTGGCACGAGGCCTTGGCTATGTGGTTATGATAGTCTGGCATTATGCATTCCAACATTATGAAAGTGGTTATTGATTTTTTCATGTGATTATTCGATTAGTAGAATATCCATGTGAATAAGTAAATGGAATTATTTCATTTTAATTTTGCCATACTATGTTGAAGTTCAAGTTTAAAAGGCTTTTGTTTTAGTAATTCATTGCCTTAAATGTTTATGCTTATTTTTGAATGTTCCGCTATATTGTTATCCTTACTGGGCATTTGAGCTCACCCCTTTTCTATGTTTTATTTTTCCCAGGATGTGAAGATGTAAGTTATGAATGACCTGCAGGGATATTATGAGGGGATTATAGTGTGGACTGTGGAAACATTATGTTGTTGTAGTAGTTTTTCATTTTATGATGTAATGTAAAACTTATGAATATATCTAGTGTTTCCAAGGCTACTAAACCAATCGGTCTTTCGAGATTTGATCTTTCTTGTGATCATGCCAATGTTATGTAATAACGCACCGACTCTGGGTAACTGGGGTCGGGCGTTACACGAAATATTATGAGGAACTCAAATGGTTTAATTGAAGCATATAAAATAAAAGAACATGTACATCATTCTGATTCGAAGCGCACACCTCTATTTCATGTTTTCAGGGACCAAATATCAATATATATGACATTGAACCCCTCCAGATCATCCAAAAATACTTCTTGAATATACATATATTTCATTAATGGGATTCTGGATGCTAGAATGGAGATTTGATTATCTCTTTGATGCTACAATGATATCCATGGTCTCTTACCTTTAATCTATGAAGGCGTTCTCATATCACTCACTCGGATTGAGATATTCTCTCTCTAGGATTCAAGAGGAGAGAATATATCTCAATTACGAATGAGTAAATTTTCACATGGAAATAGATTCAATCAAACTTTTATATAGGGTGTCCAAATACCTAGTTAGGGTTCCCTGGCCCTCATATATTTAACTTCCACAAAATAAATAATAAATAATAATTACGATGAAGTCACTATATCATGAACATTATTTATATTTATCACTTAATTGTAATATATATTGAATATATTACATGAAAAACCCTAGTCATTACCTTGACTCGTAAATACTGTTAATATTAAACAAACTTAGAATATTAAAATAACATCCTTTAATATAATATTAATCCTTGGATTGAATTAAATACTTTTAAATAATTTTAAAGAAAAAATTCAACCCAATTATTATTTACCTGATCAATAATGAATTTATTTATTTATCTACGATCGATAAAACATGGAAAATGATTAGACCCTATTGTGGGGCCCACCGTGCCCTATGTTTTTTTTCACAAGAATATGAAAGATTCTTGAACATGCTATTATGTGTGACCCTCTAGGACTTAATCTCAATAGTAGTTAATAATATTCATAGAACAAGAGTGGATTATGGATACCAATCAACATCCCTAAAGAGATACGGAAGAGTCATAACAATAACAACCAGCTTACAAACATGCACTGTGTAATATAATCTCTTTATCATTAAATATATCATAAAGAGGGATTTACACTTACGCAATTGAAATTTGTTGATTAATTTTATGTTGATATAAATAGATGAAATTTCCTTCAACTACCGTGGATAGGGAATTATAATGGTTCCTCAATCCTAATCAACCAAAAATGAGATATTACTTCCTCAACTCAGAAGTAACAAACTCTCTCTTGACCATTCATCCAATGCCATACCACCAATGACGCCCCTAACAGAAGATACCTCACTATGATTTCTTTATCATAATTTTACTTGTATCAATGTAAGTGATCAAATGGAACACATCTATAATGATCTCAATATAAGATACTAATAAACATTTTCATAGATATGCACATCCAATGACTCCAAAAACATATGGTGTTCCCATTACTGTGGGTTTCCTCATGAAATAAACTACTGCAGATCACTATATTTTAATTTCATGAGAATAATTCTTAATTATTATAAGCCCCCATCACCTAATAGAAAAACATAAACGTTTTATAGTCATTATGATGTATCTGGACCATTTGAAACATGTTTAAGATTAATGTCATAGTATATCAAGGTATTCATCATACATTGGGATCTTTTAAAACCTTTTGATATAAAAATTAATCTATGGACATTACCATTAAATAGTGTACACAGAAATGTATACACTATAATGGAAAGTATGGATCAATTATTTCTCACTATATTCATGATATGGTAATAAAAAATTACTTTTCAGTTGGGTATAGTGAACCCACTATTACAAAAAGGGTATGCACGCCATTGGGGGGGGGGGTCACATCAATTAATCTAGTTAAGTTAAGATTGATTTCAGTGATATTGAATCAAATCATGCATAATTAGATGGAATCTATTATGTTTTAGCCTCAATTGTCTCTATAGATCCTAGGTCCTCATGATATTTTGTGATTTTTCTATTTTATGATTATCATAATATGGTTATATTGTGTTTGTATTTTCATTATGTTCATGTAGTTATTATCATGATATTTATCATTTTTAATTTAAAAAATGAAACTAACTTGATATATATATACAGATATATTTCATCTAAATTTTTTACTAAACCTTGAGTTACTTATTTATCCCCTCTAACTTGAGTATTTCCAAAGAATGGGTATTAAAAATGGTTTCTATTATTTTAAATTCCATATTTTCAGGAAAGGGTTTGAAAGATTGATTATGTGAAATATATTGATTCGTTTACCTTGATTAGAAATGAATTTATGTTGTGGAATCTTGTGAATTTTTTAAATTTAAAACAAAGGGATTACTTTTATAATCTATTTCAATCTAGCATGTAATGGATTTATTTTTAGAGGTTATAAATAGTGTATGGGGAGGATATCTAAATTAAATTTTATATCAAATCTATATTAATTACCAGATCAATATAGGTTTTATGTGGATGTGACAGTTGGTTATAAGATTTTTTTAGGTTGGTCATAGGTAGTAAGTAATGATGTTTCACTTGGTGGTTAGAGGTTGATGGTAGTAGTTTTATCTTATATTGATTTTTTATTTCTATTGAAATAATATAATTTAGTTTCCTTCTTTTAGTTCCATTGCTACATATTGTTTTATAAATTGAATTGTGTTTATTTTAATTGGGGTAGAATGGTTTCTAATATTAGTCTTGTCAAAATTTATTATGTTTTGTATTATACTTATGTCATGTTTGGTTTTATTTATTTAAGAATCCATTTATTTTCTATGTGAATGGTTCTCTAAAAAAAAGTGATCATGCTAGACTTATGATTGTAGGTTATGTGATTATTCATGTTTAATGTGAAAACATGTTCATTTTTATAGTATTTGATGCTCTGAAACAAGTATGTTAGCCCATGAGGATCAGAAATACCCTTCAATTTATTCTCCAAACCATCTTGGGTACTTGAATAGAGGGGAGGGGTGATATAAATCTCTTCAAGGCTCAACATATCCAATGTATATGATCCAAGAATTCCTGAATTGGGAAAAGTGATGTAAAATTTTCCCCAATTTACATATAATTCTCATTTTCATTTCTCATTATCCAACTACATCCCGTGGTCACATCTACGAAATACATTCAACAAAAATCCAGACATTCATGATCCAAATAACTTTTCACAATATAACCTTTAGGATTATTCTTATTCATTATATAAGACTTCATTATGTGCATATTTATTTTATTTAGATACATCCAATGAAATGTAATGGGTCCTCTAAGAATTATTTTATTTATAATATAGATAGTTAGAAACAACATGCTAATGAAAAAAATGAAGGGAACATTTTCTAGAACTCAAACATAATTAATGGTGCCTCTTCTTGTATTTTTTAAGAAACACATAGAAAACCATTTAGCATAAAAAACTTTATAAAAATATAATGATTTAATCACTACCAAAATTACATTATTGGATAGTAAATGATGAATTTTTATTGGGATCAATTTATGAATATGGAAATGATAGTCATGTGTTTTCATAGATTTTATTTTTACTTCTCTTTCATTGGCCCATTTGGATATGTTTATTAAATAACCAAAATTTTGTTTTGACAATATATAATAATTCAAGAAATTTTCCTCCAAAGTTTTCATCACATAAGAAGCATGAATAACATTCATGTTATTTTGACTAACACACTCAGAATGTACTTCTAGTCTGATACCCCAATCAAAAAACTCATCCCGAGATCATAAATCAAATTTACTATTCCCCTTGAAATTTTGAAGGATTGAGAGAGACATTTAACTTATATTTTTATCAATGTGAATTACATCTAAATATTTATGTGATATAATGGTTTACCAATTAGGCAAATAAAATATGATTATTTTCTTCCCCTAATTGTAACTAGATTTTATAGAATCATTCATACAGTTTCTAGATGTTATCTAACCATTAAAGAGTGGAAAACTTTTCTTCATCCATGGGATATTCCCATGGATATAAGCTAATTGGACATGGATATAGGAATTAACCATAGATGGGTGGCCTATTTATTCTATCATCATGGCTATATCCATGAGTAAAATCACTATATCCATGGGAAATGACCGTGAATATATCTTAAATCTGTGTGGACCATATTTCCATAGGTGGGCATTCCAATGGTTGTGGGATAAAAAATACAACACTAGATGGTATTGAACCCCTATCCCCCTTCTATAATCGAAACACAATACCAATAAATTAACACATAAATTCTATATATATATATATAATTTATATATGTATATTTGTGTGTGAAGAAATTTAAAAATATATTTTATTTTTATTATGAAAATAATAATAATTTTACTACAAAAGCCAACTATATCCATATTTGGGACATGACTACTGCTATAGGTTATGTACGTTAATCTATAGCTATAACTGGAACATGACCATGGATATATGTTTTTTTACACACCCTTCCCATGAAATAAAATTATCTCACCCTCTATGGCCCTGGTTGGGTTTCAAAATGGCTATAGATAATTATTTCAAGGGCAAAGCCTGACCATGGATATGGACCCTTAAATATATCCTGAATTTCTAGTTCTATTTTATGGATTTTTCTCATATTTTAATTCATTAAGAACATTATATCAAAAAACACATTGAGGTGGATTCTTGGTCTCAAAGGTATTGTCAAAATTTCAATGGGTTTTCTTGTATTGATGAACCATTGGAAATAATCATTGATGTCATATGAAACTAAATTTACAATGATATATAATCCTTTAAGATCTTTTTTCGTCATAAAAATAAAACATGATAGTTTACACTTCATGTTCTAACCATACATCATTTCATAAGAGATAAAATCAATTATTATCCACATAAGAAAAACACACATATAAAATATGTATTTCAAAGAAGAATTATATGTGTGTATATCTATAGTCCAAAGATTCTACAACTATTTTAATAAAGGATACAAATAAACATATATATCATTTTTTGGATCAGAAGGTCCAGATTTTAGTTTAATCAAGAAAGTAAATATGTTTTATACATATATATGGAGGAAGGTTATAAATGTGAAATAAATCAAACCATGTACTGTGTGTAGTAAGCATATGACCAAAAAAAATTAAAACTTTCACTTGAAAGAAAAAACCTGACATTCTTTACATTTGGTGAAAAATTATGGGATTATTCATCAAATGTTTTCCATACTAATCCTTCTATAGGATGGACCACCTCATCAATATCATTAATTATCTTAGTATTATTACATCAAATATTTTTTTTTCATATTTAATCAAACATGAAAATATTTGGGAGACTAGGAATAAATGGAAGGTGTCACCATCATCAACGTTACTTTTTTATTGAGAAGAAAAACAAACATACAAACATAAAAAAAGATGAAAAGAAAGAAAAAACCTAAGGAGGTCTGAAATAATTCAATCCAAGGGCATCCCCTCTGATCAAATTGACTTGTTCGGGCTTCAAAGAAGAAAAATCATACAAGCATAGAAGATTAGAACAAAGAACATCCAAAGAATCAAGGTGGTCCGCCACTTGGTTACCGTCACACCAGGAATGGCTGATTTTAGTTCTATCAGAGAGAATACCTTTACACTTTCTGATAATGTAAAAATTAAACGATGAAGGAGGGAATAAATCATTCAGGGCGTCATGATGAATTTTAGAATATGTTTCTACCTCAATAATATCAATAACCCGCTGAAAAGAAAGGGTAATACCCATGAGCATATCCTTAGCTTCCTCCTGAAGGGAGGAGCCATAGCCTAACCGGTATGAGAATGCCTTGAGGACCGAGCCTCACGAGTCCTGAACCACCCCACCCCCTTGCAGAACACCCATTAAACATGCCCCATTAGTGTTTGGTTTGAGGCCCCCGGAGGGCGGAGACCAGCGAACCCAGGCCCCTCTGTTGATATCAGTACCAGACTGTGCATTATAAAGGCCAGAAAATAACCAGTTGAGGGAGGGAGCCCCCCGCCAGCTATTGAGAAGACATACCAGATCCGAGAGTAAGCATTTTTCCCTGCTGATGATGGACTTACTTGAACTATGATTCCCCTCAAATCTGCATTTGTTCCAGGCTTTCCAGATTGACCAACACTCAGCCTGAAGAAGCAGAGCGCGAGCCGACTTATCTGGACCTATCTCTCCCGATCCATGAAACCATTTGTCCAAAAATGGGATCCCCCCCCAGAGAACCATCGTTGTACCCTATTAAAGCCCCGAAGAAACCCCAGAACACCACTGCCCATTCACCCGAGAAAAACAGATGGTGAGTCGTCTCCTCCTTCGAAGCTGTGCAGCAAGAGCACTGTGAGGCAAGAAGGATACCGCAATTATTAATGTTATCATCTGTGGGAATTGCAAGATGCTTAATTCTCCAAAGGTGGAAATTATATTTAGCGGGTACTGCTTTGATCCATAGAAGCTGATTCCATTCATCAGAAACAGCAGAGGAGCTCCTTGCATGACAGAAATTCCAAGTTGAAAAGACCCCCGAAGAGGAAGGAGTGAAGACACACCGGTCAGGTTCCTAGGAAACATCAATGAGATTAAAAAGGGTCCTATGTTCCTCATACAGCACCATGCTAATGAAAACTAGGTACAAACTTGCTTCCCTGAAGGAGATGGAAGGATTCGGGCATCCCGGAAAACCCATCACTCTCCCCACCCAGTTTTGGTGCCAAAAAAATATCACCTCTTCCAATAATCCATTGCGAGTGGCAGGTAAGCTCAGCGACCAGCTGTGAAATATTAGGCCAGACCAGGGAACCCCTTTCTTCCACAGAGGAACAACTGCATGCCAGAGGATGCATAGTTCTCCCTCACAGAGTACTCTGGTCCACAATTTCCCTGGATAATTTAACCTGCATACTGCTGATATTTTCATCCAAAATACGCACATTAATCCCACCTTCCCTAGAAGGCCTAGCCACCTTATCCCAAGAGGCCCATAATTTTTTCCTTTCCGTAACCGGATCCCAGATAAATCTATCCAGAAGTTTGTCAATGCTGGAGATCACACCCTTTGGGGCCATAACCACAGATAGGGAATGAACTGGAGTGGCCAAAATCACACTATTAATGAGAGAAATACGTCCACCAAAGGATAAGTACCTGTTTTTCTAGTTGAGGATGTGATCCGAAATCTTGCTGAAGAGGAAGTCAAAGTCCTAAATCCGAAGTCTAACAGGATAAATTGGAGCCCCATGGTAGTGAATGGGAAAACATCATCTTTGCATGGTAAGGTTATTTTGAATATCAGATATCCGACTTGGAGAGAATTTGTTTGAAATGAAAAAGAAGCTTTTCTTTTTGTTGATAATTTGACCACTCCAATAGCAGTACTCCTTCAGAATCCTGTTCAAGCCACAAATAGACCTTTTCCCAGAATTAATAAACACAAGAGTATCATCAGCAAACATAAGATGGGAAATGGGCGTAGCACTCATACTCCTTCGTTAAACACGAATATCACCATTATTGATGCTTCAAAAAATGAGCCTGCTCAAGACCTCCTATGTGTGAATAAAGATACTAGGAGACAAAGGATCACCTTGATGAAGTCCATGAGTGGACTTGATGAAACCATAGGAATTCCCCAGAAAAGAAACTGCCATCCACAGAGAGCTAAAACATCTAAAAAGAAGGTCAATATTCTCGAAAGAATAGCCGATACTATCCATCACCTTATTGATGAAGCTATACTCCACACGATCATGATCTTTGTTCATATCCAACTTGATATCTATATTTGATCCGTGGGTTTTGAGGTTGATGTCGCTTATAAGTTCATGATCAAGGGAAATTGCACCTTGGATAGAGGGACCTCTCACGAAGTCGTGCTTTTCCATGGAGATCTACCGAGGAAGATACATGGAAAATCTCACATTAATCACACTAGCAAGGACTTTGTATGGGAAGTTGCACAACCTCACTGGAAGATACTGAATGATAGAGGAGGGATTCCGTGTTTTTGGAATAAGTACCATGGTGGTGGCACAAGCAACCCTGAGTAGGCTACCTCCCCTGAAAAAATCTTGGATCCCAGCAATGATATCCGCTTTCACCACCTCCCAAGAGCCCCTATAGAAGGAGCCCTGAAAGCTATCAGGGCCCAGATCACTGTCCGGATGAAAGTTCATCATGGTAGTGAAAATTTCCTTTTCTTCTGGTAAAGAACTCAAACTCTCATTATCCTGAGCAGAAACACATTTGGGAATAACATTAAAGAAACCATTGTCCCTTCTTGGGTACCCACTGGGAATATGAACACTAGGTCCAGCCAACATATTCTTAAAATAAGAGTGGGCCATGCCTCCCACAATATCCCGGTCCTCCGTGTGAGAGACATATTCTAGAAGAATATTAGGCTTGATAAGTCTCTTCATTTCTTTAATGAAAACATGAAAAAATGCAGTATTTCTATCCCCTTCTCTGAGCCATTTGATTCTTGAGGCTTCTCTGGCCTGCCTTTCCTGAGCCAGAATCAATTCATCAAGATATTCCTTTTTGTTAGAAAGTTCCTCAAAAGAATGATCCTCCCAAGATTCTTCCAAACTCACTTCCAGACTTTCAACCACCCAGAGGGCTCTATCAAACTCAATATCAACCCGAGGGATGTCCTTTTCCCATGAGGGAAGACAACCCTTAAGACACCTCAGTTTATCATGAAGGGATAACCAAGAGTTAAACTGACTGAAGAATTACAAATATCATGAACCAGGTCCTCATAACCCAGCTTGGTCACCCATTGTTGCTGGAAGAAGAATCATTATAGATAGTCCTGTCCAGAAGAAATCAAAACCAAAAGGGGGGAATGATCAGAGATACCTCAGACCAGGTGACACACATTAGAGGTAGAAAACTGAGAGATGGCTTCCATATTGGCCAAACATCTATCCAGAAGACTCCACGAGCGTTGAGATCCCTTTCGGATGTTGTGCCAGGTAAAATCATCACCAGAGTTACCCAGATCAAACAAACCATTCTAATCCATGAACTGATTGAATTCTCTACTAGCATTCCTCTGAAAAGGACCCCTACCTTTACTTTCCTCTGGGGAGGCCACAATATTGAAATCCCCTCCAACAAACCATTGTAGGTTTCTTGGGATAAAACCATTTAAATCACTCCAAATCCTAGCCCGTTGAAGAGGGTCACAACTCCCATAAACAGAAGTCAAGAAAAATTAGTTGACTCTAGAAGTCACCTTGCTTGTGATAAATTAATCACTAGCCTGCATTATCTTCACAGAAGTATTCTTATTCCAAATGATCCAAGTGTGGCTATTATTTGGAGCATCGTGTAGGGAGCCATGCATCTTAATCTTCCACATAAAATCCCAGAACCTGGAAGAATTTTTCTTGGGTTTAATAATGGCCACAACCACAACCTTATGTTCCCTAATGATTGAAGCAATGAAATAAGTCTTCACCCAGGCACTGAGGCCACAAGCATTCCATATAAGTATTGGAATCATTGAAATGGGAGAGTTCTGGCTTTGGCTCCAGATCTAGTAGCCAGATAAAAGTGGGAGAAGGACCTCTCCTTGAGAATTCTTGTTTGCGAACGGGTACAAACCCTTTCACTGTAACATTTCCTACCACCAACCGAGGATGCAGAGCCATGAGGATAGGATTTAGACATACAATTGTTCTTGGGACCAAGCAGGGGAGGCTCTTCAAAAACTGAGGGGAAACTCAGAATAGCTTCCAACTGCAATTATTGACAACAACCTTGAAGAGGGGATTCTAGGAAATCACTGAAAACATGCTAATCCACCTTAGATAACTTCACTGGAATAGCCCAGAGAGCTTGCAACTGCAATTCTTGACAACAGCCTTGAGGAGGGGATTCGGGGCAATCACTGCAAACTGGCTGATCCACCATAGAGGACTTCACTGGAACAGCAGGGAGAACCACAGATGAACCAGAAAATAGGGGTGGAAAGTCTAGAATAAAATTAATAGGAGGAAATGGACCATAAATTCACTCCTCCATGAGAATCATCTTCAGAAAAAATGATATGATTCAAGGGTAGATGGAGATATTTCCCCACTTAGAGAAGAGACCACCATTCGGAACACTGGGGAATAAGTCCATACACATAACCGAATCATCCTCAAGGGAAGGTTGTGATGGAAACTCAAGCCTCTGAGCAGGGGAGGAATAAACCTGAACTGTATCACACATAGGGTCCATGGAACCCCTGATCATGCCTTTATAGGTGTGAAGAGACTGCTCCCGTAGATCAACCCTAGAGGACGAGGACTTAGGAACCCGCCGCTCCTCTTCCTACTGACGTTTGCAGCACACCTGGAGGGAATGACCCTACAGCAGGCAGTGAGAACAAAACCGAGGAAACACAGGATAAAGGATCTCTTGATTCCATCTGAGTCCATCGTGAACCCCCAATGATATCTTGCTTGGTGGGGTAAGAGAAGTATCCGATTCCATAGAAATACGAGCCACCGAAATGTCTTCACCGCTGGAGGTCCTGGAATCAGAGCATAGAAATCCACTGAGGGTATCTCCTATGGACCTAAGGAACCCCCCATTATGAAAATAGAGAGGAATACCTGGGAGATGGATCGACACCACATCCAACGGATTTTCTTTTCCCCTATGAACGTCCCAAGACCATCGCGACAGATTAAAACTCCAAGGCCTGAAAACACGAGGGGCCCTGCACCACACTTGTTAGAAGTCAACTCCCGAGGACATCACAAGATAAAAAGACTTCTTGTGGATATTCGAGATCTGAACCCCCGATAGGAGGCCCCATGAGAGAACAAATCTTCTAAAGACATCCAGGGAGGGCTTTTCTGCACTGAAATGGGCCACAAGCATCCATTTTAAGCACTCCACTGCCTCTGCAAGATCTATCACTAGAAAATCTAGGGAGAGGCCACCATCACCTCGCGAAACCTTAAGATCCAGGATGCGGATGTCTAGAAAAAAGGTCATGATGCTTCGTGAGACGAGCCGCAAAGTACCTCCTTGAAAGATCCACCCCACGGGGGTGCCAGAGCGGGGAAACGCCGTCACTGAGCACTGGATCGATAGGAGCTGGAGCGATGAGACCCTCCGACGGGCGGGCTGAGAGAAGCCCAACAGAGCATGAATTTGAAAAAAGCGATGGCGCGTTCTCCTGGCTAGACATCTTTAAGAATATACATAAATGGAAAGTGTCACATTACCCTATATGTGATATGATATGGTGTCCCATATGTATTTGGATTCAATTGAGATGTACCACATTCTTCACAATCATTTAGTTCTGTGGTATCCTATAAAAATAACATACAATATTTCTGAAAATCATGAATTTTATTAGTTTAAAATCCAAGTTGATATATTAACATCAAATTCATATAATGATTTGATAGAATATCTACATCATCGGGAAGTGCATCAAAAATATAAGAAGATAATTAATGTCTGTATTAAAAATACCATACATGGTTTTCCCATGCCTTATTCATATTAAAAAAACCCATCTTTATCATTTAACCACATGGAAATTATGTAAGATTCATTGAGTTTTCCATAAAATTCTTTCAATCTATCAATATCATAATTTTAATTACTTGAATCATGTGTAATTTTACTAATGTATTCTATCATTTGAAAACGTTTTTTCTTATGAGGATAAATAAATGAAAAATGATCTAATATAAAAATTCTACATTCCACCCCTTTCATTTTGATTATGAATAGTCAATAATTTAATTTTCTCTTCATTATGTTCCCAGGCATAATAGTTTGTCTAAAAACCAAATTTTTTATATGGTAGCTAATTTCTTCCTGAGTCTAATATGGTCTTTTGACATAATTATTACAATCAAAACATATATATACTCAATATGAATCATTATAAAATTAATATATAAAAATTACAATTTATTTTGACACTTAGATGAGATTTGATCAGTATCATATATTCAACTTCTATCAATTATATTAAAAAAATAATATTTTTATTAAAATCAACATATTATAATATAATTAAAAAATTCATTTCAACCATGAATATTTTTAAATCATGTTATGATAAAAAAAATTCTATAACTAAATAATTATGTTTTATCATGTGATTTTTTAAAATAAGGACATGGTTTCGAACAATATAAAAATCCCCAAAGTTGATATATCTTTTTTAATAGGGAAAAAATTCATAATACCATAATGAAATAATTAAATATCAAAGGTCAATGGAACATATCCATAAAATAATCCAAATACAAATTTTAATATGAAAGTCATCAAATAATACTAGTAGCTAACAAAAAAATTATAAGTCATGGAATATGATTTAATCGATACATACTGCTAGCGGTTTTGGAAAAGCATAAGGCATGGATAATGAAACAACTAATACGTACTATTATGAGACCAATCAAAGACATTTATTGGATAAAGAAACAATAAATTCATTTAACTAGAAAAATTCATATTCCTCATCCAAATAAGTTTTCAATATTTTAAAAAATAATTTAGGAAAAATTAAATTTATAAAAATAGATTATATCCAAGGAAAACAGATATTTACATTTTGAACCCTTTTAATATAAAAAATATTTCATTTATAAAAAAAATATTACCTCTTATGACATACTATAGAACCCCAAGTATAGGTTATAATAGATAAATGTGATTGAATACTTAAGATATATTAAAAACTCCAAGATGATATGTTTTTAGAAAATAATAGATTATTAAATTCAAGTGTAGTTTGAGAACAAACCCATAACTAAAAACATTACTAAAGAGAGTGGAAAAAGTTTTTTTAAATAATGTTTAGTTTAAAAAAATCTAACATAATAAATTACCAAAAAATGAAGCTAGTGCTTATTAAATTAAATTTTTGTTCAAAAATAAATATTATACTCAACAAATTTCCAATGTAAAAAAACTAATATAAATATATTTAACATTTATATTAGAAAAACTAATCCGTGCTTTCATAATGTATTAATAATTGTATGCCATAAAATAAAAATATTAACTTCCTTTCCTAACCTACAACCAAAATGAAAAAAACATGTGTCATACATTAATCAAGTAATAAAGTGGCATAATCATAAATAAAAGAAATCAATTCCACTATTTACATAACGTAACCACTTATATATTTCTTTAATAAGACTAAGAATTACATAATTCGATATCACATGTTTAAATATGATTTCCAATTATATAATACAAATACAAGTTTTAATATGATTGTAGTCAAATCGTAACAGTATCCTGCAAAAAAATCATAAGACATGGAATATACTATAATCGATTCACATTGGTATTGATATAAAAAATGTATAGGACATGGAATATGAATAAACTAATACAGAATAGTGTTACGCCTATTAAAAAAATCGTTGGATTTAGAAAAAAGCATAAAATTTTAAAAGAAAAAACATTTTCCCTCATCCAAATATGTTTTCAATGTTCTAAAACATAATTCCGTAAAAATATATATATAAGAAAATAAACCGCATTCAAGGAAAAAATATTTTTACACGTTTAGCCCTTTTAATATAATAATTGTTACATTTATTTAAAATAGGGTTACCTTTTAATATATAAGAAAGGACAAAAGTATGAATTAGAAAGGAGAAATGTGATTGAATTCTTAAAAAATAATAAAAAATCAATGATGATATATTTTCAACAAAGAATAACTTATACTATTCAGGCATGGTATAAGAACTAACCCATACATGAATTTTAAAATCTTGTGATATATGTTACATAAAAATTAATTTTACAATATAACTCATATAAAATTGATTTTAAAACAGTAAAATCTATTCAAAACATAATTGACACCAAATATACATTTAAAAAATTATAAAATACCTTTTAAAATAGGATTGAATAAAAATTAATTTTTCTATAATAAACTCATGTAGCACCCAATATTGATAAAAACATAACTCATTTAATCCATACTTTTCAAACCATCATGTTGACATTAAATCCAAAAATTAAAATTTATAAACCCAATATTCAATTTGGCCATGTTTTATTAAGAAAATAATCACTTCCCCACACATCATTAGGCTTAAAAGAAAATTTGAAAATGTATCCATGAAAGTAAATGTTTTAACATAAGCCATAATACTACATTATACATGTTCCTCAAACTTAGTTTTCCATTTAATCATACCTACTAAAAATATTATTCCAACTATTAAAATCACTATAATAATTCTTAAGAAACAGAAATTATGATCTATCAACATTGAAACAATCCAAAAATATCATTTTTTATTTAGCTTACTTTTATAAAATGTCTTTATAATTACCAACATTCTTATTCAAACATTTCACACTAAATTAAATTAAAATTTATCATTATAATATTTTGATCATTCGTTAGTTAAAATAAAAACATTAAATGAATAATTTCATAAAACCCAAATAAATTAACAAAACAACATATTATTTCAGTGATTTATCACATAATTCCATAATATATTTTATAAATAATAATAATTTTACATTGGATTTAGGTAAAGGCATCATGTAACTAAATGTTTTAAAAACTATATCGAATATGATAACATTTATTATCAAATAATATAAAAAATATAAACTAAATGAAACCTTTTTAAATTAATTGATAATAACTTTGACCTAAAAATATCTAATTTTTTTTCTTTTATACCTATATTAAATGAAACCGGTGCCCACTAAAATAGGTAGTGGAACCAAAAATCACAACTTTAATGTTGAATAATAATTGAATTAACAAAATAATGAATGGGTATATATTATCCTAGGGATAATGAGGGGAGGTAGTGAAGGTAAGGTGAAATTAAAGATCATGGGGTCATGGATGTCATGCACTACAATTGTTTTGACTCTATAATATTTTTTTAAAAAATAATTAGTATAGAAAACCTTATAAAAACTGAATTTCATAACCATTGGTATAGGATATTGATTTCAACACTATAACAATGGTTTGTATTAACTATTGGTATGTGGATATTTGTTCCCATGGTTAGATAAAACTATGGGTATATAGGTTAATCTATATCACATAGTTCTTTTAGTTTTATGATCCTTCAACACCTGATAGTCACAACACCATCTTAATATTTATTAGATAATGTTATATTGACCATATTTTATTTGTTTATGAAAATTATCATAGCAATTTATAGTTATAATTTTAATGAAGATTTTTTTAACCATTAAATGTTAAAAATAATCAAATACTTTATCTCATTGATGTTATAAATTACAATAATTAAGTGATAATAAATTTATTAATATTTTTCTAATTGAAATAAAAAGTAGGTTGGTTCTAGATAACTAACACCTACAACATTCTATATGGGAAAGTAATTAATATTTTAGGGATTTTGAATCACTAATCTAACTCATAAATTTATTAGAGAAGAATATATAATATTTGGAAAAATAATAAAAATGTTCCCCAATTGATAGAGAGAAAAAACTCATGAAGACTATATAATTGATTATTTAATCATTAATTTTCCAACAGATACAATGACAAAAACCATTTATAGTTTGATAGAAAAAAATCATAAATATAAAAGTTCCCTTAAAACTAAAATATCAAAATAATTAACACTGATGAAAATGTATATTGTTACCACACAAATATTTAGAATTTATGATTTTGGGAAGTATGCCTTTAGAATATAAGTCTTTTTTTGATATCTTAACCATCCACAATTTATTTTTTTTCTATATCATTGAATTTGAATTAATTTCATGATAATTCTAAAAAAAACTATTTCTTCATTTATAAATAAGATAAATATATTTTTTAGGGTGTTTAATTTTCTTTGAAACTAAATAAAATAAATAAAGGGTTTATTTGATTGATTTTTGCAAAAAAGGATCTTTAAACTCATTAATGATAGATCTGATGACATCCAATAGATTAACTATTATTTATTAAATCTATTAACAGTTAATTAAAATTTCCCAACTTAGACTAGTTTTGCATCAAATTATTGAAGCTATCAATGCTTAAAAACTATCATTTGAGTTTGACATATGCTTGACTACAATCAATAATGTTTCCCCATAAGTTTTTCTTTTAAAAAAATTATCTATCTTTTAAAATATTTATGTTTCAATTTAACTAAAAATAAAATATATGAATCTAAACCCTCATAAAACTATTAAATTTAAAAATATTTATTTATTATTTATTAAAATGTTCCATATTATAATTTTTATAGTGTAAAAAAAATTCTATAAACATTTTATTTTAATTTTTTTTAAAAAAATATTTTCATATACATAATTTAAAACATGAAATTTTAAAATAACAATATAATGAATTAATAGAAACCAAAATTTGAAAATTGATTCATATCAAAATGTATGATTTTCTATGTAATAAAGATTTCAAATAATATCAAATAATTCATTGAATCTTGATAATGAAATTGTCTTAAATTCCTAAATTTTAGGGACATAACTTCTCATTAATTCTAAAATACATTCCAAGAGAGGTTTAATCATTATATTAGTGATATCACATAAAAATAATGCATTCATGATTAGTTGAACATGAAAAATAAGTGAAGAAATTAAAAATTATATATCATATGAAACCAGGGAATGATTACCTATACTATTTCAATTCCTGGATAAATTAAACCAAGTGGGATCACAAAACTCCAAAATTCTAGCCTATAATTTTCACGAAACATATAATAATTAATAAAACATGTGATGAATTTATGGCTTATAAATTAAAAAAATCCATTAATTTTAAAAAAACCATTATAAAAAAATTATTAATATGATAAATAACATTAAAAATTTAGTATTTAAAGAAATGAAAAAGTAATAGTTTAGTGAACAGGTTTGTTTTTCATTTCGAAAAATTCATTTATTTATTATGAATCGCAATTTTAGTCACTCATTCAGAATTTTTAGTCTGATCCAATGCTTTTTCAAAAAAACCATAATCCATTACCATTGGACCTTGTGTGATTTTTCACACCCAATACCCAAAGGTCATATAGAATCCTCCATCATCTAGATGACCTATTGAAAACATGTTCTTCTAAAATCCTAGTATGTGTTTTGAAACTTACCATTTGAGCATGAATTCATTATTCATTCCAAAGTTCACATATTCTTTGTAAAAAATCTTGATTTCTTAACCATTCAAATGGTAATATTTGTTTAATCATTTGGAAACATATTTTACCTTGCATCACTTCTCATACATTGAGTAAAATAAAAAACTAGAGTCAAGAATCCATAACTCCAACAAACTTGTTTAACTAAAGAATATACTTTCATCTCCAAAGGATATCAATTTTTTAGATAAACTGGAAGCATAAATTTTATAATTGACTCATCTCTCATGATACTTCTTCCTTAATTTTCTTTTCATTCCTCATTATTAGTATATAGAATCAACAGAGACAACTGATTTCCTCAGCTCCCTTTTCTTCATCCTTAACCCATCTTTTGCCTTTTCCATTCAACATAAGATACCATGCCTACGAAATTGAAAGTAATTTTGGTAGAATCTTATCCTCCCCTCCTACAGATATATTCATTCATAATAATATCCCAGATATCCTCCAACACCAAGTCAACCTTACCATTGGAATTTCTCACTTTGGTGACATTCACATCCCATGATACTAAAAGTAACAACAAAAGGATAAACACCGACAATAAAACAACGAACATTAAACCCACTACTTCTAACTAGATCCAAATCACACTAACATCATTGACATGATTTTCCACTGAACATACTTTTTTTAAAAATTATACTAAAAAGTCTCTACATCAAAAATACGTAGTTCATTTCAATTGGAAACTCATACATACTATATGACATGGAAATTATTTCCACAATGGTTTTGACATCTTAGATATTGAAGGCCGCATTCAGAGATAGATAGAAATGAATATGGGTTAGGCTGGGTTGGTTATGGTCTAAATTTTTACTTAACCCAATTAGAAGTTTTTTGGATGGGTTGTGTCGGGTTGGATTATAGACATTTTTTTATAGTGAACTAATATAATTCTACCTGAGATGAGTTGAGTTGGGTATAATCAGTTCAGTTGGGTAAGGTAAAGAAGTATTAAAATAATTAATTCCAGAAAATATAAAAACATCAATTAAATTAAAAAAATACAATTTAGAACATTTAACACAAACAGAACAATAATCCCTATTAACTTTAGGTCAAAACTGTAGAAAAAATTTATTAAAAAAACCATGAAATAAATCATCAGATGGAGTAACCAAAGAATTTCTATTAGCTAATGAAAAAATAGAAGTAATATCTAAATAAATCAACCATGAACTATAAAATGACCTATAATCTATATAATCCAACTAAAAAACATAAATAAATAAAAATTGATATCATAAAATTAAATAAAAATTTCTATTAGCCAAAAAATAAAATAAAAAAATTAAATTAATATCTATTGAATTTATTTTAGCATTAAAGGTAATTTATAAAGAAATTTTATAGGTCATCCAACAAAAAAAACATAATAGGTAACTATTAAATTTGATGAACATTACATGTCATATCCTAGAAATTTCAATCAGCCAATTGGTAATTGGAGGTAAGTAGAGTGATTGACCCATAGAGAAAATAAATTAGTGATCGGTTGGGTTTTTCGGGACATGTTGGATCATTAATTTTCCAACCCACGATCCGAACCAACTTGATCCCGAAAAAAACCAAATTTACCCAACACATCCAAATATCATGTGTAACCAGGTCACACCTAATTTGGTTAGGTTTAGACACCCCTAGGGTCAAAATAATCTTAATCACACATAGTGAATTCTAGCTGAGTCTTTGAAACTCTCCATTTTCTATTGGTCCTAACATGATCCCTATGAATTGAATATCTAAATATCTATAAAATATATCATCCTATACATGCATAATCTAAAATCAAAAATATGATCGATTGAAAATGTCAATTCAATAATTTTCCTCTTCCAACATCATCCTTCGAAATCAGAAATCTCATTGAAATGAAAATTCATAATGATTAAGAATATACATTCCTGATATTAACCAATTAGGCTATAAAATTAAACTCTACACCAATCTATAATATCACTTATTACGCTTAAATCCCTCAATCCGAAACCACATCTGGAACCTACAATGTGAAAAAGGTTTCTATTAGATTAAAAATAATTGACACAGGACTCAATGTACTTAAACTAAGAAGCCTCATGCCCAAGTCACAGAACGAATCAATGATAAAAAAATCTCAACTAACTCCCAAAGTGGAATGATGAAAAATATAAAAATAACACTCGACACATAACACTAGAAATATCTAGAGTTTGGAACAAGATATAATGCATGGAAACACAATAACATTAAAGGAAGAGAATAATAAGATAAATACATAATTGATTTATAGGTTCCCAATATGGAATATTACCTAGGAGAAAACAGAAAAAAAACCTTTTAGTAAATACAAAGCATAATGAAAACCATCCAACTTCATGTATGTGGACCACACCCATCTATTTATAAATGATCTCCACAACAACCCTTCCAGTTCTGTAGGTTTTTTCGACTTCAAGTCTTTTTTTTATTCTGATGAGTTATCAAGGAAATATCCATGTACCCACTGACACAATGACTCTATCAACATATTTTAGTGAATAATGTATTGTCTAGAACTCATCCACCTTCACTTCCAATATTTTCCACCAAGAATGGTTCGACTCTTATTTATTGGTTCTATAACCCTTGTTTTTATATCATGACCTCAACTAGTTCAAAATTATGATCCCAACATTTCTTCTTATAGAATTTCTACCACTTATTCAGAAAATAGTTTTCATAGATCCAAGCCTATCAGTATTTACCCAAGAAACACATTCCATATCATTTGGAAGTACTTATGAGAACATATAGTTTTTACATAAACCAATAGTTAAATAAATCCTGACCCAATCATAAAAAACCATTTTAGTGAATCCAAAATTATGACTGAGTCTAGAGCTTGAATGTATATCTCTCCACCTAAGCCACACCTACAACATAACCACCAAGAACACTAGATTTACACTATTCCTCACTGTAGAAAAGTTGAGCCACTGATGAGGATGGTTTTCCACATGGATAAAGTTAAAGGAGGAGTTTAAACATCTTGGTACAATAATTATTTTATTATTCTTATTTCAAGTGTTCTGGTTATTCTATTTTAAAGGATTTTGGTTATTATATATTCAAGGATTTTGGTTATCTATTTCATTTTATTATTATAATTTCATGTTACAGTAGGAGTTGAAACTTCTTGGTATAACCTTAATCTTATTATTATACATAAACACTATGTTGGATACTGAATTTTATTATTTAATCCTATATTTTTACAAATTTAATTGTTTTTCTTCTACTTCATTAATATATTTTTACTTTTCTTCCCTAAGAATAACCTTGTGTTATTTCCTCATAAACCTCCCAAAATCTATGGAATGGAGAACTAAAGGGGGATTGATACAAGGGGGAGGTTATTTCTTCATCAGTTTCATTAATTTAATTGTTTCCCTTGTTTTGTTTCAATTAATGTATGAATATTAGTGACGTGGGAGTTGAGTGATGGTTGTATCTTCACTTCACATTACTTAAATCCTCACATATTCGACTATCAAATCAATTTTACCATACATTTTTATATTTCACTCAATAGATGGATTATTCAAGAACCATATGTCTTGAAAGACACATGGGATGTGGTCATGAGTTAGGTTATATTAAACACTTAGAAGAGGCGTATTTTATGTTCAATCTCCAGGATTAAATTTGGTTGTTAATGTACTTTTAGAGGCACTTGAGAAAAATCTACACTCCTATTTTAAATAATTTAATATGATTTTTGGAATGGTATATATTCTAATCAACGATTTTAATGAAATATAGTTTAATTAACAATGACCAAAACACTAAACTCAGCCTTTACATCGATCATTTACACTTCAAAATCTTGTTTTATTTTTTATGTACTTTAATTTCACTATTCTATTTGATATAATTAAATTTAAATTATTACATTCTTACCAAACAAACCACATTCATATGTTATTTATTTCATTTTAATTAAACCATAAAAACTTAAAAAAAGCGAAAACACCTATGAGGAACAAATAATTGAGTGAACAACTCTAAAGAAAACCAAGGTTAGCCCCTTTGCTACTCATTTGGGATAAAAATATTGATGAGTAATTCACTCTAGGTTATGCATAATTGAGTTTCAAGGGTCACTCAAGTCTTCATAAACATCCATGAAAGGGAATTATTGAGGATTTTTAATGAAATCAATATAAAAATATTTATATAAGATTCATTAAAATGTGTCATGTTTTAGTTTTTGAATAAAGAGGAGAATGTTATGATCTTTTTATATTTAGTCTAACAATAATCTTAATTCACAAAATTTATTAAAATATCATTAAAATATAAAATTATGAACTTGAGAAACCCAAAATGTCAAAACATTATATGAACTGATATATTATTTCATTTTGGTGAAATGAATTACTTGTGATGAATAAAATAGTATTGTCTGAAAAACTAGTTATATGGGATAATTTAAATAATTAATAACAGTAATAAATTCTATTGTTTTACAAATAAATACAGAAATATATTTTAATTAGTAAGTCAAAATCATGACATGAAAAATGTTAACGTATAAAGGACTAATAAAATGAGAGGATGGTTTTCAATCACATTATTCGGATATTTGATACCAACCGATGAAAGATGAAAGGGGTATAAATTATTAATTGATTTGGCTAGGTATTGCCTAAATACATTCAGTTCCTTTATACCCACATTTAATAAAGATTTAAGAAATTGAGTTATATACCATTTAAATTATAAATAGTTTTACTTGTGGGGAAACCGAGACTTAATTATTCTTAAAAATTGAAAAAGACATATTTTCATTAAATATTAAACATTAAACGCACAATTTTAATTAACTAGATGTAAATATATATATATATATATATATATATATTTCTAACATAATTAAAAAATATATATTATTACAAAAATAATTAAATAAAAAATGAAAACAAAATGTCTTTACCCATGAGTAAACCAAAATTAGTTTTGGTTGGTCAACCTAAATTCATAACTTTTTGCACCAATCATTTTATACTTAAAAAATGACTTTATTTTGTTGTTTTATCCTACCCTATAAGATATACATAATCAAAATTGGTTGATCCCCATTAATAATCCTTCGAAAAGTGAAACCCAATATTCAAAAAATATTTAAAGGGGGAGGGTTAAGGTTTAAGGATAGGTGAATATATAGAGTTAATAAATAAAATTAAAGAGTGGAATAATATTTAGAACTCACAACCAATGATAAAAAATATAAAAAATATACACTATGAAATTTTTAGGTTGATTCATGAATTGAGATGTTTGTGAATTTGAATAACCGCTCTAACTCATAAATTAATTGTAAAATAGAACATAAATTTTAGAAAAATAGTAAAATATTTCTAACATGATCGAGAAAATATAAATTATGAATAGTTTATAATATGTTATTGAATATTTAATATTCCAAAATATAAAATGAAAATAAACTTTTATAGTTCATTATTCAAGCCTTTTCCACTATACAGAGTTGTAAAAACATGAAAAAAATCCTACCATTGACTTGATCATCCACATGATCTATAGATCTTTGACCCATCCCTGAATTTTTTTTTTAGATTTATTGACTTTTTCAAATTGGAAAAAATTTAATGATACTTTTCTAAACATTGTACAAAATTTAGAGAAATTATACAACTAAGATTCACCAACACTATGGTTTCCACTATGAGATTCATCCAGTTTCCTCTTTCTTTTAAAGGGACCACAGAAGATTCCCCTTAAAGTAAGAGGAGATACCACTAAACCTGACTTACCATCCAAGTCAACTTCCACCATAAAATATCTATCCAATATATCAACATATGAGGTAAGGTTCAGTATAAAAAAATGAGATCAAATATCTTTTTGAAGACCCATCTCAATCTTTGGGGATTTTATTTTCTCATTCCATACCACCTTTTATGATAAATGAATAAGCTTGATGAAGATGTTTTCATACTGGGTTATAGTTTGATCACATTACTTGAGTTTAATGAAATATATAGACATAAATAACTCAATTGATTCTGGATAGAATATTTACGAGAAAAGTACCATGAAGTCTTTCAATTCAATGAACACATTCTTCTTTATCTATAAAATCTAGTCTCACCCCCTTTTGTTAAGACCTTCAATCTTGAAGGAAAAACATTTCACCATGACAGAGCCAGGTGTATCCAAGAACTAAAATCACTACTATACTTTCTTTAACCACTTCCTTGAAACTTGAGGATCATTGTTACACTAAAAATATGGTGGCATTAGATAATTAATTTTCTTGGAAAAATATTTAATATCTTCTATTTGTGGAACAAACCTTACTACCTGAATTTGAATAGGTGTAGCCACATGGAACAGAGATTAGACTGTATGCACAATAACTTAAACAAGTTTATAATCAACTAGAGGGTTCACTTTCCATGGTTTATCGGTATATCCCTCCTGTTTTCTATTCAAAAATTTTCTTGGGGACATTGTATTATATGTCATCAACAGATAACAATAGAAACATCAATTAAGAGACAAAAGATCATCAACTCTATCAATATGAATTCTGTTGGAAATAAAAAGTCTGGAATCAAATATTTTTTAAAATTCTAGGATTATGTTAATAAAATCCTCAAAGATAGTTCAATTTGAGAATAAAATATGATGGAGGTGATATAATCACTTATTGAGATACTCCAAAATAAATAGGGTTGAGTTATGTTCAATTAGAAGGAGTTTAGAAATTAAAATAGGGGTATTGGGAATTTAATTAAGAATTTCAGAGAATTTAATTCCCTTCAGATAGCTTGGACAAAAGGTTTGACAAACTATGTGCCTCTTATTTGGCTACTATAGAAAGCTACCTAATTTTGCCATATAGTTTGACAAACTGTGCACTAATAGTGGGACCCCTACTTGGCCACTGGAAAGTTTTTCAAGGTTTAGATGTACTATTTGAAAAATCATGTTCCAAATATGCATGCTCCACAATCCCAAACCACATAGTTTTGAGGTTAGGCTGCATGATTTACACTAACAGTGCACTTTATCATGCACCCTCCACCAAAACTCAAACACAAGGCACTTGATTTCCTAGGATGACCTGCACAATTTTCACTAACCATGATCCAACCATGAACATGCATCAAAACCATTTTAAAAAATCCAAAAATCACCAAACACAACACTAGATATGGCCAAAAAATGGATGACCCAAATAAGGGTTAGAAGTACCTAAAAGATAGTAATGGGATTTTTCACTTCCACTAAAATGACCTTCTGTTCTTCCCTCATCAACCTATCATACTTCATGGTTATGGAGAACTAAAAGTGGGTTGATATGGGGGGGGGGTCTTCCATACATATTTTTATTACTTTAATTTTGGTCATTATTATTTTCTACTTCATGTTAGGGAGTGAGAAATGAGGGAGTTGGGTGATGGTTTTATCTCTTCACTTATAATTATAAAAATCCTTATTTCTTCCACTATTAAATCATATTTAGCATCCCTACTTATTTTTTCCTCGGTATATGGATTATTTGAGCACTAAAGGTTTTTAATGACATATAAGATGCAGTGAGAAGATTGGTCATATTAGGAACTCGAGAGTGGTGTACTCAATTCTCAATATCCAAGGATAAAGTGGTCTGTTAAAAAACTTTGAGAGGCTCTTGAGTGTACTTTCCACTTCCACATTAAATAGTGGAATACTATTGGAGGAGGGGTACATAATCAGATCATTAAAGTGTAATGAAATATAATTTATTTAATGATGACCATGAAAGTAAACTCGGCCTTTGTATCAATAATTTATCCATCTAACACTTATTCTATTATTTATTTATTTTATTTACTTTATTTTATATTATGTTATTCAATTTAATTTATCCAATTCATCAGACATGAAACCACATTCCAATATTCTTGTTTTCATTATATTTAATATAGAAACAAATACCAAAAAAGTGACAATTCCCATGATGAACGATTAATTGAGTAACCGCCTCTAGAGACAACCTAGGTTTGCCACAATGCTACTCTTTTGAGATTAAAATATTGATGAGGACCTTGTTGAGGCACAACGCTAGTGAGATTCAAGGGTCACACCTATCGTCATAACCAGACTAGGAAGGCTGGTGGTGGGGATATGTCACCAAATTAATATATTAATATTTATATATGATTCATAAAAATATACGATGTATTAGTTCTTTAATGATAAGGATAAAGGTATAATATTTTTATATTTATATAAAAAATACCCTTTATTCACACAATTTATGCCAAATTATTTAAACTAAAAAATAAATAATTTATGGAAACCAAAATATAAAAACATTATATTTGTTAAACCATTGACTTTCTGAATCCTATCGAATTATTCAATAACTTTTTCTACTGAAATAGTCACAAATTACTGCATTTGAAAGAAAAATTATCATTGATCATATACCAAGGTCCAATAGATATACATGAATTATATCAATGATATTATATAAAAATATTGAATTTAATATTAATTGAACCATAAAATGAAATAAATAAATTAATCATCAAAAATAATATAAAATCGTGAAATAATTATGCATACATTCAATACTTGGATAATTTAACTTAGTTGGATCCATGATTTATATAATTTGTGGATCCTCATATAACGAATAAATATATTGAATGGTATTTTTGGTCCCAATAAATCATATAAGTAAATATAAGAATAAAATGGGCTAATATATTATAATATGTAATTTTCAAATGTTTTATTTCATTTAATATATACAACTCATCTCTCAATTGATGAACCAACACATGGGTTGAAATAATAGTGAAATAACAAAATAAATTTTTGATTATGGTGTGTTGGATAAAATAACTTTTTAGGTTAGAAATTTATGTAAGGAAAATGTTACAAATAATTAAACATAGAGATTATGATAATGAAAAATTGAATGATGTAATTGAAAGAGAAAAATAAATATACTAAAATTGTATAGGATAAAACAATATGAGTTGAATAATATCCAATATTTTTCTTCTATTAATATCCAATCAATCAAAAGATTAATATGATTAATATTTTAAAATATAATATTTGGAATGAAAATTAATGTTTTGAGTTTTCATCTTCAATATTTTCCTTTAATCGTAATTTATTTTGATGAAATTAATTACTTGTGTTGAAGAAAATTTTAAATTATGGATAATTGTTATATGGGATATTTTAAAAAATTCATAAAAATAATAAATTATAAAGGTTTTCAAATAAAAATAATGTTTTAATCATTAGTTAAAATAAAGTCATAAATAATGTTAAATTATAAATGACAAATTAAATGAAAGGATGGTTTTTCTATCACTTGAACTAAATCCTTGATACTAACCAATGCGAGATTCATGGGGTAAAGATGATTATTGTATTTAAATAGTTCATGCCTAAATAAATTTGGATCTTTTATACCCTAATTTAATATGGACTCAAATATTTGTGTTATGCCCCATTTAAATTATAATTAGTTCGACTTGCGGGGTGACAGAGACATCATTATTCATAAAAATTAAAATTAAAATTTCATTTTCAACAAATATTAAACATTAAATACATAATTTTAATATCGTAGATATCAATTTATACATATATTCCTCATAAAATTAGAAAATATGTTATTACAAAAAGTATGATAAAAAAATGAAATGAAAACTTCTTTACCCACTAGTTATCGAACATCAGTTTAGGTCGGTCTACTTAAACGCATGTATTTTTTCAACAATAATCACATGAATTAAAATGAGGATATTTCCTTGTTGTTTCAACTTTCCCTAGAATATGTACCTAATTCAATGGATTTGAGACCCATTAATCATACCAAGCAAGGAAAAACTATATATTCAAAACATATTACAAGGGGGTTGGGATATGATTCAAAGATTTGTTTACACAAATAGTCATGCAACATTCTATAAGAGAGTGATAAAATATTTAGATATCACACCCAAGTATGAACATGATAACCAATTTACATGGTCACATTTACGTAGGGACATGAATTACTATTTTTTTATTTTGAATAAGTTAAGAATACATAAGTGTATAAAAATTAATAAAAACATTATACATGCGATAGATAAAAAATAAACTCAAGAATATTTTTATAATTGATTCGTTAATCATTAAAATTATAAAATATATAATGGTAATAAAAAATTATAGTTCAGTATTTAAAAATAAAAAAACTTTAGGTTATATTAAAAAAAAAATATTTATCACATTAATGATAACATTTAAAACCTACCCTATATTGTTCTAAAACAACGATTTGGACATTATAAATATGCATGGAATGGATTTAAAATATAAGTATTAAACATTTTTTTACAAAACTAATATAACCGACTTTATTATCTCATTATTTGTCTTCAAATATATATCATGATAATTGGACATAATATCCATTTTACCATTCATAAATAAGGTAGATAATATATTTCCTAGTTTTAAAATCATTTATAGGATCCCTCATTACACCTTCTTTATTCTTTAATTTCATTTAACCATTTAATTCTAGGTGATCCACTGACAAACTATTATTAATTTTTTTTTCTTCTTCATAACATTTCATTTGAGTTCTTAATATAGTTGAAAACAACATAAAAAATTAGTTATGATTTTTTTTAAATTCCATTTTATTATTTTTGGAATAATTATTTTTCAATTCATTTAAAAATACATTATATGGATCTAAACAAAAAAATGCACACTATTCAATTTAATAATAACTATAAATTATAATAAAAAATATGAGATATTTTAATTTTTAAAGAAAAAATAGAATTCCATAAAAATTTAATTTTTATTAATAAAAATATTCATCATATACACAATTTATAAGAACATTTTTTTAATAAAAATATAATAAATTAATAGAAACCAAAATATCAAAAAATCATTCGATGTATCATGATAATCAACAGTCACAAATTCCCATATTTGAACGACAAAAATTTTCATTAATACAAATATACGGTCCATGAAAAATCCAAAAATTATATCAAGTGTTTCATATAATAATAATTCATTCAAGCACATTTTAACATGAAAAGGAAATGTAGATACTAACCATTAGATATCAAATTAAACCACGTTGGATCCCTATAATCCAAAATTCTATCCAACAATACATAACCAATATTTAATATTTGAAAAATTAGTTATCGATTTAAGTATTACAAATTGGTATGAATTGTTTAATTAAAAAATAACTATAAAAACATTGTCATGACCCTCCATCACCAAATATTCCATAATATAGGGAGAGATAAAATGAACGCAGAGTCCCCCCTCTAGTAGGCCTTAGGTTGGCAACTAGCACTGAGGGAATAAAAATACTATAGTATGGGAGGTATTACCCTCTATTAATGAATATGATAATAATATATGATAAAAAAACTAAAAATGCAATAGAATATATAAAAGTGGACTAAAACCCATCCCATAATGAATGAATAAAACCTAAAACTCATGAATATAAAATTCTCCAAATTAAATAATTAAAAGAAAATTTTTTGGAAGCGACTCACCAAAAACTCCAACCCAACTAATAAGGTCCAACTCAATCCCCAAAGACCTACTATAGACCTTAAAAAAATTTATTAACAAGTATACTCAATAGGGACATAACCAAGGCATCAAGTGTGCATATGAAAAGGTCAGGTCAATGCACCAATGAAAAAATAGTAGTGAAAAAAGAGCATACACATGTCATCTCACCAAACCCATCCTCACTATGGATTAATCACTAAATTATGAAACTAATATAATAATATATTAACAATATCATAATAATGAAATCTCCCTCTTCCCCACCAATTTCCCTCTCTCATGTCTCAATGTCGAATGTGCTATACTCACATCCCTTCCACACATATCACATCACATCCTACCTTAACATAACTGGGACACACATTACACCACACCACTTCACATCACATTATAAAGACACCTGGGATCACACATCACATCTCATCCCAAAGACACCTGTGATGACATATCATATCTCATCTTCAAGACTCCTGGGACCACACATCACATCTCACCCAAATAAACCTGGGCCAACTTTTCGCTGCTGAAGGATGAGCAGGGGAGAGGGGGTATCCATCCATCCATATAACTACCATCATAGATTTTGGAAAAACACTACGAACTAGAAACTTATGACTGTTGGTAAGGACATAAAACAAGGGTGGGGAACATATAAAATAACATAAACATACATGATATTGAGGAAGAACACAATACCCAACCTAAGGGTTCAAATCAACAATACTATCACACACCAAATAACCACCACATACCACACACTAACCATCTCAACCTCTGCCCTCACTATATGAAACACACCAAACAACCACCGAATGAATCAAACAACAATTTACACCTTCAACATAAAAGCTCCTCCACTTATATTCATTACCCTTTTCATTTCAAATTACACCACTCATTCAATTAATTCAATTAAATTTAGGGAATTATTCACATTTAAATTATTACCCTATTATATCCACTTTCCAACCAATTCATTTATTCATTTCATTCAGCATAATAATTTATTCTTTAGCTACCTGGGAAAAGAACACACCCACACCACACAACTATTTCCATAACACAACACATCCACCATCTTTTTCGCATCACATCGATCAAGACAAATGGTAATACACCAACCTCATATCTCTTCCATCAAAAAAAATGACTACCATGTACCATAACTTCTATGACAAAACCACTACGCCACAACCAAAACACCATAACCTCATCACACAACTACCCACACATGTCCATACTAAAAAACCACTATATCACTTCCCTGAACACTATACAAACCATCCTGTCAAATATATCATAAAAAATAGCTCAAAACATACAAGAAAACACTATATGAAAAATCACACATTGGAATGCACATTCTAACATTCATTTATCCAAGTTATTTTCACGTTACTTATTTATATTATCATGAGTGTTTCCACACAAACCAAATATCCAAGGAAAACCAATTTTTTGCCAAATATATATTCTTTAACCTTTTATTTAGGGAGATATCACCCAATAAGACAATAAAGGTCATCATATATATTAACTATAGTGTAATAAAGGATTCCAACAACTACTATTTTCCAAAATTGAAACATGAACGCATAACAACATCAGCAAAACATAAAAAATATTAAATCATGTGATTAATCCGCATAACTATAAAATTTATGCATTCTAGTTAATTATATGATTATGATGACTCTTGATATTAACAAAAGGTAAGAAAATTCATGCAATTCCAACATGAAACATGAAAAAAGGGTGAGAATTAGGTTCCCCTACCTCAATGAATAATACTGATCTCACTGCACAACAAAGGGTCAAGAAGAAACAACCCAAGAACCATCGCCAGATAATAAACTAGAAGGTCAACCATGGATCGATGATAGGAAGCCAAATACTGAGGACATGATTCCATGGATCAATCCCCATTAAAGGAATCCCAAGATGCCTTAAGAGATTGTCGTTGGACTCCTAGAACAAGAAAGGGAGTGTGGGGTTTGAGGGAAAACTTGATGTGCCCCAACCCTTAAAGATGCATTGCACAGGATAATTTCATGATGTTTAATACCCCTTCACACTGTATAATCCATGGGGTCAGTTTTTCCAAAAATCTTGTTACCTTTTTTAGTTAAACCTAATATATGCACATCCTAAATCATCCCTGTCCATGTTTTGAAAGCAACTCTCCCTTAATGTAAATGTTTTAGGGAGTGTGTCTCCTCTGTTTCCAGCTTTTAGAAGCCAAAATACTCCAAGGCGACTTGATACCTCCTCCACAAACATCCACTACCAAAAAATAGCAATGTAATAGTCTTTCAAGGAATGGATTGTTACAGACATAATTAATGAATATGATGAATAACACAAAACATTTGAAACTCAATAGAAAATATGCATAAAAGGAATTAATCATCCAAATTTTCCTTCAATACAAATAAGAATAAAATTCATAAGAAAAAATGGAGCAAATTTCATTACATGTAAATATAATGTTACATGAATGTGAACATACCGATTCTTGATTGATAAAAATATCATTTTTTCCAAATAACATTGTTGTGTTTTACCTTTATGTGTCTTAGTTCATTACCTATATAATCCATTCTTAGATATACCATAAAAAGTAATTTTAAATACCAATTCACATTCCTTTAAAATTTAAATTTAATCAAAAAAGGTAGAGATATTTAGAAAAGAATAAAATCTTTGGAGGACCTTCTAAAAAGTGATTTTATACATTTTCATTAAACATGTTTTCGAAAAGACATTTCAATGGTGCGTCATGGTTTCCTTGATGAAAGAACATCCTATGAATAAAAACACAAATCCATAATCATTTCAAGAATCATAACATATTATACTTACTTCATGTATTATGTAATGACCATGAGCTATATTGATGGGAAATTTGTTACTTACTACAAATCCAAAAGAGAGAGATAATCTTTGCTTACAAGGTATAATATCATTCCATGAATGATAATAAGTGTAGTTTGAGAATATTACATGGATATGGTATTCATATAGGTTCATCCTATATAGAAACATAAGGTATTTTTATAAGGCAGGATGGGAGGCAAGCTAGAGACTTGGTGGGAAAATGATTTCCGCACCAGAGATAGGAAAAAAGAAATTGAGAAAAGGAGAAACACCTATATATACTTTCATTTATCTGAAAGACTATAGATTTAAGGAGTTTTATTTATATATTGAGAGTTTGAAATCCTGATTTCATTAGTAAACCTATATAGGGCCATTTTCATGCTCAATAATAGATTATAAGATGTTATTATATTCTGATAAACACGATAAGGTATTATAAAGGTAAAAAGTTATGGAACACCATTCTTCCCCACTTCTTAATGATACTTCATTTTAAGAGATCCAAATATCGAATTATAGTCTGGAATTTTAATTTTTTGAATGAGAGATTGTAGTAATACCTGTACAGATAGACAAAAACAACATGAAAATGTGTAGATCATAAGTATTTAAGTTAACTATTTCATGTCAATGGAGAAAAGTTCATTTTTTACTGAAGGATCTCAATTGAAATTACTTTATAGAAACATTTCTAATAATATTAATTTGAAAAATTACTATTGTAAAATACATTTCCATTTTAATCCAATTATTTTTATCCAGTGATATTATCATACATGGATAATTCCACTATCGATAAGATATTCCCATGTAAGATGTTCTTATTGTGGTTAGGACGAATCAAATTCTTTGGACTCACACCAAGAATAATTCTTGATGTATAAACAAAAAACTAATTAAAATTAAACGAAGTTAATGATAAAGTATAAATGATAAAGAAACAACAAAAACTTACTAATGATGGAATTAGTAAGAATAATTATGTTTTTGGAGATCTTTACAATAAAAACATTCCTCTTATTTGTAGGGAAATTATAGATTGATAATAAATAATCATCTTTAAATTAAGGAACATATTTTACTTCAATGAACAAACCTCCTATTTCATCCCACATTGTTCTAGATAAATGAATATATTAGATATAGGGTTCCCAAGAATGTTTTAGAAAAATTATTTTTAAGGGAAGGTAGCAGTTTCCACTGGAGCCTTAGTCTGATATAATTCCAAAGATTCCACATTAGAACATGTTTCTAGAAAAACAAATCCCAAATAGTAATATCATAACTACACAATTGAATGGTTATAATCAAAATTCTTCACCAAGGACAAAAAGTGAAAAATTCAAGATCTTTATTCTCATCCCAATAGTTCAATATCTGGAGGAACAACTAAGGTAACCATAAATGGTGGATTCATCTAGAAATGGAAACATGGTATATATATGAATAGAATTTTCATTTAAATGGTGAGGGTAAAGAAAAATAAAAAAAATTAATGTGTGTTACATGATTTGTCTATGAGGGTAAATGTTTCTTTCTAACATGATAATGATAGAATCATCAACATGGGTGAATTGTAAAATTTAGTAAAATTTAAGTATTTTTAAGGATAAAGATTAATATGTAGTGAAAATAAAGTATAGGTATTTAGAAGATATTTTTATAGCCGTTCAAATAAAATATATCCTAATTTTACTCTTCCTTTCTCTCAAATATAGAGAGATATTACACTCATTAAATTGGAATCCTTGACTTTTGATAGAGAGTCACAACTCTTTATGATTTATGATGAATGAAAATAATTTTTGGAATCCTCAAACGAAGATGAACCTACTACCAAAATTTTGAGATGATTGGTATTTTTCAGTACTGGTGAACACCGAAGGATGATGGATATGTGTTGGTCAATGTTAGGTGATGGTGGTGGATCCATTAGAAGAATGAGATGGATTCATCCTCTATTATATTTTTAAATTTTAAAAATATAAACGTTTCTATTAATTTTTTATACTATATAATATAGAAATTATATTATTATGGATGTTAGTGGTGGGGTTATTATCATGAATACATTATCTAACCTCTAAATTGGGGCATACTTTGAGGTTATCATTGATAGGTAAATGTGAAAAACTATTAAATTCCCTACCAAATGTCCTGGTGAGAGAGAAAAAAGTTTCCCATGATAATTCCATATATTTATTTTTTAGAGATCTCCTTTTTTAATTAGGTTGATGGGAATCTATTACGTTACTTGAATGTCCAGAGGTAAAAATACATGAAATACATGGCCAGAAGGCCCAATAGCACAAAGGCATAGTACATGGTATGATGACATAATGCTCAAAGAACCACATTGGAATAACCCCTTCCACCTTCCTACATTATCCTACCACAACTTGTTGTACCAAAATCACATCCATAGTCCTTCAGCCTTATCTCCCAAAACTGGGACTTGAACATGTGCATACTATATGATTCATGATTTAACAATCATATCCAACCTAATCATTAAATAATTCCTTTGCACATTCATGCTCTCCCCCATCCATGAACTACTTTGACACAAAGCTCGAAGGCCCACCATTGATATCCCAGAGGTCTATTGTCCCAATAGACTATATATAGAGATTGAAATCCCATAGCGAGTGTATAATTCCATTGCTATGACAATTAGAAAATTAAACTATGATAACACATCTATAGCCATATTTTGGAAATCCATGTCCATACAAAGCATATAGTCATAGTTTCCTTAAATTGTGGCTATAAATAAAAATATTACCATTCTTATTACCAAAAAATACATTATTTTACCCCTAAATAGGGTAGAATTTTATGTTCCCATTGATATAAAAATGTAAAAAAACTATCAAATGTCTTCATGAGAGATAAAAGGAATTGACCATAACAATTTCACATTTTTATTTTATGTTGATTCCTCTATTTAATTGGGATGAGCAGATTATCTAACATGTATTGAAGAACCAAAGGGACAAAGAATTGAAATATATAGTCTAAAGGCCCAACGACATAAATGCCTAATACATGGCATGGAGGCCTAATGCCCAATGACCCCACAATTGAAAACACCCTCATACCTTACTGCATTATCCTTCCCAAACCTATTGTCTTGATATCACGTCTTTGTCCAACCATCCTTATCTCCCTGAATAGGGACATGAATATGTCTATACTAGAAAATTCATTAATGAACCACCAAATACAATCTAATCACCAAATACATCCTTTTCACCGTCTTGCTCTCCACCATTCATAAACAACTCCAACACAAAGCTCAAATTCACACCATTGATATCCCAGAATCCCAGTGACCTGAAAGACTAGATAAAAAACCGAAAATCCCAATTTGAGTTAATAATAACACCACTACCACAAATAGAAAATGAATATAAGACCACACTTCTATAGACACAACATGGAAAACCATGGATGTAGGCAGAATATATCCACAATTTCTATAAATCAGGGCTATAGGACAGAATATTGGATAAGAAGAATCAGTAATGAGAAAAAGGATAAGAAAATTACTTGACCTAATAAATAAGTATCAAGCCATCTCCAACATTCCAATACTCCCTATAAAAAATTCTATTTTTGAAAATCCCAATGGGTTTTATTATTTCCCACAGGTATAATAAAAAATGAATTTATTTTATCCCTAACAATACTAAATACAAAGGTGTAGTAAAGTGGAAGTACATGGTTGAACCCACAAATAGTGAAGAATAAGATAGACAATTAATAACCAATGGTTGGGTCACTATAAATTTATTTGATTTTATTAAACTAATTAAATGAAAAAATAAAACAAATAAAATGTATGAAGAATGAAATGAATGGATGAAGTTCAATTTTAGGGTATAGAAAAAAGGCAATCCTAAATCTAATATGGGATAGTCTTATGGCTTAGGCTATGAAGTGGTGAAACGGTCACCAATTAGTTTTGGTAAAACCAATTGAATCTACCTATGTTGAAACTATCCCATGGTTGGGGTATAGATAACAACATAAGTTCATTAAAATTATCTTATATAAAGAAAGAATAAAAGGATAATGTTCATGGTCCTTCTCAAATACAATTAGGTTAGGTTTTTTCAATTTGAATTCCCATGGTCAAGGTTGTTAAAAATAATGTGATGAATTTTTTTAACCTAATTACTACCCATTGGGATACCAAGGATGAATTTATAGATTCATTATGATTAAGCACACACCTATTCTAAACCCTAACCCTAAAAATATTATCCACACATGATGAAATTTATTAAAGATAGATAAATAGATGACATGACTTACATACTGATTAAATGATTAAAAACAAGGCAATCCACAATGGAAAAAATGAAAAGTTGATTAAAAAATAACATGAACATAGAAAAAATAAAGAACCAAAAAATATGAATTAATGAGAAAAATAATGATGAAAAAAGAGATTCTAATAAAACTATAAATCATCTAACTATTAAAGAAGGATAAGAAAAAAAAGAAAGCATAAATAAAACCTATCTATAAAGAATGCTTGGTTTTAAACCTATGGAAGCCTCTAGGTGGTTGCACCTCAATCATGGAATAAAATGGAAAAAATACTTACTAGGACCCATATATATAGGTATATGAAGTCATAACACAATACCTTATGTCAAATATAGCCTTAAATGACATATTTGATAAAAAGAGATAGGACCTCCTCCAAAGATACACTAAAAATTAGTGTTTTTTATTTTTTCCAACACTAACATGTCATGTAAGTTTACATGATGTGTAATATGTGGGGATGGACACCAAACTATTTTTCTTCAACTCACATTACATACTACTTACATGCCCTATAAGATTCTCACATCGTGTAATTATTACATTACATGTAATGTCAATCACTACCACTCAAAGTCTCATTTTTCTTTGGTTCTTTAGTATTGATACTCTAGAACATCATGTGATTATACAACATTGTGAAAAGTTTTATTTCAATGGGATAATTAATTTTTTGGGATTCTATCTTCCATATCACATTCATATTATTTTCATTCTCACACTGAGCCTCTTCACATCTTTATATAAAGTTACTTTATGATTTATAATCTCAACTTTTCCATTATATTCTAAAAATTATGGTCCTACATAATAATAATTAAACATTAACATATTCCATGAAACTAAAACTTTATCTATTTAAATTGAATGAATTCACATATAGAAACCTATAAATATATATATATAATAGGGTTATGAAATAAGCACACACTCAAATCTTCTCTCTTATATAAGAAAAAATTCTACATTAAAAAAGATCCATACTTCCAAAAAGGGATTTTAAAATTATTAATCTCATAAAAAGAAGTCATAACTAAATATTATAAAATAAAAACACATACCTAATAAAGAATCAAACTATCATTCTTTATTAAAAATATAAAATTCAAGACATTTCTACCATTCCACACATAGTTTTCAACCTATAATCATCACCCATAAAATTTATGATTTACCTTACCATTTATTTTTCAACTCATCACATAAGGTAATCATTTAATGGGAGTTATGATCATACTTTAAGTACATTCCCATTACCATAATACTTCATTTAATCTACTTTATCCATCACGAAAATACAAATATCATATTTAATAGTGAGGGATTTTCAATTGTGATCAAATGTTTTGGATTTTAAGGGTAGTAAGGTAATAATTTTGAAAATTAAGTAAAGAACATAGAGGGGGAAAAATATAATGCATAATACATGATATTAAAAATACAAGCTCAATTAAATTCTCCTCACAAAAAATATAATGTCATATTTCACACCTCACAAAGCTCAATATAAAGTCAAAAATGAAATGTAATCATAATGAAATATTAACATCTCTAGTTGTTGTATTTTTTTATTTATTGTTTCTTTTTTTCATATTTCATGATTTGAAATGAGACTCACTTACACCACATAACCACATATGGTAAAAACATTCACTCTGGTAATAGAAAATTTTGATTCTCCGAATTCACTACCATTTTTTTCTATTCTTTACCTAGAAGTTGAATTAGTATAAGTCATAAATACATCACCTAACCACATATTTTCTTGGGATCATAGTCCTAATAATGGTGATTTTTGATAGTCCCAAGAAACAACACATTTTTTTCATTTTGTTTCTTTTTAAAAATAAGAGGGATATAAAATGGAACATATTAAATTCAAATATAAACCTTCCCCAAAATCACATAAAACACCCTACAGTCACCTACCAAGAATAATATCCCATATCCACTATGAAAAACCTCTCCCACACACTCATTCAATTGAATATCATGAAAAATTCAAAGTGATGAGTAGGAATGGAAATAATGGCTTCTAAAATGGTTCAATCCTATTAAGTTCTTCCATGGATTCTATGAGATAATGAAGTTTCAATGTGTTGGTGGGTCTTAGAATAAAAGGTATCATCAATAAAATTACTCAATCATTTTACAATTAAATTTTCAAATAATAGATTTAAAAATATTATAATGCATGTTTCAGTGTGTCTACATTCCCCAAATTTAACTTAAGAAATATTCTCAGAAATATATGAAATATTTGGTCTAGAATCCTCTATAGAATGGGAATATAATATATGCCAATTAGGAAATTTCATGAAAATTGATAACCACTTTAATGATTTCATGCTACTCAGAATCAATATAAAAAAAATCAATCATTTCAATAATCATTTTTAGGAAATTTATAATTTAATTAAGAAAATATATTTTAAAATTTCCATTTATATATTTTTAATTTATGGGTATTATATTTCAAATTTTCCAACATTTCAAATTACATCTCCAAGTTTATAATGTCTCTTATATTAGTGAGGATTGGAAAAAAATCAAGAATTTTTGTGGTTAAATCTAATTCAATTTAGTTAATTAAATAAATATTTTTTTTACATTTTTTTCATTTATCAAAATCATGTAATGGTAGAAACTATGTCTGAAAAATACATAAAATAGTAAAAAGGTACTACCCTTTAATTAACATTTTTGAATGAGTTTCTTATGTTATATCCGACCCTTGTTCACGATGTGAATTGTGATCTCAAAATATTAATTGGTCTTATATATCACTATTTACATTATTCCTAATTATTACTTCCATGACACGAAAATTAAGAATAGAGAGTGAAATTACATGACTTTTTAAAATTTAAAATATTTGTCTCAAATTGATAAAAAGTTCAACCATGGGGAGAGTTATGAAACTAATAAAATAAAATTAATCTAAGTACTAGAAAGAAATTTTCAAATCTGGGTTGCCTCTCAATATTTCTACTTTAAGGTCTATAGATAGAACTTTTAACTTTTTTAGTTAATTAGAATATGATATTGGCTAACTGTCTTGGATTTACCTACATTTGACTTTGTTGTGAATCTAGTTTAGTCTTTTTCTTCCTTCTTTATTGGTTTTTCTTTAATGGTACTTATGGTGGGATGTAATTTGAGGATAAAGTTTCTAAAAATACAAGGAAACAAAATTTGAATAGACTTTATAGTTCCACTCCACCACTATAGCCACTTATTTATTGTCCTTACATTGATATTATAGAATAATTTATTGAATTGGAGAATTTGTGTTCTTATATTTTTGTTGAAAATGAAAGAAGGAGTATCATTCATTTTAGTGTTGATAATTCCAGTGAAGTTGATGCATGAATGATTAACATAGTATTTATTTACTTCTTCTTCTTCATATTCAACCATCTAATCAAAAAATTCAATTATATTTCATTCCTCTTATTTTTGAAGTTAAAAAATTTATCATCATTGTTCTTCTTGGTATTCTTATAATATTTGAATAGATTCGTCATGTTCTAATACTTCATCTAAATATATAGTGTTATATTATTCAGTGCTATCAATATGATCCAGGTATTTTTCTGTGTTTTCTACCTTTAATTTTTTCTACGTTTGTTTTTTCTGTAGTATTAACATCCTCCACCTATTTCTCTTCTTCATCTTGAAACCAACCTATCCATGCATTGGATTTTAATCGTAAGTTACATACTAGAGAAATTAAATTTGAAATATCATGATAAATGTGAGTAATAAATTATTTATATTCCCTAATTTGGGTCCCATGATCATCCCTCCGCTTATTCCACATTGGAATGTAATTGTTGAGAAATGTGGCTAGTCTTTCAACTGAACTCAACTATTGTGCTTATTTGATGGAATGATATTATTGAATGTACTATTCTTGAGTATTATTTGTATAAAAACCATGGAATTAATCTACCTATTGATAGTTTTTATCTTCAATCCAACTAGTATTAGCCTTATTGTAAACCATTTTGTTTTCTATAAAATCAATTTACTTTATCAGTAGCCCAATCGGTCTATCTTTTGAGCGATACTAAATACAAGATTCACCTTAGTAGCCTTGTAAATTGGGTTTCCTCCATAGAATTTATTGTAGGTGTCACTCATCTGATAATGCTGGAATTTATCATATTTGAAAAATATTAATCATCCTAGATCATTACTTAAAATTATAACCCTCATGAATTCATTATTTCCCATGTGGTTGGATATTCCTGAAATTCATTATACTCTAATTTTGGTGCGACACAATATTGATGAGGTGTGTATTCCATCCTAAAAAACATCAAAAACTACAATAGTAATAATAATAATAATAATAAATTGAATGAAAAAATAAGTAACTAAACTAAAATAATTAAATAGAAATTGGTTAATAAAATTATTTGGCATACACAATCAGTCTCAAGTTATCTACAATGATTTAATAATCCGGAAAATGTTCCAAACACAAATCTTGTCATTATTTCTCAAGAGTATGGTAAAAAATAATTATATTTTATACCGAAAAACACTAACTATAATAGGATAATATAGTGGAAGTACATGTTCAAACCCACATAGATCAGGAAGCATGATAGAAAATTCTTAACCAAAGGTCGGGTCACACTAATTTTATTTGGTTTTATTAAATAAAATAAATGAAACAAATTAAATAAATAAAATTCAATAATAAAGGCAAGAAGGGTTCATGGTAAGTTTAATTTTATAGTCAAATAGTAATCCAAAATCTAACTTTCGATAGTCATATGGATTTGGATGTGAAGTGGTGCAAGGTTCACCAATCATTTATGGTAAAACCAATTGATAATAACTATGTTGAAACTATTCCATGGTCATGGAATAACTAACAACCTAGGAGCATTACACATATCTTTTATTTATAAATACACATAGACTAATATTAATTGTCATTATCAACTCTAATGAGGTTAGGCTAATTCAATTTCACTTCCCCATGGTCAAGGTTGTCAAAAATATTATGATGAGAAATTGTTTTTAACCTAATTAATATCCATAGGGTTACCAATGTTCAATTTATAGATTCATTGGGATTAATCACACACCAACTTTTGACCCCTAACCTTATGTGAATTAGAAACACATGGAGAAATTTATTAAAGACTAAGAAAAATATGTCATTATTTAAATAATGATTAAATTATTCAAAACAAGCCAATCCACAATTGAAACAATGAAAAATTGATTAAAAAATAACTTGAAAAAATAAAAAATAAAGAATAGAAAAATGGGTGAATGAATGAGAAAGAGAATATAGAAAGAAAATATACTGAAATTAACCTAGAAAGCATCCAATTACTATATAAAAATAAGAAAACAAGAAAGTAGAAATAAAACATATCTATGAAAAATGGATGTTTGGAACCTTACAAAAACCTCTTTGTGGTTGTACCTCAAGATTGGAATGGAATTTCCAAAATCTTTCCCAAGACCCATATATAATGTCCTATGATGTCCTCCACCAGTCCCTTCGGTCAAATATTGACTTAAATGGATGATATGGTAAACATATGTATGGTTTTCATTGAAGATATGCTGTAAATTAGTGTTTTTTATTCTATCTAACACTTACATGTTCTATATATATTAAATGATGTGTAATGTGTAGGGATTAACTCCATAATATTTTTTTCACTTCACATTGTATAAATATTACATGCCTTTTAATATTATCACATAGTGTAATGTTTACACGATGTTTAATGTTTACACGAATTGTAATGTAAATCTTAATCACTAAAAGTCTCATTTTTCTTCGGTTCTTTAGAATTGATCCTTTGAAACATCATTTGATCATCAAAAATCATAGAAAGTGTTATTCTAATTGGAGAATTGATATGTTTGGATTCCATATTCAATAATAGGTTTATCATATTTTTTGTTGTTGCTCTGAGCCGCTTTGCAGATCTATATGAAGTTCCTTTAGTCTCTATAATTTCTATATATTTTTTATCATATTCACTAAATGTTGGTCCTACATATGAATAGAAAAAACATAAAAATATTCCATGAAACTAAACTTTAATTATTTTAAATTAAATTATTTCACATATAGAAACCTATTAAAAAAATATAAAAGCTGGTTATCACTATGCCTATACCTGTATTGAAGTGGAAGAATATTTATATAGAATTTTTCACTATTCTACCAAGGAAGCTTCATGTGCATGTTGCTATTTGGTTTATTCTGTATTGAATCAACAAGTTAGCACACTTCTTCCAAATTAAATATTCCAACGTGGTAGAGGATTTGAACATTTATATATTATATATATAAGTAAAATATTATTCATGATATAGATTGAGATAAATTGTTTGAATTTAATATTCTATCTGAATTTTAGAGGCCTAAATGTATGATTTACAATGAATGAACCTCATTTCTTGATTCCCCAAACTGAGATAAACCTAATACCGAAATTTGGGAATGAATTATTTCTTTCAATATCGGTTAAAACCAAATGATAATGTAGAAGTTTCAATCAATGGAAGGTGTAGGTGGTGGATGAATAAGAGTAATGAGATGGATTCATCCTCTATTATGTTTTTTATTTATAAAAATATAAACATTTTATTATAATATAATACTATATAATATAAAAATTATATTATTAGTGTTAAAAGTGGTGGGTTTTTATCAGAGAATACATTATTTTACACCTAAATACGGATATACTTTTAGGTTACCATTGATAGGGACATGTAAAGATACTAAAAAATTCCCAACCAAATGGCATTGTGAGAGAGAAAGGAGTCACCCATGATAATTAAATATTTCTATTTTCTAGTGATACCTATTTTTAACTACATTTATGGGAATATCTTATATGACATGAAATCCCTTAGCCAGAAAGACCCAAAATACATGACCCGAAGCCCCAACGACACAAAGTCCTAGTACATGGCCTAAAGGACTAATGCCCCAAGAACACACACTAAAAAAGCATCTCTATCATTATTTCATTATCAAACTATATATTGTTATCTAGAAATCATGTCTATTTCCCATCATCCTTATATCTCCAAACAGGGATATGAACATGTGTGTACTAGCCGCTTCATGAATGAACTTTCACATCCAACCTAATCACCAAAGACTTCCTTTGAAACTTGATGATCTGCAATTGTTAATAAATGATCAATCATAAAGCACAAACACCCACCCTTGATACCCCAGATGCCGAGTATCCTGAAGGACCAGATATGTTGTAACGACCCAAAATTTTATAAATGAAAATTCCCTTCTTATATTAATGTCATGTAATATAAATCAAATAAATCAAATATAAAACCCAAAAAAACATTTTACTCGTAAATTAATAAGGACAGATTAGTAAAAAATAAACAAATAAGTATGCCAATTATTACATTGTGGAAATAAATTCAAAATAAGTGAATAATAATAGGATTATTTAGATATGGTCGATCCCCAAAAAATACTTCACTGACAAACAAAGCTGTAGAAATAAAATATAATGTTAATAACACAATATGAATTTAAAGATGAATGTATATATAAACATGATAGGAAATAATAGTGAATGAAATTTAAATAGAATAAGAGTTATTTATAGGAATCATCTCACCCATATGACCATTTTAAAATTGACCATTAGAATAGTAATATGACTGATGGAATATTAACAGGAATATTGCAATAGTAATCTGACCATTTGGAATAGTATTCTGACAATTATGATTGTAACATCAACAATGTAAATGTAACATAATTTTTAGGTAACATATAAAATTTTAATATGATATATTTATATCATGGTAAAAGAAAATTAATGTTTTAAAAATGATAAATAAAGTGTTGGTATATTTATAAAACATAAATGATTTATTTTCAATTTTATAATGAATATAATGATTTAAATGAAATTTTATTCTCATAAAATGAATTTATAAATTGATATTATGTTGTCTCATAATTATAAGATAATTTTGTTAGAACATAATTTATTTTTCATAGGGTTATAAAATCAAATATAATATTAATATATATATATTTTGAATAAATAAGGATATAATTTAAAAATTCAATTTCTCATATCTAGATTTTTTTTAATAAAATGTATTCTAGTTTGAAAATCTATATGTCAAAATATGGTTAGAGTTAATTTTTTAATTTTTTATAAAATAGATGAATATTGGGTGAATAATGAAATATAAAAATTTAAGGTATTTAATATTATAATAAAAATAATTGATGTTTTGAGTCATAGATGATATAATAACTTATTATTTCAAACTCATTTGCAACATTTATAGTATGTAGTCACAAGAATCTATAATATTGATATTATTGAGCCTAAATAATAAAATAATAAATATAATAATAAACAATACCTCTCCTCCCCACCCTCCCATGTGCAAGTGCCATTGGTCTCACCAAAATACCAATTCCAAGTTCCTTAAGGGGTTCTTCAAGGAGGTGATATTCAATAGGTGACATTCTCAAATTAGAACTTTTAATTTCCTTTCTTTTTATTCCATATTCTCACCTCATTTATCCATGAAATAATAATAAATCAAATATAATTTATAAAATATAATAGTATATTTCTAATGGAATATAAACTACCTATCCATATTTCCTCTCACCTCTTATAAAAAGAAAAGAAACAATTTTCCAAATTATAGTAGTTAACCGTCTCTGTGGATAATGAGTTTTTTTCCATTACCACCTTCAAGGATGGTCATAAAAATATTTTTATATTTAAATAATATTTTTATATGTATATTATAAATTATTTCATGTCTTATAACTAATATAGAAATATAATATTAAATAAAATGAAACTATTTCGTAATGGTAAGAAAAACCACCTAAATGAACTAGAACATAAGAATTACATTTTCCCTCAAAGAACAACACCCATGTTAGAAAAAAATGATATATGGGACCATTTATACTTTTTGAAGTTCATTAATACCATTTTATTTCATTACTAGATTAGTATTACCATTTTAAAATAACATCCATAAGTATATATAAGTGAACTGACCAGGAAACCATGAAATGAACGCTCGAGGAACAATAATATTGAACCTTAAAACTCACTATAATAACTATAAATGAACTTAATAAAATTATAATAAATAAAAATATGTGTACTATGTTCTAAATTAGTAAATTAATGAATCTAATTTGATTATCCAAAACATTAAATGCAAGTGCATATTTCTTCTAGAATAAGGTAAGGTATCTCTCCAAACCTTGATATTTTCTTTGGGTTAAGCTCTTCCGCTATTAACCTAAAATTTTATATTAATTATTATTATATTATTATGATATATTATATATATATTTTCCAAATATATATATATATATCAATTAATATTTCATTGATGGGGAAATACATGTTTTAAAAAGAACCCCTTAACATTTCCTCTCAATAAGAAAACCATATTAATGGGAACTCATCTGTTCCTTACCCATTTTCAAGTACACTCCATAATATATTTTAAGCCAACAATATTTTTTAAATCAACTCATTTTATCAATTAATCCTATTTAAGTTTATTTCTTATTTTGTGGAAATAATTAATCCTTTTTCCTCTTTAATGACTCTTTATTATTTTCATTAAAACTCGGCTTAGGTGGCACATTTATAAAGACACCTCACCAATATTTTTCTTGTTTCTAAATTAGTTGAAAATTATTATTCAATATATAATCATATGTTTAATTTATTAACATCCAGTAATTATTTAATCCCTCTTCTCATAGAGACCATTATGATTCACCCTTTGGTTATGTCTTATGACATGACTATGAAACCCTTTTCTTTCTATGGGAAACCCTTATATTTATTCCTTATGTATGATTTGAAAATGTGACATGAATATTCATGTACATGTTATGATGGGTGTTCCTAGATAGTTCTCCAATGAAATGGGTAATGTTTTAGTCTCACAAGATGTTATTTATGGGATTAGGGAGTAAACCTATTCCATTATTAGACTCTATACACTATGTGATATCATTTTGGCAGTTATCCTTGACTCATGTACATGCCATAATATATGTTTCTACCACATTCCTATATTTCCAAGATCATATGATTCCATGTTTTATATGTGATGCCTCTTAAAAATGACTTATTGACACTGTTTTGAGAAATTTTAGGAATATACATGTTGATAATTATATATAGCTACAGTTTTGGACAACTGTGGCAATTGGATTCCATCCAAAAATATATATTTTTTAATTTTTTAAATGATTAATAATTATAATTATATATAATTACATATACATTTATATGTATACCAATATAAATATAATAGAGTTTGACATAGTGTCATTGTGTTGGAAGGACTATAGAAGAGGTTGCAACATCAAACCTTGTTGGGTACATTTAAATTTTATTATGCTACTTCCATGGTTTAGTAAATCATGAAAATATCTTTATGGAATGTAGCCTAGAGCCATGTTCCTAATGTAATGTTTCTATAGACCACATACGAACATGATTTAGTAAACCATGGAAATAGGTTCTCTCTTAATATCCAATGGCCATAGTCCATATAGACCACGACCATAGCCACTTAAGGCCATGGGTTAAAACCAAAACTATATGTTATACCAAATTTCAATATATATAATTTTTGCAGTTCAATTAAATCATGGAAATAGGATATAGCCATGGTTTTTGAGTATATTTACACATTTCTAAACCATGAAAATAGGATGATTTTATAGCCGTGTACATTACTATGCTAAAATACCTCCTATAGTAATTTTACTCCAACAATGCTTCCACACTCCTAAAATACCACAGAAATTCACCCTTTAATTTTTTTGAACTTGATACTGGCGTGGGATCATGGGGTGACTTTTTCCCTTAGGAAAGTCTCCAACTATAGATCCACCACATGTGGGGGACAAATGCAGCGTAAAAGGCTCATCCAGGCTGCCTGAGTAAATCCAAATCCAAAAATTTAAAAACAATAATGATTTTGGGTCATGGATGGAGACATGAACAATAATAAAAAGAAAAAAATTTCCCAAACTATTGAATAAAAACAATAAAATACATAATAACAATAATAATAATAATAATAAAATATTTAGAGAGGTATACCTCTTACCCATTACATAATATATATATAAATATATTATATTATATATTATTGTGTGTATTACAGGATGTGTCTGCTGGGGTAAGTGTTTGGTCCCAATATGAGAAAACAGAGTGATCAATAAGGGGTCAATTGGCCAATTTATAACATTTTAATCGGCTACTAGAGTTAAAAAAGAATACGTATTGAAATTAAATTAATATTATGTACAATATATTTTTATAACTATTTAGATCAAAGTGACCATATTTTTAGTCTTAATTTTTCTCAATTATAGAGAGAGATGACACCCACTAAAATATAATCCTTTACTTTTGATAGAAATTCATAAATCTTTATGGTTTTCTTATTAATACCTAGCAGGTCATCCCATAATTTAGATTACATAGTTTTAAGTAAATGAAAATTTATTGATATATTTTCAGTTTATATAATGTTTGGGTTATGCTTCGGGAGGTTTTTATTTTAGAGACATTTCTGGAGGTGAATGGTTTGGACATGATTAATAGAAACCGTGCAACATCTCTATGAAACTATGTAAGGCAAAAAATCAAGAACTAAAAAGGTGAATGGTTGGTTCATGGTTTGACCAAACTATAGGGATTCATAAGAGATACTTTTAATGTTTAATCATATGTAAATTCATGCTTGGAAAATGGTTTGTATGACTAAAAGAGGTATGGAATTTAGAGAGTAATACTGTATAGCTAGTGCATGTTTTACTAGGCCATGTGATCTAACAATGTGCCGTATAGGTGGACCTTCATCAAAAGTGTATATGATAAAAATTATCTCTTTAAGTACGTGATTTTTTCCTAATACTCCCATAACTGGAATTCCCTTTTCCCCCAAGTCACCAGAGATGACCCCCTTTAATTTCAGAGCAACCCTTAGGTGAATAAATGTGAATTGGAGGCCCAATCTCATCAGTAGTGGCCTCTTCTTCCTCATTATTCTTAGATAAAAGATGCCTCTATATCTCTCTAATAACCATAGATCTACTCCATTATGGATATATTTATGTGTTATTAATGGGTTTAAAATGAAATATTATTGGATCTAGTGAAGGGAATAGGGGTTGTGATCGAATATTGACGTTTTTTGTTTGGTTTTCTGTTTTCTCCATTGTTTGAAAGTTATGTGGTCTATTTATTGACTTTAATTAATATATAACTTGAAAGATTAGTTTTATTTCAATTTTTTTATGGATATTATTGATGAATATTTGTATTATTCTTGATTGAAATCATATTTTTTATTCCTTTATAAATTGTGTAATGTTTTTAATTTTTTGGAAACCCCTATTTTTTATGATTTTAAAATAGTGATTTTAATATTTTATTTTTGATTTATGTGTGTAACATATTGTTTAAAATTATTTGAAAAGAAATATCTTGATTTAAATGAAATGTAAATTTTTTTTGGGCATGAGTTGAATTGGATGGATAATGGTCATAATGTACCACCATCAAAGGGATGAAGTTTAGATACGAAGTTACACCATCAATAGTAATCCCAATATTGAGTGTGTGTAAATTATTGTGGGTTTGGATATTAAAACAGATATCCCAAATCAAATGGGAAATTTTTTAAAGGATTGTTGATGCTTTGATTGGAAAACTAGTTAATGGATTTGATATGATTTGGAAAATAGGTGTATAGATTTGATATGGACAATTTTTATAGCATAAAACTATTTTATAAAATATGCTAACAAGTTTTTCCCTAGTGTCCTAAGTTGGGAATTCAATATGGGAAATCTAACTATGTTTATACTCACCCCCTATCTAGGGACCATTGAGCATTTGTAGATTCCATCTATTGGGACACAGGTAAAGGAAAGGTATATCAATTTGGTAATGATACTTCTTAATACCTTGGGATTGAAATGTGGAGTTAGATCTTGTATCTTATATTGGGTGTTTCTTAAGTTTATGTACTTGGGTTGTGTTTTGGGGATTGGTGTCTTTGATTTTCCTTGTATATTGTATTTTGGTTTCCTCTTGTACATTGATATGGTTTGGTTGTTTGGTTATGTTATGTGTTGTATTTTTTACTCATGCATAATATGAAGTTTTTTTTGGATAATGTTTATTTGGTTTGTATGTTTTATCTTCAAAAATAAAAATTGTCCCCCAAATATTCTTGAGTCCCTTGGAATTTGTTTATAACCTTTGATGTCTTGGGGATGTCACATAGGTCTGTGTAGCTCCCCATCACTCCTCAAGACAATGAGTACAGGTGTGATGTTACAAATGATATCAATCTTGTCCAGTACAAATATTAGTTTGAGATATATGAAATATTATTTTGATCCTAGACTTAACAAATGATATCTTTTTCAGAAAAATTGTATCAATATTTTTCAGTCCTTGATATAAGAAATGGTTTCAGTTTTGTTTGATCATGGATGTGAAAAAAATATTAGTCTATCTCTTGGGATTTTAGTAAGGATTATGATTGTAAGAACAAGAAATGTAGGGAATAAAAAAGTGTATCTAACCTATTTTTACTGAATATAATGTTACCAAGGGGTTTGGGTAAATGAGTCTTTTTTATAAACTTCTTATTGAGTTGTCACCTCATCATCGGTTTAGAAAACGATAGTTTCAAGACATTAATTGATAGTAAGAATTAAAAATAGTTCGACATCATTTTTTTTATTTTTTATACACTTCTAGTTTAAGATAATTTACAATTAGTGAAGTTATTGTTTAATAACATTTATCGGGCCTTGATACATATGGATAATTTTTGAAGCATTTTACATTCATCATTGTTGTTATCTGATTTGTTATGTGAAAGCAGTTTAAACATCACTAATTTGACCCTACCATGTGAAAGAGAAAACATAGAAGATTAATTTAATCAGAAAGACAATGGATATGGCACAGAGTAATCATAAATAATATGCAGATCATCATCATTGACCATTGTTTTTTGAGGTGAGTGGTCATGTGTTCTTGATAATATCTTAAAATTTTTGGTATCATTATTTCTGTGAGTCGGGAATGTTATCCACTTGGTTCATTATCCCTTTTGAGATATTTCAATTATTTGGTGAGGAGGAATATTGATTGGATTTTCCACCAAGGTTAAATTCAGTGCACAATATGTTTTTAATATCTTAGTTGAAAAGTATCAGCCTGATCCTAACCATGTGATTATATGGGATCAAGTTAACCTAGAGTTAGTTTCTATATTGATTCATGTGATGGTGCTGATTTTGGATAGGCAAGAGAATATCTTACATGGGAAAAGCATCAGTCTAATGAGAGTATGATGGAAGTATAGTCAGATTCAGGAGGAAAATTGGGAGTGTGAGAAGGAAATGGCGGAGCAATGAACCAAACTATTTTTGGAAAATAAGGATTTTATACATTATGAGAACAAAATAGGCCAATGGTTGGGAAAATTTGGTACATTCAATTTTGGTTACATGGCCCTTTATTCATTTATTTTGAGTATATATAATTTTTATGTTATGTTTTCGGTGGATCTAATGGGTTTTCGAACATTTTATTGGAATTTATGGAGGTTTACTATTTGTACACGGTTAGTAAAAACCATAAATCATCTTCAAGAAACTATGCAAGGGAAGACAGTGAGCACTGGGAAGGTGCATTGTTGGCATATAATTTGGAAAATTTGTGAAGACGCCTAGGATAAACCATAGATATTTAAATAGAGGTAAATGCTTGGTTGGTGCAAGGGTTTTCTAACCGTTCAATTCTACTATGCGAGGAATGTCCTTAAAATAAGATCACTGTGCAGTTAGTACATGGTTTACCATATTGTGTGATCTAACCATGAGAAATATAAGCAGAACTACATAAAAAGTTGATTAATTCAAATTATCTCCCAAAGAACATAGTTTTCCACTAATACTCCCATAACTCAAATTCATTTTTCTCACAAGGAATGAGAGATGATCCCTTTTAATATGAGAGCGATTCTTAGGAAAATCAAAGTGTATTCAAGGAATAGATTTTTTATCAAGTGATTATTCTTCCTCTTTCTTCATAGATCCAAGGTTCTATCTCTTAGAACCATATATGTAGTCCTTCATGTAAATATCTATGTGTCATTAATGGTTTTATGATTAAATATTATTGTATGTAGTGAATAGAACGTGGGTTGTGATCCATTATTGATGTTTTGTTGTCCCATTCATCCTTTCAATCAATTTTTGTGATGTATATTCCTTATCACTTGACACAAAATGATTTAGAACATGATTTCTTCATTGTAATTGAATTATTTACTTCAAATGTTAGTGAAATATTTGTGTTATTTATGGTAGAAATCATGTTTTGATATTGTATTATAAATTTTGGAAAGTGAGTGGTTTTTGGAACACCCTATTTTTATAATTTTAATATGATGGTTTTAATATTATGTATTGGTTTAATGCATGAATTTCTTTTTGGGGAAATTATGTAAAAATTAATTTTTTAATTATAATTACTTGGAATGATTTAGGCATATATGGTTGGGTGTGAGTTGAACGGGATGGATTATGGCTGTGAAGTACCACCATAAAATGGAAAATGTATGGATGTAAAGTTTGATTATCAAAAGTAATACCAAGATTAAGTGTGTGAGGTTTTCTTTGTGTGGAAAAGGAAAATAACATTCCACATAAAATGAGAAATGTTTTAAAGTATTTTTGATGATTTACTTAGAAAACTAGTTAGTGTCTTGGATATGAATTGTAAAATTGCTTTATGATTTTGATATGTGCTATATTTACTACTTAAGACTATTTTATAAAATATACGGACATGTTTTTTCCAAGTGGTATGAGTTGGGAAGTCATAGGGGAAATAATAATGAGTTTATACCCACCCCTTTCTTGTGAACTATTGTATGTTTTTCATATTTCATCTATCCAGACACAAATCAAGGCAAGGTATCTTAATTCTTTAGTGTTACTTCTTGATACCATGTTCTTGTCACGTGGAGTTGGTTCTTGGATCATGGATTGGGTGTATCTTGAGTTTATGTCCTTGGATGTCCTTTTATGTATTTGAGTATTTTGTTTTCCATATATATTGTTTTTTTATTTCTACTTGTACTTTGATATAGTTTGGTTTTTTGTTTATGTTTTGGGTTATATTTTCTACTCTTTCATCATAGAGAGGTTTGTTAGGATAATGTTTTTTCGATATGGATGATTTATCTTTCAAAAATAAAATCATCCCGTAATGTTTTTGAGGCCCTTGGCATTTAGTTCCAACCATTCATGTATTTGGGATGTCACATAAGGAATATTATCTCTTTTATCACTCCTCAATTCAATAAATATGGTTGAGATGTTACACACAACTTTACATTTTAACCCTTTGAGGAACAACCCAACTAGATTTTTTTTTTCTGTGGATAAAGAATCGACCATGGATTTATCTAGATCAACACATAACCAAAATCCACATTCCATTTACAGGCCCCCTCCACAGTTTGAGGTTTCAGCATTAGGATCTCAACTCTTATGTATATATTATTTGATAATAGTGGATCATATTATTTTCATGGTTCTTGTGTGGTTAATTAATTGAGATTATATGTTGAAATGATGTCTCAATTTATAAGTATAAAAAAACCCATCAGAAAATGGGAGTGAAGAGGATTCAAGTTCCCAACATGATTCATTACCATTGATGAAATATAGTTTCTCCATAAGTTTACAATATTAGAGATAGATGTTTTGGATTTAATCCTTAAAATGGACAAAATAGTGGAATTTAAATCCTATATTATCTTCTATTCTCGACAAATGATGATTAAATCCCTAAATAGATCTCTTCATGTATTAAAGGGGTTGTGATATAAATTCAGATAGAGTTAGACAATTAGTCTTCGTGTATGGAACCATACTTTCTAAGTTTGTAGCAATAACCATGGGAACTACTTATGAAACTAGAAATATGAATCTTCCTACCATAGTGGATCAATATCGAGATGTCATTATAAATTATTTCTCTAGGTTACCACCTGAGTAGGAAATCATATTTTTCTATCGATATATTCCATAGAAAAAAATCCTATTTCACTCATATATTATAAAATGGATATGATAGAGTTGTGAGAATTGAAGGTCTTGCTAGAATATTTTCTGAGTAAAGGATTAATTTTACCTAACACATAACATTAGAATAGAATAGTATTATTCTTAAAGGAAGTATATTGTTCTCTTAGATTTTTGCATGGAGGCATATTTTTGGGGTACTATAGAGTGCTGTAGTAGGTACAGTTCGGTACTATAGTAGCCAAAACTATTCATCTTCGACCCAATGGTTTGGGTATGAATTCTTTATGGCCTTCGGGAAAACCATGCTTTCAAGTTAGTAAAGATTTTAGGATACTTTAAGACCTTTGGGACGCCATCAGGCTTTTGGGCCATCTGAATGGCTTCATAGTACTTGATGTGCAGTTACAAACCAGATAGATTATATAGGGACCAAGATCTAGAGGACTATTTAGAGTAGAAACAATCACCGAAGCAGAGCAATCAGATTTGGAAGAATGCGAGGGTATGTCAATTGCCATCATGACTAGGTGGGTGCATCCCTACATAGTTTATGCTAGAAATAAAATAATGCAATGGTAGGGATTTGACTTCACTGTCTATATGTTAAAGAGGAGAAATTAAAAGTAGTCATAGTTTGGGATGAATTTCTCTAAGACCTTTGGGTCATATAATGTGATACTAAACCTACGTTTCATGTAGGGGTTCCCCCTCATCCCTTGAAAGGGGGGATTTTCAAAAATAGAAAAGAAGGAATTCGGTCCATTCAGGTATTATCATAAACTAAATCAAGTTATGATAAAAAATCGGCATCCACATCCTCAAATTGATGATATATTTTATTAATTAAAGGAATCCAAATTGTTCTCTAGAATTGATATAAACTCAGGATATCATTTACATAGTGTTAGAAGAGAAGATATTCTGAAGAAAACATTCCAGAGTCGATATTTCCATTTCATATAAGTTTCCATGCCCTTTGGCTTGACGAATGCACTTTACATCTTCATAGACATGATGGATTGTATCTTCCCTTGATACGTTGATTATTTGGTTTTTGTATTTGTTGATGATATTTTTGGTTACTATCAAATTAGGAATTATTATAAAAAGAACATGGAAATTTTATTTAGAAAATTACATAATCACTAACTATATGAAACGTTTTTTAAGAATGAAATCTAGATAAAGGAATTAATTATCCATAAGAAAATCATTTATGAAGATAAAATATCATTTTATCTTACAGACATGGAAGAACCCATCTCTTGGAATCCATTTAAGGATATTTTCTAGATATACATTTTTTAGGTTTAGTAAGATATTATTGATTATTTTCCAAGGATTTTTTAATACTTTCCTCTCCCATTATTGCTCTGACGAGGAAGGGTGTAACATTTAAATGGAATGATTACTATTAGAAATGATTTCTAGAGCTTAAATATCATATCACCACAACACCCATCCTAATGATACTCAAACCAGGTCAGGGATATGTGGTATATTGTTATGTGTCTGGATTCGATCTCAATTTTGTTCTCATGTAGGGAGATCATGTTGTGACCTATGGTTTGTGGTAGTTATGAGCACATGAGATACATTATCCAGCATATGAAATGGAATTTGATGTAGTGGTTCATTACTCAAAGTCATAGTGTCAAAATATTTTTGGGGAATAGTTCATAGTAATCATTGATCATAAGAGCTTGAAATATATATTCTCTTAGATATACTTGAACTTGATCCAATTAAGATGGATGTAATATATCAAAACATTTTACTTCAACTTGGTGTATATACCAAATAATGAAAAAAAATTAGCTGATGTTTTGATTTTTGAATTTATATAATGATGTTTTTAGGGAAGCTTGTGAATAGTGACAAATGATGAGTGTCATTGTTGACATGCACTTAGATTATTCCAAAAAAAATGAGAATATTGTTTTCTTACCCATTAATCTTATTCCTGACTTATGGATGATTTAAAATAGGTTCAGATATCAGATCAATATTACTCCATTTCTAGGTCAATCATAAATGGCGGGGAGACTTATAATGATTAGACATATAATGTAAACTCTTCATTATGTTTTCAGAATCAAATTTTAGTCCCTTGGTTTTTCCAAGAACATTTTCTTCTAGTGTATCACCATTAAATATCATTTATTCATCCTAGTATTCATAAAATTTATAGGCAATGAAAAATAATTTCTGGTTTCCTGGAATGAAACACAATGATGTAAATTTCATTATTAAGTGTCTAACTTATTAGTAGGAAAAGGATAAGTATTAATGACTCATAGACATTCTTTACTAAATTATTATAATTTTATAGAATTCATAGAATATTTCCATAGACTTTTTCACTAGTCTACTGAGGAAGCTTCAGAAGTGTGATGTTATTTTGGTGATTCTGTATTGACTAACCAATTCAGCACACTTCTTCTAAATTAGAGAGTCTAAAATGGTTGAGTGTTTCAAAAAGTTATATATTATAGAAGCATTCAAGTTATAAGGAGTTCTATTTTTTATTTTTTATATAGAGATCCTAAATTTACTTCTCATTTCTGGGGATCTCCTCAATAGGCTCTATAAATTTAGTTGAAAACGAGCACAAAATATCATCCTCAAATGGATGGAAAATTAAAAAGAACAATAAAAATGTTGAAATTTATGCTCACAACATGTGGCATGGATTTTGGAGGCTCATGGGAAGATAACATTCCTTTTTTGGAATTAATCTATAGTAACTGTTACCAGGTGATGATACATATGGCCCCGTTCGAGGCATTATATGGTCATACTTTTCATTGCCCACATTATAGGGTGGAAAAATGAAATACTTACCCAATTGGAGCTAGTTTAGTCCATGAGACTATGTAGAATATTTAGATGATATGAATGTGAAGGAAATATCTCACAGCTGAAAAACATCATATGTAGTTCATCATTATCTCTCTCTGTATTTCAATGTGAGTGAACATATATTCTTGATGGTTTCATAAATACATGGTCAATAATGCTTGGGAAAACAATGGGATTTGGTTACATATAAAATTAGACCATTTGTGATTATGGAATAGATTATTTTAGTTGTGTATCAGTTAGCCTTACCATTTAGATTCTGTGTTGTCCATAATGACTTCCACATCTCTCAATTGATGAAGTATCATAGAGATCTCATTCATGTGATCAATTGGGACCATGTTACTATTATTCTAGATAATATATTTATCGATGAAATAATGCAAATTATGGATAAAAAAATTATCATATGGGTATGACAAATACCTTTTGTACGGATATATTGAAAGCATAGATAGATCGAATAAGAAACATGAGAATGAGAGAAGTTTGCACTAGAGAAATGGTTGTATCGTTTGAAAGCCTCTAAAAACATCAATTTTCCAAGGATTGAAATCCCAATGATGAGGATAATGTTGTCTAACACCCCAATATTTTTTGGTATAGATCTTTTTAAATAAATTTAAATTGTTTAATAAATTTATATTCATAGAACATCAAGTTTAAATAAAATCCAAAATATTATTATTTTAATATGATCATTATAACATATATATTAAATTGGAGGGAATGAATAGAAATAAAAAAATTATGAAATATATAATTCTCCTAATTATTTTAAATTTATTAATTTATGATTTGTGAATATGAACATAATTTTTTGTTAATTCATTTTATTCATTAAATAAATATTTTCTTCAAAAATCAATTTTTATTCCTTTCTATGGGAAAATAAATATAAATAATTTTAATACACTTAGAAATTTTATTTGATAAAATTAACATATTTTTTTGGATTCATCTTTTCAAAATTATCTTAGGATTTATTTTTTAGAATTTTCTAAAAAGTTTATTTTTTTGGTAATAGTAAAAAACCAATTTTGATAAAAATATCATTTTCTTTATGTTTAAAAGTAATATTATAATTTTAAATTGATGTTGAGTTAAATTAAATAATTTTTAATTATATATGATACATTTTTTTATTTTTAAATAATATTTATTCCTTATTTTTGTATAAGTAAATTTTTAATATTAAAAATTCATTTATGCATAAAACTATTTTCCATTGTGTTTTGAGGTTTAATTTTAAACATATTTTTGAAACACATTTGTTTTGAATTTTTAAAAATGGATTCAATATTTCTATTTTTTTGGTATTAATTAATTTATTTGGTCATTTTTATTTTTAGTCGTAAAAATTTACCATGGATAAAAAATACTACATTATAGGTAAAATAATCTAGTAGGTTAAAATTAAAAGGTAAAAACCTAAAATACATAAAAATAAAAAATTAAATAGGTGGTTGATGTGTCTCTAGAAATAAACCAACATTTACAAAATTAATTATCTTTCAAATTCACTGGAATTAATTCCACCCAACTATGGTTGTCTTTAAATGTAAAATAATCATTATTTAATCACATGAGGCCACCCTCCTCAGGTATAAATACCAATTCTCAACACCCCTCTTTCCTCAAAAGATATAAATATTTTCAAATATATACCAAAACATCTCCCCCAAATCTCATAATATCCAATTTCTACTGGTCTCAACGAAATACCAATTCCATGTTCCTTAAAGGGTCTTTCAAGGAGGTGATATTGAAGAGATCCCTTTCTCAAATAACCTCTATTAATTTCTTTTCCTTTTCTACCTTCTATTCATATCCTTCACAAATATAATAATAATAAATCTAGTATCATTTTTATACTATAATATTATATTTATCATTGAATATCTTCTATCTACCTTTCTTCTTATCTCCTCTTACTCAAATAAACAAAACAATTGTCAAAATTATGCTTGTTAACCATCCTTGTAGATAATGATTTTTTTACCATTACCACCTTCAATTCTGGTTATAAAAGTATTATTCTAGTAAAATAATATTTTAAATTGTACATTATAACTTATTTCATTTTCTAAAACAAATATATATACTTAATATAAAATAAAATTAATCTTGTTTGTGATGGTCAGAAAACCCGCCAAAATAAACTAAACATTTGTCCTTAACATTTTATCCAATAAATCATCCTTATATGAGATGGAAAAAATTATATAGGGGAAAATTTAGTCTTATGTATGTTCAATAATGTTATTTCATTTTAGTTCTGGTGTTTTTTTCCATTTGAGAAGAAAATTCACATTTATATAAAAATGAACTGACCATGAAACCATGAAACAAGCACACCCGAAACAATGAAAATAATGAAATATTATTATAAAATAGTGGTAATATGTTATAAAAGTATCATATTATGTTTTATAAATATAAAACTATTATTGGAATGAATTAATAATATTCTTAAAATGGTTATACATGAGTATTTATTGCACCAAAATAAAGGTAAACATGAGGTATGAGATTTCATTACTCAATTTCCATTCATTGGGATAAGCATATATTTCATTGATTACACCATGTTAAGGTTCTATGTTAGATTTATTTTGATTATATTATATTTAATTTACTCTTTTTTATGTGGATTTAAATTAGATATAAATAATTTATTCATTTGATTGATTCTCACTTCCATGATATGATATTTTTAATGAAATTTCATTTAAAAATTATCTTTTTAATTTTTCCCTTTAAACACACTTTTTCTTCCATGTCCCTATTTTAAAAAAACATTATCCAATATTTTTTAATATTCTATTATGTTTTTTTAATATAATTTTTAATCATTTTTCTATTTTTTTTAAAATCATTTGAAAGGACTATTTTTGTCATTTTCTAAACAAGGTTCTTTGTGTATTTTCAAAAACAATATGGTAAGAAGGTTTTTTAACTTATACAGAATGAGTATATTTTCATTACATCAGTAGAACATAATGATTATATTTTTCCTTTAATATAATATATAGTTATTTTCAATGAAAATTTTTTCCTTTATAAAATTGTAAATATTTAAAAAGAAAAGATTTGAAATTGTATATGTTATTTTTTTTCAAGAATTATTTCAAGTAATCTCACAAATATTTTTCTATCTAAGGTTATATTATTTAATGTTACTTATTAATTAATGTGGACATTATTATAAGATAATATCCCTATTATTTTTATGGTTGTTTTATGTTCTAATGGAATGATATTTATTAAACGAGTTCATTTTCGACAAGTTATACTATGATGAAATGTTTATGAAACTCAATTTCATTTCATCGGTTCCAATATGATTTATGTTCTTTTGGAACACAAATGCATGATTTTTATTATATAATGGGTGGGACCTATATCTACCTCTAATTCATTTGGAAATTATTTTTATATCATGAGATAGAAAAGGATATAATGATAAGTGTACCTAGTTTAGTGAAAAAGCACTAGAATAGAGAGTGAAATCTGTTTAGTAAGAGACTTTGTCCACCATGATAGCCATGGGAGTGAACCCTAACTAATCTGATTGTTTGGGGAGTAAACCCATTACACTATGATAGTCTTAGAAAATATCCTTTAAAACTAAGGAAATGATTTTCTATAATCATTTGTATTCTACATTCCATAACGTATGTAAATTTTATTCTCTCATGACTCATGTTATCTTTGGATTCACTTCTTATGAAATTCTATAATTTATTCCCTAACTCGAGATTGTGATATTTGATATGAAGTGTATTATTTTCAAATGTTATGGTCACGTTCTTATTCCCTTATGCTTATTTTATGATTAGTATCTACCTATTTTTCCCTTACCAAGGAACTAAGCTCACCCTTTTCAGATATTTCTTTCTAAAGGATATGAAGAGAAGGTATTAAGTATATTTTTTTCAAAAAGGTTTCTAATTATTAAGGAATAATTAGGATACGATTCAGATCATTTATAAACCTATTTTTTTATTTTCTATGTTTTTAACGACACTAAACACATATGGTTCAGGAATTTTTGTTATGTTATGTAATGAAGATTCATCTATTTAGATATAATATATCTTTAAGAAAAGAAAGGGTCTTATATTTAGTACCCTTAGTTTGAGGTTGGTCATTGTTTTATGTTTATTATTAAATTTTTGGAGTCTTTGGGACAAATTATTAGATGTGTTGGGAGGGTTGAAGAGAAGGGTATCTAAAATCAATCCATACGAATAATCAAGGTTGTGAGTGGTTATTCATATTTTGAATGGTTTCTTAGAATATTCCATGGATTTCATTAAGAACATGAATGGTTTCTGGGAATAATTGGTTCCTGACATGAGATCCATTAATGAAATGGATTAGTTTTCATATTTTTAAGATAAGGCGATGAGTATTTTAGCATTTATGGTAACCCAAATATTTATAATGTGAATCCAGAATTCAAATAAAGAATGAGTTCATACATAGTATTTTTATTTAATTTCCATTAACTATGATCCTTATAAACCTTTCTCCCTTTTCTATTTAACTCCAACCCTTCCTATGGTGATTTTTAAGGATCTCTTAAATGCAGAAACTATGTCTATTTGATCTATAAGCATTTATTTTTGGGAATCAAAGGATTTTCAAATGATGAAAACGAGAATCATTTTCTAACCATTTGAGGATGATTGGGTTTACTTACTTACACTTATATTGGAATGTGAATTCACTTTGGTTTCCTTTAAAATATTTCTCATCTACTTTTGAATGAAACACTATTGATTTTCTCTTATACTAGTTAGATTTGAAATTGGGGTTTATGTGTTGTTCACAAGGTGTTTAACAAAATTAAAAGGGAATTCTTAAAATAAATATGGTTATGATACATTTTATTATCATAATTAGGTTTTGTGTGTCGAATGGAAAGAAACATGGTTGGTGTGTGTTTTCATGAATGGCATTGTATAAGGCCTTATTGAGATAGACTTGGTTATCAGTCCTAAATTAAACGGATTGATGGGGATTTTAAACCAATAAATGGCTTGTTATAGGATGTATCACTACTCATGATAAAGGGATTTCATTTGGTTTTCATGAGATAGAGAGAGATAGAGGATGGAGTATTATGCCTAATTGAATTTAATGAATTTCTATTGCTACTTGAAAAATAAAGACCATATTTTTCTATTATTATTATAGAAAACCTATTCATATTCCTATGTGAATATTATAAAAACATTTTATCTATTTTTGATATTATTGCTATCTATTTTATGATATTATTTGAAACCAATTATTGGTCTTAGAGGAATGTGTGAAATATCCCTTGGGGGTTTCTTACGGGATATATTTACTCACTCCTTATATATTCAATTGGGTGTGTAAGTAGAAATTATTTTCATTAATACATGATAGCAATAAAATTCTTCATTCTCTAGAGATTCCATTATATATATATATATATTTGTCTTTTTTGGTGGATTTGGAGCATATATTGTTCATTCAATTATCTTGAGGAGTGACACCATGGTTCTAGACTCTTTTACTTCTTTGGTGTTTTAGTATTTGTATTTATATTGTTCTATTGTTACTATGATATTGTTCGCATACTGATATTTTATTGATTTTTATTTTTTATTATTCAAGAACCAATTAGTTGGTTGTTGTTATTGTTTTTTTCATGCAAGGTTATATTGTTTAAAAATGGAAAAGAATCCCACAATTTTTAGGTAATCCCTTGGCATTTATTATTATCATATGGTGTCTTATGGATGTCACCCAGGGTTCGTGGAATCTTCAATCTTCCAAAGACGATGGTTAGGGTTGGAATGTTACAAAATCTGTACATACCTTTTGTTTGGGTTGTATAACACAACAATACAGCCATTATTTTGATAGAAAAACCATAAATCAAAAATACATATGTATAAAATAGTTAGAAATAAGTAAACCCACATTACTAGAATTAAAATGATGAGATTAGGATTTTTGTGACCATCAAGATCCCTTTAATAGTATATATTCAGAACATTGAATTCCACTAAAGCATGTTGATTTTTTGAAGATGTTAATAACATTGAAATTTGAAACTCCCATTATTTCAGATTGTATTGTTTAAGTAGCAATACCTCACAATATTTTATCCAACACCTTTAATTCTAGTTCATTCAAGATTCTTTTACATATTTATAAAACCACTCTAATTAGAAAATATCATCATTAAAATTCCGAAAAGGTTTTTTTATATTTAATTTCCTAAAGGAAAAATAATTTATACAATTTAAAAATGGAAAACATTTGAGATTATTCATTTATTAACTTGGGAAGTTGATCCACCCATGCTGTAAAAAATGAAAAAAATAAATATTTTAAAGATAATGAATTAATAAAAAATAATAATAATTAAAATAGATTCTAATAAATTTTTAAATTTATACTCAATTGATGAGTTTCATTATTTAGCTTTGATGAAAACTTGATGAATACCATGAACTTCACCATGATGTGGTGTTCTTTAGTAAAGCATTTCTAACTACACCATGCCGAAATATCCTTTATTAATACAATGTTTTATTCTAAGGGATGAATCCTAAATTTATAAAATGACTTGTAGATGCTATTTCGGCCATCTCAGTAGGTTGTTTTCCTATATCCTTTCAACCTCAATAGCAAATGAGAGACTACGACTATCACTACATCGTAGCAGCCCCTATGGTTCTTTCAAAATCTCATGGTTCAGTATGATGAAGGATATAAAGTATATATTATATATATATAACATAATTATACCTCTAGAGTCATTATATAATATATAAATTTTTTACATTCTATTTCTTAGGGGATACAATAACGTTACTCGTGTGTATAGTGGATTACCACCTTGCGAAGTGATATGATTTGTATTTCACTAATGCTTAACATGAAATGTGATAAAGGAAATGTTAATGATTATATGTGATATAAATGGAATAATTATGATATTTATTATATAATTACCATTCTTAAAAAATAATATATCATTTATTTATTAGCCTTTCACTCACTAAAAAAAGATAACATCATCTGTGTATGTGTGCACTACCGCCTTCCCAAAATAGGATGAGTCTCTTTTCATCCCCACGCCACATGGATGATATATATAAGTATTTTTTAAAAAAATATATGATATTTATGATATTATTATCCTTATATAAATACAAAATATCACTTATATCCTTTCCATAATTATCATTAATAAATGGAAATGTTACTCATCCGTACATATGACCTACCATCTCCATGATCGTAACATACTTCATTCCTGAAAACAATCATTCATTATTGGATTTGAATGTATAACTTATATTTAAATAATGTAATAATTCCATGATTATTATTCTCAATATGTTAAAATAATGTCCAATTTGACCAAATTCAACCTACCAAAGTCATTATTGATACATAATCTGAACATCATCGAAACATTGGATGTAAACATAATTGAGTATGTAATCAAATATAACATGATAATAAATGAAATAAAAGTAATTAAAAACATGAAAAAGGTTCTCAAAAAAGTAAATAATTACCATGATTTTAGTATTTATGATGAAAAAGAACATATATGATGAGTCAGACCCAAGATAAGGGTTTCTCTTCTAACCATTACTTCTATGAGACATACGTCATATTCACCCCTTATTTCTTTTGTGTGGTGTATATACTAATCTTTTTTTATGTTATTTCATGATTTCATTTTTATTCATTTTATTTAATGCTTACTTTAACTGTTTTTATTACATAGGGCTTATGATTCAAAAGTTACCAAAGTGGAAAGTGTTTATTTCACAATCTCATCATTACTGGGGATTGCTTGCATTTATATCTCTCTTGGAATAATTATTTGATATATATATCTTCGAATCAATATATTTTATTCAAATTTTGTTATTCATGAATTGTTTTAGTAATAGTACCATTTTCAACTCTGTGGTACTTAAATATATTGATAAAATGTTTTAAATAAATTCCCACATTATTTATCTCTACGATTAGAAACTATTTTTCATGAAAACCCTTATTTTATAAAAATGTTATAAAAATGATTTTAATATTTTAAAATTGATTTATTAAAGAAATTTTAACCCGTTTTCACTTTTTTACAAAATGTTTTTAATGGAATATTGATGTCAATTTGAAAACAATGTGTATTTGGATTTTACCAAAAAAGTGAAAGGAATATTTACATTACCATACTCGACATGTATAGAATTTACTATAACCATAAACAATCAATGTTTTAGAAATTAATTTACAGGTTTTCAAGTTTATTTTTGAATATATTTTTTTCAAAATGTTTTTAAACTTTTATTTTGAAAAGCTGATTTTTAAAATGAAAAATATATTTTCTTGAAGAATATTTTTAAATATATATTTATGGTATTTTTATTGATCAATGACATCAACTATTTATTCTACTTATGATTCAATATAGATGTGTTGTATTTATGTCATCATTATTCATTTTTTGGATGATTTGTGATCAATTTAATTAAGGATGTACTATGTTGAAACTATAATCTTTAATTTGGATGGTTTATGATTGGGGAAAGTATTTACATTATTTATTGTAGTTTAAATATGACTATTTATGTGAGTTTGGTTTCAAGCCTTTCATATGAGGAATACATTAGACTTTATAAGTGATGGAAAGAGCCAGTTGTAGCCCCAAGATGAATCAGTAGGTCTCATGAGACAAACTATATTAGGTTTAGATAAGTACATATCCTTTCATATAGATGTCTTAGCACAATCCTCAATGATATTTGAAGTCTTGGAAGGATTTTGGTGAAAAACTGAGGAGAATACCAAATGAAGTGGTAAAATTATTCAATGTATGTTTTTATTTTATTTATTTTTCCACCTCCTTATATAATTATTAAAACACGATTATATAATAACCTCACCATATTCAATATGTTTAGATGTTGTAATCTTAAGCTAATGACCTAAAAAATCCCAACTTCCATTAAATGTTTTAGGAAATCATCATTTGTGTGTACGGAAGACTACCGCCTCGTGAACCGATGTCATTCATTTTGTCCATTACTGCCTATCACAGTTGGGTATGATAATGGATATAAGTATGTATATATGTAATATTTATAACATAATTATACATCTTGATTAATTATTGAATATATACCTTTTTAATTTCCATTTCACAGGGGATACAATAATGTTGCTTGTTTGTGCAGTGGACTACCACCTACCGAAGTGATGTGATTCATCTTTCAATAAAGCTTTAAATGGAAGGTGATACAGATAAAATTAATTATTTTATATGATATAAATTAAATAATTGTTATATTCATGAAATATTTATCATTATTAAAATTATAATCTACCTTTTTTTAACCTTTTCACTCATTTAAATATGATAATGTCGTTTGTGTACATACGTACTATCACCATCACGAAACGATGTGACTCTCTTATCATCACTACACTAGTTGGATGAAATATATATATAAGTATATTTAAATAAGTAACATGGAATTTATGATATTATTATCATTCTTAAATTATAAAATATAAATTTACTTCACTGTATAATTATCATTAAAAAATGGAAATGTTACTTGTATATATGTATGACGTACCATCTCCATGAGTGTATCATACTTCATTTTTTAAAACCATATTTCTCGATTAGAATTACAAGTATAGTTCATGAATTTATAAGTTAATTATTTCATGATTATTATTCTATATATTTTTAAATACTTTCCTCTTTGACCGTAATCAACTTATCAAAGTCATTTTTAAGACATATCACAAATATCATTGAAACATACAATGTAAACATAAGTGATTAAGTAATAATATATAATATGGTAATAAGTGAATTAAAAGGAATACTAAACAATAAAAATTATATCAATCAAGTAAATAATTAACATAATTTTATTATTTAGGAATATAACGAATGTAAATGATGAGTCAAACACGAGGTAAGGGTTTCTCGTCTCACATTTACTTTCATGAGACATACACCATATTCACAACTTATTTCCTTTGTCTGACATATACAATACAAATATTTTTATTATATCAGGAATCAATTTATCTTCATAGTTTTTAAAGAATCATTTAATATTATTTCTTTCATGGTTTTTATTTGGCGCACCCTTTATATTCATTTCATTCTCATTCTTAAGTGTGCTACATAGATCATAAAAAATGGATTAATTCATCATAATAATTAGTTAAATGATTAAAGAGTATATAATAATTTTTTGTATGTCCCCAATAAAAATTTATATATTCATAAATGTGAATACCCTTGATATGAAATGGGTATGGTATTCACTACATAATTGTTTTGGCTTGGAAGTTCATGTTGCAATTTCAGAAGCATAATGGCATCAATTGATGATTAATAAAAATGGGTTTATGAGAGACAAATGGTTCTGTCCTCACATAGACATAAAACGTGCAGTAATAGGGACATAAAAAATAATATCCCAACATTATAAATTTTTATATTTAAGGAATAAGGTATTGAAAAATCTAAAATTGAGAAAGGAATCAAGACTATATTTTGGCATGGTAACAGGTGTACATAGAGGATCACTGAAGGCTTAATGAGAGTTAAATGGGATATAATCATTTATAAATTAAATTTTTTGTAATGGTAATATGTAATAACATTTTAAAACATAATAAAATGTAATTTAAGAGATATAACATAAAATAAGTTCTTTCATGGAAATGAGAATGGATAGACCCCATATGAAAATTAGGCATAGTAATTACTTAAGTAAGGGTAAAAATGAGAAAGTATGAATGGTGTATCATTAAAATAAATATAATTTTATATTAATGTAATGATAATAAATGAATAAAAAATTACCAATTAAAATTTTGAATAATAATTTCAATGAACGTTCTTGAATTGAAAGAAAGAGAGGAAGGTGAGGATCCCTTACTTGAGTGTGTGAATCCAAATGCTTTAGAGTGGATTCTTGGTAGCATAGGGACTCCTTTGGACGACTCTAGAGAGTTTATGTAAGAGTATGTATATTCTACATGAATTTTTATATAAATATAAATGGGTTATTGGGTGGATTTATATAGGAAAAGAGGGGGATTTATTTATTATTTTGGTTTTGTACTCTACATAATAAAATATCAAAAACAACAAACCATCACACAGATTTTTCCCAATTTTTTGTGCAAATGGGAGTGTATTTAATTATTTTATAAGGGAAAGGGAAAAAAATATTAAAACAATGGACGTTCTTATTTGGAGGAAAGTCACACTCGTAAAAAAATTATTCTAAAATGTTAAAATATATTAGAGGCTTCTGAGGATTCATAATGGATTTAAAAAATAAATAAAAAATGTAAAATCACATAATTTTAAAGGAAAAAACATAAAATTTTTATTTTAACCCATTTAAATTAATTATTAAATTACTTTTTATTCATTATGATGTCATAAAATAGAGAGTATATTTATATAATGTTTATGTTTTACCCGAAAATTCGACTGCCCCATAAAATTTTGAAATATTCACCATTTGATAATATCATAATTCTGTTTCAATAAATAAAATTCATTTTATATAAATAATTTTCTAAATATATGAATTTACACTTTTAAAATAATAACCAACATTTATATTAAATTATGTTTTTTTAACAAAAACAACATTAAAACCCATATAAAAATTGCATTTGACATCATATAAATTATATGATCATTTAAATTTGATAAAAATTATTTTATAAAATTATTTTATTATAATAGTATTTATTTAAAAAAATCCATTAATTGAACAAAACAAAATCAATAATTGAATTTGAATAATAACTAAAAATATTTTTTTTGTTTTACTGAGTCAAATTAAAAATCATTTATAAAGTAATAATAATAGTGTAAAAATATGTTCATTATTATATAAAAAATAATTAAAATATTAATATTTATTGGGTTTTGATACATATCCTTTCAATACCCCAACAAACATCCTAAGAGTAAGGTGCGTGATGGTGGGACTTTTAGGGGTGGTTCAACGAACATGGTTTGGGATGTGATCTCGATGAGCATTAAATTCACCCACAAACAGTTCATGTCATGTTTAAGTTGTTAGATATTAGCTTTTTATTGGTTAAGGGAAATGCCTGGAAATTATATCTCTCTCAGAAGTTCGGATTAAGGGGCTTCATAGGGTATGATCCTACTTGTTGGGGCTATCACTTCCTTTTTTTGTGTTAATTGGGATTGTTTAGACCCTATATTTATACTAATCATGTGGTCACTATTCAAAAACTATATTATCAATGGTAATGAAACGTAGTGGTATTTTAAGTCCAATTGGATATAATAAATAAAAATAAGTCAATGTGTTTTCTATAACCATATTATATAATAATAAATTTAATTAAGAAAGGGTAATTTTATTTATAATATTTTGGGTCGTTACAATCATTCACAATTAAGAAAATTTTCCCTTGAAATTATTAATTAATACACTAAAATAGATGAGGATAAATTATATTCATCACCTCATTTAGTTCCCATGTCAGTTATTCAAAATTTTGGATTCTCTGTAATAATTTAAAAAGGGGAATTGTATTATTTTGTAAAATGTTTTCTCTATGATCTAAGATCTTTACCAACTAATCTCAATAAGAAAGATCATTATCCAATGTCACCACCTCTATATTGAGTAAATGTGATGGGTCCAATATGTACTTACTTAATAGGGATACATGGAATATATCTTGTTCTTAAGAAATGTTATGTGGGTGTGCTAGTAGATAGTCCCCCACTGTAGCGCGATCAGGCATCTCAACGAAGAATCTTTGAATAAACATTCCATTATTCCCAAATCTAATTACATTCCTTCATAAAGATATCAAGAGCAATACCATGTCACCAACAGAAAACTTTATGCCATATTTGTTATTGTCAGAATAGATCTTCTATCAGTTTAGAGAAGTCTTGATGTGATGCTGAATGGCCTTAACCTATTCTACCATTTCCCTAACCACTTCAGGACCTAGTATTTTTGATTACCTAAATTCATTTTATCATGCAGGTGTTCTACACCTCCTCACATAAAGGTATTCATAGGGAGTCATTTGGATACTCGAGTTTAAACTGTTGTTGTATTAGAACTCGACTGTAGGAAGATGTTGTCCACATCCTCATTTGAAGTCTATCGAACATTCTCACAACATGTCTTCATGTGTCTGAATATCTTACTTTGATTGGAAATCATTTTGAGGATGATGGGCCATACTAAAGATCATATTAGTGTCTAGCGCATGATGAAGACTTTTCTAGAACTTGTAAGTGAATCTCAGATCTCTATCAGATACAATCGATAGTGGTACCCCATACATCCATACCACTTCTCTAATGTATATCCATGCATGTTGAGTTATTGAGAAGTCCTCTCAAATTGTGATAAAGTGATATATCTTTGAAATATAATCCACAAAACCCATGTATCATTATTTCCCTTGGATGTATTTGGAATTCCAATGATAAATTCTATGGTGATGTTCGCCCATTTCCAAGTTGGTATGGGTAACCATTTCATAATACCCTAGGAAATCTTCCTTTTACCACTAACTTTCTAGAATACCATGATCTTTAATGTATATTCAGAAATATACTTCTTTATATTGTACCAAAATTAGTACTCATGGAGATTTTGATACATCTTTGTGCTTAGTAGGTGAATGGATAAAGTCTAACTATGTGCATTATTTAACCAATACTTCTTCATTTTCGGATTTGATGGTATAGATATCTATGACCCAAATATCAAAATTCCTTCTTCACAAACATTTAACTCATAGGATTTAACATTCATTATACTTTCCACTTTATTTTAAATTCCCAAATCATTTATCTGTTCATCCATTAGACTTTATGAAAGATACGGTTGAGTAATCACTTTTCAAAAGATTGATGATGTTCATTTCTTTATTATTCCCATGTCCATCCTTTTCAAATATTAGAAGATCAGATCCTTCTAAATTCACATTGATGAAATGTTTTTTGGATCCTTTCAACTTACATTTCCTCCACCTTGTTCACTTTTCCCGAATGGTAGTAAATTGAGCAGTCATAGTACCTGATCAGATCTACACATCATCATTGGCACATATTAATCTCTTTATATGTGAATATTAATTTGAGGCTCTTTTGATCAGTATGTATCTCACACTTTTTCTTATAGAGATAATGTCACTAGATTTCCAATTTAATGATAATATCTTCCAACTCTAGATCATGTTTGGTACATTTGTTCTCATTAATTTTCCTCTAACTTGAAGAATATGATATCACTTTATCATTTTTCATCAATAAACATCCTAATCCATTCAATGAATCATCTCTATATACCAAAATGTGTTCCCACTTTTTGGTAGTGTGAGAACTGGGGAATGATAAGTATCCTTTTGATATCTTTATGGATTTCTTCATATTATTATGTCCAAATAAACTTCACTCCATTCCTAGTTATCATGGTATGATGGTTTGAAAATCACACTAAATTTCTCACAAATCAACTATAATACCCAAATAACCAAAGGAAATTGTGGATATCTATCACACATGTCGGCCACAACCATCTTTTAATTTCTTCCATATTTGATGTGTACATAGATATTTCATTGCTTGGGATGACATTCCCCAATAGAGATACTTCCATTGACCAAAACTCACATTTTTTGTACTTAGTATAAATATTATCCATTCGCAGGGTCTATATCGCATCACTTATATTCTCTTCAAGCTACTAATTGATTTTGGAGAATATTAGAATATAATCTATAAATACAACAACAATTTTTTTGAGGTAATATCTAAAGAGTCTATTAATCAAATCTGTAAATATTTTTGGAGCATTATTGAGCTTGAAAGGTATCACTATGAACTCATAGTTCTCGTACTTTGTATGGAATGTTGTATTGGGTATATCTTCCTTCTTCACCCTTACTTGGTAATATCCCAACCAAATTTCCAACTTGGAGAAGTATTATGATCCACTTAGATGATTGAACAAGTCATAAATATGAGGAAGAGGATACTTTTTTTTAATTTTGATCTTGTTGAGATCATGATAATCAACTCAAAGGTGCATTGACCCATCCATATTCTTGACGAAGAGTAATGGTGCACCCCATGGTGTAGCACTTGTCCATGTGAACCCATTATACAGATTACCCTTTAGTTATTTCTTTATCTCGTCAATTTCAACAACATCAATTATATACAGAGTCTTGGATATTGGTAATACCCCATGTATATGGTTGATTGAAAATTCAACCTCACAACTAGGAGGAAGGCCATGAAATTCCTTGGGAAGCACATCAATGTATTCCCTCATGATGGGAATGTCTTAAAGGATGATTCTGTCCAAAGGATCAGTTATTTGTGGTATATATTATTTCTCATAGGACAGTAATATCCATGATTGAGATGTTGGTGCTAAAGAAGATTCATCTTCCTCCATGAACCTATATATAATTGGGGGTCGATTTTCAATATAGAGAGTGATTTTATTCTCATAGTAATTTATGTTGGATATATACAATGAAATCCAATATATGACCATAACTGTATAAAATTACAACATAGGAAGTATGAAAAGGTTTTCTAGGATTTTCATCCCCATAAATTGTGACAGGGGAGGTGTTATAATTATTAGATTCAATACTTTCTTCATTTTCCATTTTCCCTGACATCTCTACTTCTAAGCTTTGTGGTGGTTATTGAATAGTTCTAGTAAGATTTTGTGATAAGAATGAATGTGTAGAACCATAATTAAAAAGTAAATTAAATATTATTTAATGAATGACTAGAATACCAATCACCACTACATTGTTGGGATCCACTTCACTGGTAGTGATAGAAAAATAATTCCCTTTAATAGTTTTGAGGTTGTTGGTTTTCTCTGAAAACCCTTGGCTTAGGGAATTGGTTTTTAAAATTCCATAGTTCCTTATAGTTGATGAAATAAAAAATTTACTGATGGTTGACCGTAGTATTCCATTCATCCATCATATTAGTGAGTTTTACTACCTGAAATTGCAAGCTAGGTTTTGTTTCACACAAATAAAGAATTTCTTCATTCCCTTTATGAAATTTTAGGGGTTCTTATTTCCACACCTTTTAAAAGTGGTATTATAAAATTTAAGAACCATTAGATTTATCCATCAAACCACTAAAATTAATCTCCACTTTCTACTTCTTATCCCCATTATACACTTGGGATTATGCAATATCTATTTCAACTTTATGGGAACATTAGGAAATTTCTTCATATATAGTAATGTCATGGATCTCTCGGGCTTTTCATACACTTGGTTTTAGTTGACCAAATAAGTGGATAACCATACATTAGATGGTAAGGAAAAAGTCAGAGGTGTATCATGAATGTATTTTTGATGTTTTCCTATTACACCCAATTAGATTTGTCATCTTTTTTCTTGAACCTGAGGAAATACCTTTCTGTTTTAACTCTAAGAGTGCATGGAATGTATTTATCAATATTTTTTCTAAAATTACTTCAACTCCATCACTTTGATCTATTCCTTAGAATTAATATTTTTTATCAATTCCCACCACTGATCATCTCCTCCCTCCCAATGATAAAAATCTATTAGAACCATATCTTTCTTAGAACATTGAAGTATGGATAATATCTTATCAATGGAGTTGATCCATTATTCCATGATTTGGTGATCATATGATCCATTAAAAGTATGAGGTCTTTGTCTCATGAAGCTCTCAATCAATTCTTGTTCTCTATTTGGGGGAATTTGATGCTCCTGTTGATCCATGATTCTTTTCCAAACATAAGTCAGATGAAAGAGTATCATTGTAATGTTTGTGATTCCTACTCCCATAAGGTTTGGCATCTCATTAGGGTAGTCATCACATTTCCCATAATATTCATTTTTTACATAATTTCTCATTTTTACAACCATTGGATAGAATAAATGGAAAATTAGGAATGATTATTTTAAATAATTTAACAGATAAAGGGGAATCTGAGGACACTAAAGGGATAACATTTATATTAAATTTATCTCATTAACATATGAGTTTATAGGCTTCAATCTATGTTATCCATGATATATTTCCTAACACATATTCTTATGTTATTTTCCCCTTAATAATGGTTTCTAGTGATTTTATGAATTTTAAAAATAATATTCCTCGAGAGATTCAAACCAAGTGTGCAATAAGGCTTGTTTTCATGCACCTGGTTACCCCGATTCAGGATCTGGACACCTTGATAGAATTATTACTCCTAGGTATATCCACTTATAGTATCCAAACAAGGATTTATTTTCTTGATAAACCAATTAATAGATACATACAAAAATTTAGAGATGTTTTATTATACTTAGTCTTATCCCTATGGCTTTCACTAGAGTTTTCTAATCCTAATATCCAAAATAACTCAGCATTTTCTCTCATACTAATTATAAAACACTACACTTTATTCCACATTAATACTAGATTTATTAAATAAAATATCATATAATACAACAAAAAATAATGATATGTATAGTTCATTTTGGAATTAGGTACATAGCATAATATCTTGAACATGTGATATAAAAACATTATTATAAATTTCCTTAACGTGCTTATAAAATTCCATGGATTTTAAAACTACACAAGATAATCTCAAGAAAAACATAAGAAATGGGTGAGATATAATTTTTAGTATGGGAATAAACATGGAATAACAAGAAGAAGATAACACATGTTAGATAATAGGAATAAAAATGGGGCATAAAAAGAGTATAAATAATGAACATGAACAAAAACACATGATATAGAATGATAATCATAAAGTCAACATGGAAAATGTGGTAACAACTTAATGCACTAAATCATAAACATTGGTCATGGATAAAACCACTATGAAATCATGGGGGAAAACGTTCCATAATAGAATCAAGTTCAATCCCTATCCCAACATGATGTTTTGTGAAACTAAACATTACCCAATGCATTAGAGTGTTATCTGGGCGCACCCATCATATTCATTTTTTCTCTTATTTTTAAGTGTGCCACATAGATCATAAAACATTGATTCATTCACTATAAATATTTATTCCATAATTAAGGAGTGTGGAATACATATGTGTAAGTACCTAATAAAAAATTATATGTGCATAAATGTGAACACCATTGATAGGAAATGGGTATGGTATTCACAACACACTTGTTTTGGTATGATAGATCATGATGAAATTTCAGCAGAATAATGACATCACATAAAGATTCATAAAATTGGGTTTATGAGAGATAAAGGGGTATATCATCACATAAAAATTTAATGGTCAATAATAGGGACATGGAAAAAAATATCCCAAAATTAAAAATTTGGGAATATAGGGCCTAAGATAATGATAAAATATAAATTGAGAAAAGAATCATAACAATATTTTAGAATGAAGACTAGTTTACACAAAGAATCTTGGGAGTATTAATGAGAGGAAAAGGGGAACTCAAAATTTATAAATTAAATTCATATTATAGAGAATGAATAAGAACATATTCCATCATAATAAAATGGAATTAAAGATACTCATCGTAAAATAACTTCATGAATATAAATGAGAAGAGATAAATACCTTAGAAAATGTCAGCATAGTAATTTCTTAGGTGGGGGTAAAAATGAGATATTATAAATGGCATATCATTCAAATAAAATTAATTGGAATATGGGAATGATAACATGTCACACCTATTTTTTTTAATTATTTCTTTTATTAAATTTCTGGGAATTGGGTAGTCTGAGTTGAATCCTAACTTTCAAATTTTGAGTACTTATTTAAAAATGAACATTTTTTTGCCTTGACAGCATTCAGTGCACCACTGTCGAAGCCAAGCGGTCTCATTTGGGTCACCATGCAGCATCGCCCAGTTCCCTGCGCACATGAGGATGCTCAACCAATTAAATGAGATGAATTAATGATGATGAAATAAAATTAAATGGGTTGTAAAATAAAAATAAAATAAAATAAGAAGAGTGTGATAAAAATTTAATGAATTGTTTTACGAATATTATTATTATTATTATTATTTGATGATATTATAATTTATTATTGAGTATTATTATTATTTATATTAGGGATGATAAATAAGTTATTTTATTATTGTTAATCTTGTTTAGTTTATTGTTATTATTATTATTATTATTATTATTATTATTATTAGTGTTGGAACATTAATATTATTGTTAATATCATTAATCTTATTATTATTAAGAATATAACTATTGCTAACCCCATTTATATTATTTTAATTTTTGATGTTTCAATTAAGTTAGTATTATGGAAATTGTTAACATTATTAGGATATTATTTTTAATGTTTTTAATTTGAAAATATTATTATTATGTATATAAATATTATTATTATTATTTTTCATAGTTTATTTTATTTTACTTTTATTATTATCTCATTATTTTTTTGGGTTTCTTCTATGTGGAATACCTCTCCCCTACCCATCGGCGTCGCACTGCAGACCCCCCCTCTCCTTGGTTATTCTCGTGCCCCACCTTGGTCGCTCCGCCTCTCGGTGTCGTCCCTCCTTCCACTACACGACGAACCCAGACACCCCTACTCTATCCATCCCTTCTCCCCCATCTCCCTTGCACCATGTCCCCCACTCAGACTCACACGTACCCCTGCCAATGACCCCCCTTGTCCATCCTTCGGACCAGCTTTCATCACCCTCTCCTAGCCAGCCATCACATGACAGCAAACCCCCATTGTCTGTGGCCTCTTTTTCCCTTCCGATGAAGTCCCGGTCCGGTGACCACCACCCCCTTTGGTTGAGTTTCCTCCCTTTTCCTTGAGTTTTGGTTGTGTAGTGGGTATGTGGTTCAATTTCTGGTTTGATTTTGTGTTTTTGGTTCGATTTCTTATCTATGGTTCTCCTTTGGGATTGTTTGATGTGTGGTTGGCATGCGACGGTCTTTGTGCACCAAGTTTGTGATGTCTGCTACACCAAGGTAGGTGTTTTCGTGCCCTAGCACCATTGGATAATTTTATTGTGATTATTTTAATTTATAAATGTGATTCTTGGTTTCATTTTGTGGTGCGAATGATATTTTTACAATGGTTAGTGTGTTTATTAATTAGAAATAATTTTTTGATTTATGTAAATGGAAATGGTTTGTGTTGTTTTGGTGTAATGTTTTCATAATGGGGTTTAGGGGTTGTTTCAATGGAGAAAACTATGTTTTCAAGGGTATTTGAGTTGTGTATTATTAGGTGTGAATTTCTAATGATTAAAAAATTATTTGGGGCATGTCTTATTTGTTTTTAAATTGTGTTAATAATTTATTAGATTGTGCTGTTATGAGAATTATATTTTGGAAAGCTTAGGATGTGTGTTTTATCTTTAAGATCCATTTTTTACATGAATTGGGGTGTGTTTTTGATATAAACCCTCATTTCATAATTCTAGTGTTTTATAGGTTGTGAGAAACATGATTTATAAATATTTTGAAATCTATGTGTGATGAAATTTCATTATCTTTTAGAAATTGTTGTGCCTTTCATTTTGGTCTTGCTGTGGTAATTTCAAAAAGCATTTGAACAATTGTTTTTGGAGTGTGAATGCGTTTTTAGAAGGGTTGGGAGGTGCTAGTGATTTTAAAATGGTTTTTTTCATGTAAAAACTTGTGTGATTTGATGTGAAGTCTTGTGGCATGTGGTTTAGATGTTTTATAAATGGAGAAATGGGTTATTTAAGTGGTTTTTGGGAATAAAAACATGGTTGGAATGGTTTTTTGGATTTTTTGGTTGGTGTGAAATGCTTTTTCAAAGCCTTCGAGGTGTCTATATATTTAAATGGGGATTTTCAAGGAAAAATGTGTCACTTTGGGTGTGCTTCCTTGTTGTACATATTTGAAATTAATTTTAAAATTGTTTGAATAATGATAAAATGTTTTGATATTGTTACCTTGAGTATTAGGTTTTAATGTGACGTCCCTTTGTGGGATAAAGTGGATTTTAGTGCAAAGTTTTCATGGTTTATCTTGAAATGATTTAACACATTGTTTAAATAATTTATTGATTTATTTATTTGGCACAAAAGTAGTATTTTGGAGGATTTGTTTGTGCATTTTTTTTAAAAGTAGAAAGTTTATATAAAATGACCCATGTTTTTAGTGTAAACCCTCTTTTCATCACATGGTGGTGTTTTATAATTAGTGTAAATAGTTCATTTAACTAAGAAAGTGGCTTTAAACTAGTTTTAAGGATAATTTTTTAAGAAAGTGGGTTGAAATGACTTTCCAACTTAGAATTGGGTATTTTTATTGTGTTGGACCTAGTTGGGTTATTTAGTAATGTTTTCTATATTTTGAAAATTGATTATGTTCTTCCTTGAGTGTTTCTAAATGGGGATTTATGAAATGATTAAGTAATGGAAAATATATTTTTAAAAGGTATCTTGGTGTGTGTTTTTTTAAATGGTGGTTGGGTATGCAAGTGATGGATTTTGTGCCTAACATCTTGTTTGGTTTGTGTTATGTGAATGCGATATTTTACGTGAATATAGAACCTGATTGAGAATAATGGAAAACCCTGGGTACCTAGGTGGGAATATTAGGACTAGTATGCTAGATGAAACGTTAGTGGTTCGTCCAGGTTTTATCTGGCAGGATTGACATTACAACACTAACTAAACTTTTGTGAGGATTAGAGACAACTAGGTTATGGATGTGTTTCCCTATTAGTGTCTCATGTATGAGAGCATTAATTATTGTGGTTTTTATGCCAAGTTTACACCAAGGTAAGATTTATCTAGTGCACCATAAATACTAGCTACCTTAGGGGATTTACCTACAGCGCTATACTATTTAGAACGTGGTGCCTTCCGCCAGTATATGGAGGAACACTTGGGTATGTGCATGTTCTTTATGAAATTTTCATCCATTTTAAAGTATTATTTGTGAAATTGTCTTTATTTCAGTTCACTTTCCTTTTCACTTTCATATTTTAAATGTTTTCCTTAAAAAAAGGTTTTTAAAAGTATAGTCTTAAATAAAAATGTTAAATTATCTCTTAGGTGTTGTGGCATAAAATATTTTTATTGGGTGACTTACTACTGGGCCTTTTTCTCACACCCTTCATACACCATTGGGTGTATGTAGACATTGTTCCTTGTGTATTATAGGTTGTGACATCGTACTCCACTATGGTGGTTCAGGTTGTGGTTGGTCTTCTCTTGCAAGGTGGCGTTGATGTGGCCTATATTTTTGTCAGGAGGTTTGAGTCAGAGTTCTAGTTTTTGTTGTTGTAATTTATTTTTATTTATTGGTTTGAGTTGTAGACCCTTATGTTTGTTTTTAGTTTAAAGGCCTCTTGGTTGATTGTTTTTTTTCAGTTTGAGTTTATCAATCTTGTTGATTGTTTTATTTCTCTCATTTCAGTTAAATCGTTCCCTTGCACTATTTTGATACTTGGGAACTTGTAAAAGCCCATGGGGATCGAGAGCGCCCTTTAGGTCATGTCACGGACTAGGTCGGGCACCAGGTCAGATGGTGACCCGGCCCGGTTCGTGAAAAAATGGTATCAGAGGAGGTTCACTCTCCTGGTTCGTGTTATTTTAGGAAGAGTCAGGGTAGACCTGAGTTAAGGGTGTCGAAACATGATGTTTTGTCTACAAGTAAGGTTCCTGGCCAACACACCTCATGATGAGACTCGAGTTACCACGATAAGTTGAGGTTTGTTTGAGTCGTATGTATTTGTGGTTAATATTGTATAGGGGAATGAAAAGGGAGTAGGGTCAATAGTTCCAGTGATCTCACAGGGTCTGGAAGGACATGTGGGGCTTTGGATGATGTCCTTGAGTACTCTTTATGGTAGTGGTGTGATTGGATTATGGTTACCAACCATATGTCCCAGCTACTTGTAGAAACTATTCTCCTCTTGCATCATTCCTCATCCCTTTTTTTGAATTCATGTAAATCTAGTTTTTATGTAAAAATGATTTGGTGTTTTAAATAATCAGTTGTTGGGTGGTGTGTTGTTCTTGTAGGTCTTATATTGATTGCAGTATGGTTGTTTATGGTACCAATAAAGAAGAAGCTTTGTTAAAGAGTCTTCAATACTGGAATGCAAGGTAGGAGATGCTTAAAACACTAGGGCTCCATCCATAGGCCTCAGAGTGAAGTTGGCATGTGGTTAGGAACCCATAGAGTGTATGGGACCCTGACATTATTTCAGTCATCATTGTTGAATGTTAGAGAATTTTAAATTGTTATCTATAGTTATTCAATTATGAATGACCCATCTGGGTGCATGAGGTTTCCCATGGCTATTAGGAGGCGTGGTTGTCTCATTACCTTAAAGTCCTGAGGGTTGCTTCCCACCAGATGAAATCACATTTAGTGTTCATTATGGGATTTGTTTGGCTGATTTAGTCTCAATTTGAATGGTGTTCGTATAGGGATGTGGAGATGTTGTTCTATCTTCAGCTGTGGTTTTGATGCCCAGGTAGTTGGGTCCTTTCCTCCCCTCCCATTTGGTGGGGTGTTTGGTCACCATCAAAATTGTTTCAAATTTTTATACCTTTTCTCAGTTCTTATGGTGGGGATACCCATGATGGGTCTCAAAAAAATGTATCTAGAGTAAGTCGATGCTAGTCAATTTCTACAGTGGGGATTCCATCTCGAGCCTCCCCATGTCGATCGCCTCGTGGTAGTTTCTCAGTCTTGTCTCAGTTTCCCCATTCTTGTTTAGGTTTGTAAAGTTGGTTTCTATGGGTGTGAGAGTTCCCTCTCTTGATCAATCAACTAGAGGTGTTCTAACTCTTTAGGGAAGGTGATACATAGTGAAAAGTCTTTTATGGGTTTCTTGAGGTTGTCATTTAAGTCACTTTCTCTAAGTATAGTGTGTATGCCTCTTTTCAATCGCTTTTTATAAGAATTGTTTTCAAACCTTAAGGGGGTGTCACTTTCTACTTTTGGGGTTCATCCTGAGTTGTGGATTTCTGAGGACGGAAAGTGCTATGGTGGTGAGAATTGTCACACTGGATTTTTTTAAAAAAATATTTGTTTTATTAAATTTCAGGGCATTGGGCAGTCCGGGTTGAAGCCTGACTTTTAAATTTTGAGTACATATTTAAAAACACACATTTTTGGCCTAGATATCATTCAACGCGCTGCTGTCAAAGTTGGGAAGCCTCGTATGGGTCATCGCGCAGCCTCGCATGGTTCCCCACACACCTTCCGATGTTCAACCAATTAGATGAGATGAATTAATGTTGAAGAAATAAAATTTAAGGAGTGGTAAAATAAAAATAAAATAAAATAAAAAGTGTGTGATAAAAATTTAATGATTTTTTTACGGTTAATAATAATATTATTATTATTATTTGATGACATTATTAATTATTATTGAGTATTATTATTATTTATATTAGGGATGATAATTGTGTTATTTTATTTTTTTATTATTACTCTTGTTTAGATTATTATATTTATTATTGTTCCTATTATTATTTTTACTATTATTATCAGTGTTAGAACATTATTATTATTATCATTATCATTAATATTATTATTTTTAGGAATATAAATATTGATAACCACATTAATATTATTATTATTGGTGATGTTTTAATAAATTTATTATTATGGGCATTAATAACATTATTAGGTTATTATTGTTGATGTATTTAATTTGAGAATATTATTATTATGAATATAATAATTATTATGATTATTTATCTTAGTTTGTTTTTTTATTTTATTTTTATCTTAATATTTTTCTAGGTGTTCTTGTGTGTGGATGACCTATCCCCCAACCCCTTGGGGTCTCACTTCAGGTCCCCCCTCTCCTCGGTTCAGCTCATGCCCCACCTTGGCCGCTCCACCTCCTGGTGTCGGTCCTCCTTCCTCTGTCCGGCGAACCCCAACGCCCCCTGCTCTGTCAATCCCTTCTCCCTTATCTTCCTCACACCATGTCCCTGACTCGGACCCATACAGAACCCATCTAATAACCCCCTTGGCTATCCTTCATACAATCCACCATCTCCCTCTCCCAGCCTGGGGTTGTACAACAACAAACCCCTGTGGTTAGTGTCCTCTTTTTAATTTTCTGACGAAGCCTCGTTCCAGTAACCTCCACCCCCTTCGGTTGAGTTTCCTCCATTTTTCTCAAGTTTCGGTTGTTTAGTGGGTACCTTGATCAATTTATGGTTTTATTTTTTGTTTTTTTGTTTTATTTCTTATTTAGGGTTCGCCTTTGGGTTCATTTGAGGAGTAGTTGGTGTGTGACAGTCTTTTCACACCATTTTTGTGGATTTTTCTACACCAAAGTAGGTTGTTCCATGACCTAACACCATTAGATAATTTTATTATGCTTAGTAGAATTTATAAATGTGCTTCTTGGTTTTGTTTTGTGGATTGAATGATACTTTTAGAATGGATAGTGTTTTTGTTATTTAGGAATAAATATTTGATTTAATGAAATGGCAATGTTTTGTGTTATTGTAGTGTAATGTTTTCAAAATTAATTTTAGGGGTTGTTTGGATGGAGAAAAATATGTTTTCAAGGGTATTTTAGTTGTCAATGCTTAAAGGTTCATTTCTAGTGATTATCGAATTATTTTGGGAATGTAGGATTTGTTTTCCAATTGTGTAAATAATTTATTAGATTGTGTTGTTATGCGAATTATATTTTGGAAAGGATAGGATGTGCGTTCGATTTTTAAGATCCATTTTTACATGAATTGAAGTGTGTTTTTGATATAAACCCTCATTGAATCATGGTAGTGTTTTATAGGTTGTGTGAAATGTGCTTTATAAATATTTTGACATGTATGTGTGATGAAATTTCATTTTCTTTTAGAAATGGTTGCACCTTTCATTTTGGTCCTGTTGTGGTAATTTCAAAAAGTGTTTGAACAATTGTTTTTGGTGTGCGAAGGATGTTTTAGAATGTTTGGAAGGTTCGAGTGATTTTAAAATGGTTTTTTGCATGTAAAAATATGTTTTCATTGAAGTTAAGTCTTGTGTTATGTGGTTGAGATGTTTTATTAAGTGAGAAATGGTTTATTTAAGTGGTGTTTTAGATGAAAAACATGGTTGGAAGGGTTTTTGTGGTTATTTTTTAGGTTCTAAATACCTTTTCAAAGTATTCGAGGTGTCTGAATATTTAAATGGGTATTTTCAAAGAAAAAATGAGTCACTTTCGGTGTGTTGCCTTGTTGTGAACATTTGAAATTAAATTACAAATTGTTTTATTAATGAAAAATGATTTGATATTGTTACCTTGAGTATTTGGTTTTAATGTGACGTCCCTATGTGGGATAAAGTGGCTTTTGGTGTAAATTTTTCTTGGTTTATCTTGAAATGATTTAACAAATGATTTAAATGATTTATTGATTTAGTTAGATGGTGCGTAAGTAGTGTTTTGAAAGATTTTTTATGAATTTGTTTTTAAAGTAGTATATTTATATAAAATGAGAAATTTTCTTAGCGTAGACCCTCTTTGCTTCACCTGGCGGTGTTTTATAAATGGTGCAAACAGTTCATTTAGTTGAGAAAGTGGCACTAAACTATCTTTAAGGATAATTTGTTAAGACTGTGGTTTGAAATGACTTCACTACTTGGAATTGGGTATGTTTAGTATGTCAGCCCTATTTTTCTTATTTAGTAATGTTTTATAAGTTGTTAAAATTGATTATTCTGTTCCTTGACTGTTGCCAAATGGGAATTTGTGAAAATATTATGTAACGAAAAATCTATTTTGAAAAGGTATCTTGGTGTGCGTGTGTTTTTGAAATGGTGTTTGGGTATGCAGGTGGTTTCTTTTCTGCGTAACATCTTGTTTGGTTTGTGTTATGTGTATGTGATATTTTATATGAATGTGGAACCTGATTGAGCATAAGAGAAAACCCTGGGTCCCAAGGTGGGGATATTAGGACTAGTACGCTAGATGACACGTGAGTCGTTCGTCCCGGTTTCATCTGGCAGGATTGACGTTACAACACTAACTAATATTTTGTAATGATTGGGGATTACTAGGTTATGGATTTGTCTTAAGGCGGAGGCGGGTCAGGCCCAGCCCCGCCTAGAGCAATGATCGCTTTATGCTGGAACTGTCGTGGGCTTGGCAACCCACGAACGGTTCGTATGTTCCAGCGCTATTGCGCTCAAAGTCGCCCTGATATGGTTTTCCTGTCCGAAACCATATTGGAAAACAAGGACATCACAAATATTGCCCTAAAGTGCGGTTTCCAGGGTTGTTTCCCGGTCCCCCGACAGGGTCACTCAGGGGGATTGTGTCTGCTCTGGAAGGATAATATCGATGTTAGGCTCCTGTCTTTTTCCCAGCGCCATGTGGCTGCTTCCATTGGTGATCCCCACAACCCCACCTGGACGTTTGTGGGCTTCTATGGCTGGCCCTCCCAGTCTGAAAAGTGGAAATCTTGGGATCTTCTTTGCAAACTTCGTCGTGATCTGCCAAGCCCCATTCTGTTTGGAGGGGACTTTAACGAGATCCTTTTCCATAAGGAAAAAATTGGTGGAGCTATGCGCTCCTCCACGTCTATGTCTGATTTTAATGATGCGATCCTTAAGGCAGAGCTGATGGACCTGGGTTACACGGGTAATCCCTTTACATGGTTCCGAGGCAGATATGATGGAACTCGAATCGCTGAACGTCTGGATAGATTCTTTGGCTCAATGGACTGGATGAGCCTCTTCAAAATGTACCATATCAGACATCTCTCGTTCAACTGCTCGGATCACTACCCAATTGTCATTAACTGTACCCATAATGAGCACGTTACTAGTTCCAGGAAACCATTCAGATTCGAAAGCTTCTGGTCAAATGATCCCGAGTGCGAGGCGGTTATCCGTTCAGGCTGGAAGACGGGACAAGCGGATCCGAGAACCAACCTTCTCCGAGTAGCATCTGATCTGAAGACATGGAGCTACTCTAAATTCCGTCATCCGGACCGGCAATGCAATTTCCTTGAAAGGAATATTGGCTATCTTCTTAGAAAACCCCCGTCTAGCAGCATTCTCTCCAAAATAAGTGAAACCCAACGAGAACTGGATGTTGCCCTGCGCAATAAGGAAGGTTTTTGGGCTATGCGAGCGCGTGATATTCATATAGCAGAAGGGGATGCTAATACCTGTTATTTCCACCAGTAGGCTTCAGCAAGACGCCGGAAAAACTTTATTTCTGGCATTCTTAATTCAGATGGTAGTAAAGTGTCAGACACAGGGGGAATCCAAGAAGCTTTCCTGAGCCATTTTCAGAAACTCTTCTCGGCAGGCCATTCTTTCATCTCTCCCGAGATTGAGGACTGCATCAAACCTGTGATTTCTGACGATATGAACAGACAACTTTCTAATGATGTGACGAATGATGAGACTCTTAAGGCCTTAAAGCAAATCCACTCTACGAAAGCCCCACGACCAGACGGATTCCACGCCCTCTTTTTCAAGAATTACTGGCACATCATCGGTCCAGACATTTGCAATTTAATGCGGGATATTTGGGCGGGGAAAACGGACCTGTCTTCTCTTAATGAAACTATTCTTACTCTCATTCCCAAGATGAAAAATCCGCAAGGGGTCTCAGACTTTCGACCGATCAGTCTGTGCAATGTCTCGTATAAGATCTTCTCGAAGATCCTGGCGAATCGGTTGCGGCCTTGGCTACCCGATGTCATTTCAGAGAACCAAAGCGCTTTTGTGGAAAAAAGGTTAATCACTGATAATGCCATTATTGCTCATGAAATTTTCCACTCCATGAAAACGCGTACACGAGCGAAGAGAGGGATCATGGCGTGGAAATTGGATATGGCTAAGGCCTATGATAGAGTGGAATGGAACTTCCTCGAATATGTGATGCTCAAGATGGGTTTCTGCACCAAATGGATTGCCATGATCATGCAATGCGTCTCGTCAGTTTCCTTTTGCATTAATGTCAACGGGGTGCTCACCCGAGGCTTCTCCCTATCCCGTGGGCTTCGCCAGGGAGACCCTCTTTCACCCTTCCTTTTTATTTTAGTGGCTGATGTGTTTTCTAACCTCCTTTCCAGGGCATCCTCGCTTTCCATAATCCATGGGGCGAAAGCGTGTCGCAAGGGCCCTCCGATATCCCACCTCTTCTTCGCTGATGATTGCCTTCTTTTTTCTCGAGCTACCCCTAATGAGTGTACCGCAATCTGCCAGGCGATTCAACAGTATGAACGGGCTTCAGGACAAATGATCAATCAGAGTAAATCAGAAATTTCTTTCAGCTCTGGAGTTCCCCAGCCGAAAAGAGAAGATCTCTGCTCTTTAGCACGCATCCCTGGGGTCGATAAGCACCAGAAGTATCTTGGGCTCCCGACGGTGGTTGGACGGTCAAAGAAAGAAATCTGTTCAGCTATTGTGGATCGAATTGAAAGAAAAATACAAGGTTGGACCCCTAAAAAAATCTCCAAGGCCGGCAAGGAAATCCTCATCAAGGCGGCACTTCAATCTGTCCCCAGCTATTTGATGTCTATTTTTAAACTCCCTGATGTGGTGCTCTCAAAGATTCAATCCAGTACATCTAACTTTTGGTGGGGACGAAAGGACGGAAAAAATAAAGCCCATTGGATCGCCTGGTCTGCTCTCTGTCAACCAAAATCTGAAGGCGGAATGGGCTTCCGGGACCTTTCTCTGTTTAATGATGCTTTGCTGGCTAAACAAGGTTGGCGTATGATTAATAACCCATCATCCCTATGCATGCGTGTTCTCCGGGCTAAATATTTCCCACATAAGGATTTTATGGATTCCCATCTTGGCTATCGACCCAGTTTTCTCTGGAGAAGCATTTGGGGCGGTCGTAATCTACTGAGGAAAGGGCTAGGCTGGAGGATTGGGAATGGTTCTACGGTCAAGATTTGGACCGATCCTTGGCTTGTTGATCAGACAGGCACGAAGGCGTCATCCCCTGTTTATCTCGGATCCGAACATGCCACAGTCTGTTGTCTTTTTGATGATCAAGGGGCGGGATGGTGTCTGGAAAAACTCTACTCCTGGTTTAATGAGAGGGATAGGAGACTTATTCTGAGTATTCCCTGTGTGTCAGACGCAGGGCCAGATCATCTCTACTGGACAAACGACAGCTCAGGTGAGTATACAGTGAAAGCCGGCTACCGGCGAGCTCTTTCTGCTCAGATTTCAGAAGGAGATGCGAGGCCCTGGACATCAATTTGGAAGCTTAATGTTCCCCCTAAAGTTCGCTTTTTCTGGTGGCAGGTGTGTACTGGTATCCTCCCAACTAAGAGCCTCCTTGTCTACAGACACTTTTCAGACGACAACTCTTGCCCTTTCTGCCCTTCTGTGACTGAATCCCCTTTCCATGCCCTTGTTCAATGTCCCGGGGCTCAAGAGATTTGGAATGGCTGGGGATCAACTTTAGAGCTGTTCCCGGACCCTGCCTCAGATCTCACAGCTCTCCTGATGCGATGGTGCTCCTCCTTTTCGCCGGCTAACGCAGGCGCCCTGTGCATTTTGGCATGGATTATCTGGAATAGGCGGAATGAGGCAATTTTCAATCATTTCCGGAGGCCCCCCAGGTTTTGGATTGACCGGGTATTGTCATGGATTGCGGTTTGGCAGAACCACCCTGAACAACAAAGAATTTCCACCCACCCTCCTCTTCCCCAACATTGGTGCCCCCCACCGGAAGGGATTTTTAAGATCAATGTGGATGCCTCTCTCCCTAAGGATGGTCCAGTTGGACTAGGTTTACTGGCCCGGGACAACCTGGGAAATCTTATCGCTGCCAAATACGAAGCACGTTATGCACTTTGGGAGCCCTCAGTCGCGGAGGCCGCCGCCATCCTTGCTGGATTAAACTTCGCAAAAGATTGCGGTTGGGACTCCATTCACATCGAATCCGACTGTCTCACTGTAATCAATGCCATCAATCTCACTGACGGCGGGCTTCAACCTTTCGGTCCCATTATCCGGTGTATTCACTCGCGGAGACAAGGCTTCAATTCCTGCAATTTCTCATTTATTAAAAGGGAAGCGAACGAAGCCGCTCACAAGATGGCAGGAATTGGCCCTCCCTATGAGGATTTGCTCTGGTTCAATCATTTTCCATCATGGTTATGCTCCTGTATTTCTGCTGATCTCCATCATTAATGGATCCGTTTTATTTTGTCAAAAAAAAAGGTTATGGATTTTTCTCCATACTAGTGGATCATGCATGAGAGCATTGATTATTGTTGTTCATATTCCTCATTTACCCTGAGGTACGATGTCTCTAGTGCACCACACATACTAGCTACCTTAGGGGATTTACCCATAGTGCTATACTATTCATGATGTGGTGCCTTCCCTCAGTATACAGAGGACCACTTGGGTATGTGCATGTTCTTTATTAATTTTCTCTTCCATTTTAAAGTAGTATTTTTGAAATGGTCTTTCTTTCAGTGCCCTTTCTTTTTCACTTTCAGATTTTAATTTTTTTTACTTAAAAACAAAGCGTGTTAAAAGTATAGATTTAAATAAGCATGTTATATTATATCTTATGTGTTGTGGAATACAATATTTTTATTAGGTGACTTTCTACTAGGCCTTTTTATCACACCCAATATACAACTTTGGGTGTATGGAGACCTTATTTTTTATGTATTTCAGGTTGTGACATCGTGCTTAGCAATGGTGGTTCAGGTTACATTCGGTCTTCTCTTGCATGGTGGCATTGATGTGGCCTCTCTTTTTTCTAGGAGGTTTGAGACAGAGCTATAGTTTTCTTTGTTGTTATTTCTTTTTTAGATATTGGTTTGAGTTGTAGAACCTTATGTTTGTTTTTTGTTTAATGGCCTTTTTGGTTGATATTGTTTTTTTTCAGTTTCATTTTATCCATTTTTTTATTATTTTATGTCTCCCATTTTAGGTAAATCGTTCCCTTGCACTATTTTTTTAACTGGGAACTTGTACCAGACCATGCAGATCGGGAACGCCCTTCCGGTCATATCGCGGACCAGGTCGGGCATTGAGTCGGATGGCGAACCATCCGGGTTTGAGACATAGCAAATTAATGAAAACATAACCAATTGAAATTATAAATTCTAATTTTGAAGAATGCTATTGAATTGAAAGAAAGAGAGGAAGGTGATGATCCATTAGTAGAGTGTGTGACTCAAAATGATTGAGAGTGGCTTATTGGGAAGATGTGGGAATCTTGGTAGGACTATTAATATTGGAGGGTAGAGTACAGACGTTCTACAAGTATTTTAAGGGAATATAAATGGGATCTTTGGTGGGTTTATATAGGAAATGGGGGGATTTATTTATTATTTTTATTTTGGAATATACATAATAAAATATCCAAAACCACAAACCATCCCATTGTTTTTCCATGTATTCTATCCATTGAGAGATATTTGTATTATTTTAAAAGTCTATGGGATGATATTATATAAATATTTCCTTTACTTATCTAAATGTGAGTCACACTCTTAATGAAATGATTTTTTAAAATTAAAATATACTATAGGTTTGGGAGGATTTATAATGGATTTAAAAAATAAACCAAATAAAATTAAAATCACATTATTTTAAATGGATTTTTTGGGTCATTTATTTAATTTATAGTAATTGTTATAGAACATTTTGTTCATTATTATGTCATAAAACACAATGCATATTTATACGATATTAAATTTTTACCTGAAATTTGGACTATCTTAGAAAATTATGAAAAATTTACCTTGGATTATTTTGAAATTATTATTCCAAAAATATTATTAATTTTATCTATACAATTTTCTAAATATGTGAATTTTATCTTTGAAACTAATAATCTACATTTAATGAACAACAAGTTTTTTTGACAAGAATAGTTTTCTAACACTTATAAAAATAACATTTGAGTTAATAAAAATTATATGATCATTTATATTTTATAAAAATTATTTAATTTTAATATTATATTAAAATATTATTTATTTCAATAATAAACTACTTCATCAAAATAGATTTCTTAATTGAATTTGAATATTAACCAAAATTACTATTTTTTATTGAGTCCAAAAAAAAATCATTTATTAAGTAACAACAGTACGACAAATATATATTCATTATTTTATATTACATAATGTATATATTTATATGTCTAGGGTCTTTATACATATCTTTTTAATACACAACCAATATACTTAATATTAAGGTGTGTGATGGTGGGACTTTCATGGCATGGTTCGACGAACATGGTTTCGGCCATGATCTTGATAAGCTTGAACCACTACCATAAATGATTTCACTCATGCTTAAGTTTTGGATCTCATATTGGCCTTGATCAAGTGAAAATATCATAAATTCTATCTCTTTTAGAAGATCCAATAAATGGGCTTCATAGGGTGTGATCCTACTGGTTGAGTTCATCACTTCCTTTGTCTATTTAAATTGGATTTTTAAAAAAACTATATCTATAATAATAATTTGATCACTATTAAAAGGATATATTATCAATATTAGTGATATATAATGGTCTTTTAAATTCATTTTCATATATTAAATCGTAATGAGTCCATGATATTTCTATAACCATATTACATAATAACAAAATTAGTTAAAACCATGAGTTTTTTTATTTATAAAAGATCAGGTCGTTACACATCATATAATAGGATTTTTTTTATATGAGCAATATTTTTTTGGTATTTTTTCTAATATTACATATTACTTCTCAAATATTTATGAGGGTAATGCCTCCCATGTGTGTGATCATATACCCTTGTGTCTAGTGATCAACCAGTTGTCTGTTGGAGGTTGTATTTGTGAATAATTTTCACTTTCTCTACATTTCTAGACCAAGTGGGGTTCCTCTAGTGGAAGGGAGTCATTACAAGGGGAATCAATGTGTGGTTGGAAGATAATACAGATTTTGTAGTTAGGAACCGATGATGATACATGTGTTGGTAGGTCAATAGTATCAAATGGGCTTCATACTTGTTGTAAAAAGGGTTACTAGGTTAGACGTGGGATTTTAGGTTCCTTAGTGATCTGACATAAGGACATTCATGTTTACTAGACATACAAAGAAAAGTAATGATGCTTTTGGGGTAGATCCATAAGAGTAGATCATGTACCATTTTATATGTTCTTGTGTTTGAACATGGTATATAATGGTAAATTTGATAAATAATAAATAAATAAATAATATTATGTAATTTGTGTCTTGGGTTAGAAGTCTCTAACATTTTTCATTTTTTTAGTAATGACACTAGGTCGACAAGCCCATCAGGTTTGTGAAAAATTTATTTAGTAATACATGTGAGTAAATTTCCATTGAGTATATCATGATGATGATAACACATGGAGGAGGAAACAGTGAGAGTTCTAGTGCTAGAGTCTGCAGAAGATATAGGGATCCATTTTTAATCACGTGGAAAAGGCCTGATTATAGGAGGATGGAATTTACTTTCATTTTATTCATTCTCTGAGTTTCATTGGCTGTGATGATGCTGTGTGGGTCATCATAGTATTTTTTATTCTTATTTTTGAATAATAATGAGGAGTTGGTTGTCTTTTGGGGGGATGTTCTAAGATCATTTTTTAGGATAAGTTTCCCTCTTTGAATATAGATGTGAATTTTCATTTGGTGAGGTTTTTACATTATTTTTGGAAAGTAGGAGTTTGACTCTTGATGGGTTGTGATACATTTTTTAACTTATTGATTCTATAAATTATCTATTTTTATACCCTTTAAGTTAATTACCATGATTATCATTATTCTTTGATTCTTAGACTTTTAGAATTAGTTTAGGGAAACCTACTTGTTTATCAGATTGAAACCCACCTATTAAATCCTTGATCCATGATTGTTCTTACCAATTTATAATTCAATTTCTATCCTACACCTTATTTCCTTTAGCAAATATAAATATAACTCATTCCTTGGACATGGTGAGGAGATATAGATATCGTCTAGGGAAAGGGTTTCTTTGAGAATGTCCATATCATTCTCTAACTATTTTCCCAGGTTTGGTGATGTGAGTATGTGGCCCAAGGATAGGGGTTTATATCATTATATGCATCCTATTCTCTTCTATCAAACTCATTGTGGTTGTTTTGTAGTCTAGGGGAAGGATTTATTATCTTTCTTCCCTTGTTTTAATCCTTAAAAACTTCACTCATTCTATGTGATATGGGCCTTGGTTCGAGGAAATATAATATTTTGTGTTTTAATTTCTTTTCCACCATGTATATTATCTATTTTTCTGTTTGTTGTGAATTTTATTCCTGTATGTTGTGGGTTTCTCAAGTAACCACGATTTTAATGAGGTTTGGTTATTGTGTACTTACATGATTTTAATGTGTTTAACTCATATTGGTAACATGTATTATAGACATTAACATATGAAGAGATGTGGAACTTCACCAATCATGACATGCTATTTTTTTGTGATGCATTTTAAAATCATGTGGTTGAGTCAGTGCCACCCAAAGAAGACAATATCGTGGTTCAATATATAGTTTCCTTTGATTTTTTATGTTTTTTATCAGCTCTATTTATATTGATATATGTACTTGTATTAGTTGACGAATATTGTGTGGTATAAATTTAAAACCATTTAAGGTAATGGAATTCACTAGTAGTAAATATTAATTTGGATATTAAATAGTTTTTAGTTTTGTAATTAGTGTATTAATATTAAATACATTTGTATTTATAATGTTGTAAAATGTTTATAGATGGAAAATTTTAATTATTAGAACCTTCTTTTTTGTTTTCTATGCATGTTGTTTACTAGATTGGGTTCACTAATTTTAATGTAACATGCATTGATATTAACTTGTTAATATAATTATAGAGTCTTGTTAGTTGAATAAAAATATTTATTGAAAGCATGTATCTTTTATATATATGTTAGTTTTCATAGATAACATGTTAAATATGGAATGTAAGATATCATAATTTGAGTTTTTCTAAATATGTTGTTATAATCAAAAAATTTTTATGTGAAATGTGTCTATGTTTTAAATTTTAATGGTTGGTGGATTGTTTAAATTTTTTGATTAATGATGATCTAAAATGGATTAATTACTATCGAAAAAGTTATTCGATTATTAAGAAAATGTTTTCTGAAAAAATTACTTCTGGTACCATATTTTTCTTAAATAAACAATTTATTTAATGTTGCAGATCCACTAATACATCAAGGGACCATGCCGGTTTGGTTATGTGACCTCAAGTGCCCCATTTCGTATACTAGAGGCTATCAAATAGTAATGGAGGAGTGGTAAATATAGGTGAGAGACTATACGCCATAGTTTAGAGTCATAATACATTAGAAAATACATAAATAAAAGAGTGCAGAAATGACAAAAACAATATAACACATCGTATTAGCCAAAATATAAATGCTAAAGAATTATCCAATAAATAATAATGATATAATTAATAAACAAAAGAATGAAATTAAATGACATGCTAAAGGTCATACAAATAAAAGAATATTAGACTCAATAAAGACTACAATGACTCTAGTCCTGAAACTCATGTCAGTCCCATCTCCAAGATCTATCCCATCCAACAAGAAACTATCAACTAAAAGGTCCTTTTACCTTGTAAAAACTTATATCCATGCAGTTTGATTGGGTGAAAAACAATTCTCAATGTATGGTGTGAGTAAAAATCAGTAGGTTGATAACACCATGACTAAAAAACTAGTTTGACAATAATTTCGTGCAATAATGAGATAAAAATGTGTATAAACTAATTCAACAATTAATATAATACACAATCATCCTACTTCAACACCCTGCTAGAATGTATCTAAGCATGAATCCCAACCATGTCAACCACAACCATATATGCATGCTATAACATACCACAGGGAAATCCCTCTATATAAGAATGTCAGCATGTTTTAGGGCCTAGACCTGTATATGAGAATGACAACATGTCTTAGGGACTAGCCCAATATATAAGCGTCAAAGCATGTGTTTGGAAATTTCCCGGTATATAAGCATCACAACAGGTGTTAGGACCTAGCCTGGTGTATAAGTATGGTATCATGTGTTAGTTCCATGCCCGATATATTATAATAAAATATGTTTCAGGGCTTTACCCAATAGATAATCATTATAGAATGTGTCAAAAGTAAATTTTACTATAGTAATCATATCACAATATAACAAAGACCAAAAGGATAATTTTTCTAATTACTATTGGCCAATAAATTTATCCATTAATTCAATTAATCAAATAATCCTTTTTCTAAGGGGAATCGTTTATACGAAATCACTTGAAACACATGTCATGCTAAAATCATAGGTAATCCATTTCCAAGTCATTATTTTCAAAGGAAGCCACAATATAGGTCTCATGTCAATAAACCGAAAGGGTTCCCAGGAGTAATCCAATTACATGTTTATCATTTCCATTAAATCCATTAATTAATGTGAACATTATATTGGTGAAATTACATAGATTTAAATCACATTATCAATTGAAATTAGACCATAGGTGTAGTTTTTAGACCCCCTACCTTTGTCCAATTATTTAGAAACACTTCCAATTGGAATCACCAATATGAACAAAGGCATCGTTTTTTACAAGTGGGAACCTAGATGACACATAAACAAGATCAAAATAATTCCAAAGAGGAGATCAAAAGAAAACATCATTTTGATAGAAGAATAAGAAAATGTGAAGAAGGAAAAATAAATGAGACCTACCATGGATCAAACACCATACAGAAATGTCCATAGGATTTTAAATAAACTCAAAATCATTGGGAGTTGACTAGGGATTCAGAAGAGGGTTGTGTAAAATGGTGGAATGAGAAACTAGAATACCGTGCTAATTAAAACAGCTGATCATGATAATTAGATGATGTGTAATTCATTTACAGGTCATGTATTTATTTATAAATGGATACTCTAATAAACCCATTGACTCGTGTAAATATTAATCCAGATAAACATTTACACAACATGAATTATGTGCCAGATGTGTAACCACTTCACGTCATGAACCAGTTCACAACATGTGCCTGGAAACAATTATATATCATGTAACTTATACATGAAGTGTAATTATCTAGTGAATAGTTTGCATCCTAACTCCCATGAATGTTCCAAAACAACCACTGGAGCCTTCCATCCCATGAAAAACACTTGTAATCCCATTTAACAAATTTATATCTGGACTCCATTAATTCAAAAAATATATATCCCTAAACATTGGGTCATCCTACCTAACAAAATATCTCTATATCTGACCAAGACTAGTTCACCAAGGTCCAATGTAAAACTAAAATAGAAATTTACCTAAAAAACATGATCTTACAACATCCCCACTACATTACATCATGTCCTTGAGCTACTCCATGATTCACTATGGGGTCTTAGTGAACATGTATAGACATTGTGATTGCATATTAGAATCTCTCTCATAGGTCTTCACCTAAACACGACCATTCTACCACTATAATAAAAAAGTTGTATAGTTCTACCTCAGAGATACCTCTCACTACAGTACACAATCCATATTGGATTCTCCTCAATGAAAACATTGTCACAATGCTTGATGTCCTCAACATCTACTGCTTGAGGAGGGTCCGGATAATATCTCAAAACTATGATATGTTAAAACCATCATGCATGGTAATATTTTGATTTGGAATGGAAAATTGGTATTCTATTGGATAGAACCTATACATTATCTTAAATTACCTGAAAAAATGAGCCCTATCTTTCCCTATTTCCGAATATTCATTTTCACTAACTTCGGTGACACCTAAAGGACAAATGATGTCAAACCTAAAACTATATAGGTTATATCCTATTGTCAGCATATGATTTATACCTACACTTCGAGGTCACCAAGCACCACATGATCAGTGGAACCTTCTCAGAAGTCTGTTAAAAATTATTAGGCCTAACAAGTTATGACTCACCTACCTCCAACCAACAAATAGGTGAATAACATGTAATTCCCTAAAAATATTTGATAGGTTCCATTTTAATTGATGCTTAGAATCTATTGTTAATTGAAAAATCTATGATGTATATAATCAACTCCTGTGAAACTCTGAAATCCAAAACACTGGCTGATAACAAATCCTCTAGAATTTGAATAGTCCTCTCAGATTGACTATAAGTCAGAGATTGATAGGATATTCTAAAAATGACCTACAATCCTAGAACCTTATGATGACCATAGTATAACCAAAACGTGAATGTAAGATCTCTTCCTAAAATTATTATTCTCAGAACACTTAGAAACCAAAAAATCTTAGGCATGTACAGACTACCCAGATCATAAATAGTGAATGTCTCTCTGATTACAAATAAGTGGGCTACCATTGTTAGTTGATCCATGATCACCCATAAATCATCATTCTTGAGAGGTGTCCTAAGTAATCCCATAATAATATATGTAATGAAATAATCCAATTTCCACTTTATAAGGGGAAGAGGATATAAAAAAACTAGTTATCCTATAATTCTCAGTGTTCAACTACTGATAGATGAAACATCTCTCCATGAAACTCGTTATCTCCTCATTCATCCTGGTGGACTATTACTATCTTGGAAGATCACAATACAAATTTTTCAACCCAGATTGCACCAATAATTTATATTAATGGAACACACTCGTCAACTCCTTGTGTAATCCTATAAGAACACATACTCGACCAAGAAAATGAAGATAATTGTATCTACCAAGAGACTATCCTAATATTGTTTCCCTACTATATATCTTGTCTCTAAAATCTAATCCATTTGAATTATATAACTACTCTGTCATGATCCTATCCAAAATTACGGGTATAATGAATTTATAATTTAGAACTACTCATCCCATATACTCTTGAACATCTAGATTTTTGTCTATAAAGAGTTCCACCAGCTGCCACTCATCACAAGACACCCATAATACAAATGTCTATATCTTTCAACTCAAGTATTTGACAATGACGTTTCCATTTACTAGAGTGAAATGCATTTCAAAGTTAAAATACTAATGATACTCAACCCACCTACTTTACAGAAGGTTCATGTTTCACTGAGAAATATGTACTTGAGGCTCATGTGGTCCACGACCACCACAAAACTCTCTCCCAAAAAGTGTGTCTATAATATTAGAGAATATACCATATCATATAACTTGAGACCATGAGTATTATAATTCCTATCATGTTGTATCGTATTCCTGGAGACATATCCAACCACACAGTCTTCTTCCATCAAAAATGCTCCGTATACAACTATGAATGAATCATAGTGCATAGTCTACAACTTACTGAACTCAGGTAAGGTGAAGATCAGTGCTGATGTTAGCATGGTCTTTATATCTTATAATTCTCTATCAAAATCATTTGACCAAACAAACATTACACCTTTCATGGTTATCCCAGACATTGATGCTGGTAGATGGTAAAATTGTTGTATTAAGTACTGGTAATAACCTACTAGACCCATGAAATTGCTAATCGTGATGAAATTCATGGGTTTCTCTATATATAACATTTCTACAACCTTCTCTAGGTCTACTAAAACTACATCTTTTGAGATAACATGGCCTAAGAGGTGTATTCTATCAATCTAGAATATGAATTTTGTTAGATTTTCATAAAGTTGATTCTCTCTTAGTTTAATCAATATGATCTTGAGATGTTGGGAATTTTCAAATACATTCTTGTAGTACACATAGATATCTTCAAATAAAACTACCTCAAACTGATCTAGGTCAGGAAGAAATAACTGATTCATGAAGGCCATGAATAATAATTGTGTATTCATAAAATATAATGGCATCACTATGAACTCACATAATCCATACCTTACACTAAAAGTAGTCCATGGTATGTCTGATGACCTCGTCCTCAACTGGTGGTATCATGATCTAAAATCAATATTGGTGAAAATTCTATAAACTCTTAGTTGATTGAATAAATCTTCAATTCATGGAAGGGGATACCGGTTCCTGACTTTCATATATTTCAATCTATGATAATCTATACATAAGTTCAATGTCCTATCGTCTTTATTGGTGTAAAGGATCAAATAATTCCATGAATATATACTAGGACATTTTAAATCCTTATCCTCTAGATCCTCCTATTCAACATTCAATTAACGATAATCTATTAGTTCCTTTCTATAAGGTAGGATAGAAATTGGTTCAGCCCGTGGAACCAACTCAATAGTGAACTCAATCTCCCACTAGGTTGTTAAGAGGGATAATTATATAGAAAATACATCATAAAATAGGTCCACCTATGGAGGAAATGTTTCTTCCTGCATCCATCCATCATCTATAAAAAATAATCACTATTGATCCTCAAGATAATACAATTATAAGGACTCGGCCTTAAACATTACTTATTATTGAATTAAATGAATAATTCACATTGAGGATATTTTCAGGTTTAGAGTTTTAGAGAATTAGGACGTAACTATTACATCTCAAAGATTACAAAGTAGACACATCTACTCAGCATCCCTTTTTTTCACAAAAAAACTCTTGAACAAAAGATCCATGTCTAGTTCCTTGTTTTAGACAGCCTGACATTTCCTTGACCCCATCCTTGACCCTATTCAACTTTATGTCTAGTGAAAAAAAATTCAAAAAATCTTGGGATGACCATAAAAATATCAGTAAGGGTTATAACAATATGGAAAGAAAACATTATTCCATTTATACATAAGAATCAATGAAATCAGACTTTACTCATAGAACATAAGCAATTTAACATACCTCATGAAATCATAAGATTTACGAATAACTCATAGAAATCATAAGATATAAAGGTAACTTGAGGATTCATAACATTCTTACATAGGGAGTAACCCTCATGGTTACGTTTGGAATACCCATCACAGTATATTCCCTAAATATCTTCGGAGAAACCTTAGTGTTTAACCCCTTCGCGTTACCCAATGCATTGGAGAGCTATATCGGGCTCACCCACCCTTAGTTTATCACGGAACCACCCATTTTCCTAAACGATTCGCAAGAAACCAAACATAATCATAGCACATAACTTAATCATAAAGGAAAGATAACATTCCCACATTGAAATAAAAATATAACATTTTATGATATTGAAATAATGAATCCATTAAAAAAACCATTTTCAAAACCATTTAAAACATTTAATAAAGAGATTTTTGAATCAAAGTGTCCCATACCACCTTGAAGATTTTAACATTTTAAACCATTAATATCCATATAAATAAATCCTTAAAACCATTTTTGAAAAAATGGATATTAATAAGAACAAATCATTAAAACATTTAAAGCGATATTTTAGTTAAAGGGTTTTTACCAAAATTAGAGAAACTTGAATACAATAATTGAGGGATAAAATGTAATCAGAACTTTATAATATCATGGGAATAAATGGATTCATGATATAATATTTCAAAGGACAGTATATACACCATATAAGAGTGAATTGGTGCATAACAACAATTATGTCTCAATAGAAATGTAAAATGAGATGAAATCCTTTATAAAGAAGGTATCCTTAAATTAAGGATAAATCAATATCAAAAATATGCGTGACAAATATAAATACACCCAATATAAGTGGATATTAAGTGTAAAACAATCAAATATCATTCACACATATTCAAAGGATGACATATTCAATAACTACATGTTGAACCCAAAGAAATCGAAATTTGGTTAAAAAGTTCCCTTGGTAAAATTTGACAGCCTAACGATGTCTCTTTAAAATTCATAAAATTAGTTGATGAGAGAGAAAATGGTATCTCTTCACTTGGAAATAAAATTTACATCAATAAGGATATATAAGAACATATCCCAACATAAAAAGACCTAAATTAAAAGACATAACAAAATAAGTCTTTTTAAAAGAGGAGTGTGAAAGGTTCGCTTACCGATTTGGGTAACTTTCGAAACATACACCCCATGAAAGAAGGGTCATACAATGAAGATGTAATTACCCATAAATGAGAGTATATTATAAAAATAGTAAAATAATGGTCAGTACATACACCACACAAAAGGAAATAGTGTCCAATGTAGCACGAATCTCTCAGGAATAAAAAGTGAGATGAAAATCCCCTTATGAAAATTCGGCAGCCTAACGGCGCCACATAAAACATCCAAAAAATGGATTGATGAGATAAAATAGGGTCTCTAATAATATTAACATAAAATTTACAGAAATATGAATATAAAATAACATCCCCCAACATAATAAAGATGGGATTAAAGTAAGTTACATAAAAAGAGTCCTTAAAAATAAAGAGAGAGGTAGTATCTCATACAAAAATTCTGCAGCCTAATGGCGCTACATAAAAACTCTAAAAATGAATTTATGAGAGAAAGGGGGGATATATCATCATATGAAAATAAAAATTACAGTATGTTTAATATAAAATAACATCCTCCAACATAAGAACATGGAGCATAAATGAAATGACATAAAAGAGGGTACTTGAAAAGAAATAGAGAGGTCAGATCCCTTATGAAAATTCGGCAGCCTAACAACGCCACTTAAAACATCCAAAAATGGATTCATGAGATAAAATAGGGTCTCTAAAAATATAAAATAAAAACTACAGTATGTGTAATATAAAATAACATCCCCAATCATAAGAAGGATGAGCTTAAAAGAAATGACATAAAAGAGAGTACTTAAAAAGAAATAGAGAGGTAGGATCCCTTACATCAAGTCCGACTTGTCTTGTTCGTTTCTTTATATTCCTGAATAATAAACTTTGGTCCATTTATAATTTCTTAAGGTCCTCCTTTAAAGATTATTATTCAGTTCATATCACATATTATAATGTTATAATAATTGGTTAATAATGTGAGTTCATATCAGACGTTTTTGTCGATGTTTGGTACATGAGTCAAAAATGAACTTTTTTGAAAATGATTGTCCATGTAGTTATAAGTAAATAATTTACAGAATAGTTTTAATGATTAAAATATCATATATATCCATTACATATTCATTTTATACTATTCTATAACATTTTTAGAAAAAAATGAAAAGCACCATTCATGGAGACGGTAGGCCGTAAGTACGCATGAACGCTACTTTAAATTTTTTTGTCATATTAATGGAATAAAAAATAAATGAGTTATATATATTATAATTCCAGTATAATATATATGTTATATAGGTCACATATTTTCATTAATTTCATTCTTTATACATTCCATTGTCTGCATGAATGAGTCACATCACTTGAGGGGGCGGTAGTCCACACTTCCTCATATGAAATTATCGCATTTGCACAACATGCGAAGAATAAAGGTATGTTATAAATATAAAATAAATAATCATATAGTAAACATAAATACCATATATATAATATATAAAATAAATTTACATCATAATGGCCACCTTTAAAGGTGTTAAAAGATTATTGAACAATCATCATTTCGTGAGGCAGTAATTCATCATCCACAGAAACAGTATGTTCTTTAACAATTAGACGGATGTGTGTGTAATTTTAGATTTAATCCCTCTTATAAAAACATCCAAGTATATTGAAGATACTGGTTTTGTTACAAAAGAAAGTAATAAAAAAAGTTTAGGTGGTTGGAAGAGAAAAATAAAACAAAAGAACACTAGGGAAGACATTACCTTTAAATCGGGTAACTCTTTTTGATTTGAGCTCAAAGGATTCCTTGGAATGACTTGAGCCTAAAGTGAGGATTCTAGGAGTAATAGAGGGATGTGGAGAGACAAAATGGGCAGGGGTGGCCAAGACAAAGGCTTGAGAGGTGTGGGTAAGGTGGTAGAGTTGGGGGCCTTTTATAAGAGGGGAGGAGGGGCACTCTTGCAATGTCTTGAAAAGTAACACTATTATAAAATGATTTTCGGATTTTAAAGGTCCCAAAATTATATATTTCTAGGATAAGGTGATAATAGTTTTAAATCCACACATCCAATAGGTTTTTGACAAGTCTTGGTCTTAGATTTTACATTATCTTTTCATTTTATTTAAATCGTTAAATAATGAGGTAATCATTACATCATCATAGTGTCATAAATAATTTAATTTATTTAATGTCTAAAAATTATAAAAAATATCATTATTTAGGAAATATTTTTATATTTTTAATGAATATTTATAGTCAAAATTATGACTTTTATAACCCCATGTAAAAATTGTTTTTGTAAAACAACTCATGTTTGTGACATTTTAATTTCAACTTTAAATAAAAAGTTATTAATGTCATTTTCCTACCAAAGTGGCTCCATGGGGTCCCCAAGTTGACCCATGGATTTTCATGGTCCGACATGACTCATCCAATAAGGGTAGGACATGTGTCAAGGTCATTTCATATGATTAAAACATTTTTTTACCTTAAATTACACTAATTACCTCTAATCGCGATTAAAAACTTAAAAGTTACTATTCAACAAAAAATTATTTTAATCTCATTGAACCACATTTTACTTCCTAATGAAAACCATTTATGTCAAATTTTTGAAATTCAAAACACAGAGGTGGTAAAATTTCATTTAAACGAAAAATCAGTTTTTAAACTACCACTTAGTGGTTTCAATATTCATCAAAAATTGAAGTTTTTCCAAAAAATACCAAAAAACCACCCTAAGCTATATTTGATATTCGGAATTAAAAAATGATTCCTATTTTACAAAAATCAAAACATATAAGTTGCATTAATTAATTTAATAATTAATTCCCTCTGTCAAAACAAATAACGTGTTTTTATGAAACAATATGTATCAAAAGATTGACACTAGTTTAAGTCCAATTTCAAAGTGAAATTAATTCCAATGACCACTATTGGATTAAATGGTAAAAATATATTCTAATTCCAATTTAAAACCAACTCAAAAGATGATATAATCATATGAATAAATTAGATTAAAATAGGTTTTGAATAAAAATACAACATTTTTCACTAATTCATTAAAAAATGAACTTTATCGGAAAAATGCCAAAAATTTACACAAAGTAAATTTTGATGTCCCGATTCTAATGAAGAATTTTATTTTGTCAAATATAACACATAAAATTGTCAAAAAGTGGATTTAAAAGAGGTTCTCCATCAAAAGGCGGTTAATCAACCTTTTAAAGAATATTAAAATGTTTACGCTTAAAATTGGATTCATTCGCATTTTTAATCCTCTAACATTTATTGTAAAAAGTAGAAATATTTGAAAAACATATATAATCATTTTTCAGTTAGTTCTGTTCATTCCCATCATTACAACGACTAGGTGTTAACTACCATTTAAAATAAAATTATTTTATTATTACAGTGCAACGTAAGATTTCAAAGGAACTCGTTGTTGCGTATTGGGTAAGCCATAGAGCATAGTGTTCCCTTTAAATTAATATTATCATTTTCTTCACAAACAGGGATAAATATAAAAATTTCATATTCTTTATTTACCTAGGGTGTTACATCCTTCCCCCCTTTTGGGAATTGTGTCATCGTAATTTTAAAATTGGGCTCGGAAACATCATTGAGAGTACCACATCGGAACAAGAGTCGGAAAAACAATCACTTTACAAGAAAGAAAGAGAAGTATAGAGGTCACCCAAGCTAACCCATACTAGGATTCCATGTAGGAAAACATTGATATGGAAGAAAAAGCAAAGGGTCATGTTCTGAGGGAGAGTGATAGAAAACATGTTTAGGAGAAAGTTAACCACAAGAAAATCACAAACATGTGGTGGGTTAAATGGTATTCGATTCCCCAGTAGGAAAAATTAATAGACAACATTGTTGTTTTATGTTACTTTTCTTTGAGGAATTTATTTTTGATCTTAAGGAAACATACTTACTTGTCATGTTGACTTTCAACTTTTACTAGATTTCTTACACAAAATCATACTTTCCCCAAATGATGAGTATTTAGGAAGACTTGTTCACATTAAGAGTACTATAATCAACTTCTAGAGAATCACCTAATCCAAAAAAGAGAACTATATATTTCCCATTTCTTTAGACCCTTACCAAAACCAAAATTGTTAGAACAAGATCAGATAATCCAGAAAAGCATAACCCTTTATAAAAAGAAAATCTATTCTTAATCTCCAAAATTTGTCCAACAAAACCCAAAGTTCAACGAGGGCCATTTGATAAACAATTTGTCCACAAAATTCTTCAAATAAACCAAAATAAGATTTAATCCCAAATATTTTAAGGATTTAGTCACATAATCTTCCAAGGTATAAATTAACAGTTATCTCAAAATAACATCAGTTGCTCTAAAATCTCATATTGAAAAGTAATTAACCTGATCACATATCCTCCATGATAGGTTAATAATTTCCATATATAACCCAAAATAAACTTACTCTTGATTCATAAAATCATCTAACTAAAAATAATATGTCATACTAACTAGGGACTTCACATAGTCCAGTGGTAGGCGATAAATACCAGTTGCACTTTGGTTGTGGGTTCGATTCCCACAGCTTTGTCCGATGCGACGGGTTGTCACACGGTCTGCGTGTTGTCCTTTTTCCAAAACTATATAATTCTTAAAAAATTCCCCAATAAGAGATAAAATCTTCAAAAATAACCATAACATAATTTAACCTCAATTTTACCGCATGCCTTTCATCTTCCATCATAACATATAGTAACCCATAATTACCTCAAAAGTAAGGATCATATAAACCCTAATGGTTACCTTTATAATTATCACATGAACTTCCACATTGAGTTGGTTATCTCATACAAGAGGCATTAGAGAACTCACCAAGGTTCAAGTGGTTGATCATGACTCCTGATAGTTGGTTTAGAATAACCACGAGCTTTCTCATTGAATCCCCCATTTCATCCAGTCTCTTAATCAGAGAACGACCACAGTTTCCTTCAAATCCATTGTCACTTTGGCACCTGCTATATCCATCCATTTACTAAAACCAAAATTGTCAGTGTGAGTATATCAACAAAATTATCATGTACTAATGAGGAAGATAAACACTAAGATATACTTACTCATTCACTTTATCTAAAAACTATGACTCTTTATGAAATCCTAACCATTATGGTAATGTCACTTATTCTTAGAGAATACCCTAACCTCTAAAGTTATCTAAACCGAACTTTGATACCAACTATAAGGACCCGGCCTTAAACATTACATATTATTGAATTAAATGGGTAATTCACATTGAGGATCTTTTCAGGTTTAGAGTTTTAGAGAATTAGGATATAACTATTACATCTCAAAGATTACAAAGTAGACACATCTACTCAGCTTCCATTTTTTTCACAAAAAACTCTTGAACAAAGGAGTCATGTCTAGTTCCTTGTTTTAGACAGCCTGACATTTCCTTGATCCCATCCTTGACCCTATTCAACTTTATGTCCTGTGAAAATCATTTCAAAAAAACATGGGATGAGAATACAAAGCTCAGTAAGGGTTATAACAATATGGAAAGAAAACATTAGTCCATTTATACAAAAGAATCAATGAAATCATACTTTACTCATAATACATAAGCAACTTAACATACCTCATGAAATCATATGTTTTATGAATAACTCACAGAAATCATAAGACATAAAGGTAACTTGAGGCATTCATAACATTCTTACATAGGGAGTAACCCTCATGGTTATGTTTGGAATACCCATCACAATATATTCTCTAAATTGCTTCAGATAAACCTTAGCGTTTAACCCCTTCGCGTTACCCAATGCATTGGAGAGCTGTATCGGGCTCACCCGCCCTTAGTTTATCACAGAACCACCCGTTTTCATAAAACATTCCCAAGAAACAAAAAAAGTCATAGCACATAACTTAATAATAAAGGAAATTTAACATTCCCACATTGAAATAACATTATAACATTTTATGATATTGAAATAATGAATCCATTAAAAAAACCATTTTCAAAACCAATTAAAACATTTAATAAAGAGATTTTTGAATCAAAGTGTCCCATACCACCTTGAAGCTTTTAAAATTTTAAACCATTAATATCCATATAAATAAATCCTTAAAACCATTTTGAAAACAAGGATATTAATAAGAACAAATCATTTAAACATTTAAAGCGATATTTTAGTTAAAGGGTTTTTACCAAAATTAGAGACACTTGAATACTATAATTGAAAAATAGCATTTAATCAAAACTTTATAATATCATCAGAATAAATGGATTCATGATATAATATTCCAAAGGACTTTATATACACCATATGAGAGTGAATTGGTTCATAAAAACAATGAAGTCCCTATAGAAATGTAAAATGAGATGAAATCCCTTATAAAGAAGGTATCCTTAAATTAAGGATAAATCAATCTCAAAAATATGTGTGAAAAATATAAATACACCCAATATAAGTGGATATTAAGTGTAAAACAATCAAATTTCATTCACACATATTCAAAGGATGACATATTCAATAACTACATGTTGAACCCAAAGAAATCAAAATTGGTTTAACAAGTTCCCTTGGTAAAATTCGACAGCCTAACGACGTCACTTTAAAATTCATAAAATTAGTTGATGAGAGAGAAAATGGTATCTCATCACTTGGAAATAAAATTTACATCAATAAGGATATATAAGAACATATAATAAACATAAAAATATGTAAATCAAAATACATACCAAAATAAGTCTTTTTAAAAGAGGAGTGTGAAAGGTTCCCTTACCGATTTGGGCAACTTTCGAAACGTACGCCCCATGAAAGAAGGGTCATACAATAAAGATTTATCTACCCATAAATGAGAGTATATTATAAAAATAGTAAAATAATGGGAAGTACATACACCACACAAAATGAAATAGTGGCCAATATAGAATGAATCTCTCAGGAATAAAAAGTGAGATGAAAATCCCCTTATGAAAAGTCGGCATCCTAACGGCGCCACATAAAACATCCAAAAAATGGATTGATGAGATAAAATAGGGTCTCTCATCATATTAACATAACATTTACAGCAAGAGTAATATAAAGGAACATCCCCCAACATAAGAAAGAGGGGATTAAAGTAAGTTACATAAAAAGAGTGCTTAAAAATAAAGAAAGAGGTAGGATCCCTTACGAAAAATTCAGCAGCCTAACGGCGCCACATAAAAATTCTAAAAATGAATTAATGAGAGTAAGAAGGGGTATATAATCATATGAAAATAAAAATTAAATTATTTTTAATATAAAATAACACCATCCAACTTAAGAACATGGAGCATAAATGAAATGACATAAAAGAGGGTACTTGAAAAGAAAGAGAGAGGTCGGATCCCTTACGAAAATTCGGAAGCCTAACGGCGCCACTTAAAACATACAAAAAATGGATTCATGAGATCAAATAGGGTCTCTAATAATATAAACATAAAAATTACAGTATGAGGAATATAAAAGAACATCCCAAAACATAATAAGGATGAGCTTAAAAGAACTGACATAAAAGAGAGTACTTAAAAAGAAAGAGAGAGGTAGGATCCCTTACCTCAAGTCTGACTTGTCTTGTTCGTTTCATTATATTACTGAATAATAAACTTTTGTAAATTTATAATTTATTAAGGTCATCCTTTAAATATTATTATTCAGTTCATATCACATATTATAATGTTATAATAATTGGTTAATAATGTGAGTTCATATCAGACAATTTTGTCGATGTTTGGTACATGAGTAAAAAATGAACTTGTTTGAAAATGATTGTCCATGTAGTTATAAGTAAATAATTTCCAGAATAGTGTTAATGATTAAAATATCATATATATCCATTAAATATTCATTTTATACTATTCCATAACATTTGGAGTTAAAAAATGGAAAGCACCATTCATGGAGACGGTAGGCTGTACGTACGCATGAACACTAATTTCATTTTTTTGTCATATTAATAGAATTATAAATAATTGAGATATATATATATTATAATTAAAGTATAATATATATTTTATATAGGTCACATATGTTTATTAATTTCATTCTTTATACATTCCATGGTTTTCATGAACGAGTCACATCACATGAGGGGGCGATAGTCCACACTTCCTCATATGAAATTATCGCATTTGCACAACATGCAGAGAATAAAGGTATGTTTTAAATATAAAATACAGAAGCATATAGTAAACATAAATACCATATATATCATATATAGAATACATTGACATCATAATGGACACCTTTAAAGGTGTTAAAGGAATATTGAACAATCAACGTTTCGTGAGGCAGTAATTCGCCATCCATATAAATAGTATGTTCTTTAACCATTAGACGGATGTGTGTGTGTAAGTTTAGCTCGAATAACTCTTATAAAAACATCCAAGTATATTTTAGATACTGGTTTTTTTACAAAATAAAGTAATAAAAAAAGTTTAGGGGGTTGGAAGAGAAAAATAAAACAAAAGAACACTAGGGAAGACTTTACCTTTGAATCGGGTAACTCTTTTTGATTTGAGCTCAAGGGCTTCCTTAGAAAGACTTATTACCAAAATGATGCTTCTATGAGTAAGAGAGGGATTTGGAGAGACAAAATAGGCAAGGTTTGTCCGTTCCAAAGTCTTGATTGGTGTGGGTAAGGTGGTAGAGGTGGGGGCCTTTTATAAGAGGGGAGGAGGGGCACTCTTGGAATGTCTTGAAAAGTAACATTATTATAAAATGATTTTCGGATTTTAAAGGTCCCAAAATTATATATTTCTAGGATAAGGTGATAATATTTCGAAATACACATATCCAATTGGTTTTTGACAAGTCTAGGTATTAGATTTTACATTATATTTTCATTTTATTTAAATCGTTAAATAATGAGGTAATCACTGCATCATCATGGTGTCATAAATAATTTAATTTATTTAATGTCTAAAAATTATAAAAAATATATCACGATTTAGGAAATCACTTTAGCTTTATAATTAATCTTTATAGTAAAAAATATGACTTTTATAACCCAATGTAAAAATTGTTTTGGTAAAACAACACATGTTTGTGACATTTTAATTGTAACTTTAAATAAAATGTTATTAATGTCATTTTCCTACCAAAGTGGCTCCATGGGGTCCCCAAGTTTACCCATGGATTTTCTTGGTCGGAAATGACTCATACAATAAGAGTATGACATGTTTCAGGGTCATTTCATATTATTAAAACATTATTTTTACCTTAAATTACACTAATTACCTCAAATCGCGATTAAAAACTTAAAAGTTACTATTCACCAAGAAATTATGTTAATCCCATTGAACCAAATTTTACTTCCTAATGAAAACCATGTATGTTGGATTTTTTAAATTCAAAACACATAGGTGGTAAAATTTCATTTAAACGAAAAATCAGTTTTTAAACTACCACTTAGTGGTTTCACTATTCATCAAAAATTGAAGTTTTTCAGAAAAATACCAAAAATTCACCCTAAGCAATATTTGATATTCTGAATTCAAAAATGATTCCTATTTTAAAAAATTAAAAAATTATAAGTTGCATTAATAAATTTAATAATTAATTCCCGCTGTCAAAACAAATAGCGTGTTTTATGAAACAATATATATCAAAAGATTGACAGTAGTTTAAGTCCAATTTCAAATTGAAATTAATTCCAATGACCAATATTTGATTAAATGGTAAAAATATATTCTAATTTCACTTTATAACCAATTAAAAATATGATCTAATCATATTAATAAATTAGATTAAAAGATATTTTTAATAAAAATACAACATTTTTCACTTATTCATTAAAAAATGAACTTTATCAGAAAATTACCAAAAATTTACACAAAGTAAATTTTGATGTCCCGATTCTAAAGAAGAATTTTATTTTGTCAAATATAACACATAAAATTGTCAAAAAGTGGAATTAAAAGAGGTTCTCCATCAAAAGGCGGTTAATCGACCTTTTAAAGAATATTAGAATGTTTACGCTTAAAATTGGATTCATTCGCATTTTTAATACTATAAAATTTATTGTAAAAAGTAAAAATACTTGACAAACATTTATAATAATTTTGTAGTTAGTTCTGTTCATTCCCGTCATTACAATGACTAGGTGTTAAATACCATTTAAAATAAAATTATTTTATTATTAGAGTGCAACGTAAGATTTCAAAGGAACTCGTTGTCGCGTATTGGGTAAGACATCAAGCATAGGGTTACCTTTAAATTAATATTAACAGTTTATTCACAAATAGGGATAAATATAAAAATGTCATATTCTTTATTTACCTGGGGTGTTACAACAATATTCACTGAATTTTTACTACATGGCCATCCTGAAGATCCCAAACTACCTGGTGAGTATAGTTACCTCCATCAGGAGATAGAAATGTAACTACCTTCTAAAAACAATCGATATGATTCTGGTGTAAAACTTAAAAATCTATACCAAAAATCTGGTTGAATCATGTCATTTATACTATAAAAAATCCCAAAGGAAACAATAGCCACTAAATTCAATAGAACACTCATTGTAGTTCTTGAAACCCTCTGACTGCACTCCCAAAGGCTTCCTAATATTCATTAACCCATCTATGTTGTCCACATCCAAACATGAACCATTTGAAAAATGAGAAGATATAAAGGAATGGGATGCTCTTTATAAAAAGTAAAATCTATGAAGGATGATATAAGATTCATACCTCGGATGGTACAAGGTCCTACATCCAAAATGGTCAGAGTAGATTATATTTCATTAAGCTTCCTCACCCCTCTACCAAATGAACCTATCTCACTCCCTTTTTCTATTCACTCATAGTGGTTCTTATAGTTCTAAATTGGGTACCACAACCCTTACCGTGTCCTAATCATCCAATGGAACTCAAAATACCTATTTGTTAAGGGGTAGTTGGCCCCCATCCATAATCATGTGTCTGTCCTAATCCACTACCTCTACTCTACTATAGAAAGTTCCCAAAAAAAATTTAAACATGATATAGTTTTTTTCATGCACAACACTCTAAATAAGGGTATAGACACTAAGTCCAGTTGTTTCCAAACTTTCCACACTAATAGCATTGTAATAGAACATGGTTCTTAGATGGTTTCCAACTAACCTGAATGATCTGAACACCCTTTCATTGGTTAATGTATTCATAAGAGAACTTCTTACCACTTGAAGAAGAGCTCCCAGTTTTCTTTTCTAAAAAAACCTAGATGATACTCAGGGCTTATCATAGATTCTCCTTCACAATGAGTTCCCGATTCCTCATAACCTCAAAAATTATGAAATGAAAATCATTCACCAGTGACTTGATATCCTAGGAAATACCATCTTAAACATTCCTATCCATGGAGACCTCATTAGTTACTGATATGGTGTAAAGCATTACAGGTCAGTGAAATGTACGGTTTATGATAGAACTGACATGCCATCCACTATTAGGTGCATAATATCATGAGTATTCTTCTTACTCAATTTCTCCAGATAGAAGTGTATTAGGAACATTATCTCTCATTTCTTCCATGATAAATTCTCATGGTTCCATGATTTCTCCAAAATGCCCCACAAATTCATAGTTATTCATCGAAGCATGCAAGTAGAAATATTCAACCTATTGTCTATGGGTGTCTCAAGGTTGATAGAGATCATCTTGACTAACTCAATCCATAACTCATCTTCCCAAAATAATCCCTCCCTAGTGAACATAGGAAGATGATGTATCTTGAACTCTCTTATCAGATCAAACATAAAATGTATTGCATGAATAGTATCCCTATTCATGGATGACCTAACCCTAAGGTAAATATATTGAAGATAAAGATCCATCAGACCATAAAAATAAATAGGAATATTTGGCTCATCTATATTAGGAGAAAACTAATTTCCACTATCATGATGCACAATTTGAAGATGATGTTGATGCATTTTCATTAAAATACCAACAAAATTCTTAAAACATAGGGTAATTGCAAGGTTAAACTCAATAGGTGAAAATTATAGAAAAATATCATCTGAGGGTGTCTCTATACAGAGATTAAAAAATGATTTAAAATGACATATCAATTCATTTATTTCATCTATTAGATATACCATCTCTCTCATTATAATGTTTATATAGGCAATTCTATCACAAGAAATAAAAGTGTCTCTATCATGAAAAATGAAAGCTAGTATATATATCTATGTTCCTATGATGATGTATGCATACTCATCTCATGCATTACTGGTACACAAGTATAAACTTCAAGAATTAATAACATCACACAACATGTGAGTCACCCAGGATGAAATAAAATCAAATTTAAATAAGCAAACTTCATGAACAACAATTCCATCCTTTTCCACTCATATTTTCTCACATACATCAATTAGCTACTCCCATTCATGAGATCATTACAATTTTCTATTAAAAACTAGTATCCTTTTTACCTTTCCCAAATAATAATGAAATAGAAAATAAACCTGTTACTCTGATATAATTTTGTAACATCCTCGGCCCATTTCTCACTCAAGTGACAAAGCCTATTTGGTTACATGAACTAAAGAATGCCTCCCTATATTCCAGATGATTACAACTAGATTTGGGAGAATGGTAAATATATTGGGGAGAAATACTCTCTATCTTAGAGTCACAATATAGTAAAAATTAAATAAACATTAGATTACGTAAATAAGGGAAACCATACAACACAACTAATATTCCAAAAAAATGAAAAAATAATTATCCAATAAATAATAAAGGGATAATGTAATGAAATTCGGAATGAAACTAATTAAAATATTAATGTTCATACAAATAAAATAATAATAGACACAATAAGGACCCTAATGTCCCCAATCTTGAACCCCATGCTAGTCCCGTATCCAAGCTACAACTTGTCCAAAAAGAAACAATCAACTACAAGTTCATTTTCACTAATCCAAACCTATATCTAGGTAATTCTATCAAGTAACAAACAATTTCTTGAATAGGTTGTGAGTAAAAATAAATAGGTCAACACCACCATTTCTTAACAAACCAATATGATAATATGTGCATTCAATAATGCGGTAAACATGTTTATAAATTAATTCAACAATTAAGATAACACATCAATCAACCTACTTTTAAACCATAATATATTGTCTCTGATCATGTAGCACAACTATTCTACCTATAACCTTATACACATGGTAATATACCATTGGGAGAAAAAATATATATATACAAATCAACATGTGTCAGAGCCTTGCCCAATATATAGGCATCACATCATGTGTTAGGGCCTAACCTGATTTGTAAGCATCTCAACTTGTGTTAGGGAATAGATAGAAATATATGCATCATAACATGTTTTAGGGCCTAGTACAGTATATTAGCATTGAAACATGTGTTAGGTCATAGAACATTATATAAGCACCACAACATGTATCAGGGCTTAGCCCAATATATAAAATTGAAGAATCTGTCACATGTGTATATCACAAAAAATAGAAGTAACAAAATATAACAACGTACGATGAAAAAGTTATTAATTATATTTACCATTCATCCTTCAATTTATCCATTTAATTAATTAATAAATAAATCTATTTTCTTAGGTGAATCTATTAAAATAAATCCACTGAAACACATTTCATGCTAAATTGATATGTAATCAATTTTCAAGTCATTATTTTCTAAGGAAACCACCAGCTAGGTCGCATATTAGTAGACCCAAAGGGATCCACGGAGTGATCCAATCACATGTTTATAATTTTTAATAAATATATTAACTAATGTGAATGTTTCATTGCTACAGTTGTGTATATTTTACAAACTTCCACAATTAAAATTAGACTATATGGTTAGATTTTTGACCCCTTGCCTTTAACTAGTTATTTATAAACACTTCCAGCATGAATCACCACCCTGAACTGAGGTGTATATATTCAACAAAAAAACTAGATTACACAGAAACATGATCAACATTATTCCATTAAATTGATCAAAATAAAACACCACTTCTATGGAAGAATGAAGAAAGGGGAAGAAGACCAAATCAAAGGTTCCAACCAGGTATCAAACACAAAATTTCTATGTCTGGAGGTGATTAAATCACATAAAAATCACTAAGAGTCGCATAGGGATTAAGAAGAGGGTTTTTAAAAAATGGTGGAATGAGAAACAAGAATATAGTTCTACATAAAACTATTGCTCATGATAATTACCTTGTATGTAATCCATTTAGACGTTGAATATTTATTTATAAAGGGATGCACTATAAAACCCATTTCCTCAAGTTAATATTTATCTTGATCAAAATTTACATGATTTACATTAGGTTCATAATGAATTAACACATAACATCATGAACCAGTTCACAAAATGTGTTTAGTGGAATTTATAAGTTGTGTAACATATATATAGTGTGTAATTAGACAGTGAACATTTTTTATCCCATATTCTACGAATGTGCTCAAACCACCTAAAAATTATTTTAACTCATGGAAAACCCTCATAATACCATTTTATATGTTTATACCTAGACTCAAATAATTCAAACAAACATACATCCCTAAACATTAGGTCATTTTACCCAAAAAAGGATCTTAGTCTCCAAATAATATTCGACCACCATGACCCAAAATAAACCTCAAAGATGGAAATTCCGTCAAAACCAAGGGATCTTAAAATTTTATTTCTTCTATGTGGATTCAATTTATTTTAAAATATTTTTTAACAAATGTATATGAGGTTTTTTTTAGAAATTAGATTTTGATAAATATCATGTAGTGAATAAGAATTAAAAATGTTTTCGTTTAAAGTATTAATAACATATTGAATTTTTAATGAATTATACTTAGTGGAATGATTTTATAGACATTAGTATTAATATAAAAAGTTTATTATGAAATATTGTGGATCAACTAGGATATTAAGGATTCCTTTGAAAAGAATTTTTATGTCTTGATCTCCATTACAAGTGAGACCAAATTATTAGTTGAAAAAATCATATTTAAGAATTTTCATAAATTATTAATAAATCCTGATAATATACCTCGTTCATGACATGCTAACCATCATACATTTTCAATGTTATGGATTTAAATTTGGTCGAATTATAAATGATGATAATTTATTTATAGATTTTAATTTGATGGCATGTTTAAGTAACATTGCTCTGGTGGTAGAGAAAAATATGTTTTCTCCTACATGATGTTCTATACTTTCTTTTAAAATCAATGGGATGTGATTTTTTATGAAGCATTTTATTTTTATAGTATTTATTTTAAATAATGGTTTTTTTATTAATAGTCATGACTTTCTAGGTTTTTTATACTTGTCTGTGTAGCCTTTGTAGTGATTATGTAAAAATAATCAGGAATGAGAGTCAACGATTTGTTCTCAATATCCCAATTGTTTTAAATCTTTATTTAATTAGGATGAACTCTCCAGTCTCATTTTGATATATGAAATTGATTTTCCTTCTTGATGAAATGTTTTTTAATGATCATGTACCTATTTGAGAGTTATCTCCCTTAGGTTATTATTTTGGATACTTCTCTAAATACATTGCATAGTTATGCACTTGTTCACATAGTGTGTTGGTCATGTTCCAAATATAGTGACATCCTTGAGGTGTATCTAATTCTGTGGCTATTCAAAAACCCTTTATTTTTTAGATTTTTTAAATTATCAAAGACAATAATTGTTTGTGATGTATCTGGTGTAAGGGACCAATTTTCCTTGAGCCCTTTATTTTTGTTTTTAGTGATCGAAGTTGTATTAGAGGAAGAATAAAATAGAGTTTGGATAAGATTTTAGTTTCTGGGAAGTGTTGTTTCATGTAGGGTTGTGAAATGATGTGGATTCCAATTGAGAGTTGAGGTTGTATCATGGATTGAACCTTTTTTACATAAAGGTCTAAGAGGAGAGGTTTCAGTAGTTATTCCTTTTTTGGTATCATTTCAGCATCATGGGTAGGTTGTGGTATGGAGTCCTAGAGAGGTGATTATTTTTGGTTTTGTCGATTTTAGGGTCGTTGTTCCATAGGGATAGGTTGCGGTGTGTCCTTCTTATTCAAAATTAGAATTCTATAGTGTAGTGTTTCCCTTGGGATGTGGCATATTTTATTAGTATATAAGATCTAGTCATTGAATACACTATGGATCATGGATTTATTTTTGATCAGGTGTGTTTTTGGGTGGTCACTTTCATTATGACATGATTTATATTCCAGGTAATCACATCACATCATGGTCTTATAATTTTGAGTTTACTTATAAATTCCCAAACCCCCTAAGACCCCATAGTGATTCCATATTTCCTCTCAATTCAATGGAAATACAAGTGAATTATTATTGGTTTTTCATGTCCTTTTCAGTGACTTTGAACCTCATCGTTATGTGGTTGATTTGTAGTGATATTAGGTTAGTATTATTTTCTATCATAGTTTATTCATTTCAAGTATTTTAATACCCTACTTTGGACGGTCAATATTTCCTTTTTAATGAAATTTCTAACAATGTTTGATAGAGGGTTATTACTTAGGGTGATATTTTTGGGATTTTTGGTTCCCTATTGAAGAGGTAATCATAGTTTGGTGCCCGATGTAATATTATTTCTCATATAAAGCTAAGATCATCTTGTTGATCTATATGATATGTTACTTATCTAATTTTTTTTATGTTGGTGTTAATTAATTGTTCATTATATTATTTATTTAAATTGTTGTGATTAACCTTAAAAAATAATAATATGGTTTTATTACAAGAAGTAAAATTATTTTAATAAATCTAGAAAACTTAATTTCATTCAATATTTGAATAATTATAATGTAATAATCTAGATACAATTAAATAGAGAAAATAATTTTTTATATATAGCTATATAAAATGTTTGGTTCTAAGAATAATTCTAGGTTTCCCTGTTATTATATTAATTTTCATCATTTAGAAATCAATATTTTTATAAACAGAGGGTGAATTAGTAGATATTGTAGATAAATGATATTCTGTATCATTGGATTTAACTAGAAGAGGGAAAAAATTTCACGTGAAGTGACTTTTATTGTTATTTCATAATTTTGAAGAAAATATTTACCTGAAATATCTAATGTATGTTGGTGAAAATTATTAATGAATTATTTCTTTTTCGAAAAATGAAATAAAAGTTTATTTAATATTGATTTTTGTTAACCTATTATGGTTGATATTTCTATAATTCAATTACAATTTATATTGTATGTTATATATAATTTCTATTATCTTATGACTCTGAAAAATTGTGTGTTGAAATATATTATTAATATTTTTATTGATACTTTAAATGATGAAAATTTCCTAGGGGAGAGAAAATAAATTACTACTTTTCAAAATAATTTATAATTTCATGGTGAGGAAATTAGATTGTTGGTTGGGACATTGTGGCTTAATGTGTTTTGTGATTCCTTTTGACATTTACTAGATAGTGGTAAATCTACTGTATTTCATTTTTTATTATTATTTAGAATGGATTAATGGTTAAAACATATAAATAACATAAATCTAAATTTTATTGTTAATTAAATAAAAAGAAATAAGGATTTTAATTACTTTTCATCATCGAATTGTTTGAACATTTAATTCTTAAGGAATGTTATATTAGTCATTGGTATTTCTAGATAATAATATTGGTTTATTTATGAAGCAAACATATACAAAATAAACTATTTAATTCGTTATTGAATAAAAATGGATACATTGTAGAGATGAGTTAATAGGGGTTCAATTAGATGATTCTTGATTGCGGTAGACTCGAATGCTAGGGTGTTATGGTTGTAGTTACCTTTAAATATTTTTATGAAAAAAATTGATATGTATGTGTGATATATAATATAGATTCATGGGTGTAAATAATTTATAACCTGATATGGTTGATGTGATGATGATAGTGACATGGGGTACTGATTATTTTGATGATAATGGCACAAGGAGCCAGTTGGGGTGATGATAGTGGCATGGGGTGTTGATTATGATGAAGATAGTAGAATGGGGTGATAGTTATGATGATGGCAGTATAATGTGGATGTATATTTGAATATATTGGAATGAAATTCCAAATGTGTTTTCATGTGTAATAGTTTAGGACACTGGGATGGTCCAAATGAGTTTAGAGCAGGGCATGTTCATCAATTCTTACATAATATTGATGCTTTCTTGATGGATGATGATTGTTCATTATTTATATAACCAATTTCAAACATCAGAAAAAAGTTTAATCCTATAAACTATGAGTGCATCATTTAAGTGGCAGTTTAGGGTTATTCTTAGAGTTAGATAGTGATTTTGAAATGATAATGAATTAATGAATGAATGAGGTTGGTTATTTTTTGCTTACATATGATGATGGATGACTTGAGAATAAAATAAAAAATTATTAGTGTTTTAGACACATGGTTTAGAGGATTAAAATTTAAATCATTTATATTTAATAATATTATTTAGTTTCTTATAAATAAATTAAAATAGATGCATATATAATTGTTTGATATCTAAACCTTAGTAGTGCAGCCACGTGCCACATGATATGATAGCGATAGATGATTCTATGGATAAGTAGTTTGCCTTATTGTGGTTATAAGCTATATCTATTTGTCATTTTCTAATTTCATGAAAAACCCACCCGTATTTGAAGGGAAACCAATAAAAAAACGTACTATGGGTGTTTATTATAACATCCAGGTTGGCGAGGATACGAATGGGTGACTAAACCCTCTCCCATATTCTCTTTTCGACTGTAGTATTATGTGAAGGTATCCACCAAGTTGATTTCCCGTAAATGTGTGTTGTAGGATGTGATGGATTGTGGTTATTTCACATGAAATTATTCTAGATGTAGTATTTCAATGAATTATTACCAATTTTTATATATGGGATATGATATATTAAGGTATATAAAATAATACACAAGTTCTGTTGGATTTTATAAATGAAAAAGATTAGAATATGGAGGATGTGGATGCGATGGTGTTCTGCATGAGGTGCATGGTATGTTATAGTTTTCTAGGTACTTTTTATAAGGATTATTTATTGAAGAGATGACAGATCAAGATGTGTGATGTTCGGTCAAGGGAGTAGAAATCCAGTGGGGTACCCATATATATATATGTGTGTGTGTGTGTGTGTTCTCAATATCATGATTATACTTATGTTCATTATTTGGTGAGTGAGGCATGTTGTGGATAGGAAAGGAATATTCTAACTATTAGGTGATGATTCAGTTTTATTTGTTTACTCATTGGGATTCAATATGCTTCTTTCACATTTTTCATTAGTGGTTTTATATAGGATCCTACTAATTATTCATGTTGTACTCAACATACATATATATAAATTATTTTTCAGTTGACATAGAGTTTATATGTGATCAAGATATACATTACTAGTTTTAGAAGTTGTTCGAGAGATGATAGAGAATCATGGTTACTACCGATGATTTATCTATTTTGTAATTTTCATTTCAATTTTATCCAATTATGTATGACATCACATCATGTATTGGGAATTAAATTTTTTTATTATGAGTAGGATTTTTTTGTGGTTGTTCTCATCTTATCACTTAATTACAAAATCTTTATAAAGGAAATTATTCCAATATGTGTGATTATATAACCTTGGTGATAGTTTCTAACCCTTGGCCTATTAGAGGTTGGATTTTGGCATCATTATCTATCATTCTCCATTGACTATCACGGATGTGTACCTTTAGAGGGAGGGGGTCATGAAAAATGCTTTTAACCTTCAACAAATATGAATTCAAAAATAATGACTGAATTTGAAATCCCATCTTCCCCAAAACCATTATCTTTTCAATTAGTATTATCAGAAAATGTAACGTTACAACCATTACATTAATCAAAAGATAATTTTTTTGACATCTCCATTCATGTGTCGTGTGTATCCTCTATCCATAAAACATGTGTCCTTTTTTTCACTTCAAATATAACATAATTACAAAAAATATATTTAAGAAAATTTTGATAGTTTTACACATTTGATTAAAATGGGATTAATAAAATAATTTTTAGGATCCCATACTAATTTCAAACATGTATTCTAGGGTAGTCTTGAAGATAAATATTTGGAAATAAACTATTTTACGTGTCTAAGAGATTGAGAAGATCTAAAAGAAAAATCATTTTAAAAATTTACCTTCTATCCTAATTCTAAAACAATTGAAAATTAAAGAATCTTCACTTAAACCATCAATGTAGATGGTGTTATACAATTTAGGTAATTATTTTTCATAACCAAGATTGGTATTACTTTTATTTGGTTTATTAATCCTTACCATTTTATTAGCATTTTCCATTCCCTGAACAAATATAGACATATCTATTCTCAAACTTTCAACTTCACATTTTATCTTTTCATTGTCTTCTATAACACTATTAAACTTAATTTATTCTACCAAATTATTCTTAGTCATAAAATAAAATGTTTCATTTATTTCACACCTTATGTTTTTCAAATTGACCATTTCTATATTTTGGATCAATTTGAGGAAAATTAATTTTTTCATAAGTTATTTCATTGGAAATATATTTATGTAAGCATTTATTTTATTTAATAAGTTTTTTATATTTATTTCTATGATATTTTTTTATGTAATAAATAATTTATATCTACAGATTAAATTTCATAATTTATTTTAAAAGACCATATATAGTTTTCTTGTTATAATAATATTAAGATGAATAATGTTTTGATTTACTTAATTAGTATGATAAATCTATTAAACATAGGATTGCAACTTCATTATCAGAACCAAAGTCATATATTGAAACAAAATATTCCATATAACACAAACTGTGCTCTATTGATTTCTTTTCCTTTTCACACTTATTTATATTATTATTTTCTTTCATAATCTTGTGCATCCAACCTCGTTTTTTCCTTTCATTCATTAATCATAGCATTTAATTTCAGGAGCATCATTAGTGGGGTCAAACACCACCTCATTATATATATAATATATATTATTAAATTATTTATATTAATGAACTTATTCCATGATGCGTCTGTGAGGGTAAGTGGATGTGACAGAACCAAGTGAGAGTTAATGGGGAAAAATTGATTATGAAAAATAGGTATGTTCTATTATGGTAGTAGAAACAATCCTTCACATGTTTCCTATGATATTCAGTCTCTCCAAAATTTAGCATTACAAGAAAATTGATTAATTGTAATGAGATATTTACTACTTACTATATTTCCACTGCAAATAGATTAAAAGATCAACTTATTTGTGATGGACTAGTTCTTTCATCACAAAAAATTTTTTCGTGACTATTTTTTTATGATGGATGAAAAAGGCTTCGCAAAAATATTTTTCCCACATGTGTGTGTGGCAGTGGTAATTAACTAGTTTTAACAGAATAGAGATTCCATTGTAAATACCCATCTTGGTAAAGAGTAGTTCTGAAATATCATACGTAAATAAGAATTTGAATAAGGAGTATTTAGGATTGATCCATTTCAAATAATCTTGAATATTTTTTTGGCAACGAACTAGTTTGCCGCAAATAATTTTTCCATGAGTAGGAAAAAGTATTTTCAGTGGATGATTTTTGTGACAGAAAAATTATCTATCGCAAATTCCCATATGAAATATTCAGAAAAATGGACATTTTATGACTAAATTTCATCTAAAAAAGGTAAACTATAAATATACACATCCCCTTCTACAATCTCATTCTGAGAAATCTGTTTAATAAAAAATAATCCTCTTATTTCATATCCTACCTTCAAATAAGTAGATTCAGATCCAAATTTACAAATATTTATGATAAGTAAAAATTTTGAAGTATTTTTTATCCTTATTTTGAAATATAATTAATTTATTCTATTTAATTTTTTTTAATATATATAGTTTGTTAGTCATTTTAATTTATTATATTGGTATTACATTTAGAATAATTTGAAATAATTGACTACAAATTGGTACAATGGAGTCCAATTTGATTTTATTTCTTTGGGATGGTCACCTTCAAGAAAAATTCCACTATGCTTCCTAGAACAAGCATAAAATACCTCTCAAACAGTGGGGGCTTAACATAAGGATTGTTTCGGGGACAATGAATGGCCTTCATGCCAAGTTTTCATTGGAGTTACATGAGGAGAAATATTTTTGGGGAAAACAAAAAAAATAACTTATAGACTTGAGGGGAGATCTTATAGGAATAAACCCTCTAAAATTCAAATTATGATACAACCTCATATTCCTCTTATTCAGTAGCACATCCGTTGGTTTGTTGGAAAAGGTGAGATAATCTTTTGGCAACATAACTAGTCAGTAAAAATCCTTCACTTCCCTTGTTTCTCTATACCGAACATCTCTTTTTGGGAGTCCATCAAATATAGCATTCTCATTCAGACCATCTTGGTGAAAATCAGATGAACCACTCTAACAACATTGTGTTTTCCAGTGATCTGGATAGGTGTGTCTTCATAGGGTCACCGACTAGTAACCTTTCTATCAAAGTGTTTTTTAAAATTTAATTTTTTTTCATCTTCTTTGGATCGTTGGGGTGACATTTTATGGGGTAAGAATATTCCTTCCAAATAAATTTTCCTTGTCTGGAGAGTCAGGCATAATTCCATTCCTTCAGATGAAAATGTCCAGTATATAGGTGTATGTTTGGCCTCAAAGAGTGTTTGATATAAAGAGTCTAAACCAGAATCATAAGAACAATTATTCTTAAATATTTAGTGGGAGAGGGATATTTGGAGTTCTTTCGGGAAATTCAAAGGATGGTATGTCTGGGTTATCACGCCTATCATCTTTCTCCAGCAATGGTTCCATGTAGCATACATTCCCAGCTCGAAGAGAAAAGGAAGGGCACAAATGTTTATTACTAGATGCTGGAGAATATGGACTTCAAGAAATGATATGCGTCACTAGTGCCTCTCAACTTGCACCCTAGCTTTCATTTTCAAAACCAATATTTCTATTGGTTGTACAATGATCTAGTAAATGAATCATCCATTAATTCTCTCCATCCCCTGCATTCCTCCCTTCAATATGATCTTATAGCATGGGAAACATGGGTCAGATGGAAGCCACCTCTCATGGTGAACAAACAGAATATTGATGTTTCATGTTGCAAGGGTCCTATTTATTGGGGGGGGGGGAGTTATTAGGGACTCTGAAGGCTTAGTTGTTGATGCCTTCTCAGTTTTTATGGGGATGGGTGACTCCCTTCAAGCGGAAGCCCTTGCCTTACTCTCAGGACACATGCTATGCAATCAGAGGAGCAATCCTATCAGGGACATTGAGACATATGCGCTTTCTCTCTATAATACAATTTCTGGTAAGGGTCATATACCTTTGTCTATTGAATATCCCATCAGGCAATGCAAATCCCTTATCAACAATCAGATGACCATTATTCATACCTAGAGGGAGTGGAATGTTTTGGTGGATTTTCATGCTACTAAAGCATCCCAGAATGACTGGCTTATTATTTTATAGAGTCTTCTATCCTTTCCCGGAGAAGGTATTATCTTTGTGTGGGTTGATGCTCTGGGACTTCATTATTTTATACCCCCTTAATTGCTATCTTGTAGGCTATTTCCCTCTAAATTTTAAGAAAATAAAAAAGTCTTTGGTGGTGGTGGTATAATTTCTTATAGATTGCTATAAATTAATATTAAATTCGTATAAATTGATAATTTTTAAATTCATATAAATTAATGAAAACTTATATAAATTGATATAGATTAATAAAAAATAATATAAATTGATATAAAATAATAAAAATTATATATTCTATAAATGGATAAGAATTAGTATACATTATCAAAAAATTACTATTAATTGATATAATTCCGTATTAATTCATATACATTTTTATAAATTAGTATAAATTGATAAAAAATAAGTATAAATTAATATAAATTACTGTAATGTGAGATAATTTTGGATAAATTATTTAAAAATTGTATAAATTAATAACAATCAATATATATTATTATAAATTTATAAAAATTAATAATGAATAATAAAAACAATTATATATTAATATAAATTAATATAAATTAATATAATTTAAAGTAAATTGTTATAAATTATCATTATTTTTTAAAAATTAATATACATAACTAAAAATTGATATAATTTACTATAAATTGTTATAAATTAATATAAATTATTACACAATACTATAAATTAATAAAATTTTTAAAAATTCATTAAAATTTGTAAAAGTTTATAAAAATCGTATAAATTTGTATCATCTAGTATAAATTAATAAAAAAATTTATACATTAGGTTAAATGTTAATAAATTGAAAAAATAATAATAAAAAATAATAAATAAACATTATATATTCATATAGATTATTAAATTTAATATAATATATAATAAATTATTCTTAATTCATAAAAATTACCACAATTTTTTATTAATTAATATACATTACACCATATTGATATAATTTAGTATTAATTATTTTAAATTCGTATAAATTATAACAAATTTCTATAAATTAATTTAAATTATTATAAATTCATAATTTTTTTATAAATTCATAGAAAAATATAATAAATTAATAAAAACTGTTATACATTAGTAAATATGAGTTCAAATTGTTAAAGATTAATCAAAATTAATAAAAAATATTATATATTTTCATAAATTAGTATAAATAGATAAAATTTATTATAAATTGTTATAAATTTTTATGACTACATATAAATTAGAATAAATTTGTAAAATTTAAAATACATACTATGAAATGATATAATTTAGTATAATTTTTATCAATTCATATAAATTATTATAAATAATATTAAATTAATATAAATTAGTATAAATTTATAATAATTATTATAAATTCTGATAAATTATAATATTATTTTCATTTAGAATAAATTAATAATTGTTATTATTCATTAGTATATGTGAGTATAAACTAAAATAAATTATTATAAATTAGTATAAATTATTATAAATTACGAAAAATTAGTATATATAAATATAAATTGATATAAACTGATATAATTTACTATAAATTGCTATAAGATATTTTAAATTATTATAATTTAGTATAAATTAATATAAATTACTATAATTATTATAAATATGTTGAAAATTAGTATAAATTCATGCACATTACAATAAAAAAATACAATTTAATATAAATTAATATAAATTAAAATAATTTACAAAATAATTGTATAAATTAGTAAAATTTAGTACAAATTATTATCAATTAATATAAATTATTATAAAGTAATTTAAATTTATATAAATTAGTATGATTTATAATAAATTAATAAAAATTGTTACAAATTATTATATATTATTAAATGTCAATATACATTTGTATAAATTATAATAAATTAATATATATTACTATAAATTGATATAATTCATTATAAATTGATTTAATTTACCTTAAATTAGTATAATTTAGTATAAATATTATAAATCACTTTAAATTAGTATTAATTCAAAAAAAATCAATATAAATTGACATGAATTACTATAAATTGATATAATTTAGTAATAATTTATATTAATTATAATAAATTTAGAAATTTTTATAAATTCATAAAAATTAGTAAAAATTAATATAAATTAGAATAATTTATTATAAATAAATAAAAAAATGTTATACATTGTTATAAAGTAATAAAATTTATTATAAATCTGTATAGATTAATATATATTACTATAAGTTATTATATATTACTATATACTAATACATATTACTATAAATTGATATAATTTACTATAAATTAGTTGAATTTTTTATAAATTAATATAAATTACTATTAATTAGTATAAATTCATTAAAATTAATTATAAATTTATATAAAATATTATAAAATAGTATAAATTAATATAAACTTCTATTAATTTTTATAAATTAATATAGTTTTTTATAAATTTATATAAATTAGTAAAAATTAATATATAAATTTAAATTATAGGATACATTTATAAAAATAGATATAATTTTGTATAAATTGTTATACATTCATTGAAAATATCATTCATCATCATTGGATTGAGTAGTTGGTGGAATGATACTTTTCATTAAGCGACGTCCCCAAGATGCTAAAGGCCAGAAATAAATGTTACGGGAATCATTAATAGGTGGGGGTTTCTCTATGAAAATAAAATAACCAACCAAATGAGCCATATGAAAATAAACCACTACATGATGTGTGATAACAATGAATGGAAAATCGAACATTTAATTTATATCATGTCCAAATACAATGAGTACCATAGAGGAAGACTACAAAATATCAAATTACCCAACAGAAGACTAAAACACCAACAAAACCCAATGACAATCACAACTCAAAAGCTCCAAATTTCTCTATGATACACTTCCAAAAAAAACCCAAGTATCACTAAGAACCACTAGAGAAATGTGATACTTCACCCTTTTCCTTGATCTGATAAACATCATCTGAAAAAGCAGCAAATTGGTACTGAGTAATGAAAATTAGTTGGTTTTCCCCAAATGACTTCCCTACACACACCACTTGGATAGAACATGTTAATACATTTATATAAAACAGTTTATATAAAGAAAATTCTAAAATAGTTCATGTATAGATATAAAAATGTTTTATAAAAAATTACTTTTCTCAAAACAACACCATGTTCCAAGGAATGAAACAAACCAATTTTATAAAACCATTTCACAAATTCCATTTTTTGGCATAACCCATGCCATTACACGTATCTACACACCCAACCATATATGAAACCTGGACCTACCTATACTCACGAGTGGTGAGTCATCCTCTCACTAAGCCATAACTTTTGAAAATATTTGATGGGGGAAAGCCCTGATCATTATACATCATAGTAATTACCAGGGAGAATTATTACCATTTATTCGTTCCAAATTCACATGAACACACACCGCCACTATGCCAAAACCAATCCCAAAACAACCATTTACACCATTTCAATAAAACCATACTTTTATTAAAATCCTTTCTAATGAACCATTTCAGTAAAACCAATCTTTTATTAAATACCATTTTCTAATAAACAAAACCAAATAATCATTTTAAAATCATCATTTTAAATTTAAGTTACCAATTTCAATTTCGACAAAAATTCCAAATTTCAAAAATTTTATAAACCACCACAAGAGGGTTTATAGTAATAAATTAAAATCAATTTCAAAAAAAAATATTCCAGAAAACCCACCAGTTTGAAATCAATACTTCTAGTTCTAAATAGATACTTTGAGAGTGAATCCACATACCTTGAAAAGTTTTTGAAACTGACAACTACACACACAAAATCCACAAAACCTGGTCAAAACTCCAAAACTCACCTTATATCACTTCCCATAACATCAATAAAGAAATATATATTCATATTTAGCATCAAATACCATAAATATATCCATAATTAAAGTATATCTAAGAAAATAAGAGAGAGGGAGTAGAAGATCTAAGGAAAACAAAGAAAACTATCAAGAACCATTACATACCTTGAGAATCTAGCTTCAACACACCAAGAAAAGCCTTTTTATTACCTCTAGATAGATAAGAGAAGCCTCCTTGGACTTAGAGTGGAACAAATCAAATGTTCGAATTGGTTTTGGTAAAAAAAAGATCAGTTAACGGTTAATCCCATCCTAGATCCACTTTTTATTGATCATTTTTTAACTCATGCACGATTATCCGCATGATTAGGAACCCCATTTTCAAACCATGAACTACCCACTGTCTCAAGGGAGAAACCTGCATAGTTGTATCAAAAGGTTAGACAAACTATGCACCATCAATGAAAAATACCACTATCCTATGTTTCCCAGTTTCATCTAGGTAGCCATATGGTTTAGAAAAACCAAACTCCTACCCGTGAGCCTTATCGATAGCCCCTGTATAATTGTGTATGGTTTACCTCATGTTTTGAGTGGTTTATAAAAACTATGCTCCAATAGTGAACCCTTATGAATTCCAAAAAAAAAATTAATTTTTTTTCCAAACCCTCCAAAATTTTACCCAAACAATTTATATACATAAAAAGGATAAAGAAAGGGTTTCTTACCTAAAACTGGGGTGGTACATTATCTCCACCATTAGAGTTTACATCTTTAGAAAGTAGAAAACCATAGGTGTCCGAAAAGAGATATTTTCATCATCCCATCATTTATTTCTTGTGTTCCCACATCTGTTTCTGAATCTGACCATGGTGCCATAAAAACAACACTAGACCATTGTTTTTTCTACACAAGACATTCTCAATCCTATCAACAATCCACACTAGAATATGTATGAATTCATCATTTGGATCTAGTTCAATGTGATTCCATCCAATGACATGATCAGTATTAGGTTGATATTTTTTCAACTAAGATACATGAAACACATTATGTACCTCACCGAACAACGCTGGAAAAGCTAATAGATATACCACCTCACCAACCCATTCAAGTGTCTCAAATAACCTATATATCTAAGAGATAACATGACTTCTTTTCCAAAATAATGATGTAAAAGCCTTGTAGAGATAATCATACACACATGATCACCCACCACGAATAAAAAAACTATAAACGATGATCCACATATGATTTTTGACAACCCTGTGTTGTCTCCATTTATTTCCTGATCAACTAAATCATCTACATTTTTTTCTTAGATAGGGCATGGTGCAACCAGTGAGTCTTGTCTAATTCCACATAAAAAATTGAATAATGGCATGAACTCCCATACAATGCTTAAAAAATATCCATATGTATCGAGTCCTAACAACAATTTTTATTCAAGAACTCCACCAATGGTATGCTATCTTCCCATGAGCCACCAAAATCCATACACAATATCTCAACATGTCTTCCAACATTTTTATCATCCTTTCATATTTCCTATCTATCTGAGGGTGATAAGCCAGAATCAAATTGGATGAATCCCATGGGATTAATATAAGGATATCTAAATATGAGACATAATCCTTGGATGTTTGTCTAAAAATATTCACACTGGTATACCTTGCCTCTTTAACACTTCTTGGATACAGACTTTTTCCAAGTCTTCCATAGTATGAGATTCAAAAACAGGGATGAAATTGGAAGACATTGCGATCTGATCCACTATAATCCATATGAAATCTTGTTTATTTTCCATTATTGGGAGACCTATTAAAAATGAATATCTATTTTCCCCCATTTCAAAACTGGACTTGGTGAAGATTGTATCATATTTTTGGACGCTAATGCCCTGCCTTTTCTTCCTGACAAGTTTCTTAGAAAAACCTCATCCACCATCCTTTTCATACCGATCCACCAATACAGTTCTTTCAACACCTTATGAATATTATATATTATAGGATGAAAACCCCATCTTAAATGATGGTAGGAATGAAGAATTTCTTCCTAACAAGACATGGGTATAAATGTCCAATTTATAAACCACAACATTGAAATATCATCTAGCATCCAACCCTCAATGGTCTCCCCACTATTGAGTTTTGACCTTATAGCTATATATTCTACATCAGAAGTATGTAACTCTTTATTGATCTTTGAAAAATCAAGAACAAACCAAATTAGAAAGAAAAAAATACATAACCTTAGTCATCACATTCCAAATGCATGTCGGCTAGGGCCAACATCAACTACCACTCATTTAAACATTCTTTTTTCAATTGAGCTATTGACTTTAGGCATAATATATATGCCACCAAATTTACTTTTATTAACCTATACATCAAGTCCAATCCAAAAATTTGGGGATAATCCATCTATTTTATTTGTGTTATATTTAAATCCATTTGAGAGAAAAAATGTTTCAAGATCTTATGATCCATAAACATAGTAAACTTCTCAGCAAAGAGGTAAGATGCCATGTTTGCAAAGCATAAACAATGGAAGCTTACTTCAAATCATGTGTTGGGTAGTTATTCCCCTGAAACCATAAATACCATGATCCATCAAAAACTACATGATCTACACATATAAGAAAAAATCCCAACCCTAATCTTGAAGCATCACAATACACCACGTACCCGTGTCCTAATTCTGGAAAAATCAAGATTGGTGATGATGTAAGGTGAAATTTATGCTCTTGGAAAGACTTATGATATTATTTATTCCACAGGACTAGAATATTACTGTATTTCAAATCTTTAATATGAAAATATAGTTGAAAAAAATCATAAGAAAAGATTCAGTAATAATATTCTAGATTAAGGAATCTCCATATCTCGAAGACATTCAATAATAGTTTCCATGAGATAACAACCGCTATATTTTCTAGATCCATAGAAACAATTATTTTAGAATTTACATGGACAAGAAACTGTATCTCTTGTATCAAAAAATCCCACCTTGATAGTTTGGAATATATATGATGATCACTTGAGATTCTGAACACTATCTCTAAGTGTTTCTCATGCTCAACCCTTTTCCTTGATACACCAATGTGTCATCCAAAAACACCACCACAAAAGAATTCATATATAATTGAAATATACCACTAATCAATTCCACAAATACTGATGGTTAATTATTATGACAGAGAGGCATAAAAAATTATTCATAATGGCCATATCTTCTTTTAAATGTTGTCCTTGGAATATCCTCCTTCAACACCTACAAATGGAGGCATCCTAACCGCAAGTCAATTATGAAGAACTGCTGATCTCCTCTAAATTGATCAAATCGGCCATCAATGTGTGGAAGTGGATAAATATTCATTAGGGTAACTTGGTTGATATTATGATAATCCACACACAACTAAATAGTTCCATCCACTATTTTGATAAATAAGACCTATGATGCCCTTGGAGATGTTATTAGACGAATGGACCCTTTTCTTTCCAGCTTATCCAACAACATATTCAACTCTATTAATTATATTTGTTCCACTATAAATGATTGAAGGGATATAGGATTGGTCTATAGAAGTAGACCAATCATAAACTCCACATCTATCATAGGTGGAAAACCTAATATTTTATTAGGAAAACATCTGGAAAATGATTTCCCACTATTTGAAAATTTTTATTCTCGATCTCATCTAGCGATGCCAAACTAAATACCCCCAAATGTTATGATATAATTTTAAATTCTATTAACTAAATGACTATTTCACTTGCCTTTGTATTTTTATCTCTTCTAATGAAATGTTCGACACTATCTTTATTTATAAAACTAAACTTTTTTGTATAATAGTCTATGTGATACTTGAAAATAATCAACCAATCCAAACCCGTGATTATATCATAGACATCCTTCTCAAGCATAGATAAATCCAATTTCATCCCATCACCATTAACAGTTATGGAACCTAATCTAGACATAAATTCTTATCACTCTCTTTGACTAAGAGGAGTGTGACATTTTAACACAAATGAAATCATCTTGACATTAAAAATCATAAAATTATCAGCACGAGAAGCAATAAATGAATGGGATGAACTAGTATAAAACAAATATTTAATAAGGGTATAATTAAAAATAATTGTACCTCTCACAGTAGATGGTCCAAAATAACCATCCATAATAACCTTCCCACCTCCATATAATGTCATGCTCACAAAACATTGTTCCTTATTTCCATATTGAGATTTACCCTACTGAGGATTCATGGTATTCCTAGAATCACCATGGATAGATATATTATACTGATAAAAGGCATAACACTACCCTCATCCCATCAAAGAATATGATTTATGACACACCTGAAAATTTTCATGAACACCTGACTTCGGAGAAATGAGACAATCTAACTGAGGAATCCCCATCTGATTGAAATTATGGCATGCTCTAGGCTGTTCCATACAATATTTCTTTATGTGGTCAAATGAACCACTTTGAAAACATCCAACCTGACTCTTTGGTTTTAGAGTAAGATTTACCAATCATGTCATTTGATTCTAAACTATCCTAGTACCTGAAAAATAGGTGTCCCTATTTCACTTTCTCACAACATTAGAGTTCCCACCTTTTCCCATTGGTTTAAACATGCTTCCTTCTCTCACATCCCTTGATATGCCCCTTTTATTCATTTTACTCTATTGAACATCTTTGTATATTCTATTTTACAAAGAATGTAAATCTTCGAGAGAATATCCAGTTTCAACCCCAATTCAATGATACTACCATATCAGTTGCACTAGTAGCAACTTTGGGTAAAACACACACAAAATTCATGAATTTAGCCACATCCTCTATGACATAAATATTTTCTTGCTTCAAGATCAAGAAGTCCGTAATTATTTGAATTTCAATTTGTGATAGTAGAATTTTTTGTTGAATGATCCTTCAAAACCCTCCCATGCCAGACTATAGTTTAATTTTGTCCAAATAGCTAAATCCTAGCACAATAATTGATGGTCTTCCAGTATATACGTCACCAACATGACCTTTAACTCTACTGGTGTGACAACTAAATTGAAGATATGATTCATCCTATTCATTCACACATGTAACACCCCAAGCTTCCACGGTACGCTTCTCTTTGAATAATCCAATAGCGTGTGTTGTACGCAACTTCGAGTTCTAACACATCACAACCAATCAAACTAGCCGTTATGATTAGTAATAACTACATTTTGAAATTTTATAAATATCATATTTCAAAATGGAATTTATTTTTAGATTCGGAATATTGAAATTATCTTAGAGTGAATTTTTGGTATTTTTCGAAAAACTTTCAATTTTTGATGAGTAGTGAAAAACACTGAGTTATTGTTTTAAACCTAATTTTTATTTAAATAATTATTTATTTTATTTAAATTTATTTTAGGTCAAAATTGATACATAATACTTATATAAGTTTAATGTATTTCATTGGAGTCAGTTTATAATAATTTTAGATATTTAAAAATTTTATTGAACTTTTTACCGTCTTTTACCCACCTCCGAGGAGCATTTACAAATTTACATAAAACATAATTTTACCGTTTCTGTGAGTGGAATTGCAACAATCCAAGAGACACAGCTGATATTAGTAAGTAAAATGTGGTTAATTAAGATGAAACTATTTTTTGGTGAATAGTAACTTTTTACTTTTATTTACCACGTTTAAAAGTAAATAGGGAAATTAAGGGTAAAAATAATAATATTATTACCATAACACATGTCCTAATTATATTGGATAAGTATAATTCTAAAAAAAACAACCTTATGAATAAAATATTATCTTTTAGGTCCACTTGGATTATATTAGGACATTTATTATTATTTAATTCAAAGAAGAGTTAAAAGTGTTAAATTAAATGTTTAATAAGTAAACCATTTTTAATATAGAGTTACACAAAAAATAAATTCAACTATAAATTTTCATTAGAAAGATAAAACTATTTTATACATAATGGTATTTGATTTATATTTTTTAGATATTAAATAATTTATTTTATTTATAACATAATGATGATGCAGTAATTACCTAATTAATGAAATATTAAAATAATTGATATTATAAATATCCAAATAATTTTAATTTGAGATTGTTTCTGAATTCCACTAATTTTCTAGGTTAATATGACATGTTAGGGTTGGTTAGATTAATTTTCTTTCAAGTAATAATGCTGTTATAAATTAAGAAAAAACAAAATACCAAATAGTGTCAAAATTTACATAAATAAGTTTTTAAAACAAATATTATATTATTAATTTATATTCTATTCATAAATATCTATGTTTCGGAAAAAATACTTATATAATGATAGGCGTGTCATTAATTAACCACCTGGGGTTTTCATGGAAGTTTATAGTAAGTTTATTAACCATATAATTAAAAAAATAAAAAGATAAATGTTAAATTTCAAACTATTTAACTAAGAGTTAAATCTAAAAGATACGGTTAATATAGTGACCCAAACCTATCTAAAAACTATTTGTTGAGTGTTTTTAGACCCATCTATAACTTAGCCTTTAAATAATTAATTTTGGAGCCATTATAAACTGAACATGAGTTTATTAAAAAATAATATTTCTAGCTTTTCCAAAGGTGCCCCTCACCCCTATTATAAAAGGGCACTCCCCCTTCTCTTTAATTCACACCTTCAAAGCCATTTGGATCGTCCAAAACCTACCAAAAAACCCTCTCAACTGTCCTACATTAATTCTAGAGTCCATACATTAGTCATAAATCCAATCTAAGGATGCCTTTTGATCAAATCAAAATGAAGAACCCGAAGAAGAGGTAAATATTTCATCACCTCTTTCAAGTTCCTTTCTTCTTCCACTTCTTCTTTATTTGTTGTTTCAAAAATAAAATAATAACTCCATTATATTCTATATACTTTAATGTTATTATAAATATGGTACAACTATATTCATTATTCTATCCATCTTTTGAATGACATGTCACCATACATGCATGTGTACCGTTTACCGTCTCCACGTTGTGGTGTAATTGTTATTCAATACATTATTTGGATGGGTATAATAATTATGTGTAATTGATGTTAATAATAAATATAACATGATAATTATTCTTTATATATTATATACCATCCAAATATATATTATTTTAATATCAAGATAATGATATTGTCGCTCGTGCGTACGTACAAATTATAGTCTCCACAAATGCGATGAGTTTCCTTTCGCATCGTATCCATTCAAGAGTAGTTTTCATTAGATTATTAAAAATAATGTTTAAAGACTTAATATAATTTTGAATATGAATAATATACATCATATCCATAACAAACATTAATTACATAACAAATAACATAAAGGAAAATGAATCAGTTAACACACGAAATGACGATAATACTAAGATATTATTAATAAAGAAATGTTAAAAGATCATATATGACATCATATTAATGTACATGATTATTTTATAATTTAATAACAATTATTTTACCATTATATAGGATGTTAACCTACACTCGACCAATGAAAATTTCATGTTAAGGGTGAATTCTACAACCTCTTCATTATTCGAGGTTGTTTATATGTAATTATCTATTGGGACGTCTTTATCATCCAAAAATGTCATTTCCTAAAAATATTCCAAAACATTTTCACTACATAATATACTACGGGTTAAATTTATTTATTCCCTTATTTGACCTTATACATTTTGAAAGGAATCTTTTCATTATTTTACAAGCAGGGTACTTTGTGACCTTTTCGACAAAATTCAGGTAAGAATGTTTTTTAACTTATACAGTAGGTGAGGCTATTTTTATCCGTTATAACATCATCGAAGCTTCTCTTACAATCTTATAAGAATATTTTAAAAATAAACGTTTTCTTTATAATTAGGTTACACTTAACTGATTTCAAAATAGAAAGAGATATTTCTCTAAAAAAGGTTTTGATTTCATCTATGTCAACATCCTTTGATGGATTTTAAGTTTATTTGAAGTTTATATATTATGACACAAAACATATATATTGTATTAAAGGTTTTGTGATATTTTGACTAAGGATGTGTTATTTTATACCATTCATGGTTTATGGATAAATTATTGACATTTCGTATGCTATATTCAATACGAATGTTTTTGTTATATTTAAACCTTTTCATATGCGGAATGTGTTGGACATAGTATGTGACGGGTGGAGCCTGCTATAGCTCCTCGATGCATCGATAGGTCTCATGATACAAACTAGTGTCATGGCACATGGCCTTGAAAAAATCTTATTTTTAGTTTGGCACAAGGCCTTGACTATGTGGTTATGAAGTCTGACATTATGCATTCCATCATTATGAAAGTTGATATTGATATTGCATGTGCTTATTCGACCAGTAGAATATTCATCTGAGTAAGTAAATGAAATTATTTTGATTTATATTTTCCTTATTATGATGAATTTTATATTGAAAAGGATTTTTTTAGTTTTATACATTGCCTTAAATGTTTATGCTTATTTATGAAAGTTTCCGCAATATTGTTATCCTTACTGAACATCTGAGCTCACCCCTTTCTATGTTTTATTTTCCCTAGGATGCGAAGAAGTATATTATGACTGACCTACAGGGATAGTCTATGGGATCTCAGTCTCGTCTATGGAAAAAATGTTGTTACAATTTTCCATTTTATGATGTAATGTAATCCTTATAAATGTATATATTACTTATAAGGCTACTCAACTAATCAGTCTTTCAAAACATGATCTTTTGTGATCATGCCAATGATACATAATAATGCACCAACTCTGGGCTTCTGGGGTCGGGGCATTACCGTTGGTATCAGAGGAATTTTAGTACAAACCTTGGAAACTGGATTTAGATAAACTTTTATTAGAGCACATATCCCAAAGATAAACTTTGAGGATTAATGTAGAATAACTTCATAGAATTTTGGTATTGTAGAGTTTTTTTGAGTTTTCCCTGAAATAAATCCCTATCTAGATATGATCACGTAGAGGCGGCTCTGGCATAGATGTACCTAGGGGTAAATCCAGAAAGCATCACTTTGAGCTAGAATCGAACAGGAACTAGTGCACGACAACAGGCCGTGTTTCACTCTTGGTTACGACACTCCTGGGGGATATTCTTAGGATAGTCCACATTTTCTTAACAAACCATTATGAAGGATTTATTATTATATAAATCTTCAAGGAAAACATTTTATTATTATTATGGATTATATCCATAAAATGTTGAACTTATGTTTATTATGTTATAATTTTGGAATTACGTATTGTGATTCATAAACTAATCTAGTGTATTCCATTGTTTAGAAATGGGTCCTAGTGGAAGGAATAGAAACTGTATCAATGCACTCACTCCATGGAGGTATTTCCTTCCTACTCAAGATAATTATAGTGGAGCTAGTGATACAACTGGTGCTGATCAGCTTATCACTATACTGGGAAAACTCACTCAGGTTTTGAATAATATCATTACCCGTATGGAGCACCCTGATTCACAATGTGGAGGATAAATTTTAGAACGCTTCATGAGGAGACAACCACCAACATTTAATGGGAGTACAAATCCATTAGTAGCTGAGCAATGGATAAATTCCTTAGAGAAAATATTTTATTCTTTGGGGAGTAATGAAAGGGAAATGGTTGTCATGGTAGTTTATCCCCTCATGGGAGATGAAAATCAATGGTGGTAATTGATTCAAAACACAAAGGAATATGATGAAGTATCAAATATGGAATAGAGGGAGTTTAGAGAGCATTCCTTATAAAAATACTATCCTAATGACCATCGAGAAAATATGGAAATGCAATTTCTGAGTTTGAGGAAAAAAGAGGATGATAATTTCACAAAGTATGAAGCTAACTTTACAAGGCTAGCAAGGAAAACTAAAAATTATATATGTAACACAAGAAGTAAGATCGATCATTTCTCTGATGGGTTAAAACCATTTGTTTGTCGAGCATTAGTCTCACAATCCTTCTCGTCATACAAAGATATTGTCTCATGTTCTATCTAGAGAGAAAAAGAATTCTCTAAGTCTTACTTCTTTAAAGAAAATCAAGAGAAAAAGAGATATGCTGAACACTCTGGAAATGGAAATAAGGGGATGAAGGGAAAAGTTTAATATCCATCCGTGAGTAAATGTGGGAAAAAACACCCTGGTACTTTTCTGAAGGGAATGAGAGTCCGTTACAAGTGTGGTGAAAAAGGCCACCAAGCTCGTGATTACAAGGGGAAGAAAGAGGTTGTTAATGATAAATTATACAATTGTAGAGAAAGGGGACATTATGAAAAATAATGTCATAAGAGTCAGTGAAACTTACCTAAAAAAGTCCAAGGGATCAAGGCTAAGCTTATGATATCCCTACTGTTGAGGTTGAATCTCTGAAAGACGTAGTTGATGGTAATTTATTGGTTTCTTCATGTTTAGCCAATTCTTTATTTTATTCTATATCATCGCATCATTTAATATCTTCCCAATTTTCTATGAAAATTAGATATTTCCAATTTTATTTAAAAAGGGAGTTGTAAGAAAAAACTATTAAGGGAAGTATCATTGCAACAAAGTTTTGTGAATCAGTTCCTATTATGACATATAAATGTTCTTTATCTGCTAATCTAATAATTATACCCATGATTTAATTTGATATAATCTTTGGTATGGATTAAATTTTGGACCATGATGTGAAAATTTATTGTAAGAGGAAGGAGGTTACAATTCTCTATGATGATAAGGAGTAAATTATCTTTAGAGAAGAAATGTCACCACCTAATTCTTATCTAGATCCACCCCCAGTAGCTCAACTAAATTCAATTATTGGGGAGGAAGAGAATGAAATAACTATGGGTGAGGAAAATAATGTTAAAATAAAGGATGTACTTATTGTGCAAGAATATGTTGATGTGTTTCCAGAAGATTTACTTGGACATCCTCCAGAACAAGAAATTTAGTTTTCCATTGATTTATTTCTTTGATCAAGGCCCATATCGAAGACCCCTTATATAATGACCACTGTGGAATTAGTGGAACTAAATAAACAACTAGAGGAATTGAGTAATAAGGGATTTATTCTCACTAGTATTTATCCATGAGGAGCCCATGCCCTTTTTGTTAAGAAGAAATATGGATCTATGAGGTTGTGCATTGACTACAGGGAGATCAATGCTATAACAATAAAGAACAAGTATCCCCTACCCCGCATTGATGATTTATTAAACCAAATTCATGAAGCACAATAATTTTCAAAGATTGAACTTCGATCTAGATATCATTAGTTGTGTGTGTATGTGGAAGGCATTCCAAAAACAACATTTCGAACCAGGTACGGGCATTATGATTTTATAGTAATGCCTTTTGGATTGACTAATGCACCCTATGTCTTCATGGATCTAATGAACATAGATTTCAAGAAATATCTTGATGACTTTGTTGTGGTATTTATTGATGATATCCTAGAATACTCCAAAATCTATTAAGATCATGAAAATCACTTGCGCACCATTCTAAAAACCCTCAAAAGAAATAAGGTATACCAGAAGTTTAACAAGTGTGAATTTTGGCTTCAGGAGATTTATTTTCTTGGACATATTGCCTCTAAGGATGGAATCTCTATTGATCCTTATAATACCAAGGCAATCTAAGAATGGCCAACACCAATGAGTATAACCGAGGTATGTTTTTTAATTGGTTTAGTAGGTTATTATTGACGTTTTGTCCAGAATTTTGCCCGGTTGGCTAACCCATTAACAAAGCTCACATGAAATGCTGTTAAATTTGTTTGGACAAAAGAGTGTGAAGAATGTTCTGAAGAATTGAAGAGAATATTAGTCAATGCTCATATCTTGATTCTACCATTATGGAATGATGGGTTTGATATTTGTAGTGATACTTCAAAGGAAGGATTTGGTTGTATCCTTATGCAGAATGATAGGGTTATTTCTTATGCATCATGACAGCTAAAAATTCATGAGAAAAACTATCCTACTCATGATCTTGAGTTATCACGTATAATATTTTCTTTGAAGATTTGGAGACACTATCTCTACGGTGAAAAATGTTAGATATATACCGATCACAAGAGTTTGAATTATATTTTCTCATAGAAAGAACTCAACATGAGGAAAAGACGATGACTTGAACTACTCAAGGATTATGATTTCACAATACACAACCACCCGGGGAAGGTAAATTTGGTGGCAGATGCTTTGAGCAGAAAATATCATGGAGTTTTGAACAAGATGAGAGTTGAAAGGGATCCTATTATCATGGATCTAGTAAAGATGGATATGTGAATAACCATGGAATGGATCGTCAATATTTTTTCAAATAGTTGTCAAACCATATTTATTATAAAGGATTAAAAGTTCTTAAGCTGATGATGAGGAGTTTCAAAAGAAGATTAAAGCTGTGAATAATGGGAGATTGAGTGACATCGTATATTCAGCTGGAATTTTAAAATTTGTGAAGAGACTTTGTGATCCTGATATACCTGATCAAAAAAGAGAATTGTTGGATGATGCTCATAGTTCCAGTTTTTCTATACACCCTGGGAGCAACAAAATGTATAGAGATTTGAAGGAACATTTTTGGTGGGACAACATGAAGAGGGATATTGCTGATTTTGTGTCAAGATGTATGGTTTGTTAACAAGTCAAAGATAGAATGAAAAAACCTAGAGGAGTCTTGAAACCTCTTCCCAAACCTGAGTGGAAATGAGATAATATTATGATGGACATTTTCATGAGACTACCAAAGACTCCTAGAAGGAACGATGCAATATGGGCCATTGTTGATCGTCTTACCAAGTCAGCACATTTTCTTGTTACAAGGAAAGATTTACCACTTGAATGTTTAGCAAGAATATAGATTAATGAAGTTGTAAGACTTAATATAGTAACACTATAGATTGTTTCTGATCGTGATTCCTATTTTACATCAAGATTCTAGAAATGTCTTCAAAAAGCCCTGGATACTGAACTTTGTTTGAGCATTGCCTACAACCCCAAAAATGAAAGACAATAAAAATGGACTATTCAAACCATAGAAGACATGTTGATATCATGATCACTTTACTTTCAAGGTATGTGGGATCAATATTTACCTCTGGTAGAATTTTCCTATAACAACAACTTCCATTCATGTATTCAGATGGCACCATATGAAGCATTATATGGAAAGAGATATCGCACACCAACCATTTAGGATGATATTGGTAAAAGAAAACTCATAGGCCTAGAACTTGTCGAGGAAATGATGGAAAAAGTGAAGGTAATCCAAACCCACATCAAAGAAGCTCAAAGTAGGCAGAAGAGCTATACTGATAATTGAAGGAAGGATTTTGAATTTGTGGTAGGAGGTCATGTTTTCTTGAAGGTATCTCCATGAAAGGGTGTTATACATTTCAGTAATAAGGGAAAATTAAGTCCTAGGTACATCAGACCTTTCAAAATTCTAGAACGAATTGGGGTTGTAGCTTACCATTTTTCAATGCCTCCAAGTCTCTCTTCAAAGTTCACGATGTGTTCCACATATCACTGTTGAGAAAATACATGCCCGACCCAATGCATGCACTCACATATGAGGAATTAGAACTAGAACCCGATCTATCTTATTGTGAAGAACCTGTCAAGTTTCTTGATACAAGAGAACAAGTGGTGGGAAACCAGACGACTCGTCTGGTAAATGTTCTATAGAGAAACCATAAGATGGAAGAGGCAACGTGGGAACCTGAGGAACTTATGATGAAGAACCATCTGAATATTTTTATGTAGTAATATTCAAGAAATATCGAGGATGAAATTATTTGAGAAGGGGAGAATGTAACACCCCACGCTTCCATGGTACGCTTCTCTTTGAATAATACAATGGCGTGTGTTGTACGCAACATTGAGTTCTAACACACCACAACCAATCAAACCAGCCGTTATGAATAATAATACCCACGTTTTGAAATTTTATAAATTTTATCTTTTAAAATTGACTTCATTTTTGGATTGGGAATATCGAAATTATATTAGGGTTAATTTTTGGTATTTTTCTAAAAAATTTCAATTTTTGATGAATAGTGAAAAACACTAAGTTATTGTTTAAAACATACTTTTTATTTAAATAATTATTTATTTTATTTAAAATTATTTTAGGTGAAAATAGACACATAATACATATATAAGTTCAATTGAATTCAATGGAGTCAGTTTTTAATAATTTTATATATATAAAAATTTTATTGAACTTTTTACCGTCTTTTACCCACGTCCTAGGAGCATTTGCAAATTTATATAAAACTTAATTTTACTACTTCTGTGAGTGAAATTTCAAAAATCTGAGAGACACGGTTGATATCAGTAAGTAAAATGTGGTTCAATAAGATGAAAATAATTTTTGGTGAATAGTAACTTTTTACTTTTATTTACCACGGTTAAAAGTAAATAGGGTAATTAAGGGTAAAAATGATATTATTATTACCATAAAAAATGTCTTAATTCTATTAGATAAGTATAATTCGACCAAAAACAACCTTAAAAATAAAATATGACCCTTTAGGTCCATTGGATTAGATTAGGACATTTATTATTATTTAATTCAAAGAAGAGTTAAAAGTGATTAATTAAATGTTTAATAACTAAACCATTTTTAATATATGGTTACACATAATATGAATTCGACTATAAATATTCATAAGAAAGCTAAAAATTATTCTTACATAATGGTATTTTATTTATATTTTTTATACATTAAATAATTTAATTTATTTATGACACAATGATGAAGCAGTAATTACCTAATTAATGAAATATTAAAATAATTGATATTATTAATATCCAAATAAATGTAATTTTAGACTTTTAATGAATTAAAATAATTTTATAAGTTAATATGACATGTTAAGGTTGGTTATATTAATTTTGTTTGAGGTAATAATGTTGTTATGAATTTAGAAAAAACAAAATACCAAATAGTGTCAAAATTGACATAAAAAAGTTTTTAAAACAAATATTATATTATTAATTGATATTCTATTCCTAAAAATATAAGGTTTGAACAAAAGACTTATATAATGATATATGTATCATTAATTAACAACATGGGGTTCTCTTGGAAGTTTATAGTTTGTTTATTAACCGTATAACATAAAAATACAAAGAGACATGGTAAATGTCAAACTATTTAACTAAGAGTAAAATCTAAAAGATAAGGTTAATATAGTGACCCAAACCTATCTAAAACCTATTGGATCAGTGTTTTTAGACCCATACCCACCTTAGCCTTTAAATTATTTATTTTTTGAGCCATTATAAACCGAACATGATATTATTATAAAATAAAATTTCTAGCTTTTCCTAAGGTGCTCCTCACCCCTCTTATAAAAGGGAACTCCCATTCACTCTAATTCACACCGTCAAATCCATTTGGCTCGGCCAAACCCTGCCCAAATACCCTCTATACTTTCCTAATTTCATCCTATAGGACTTCCTTTAGTCATAAATCAAACCTAATGAGCCCTTTTGATCAAATCAAAAGGAAAAACCCGAAGAAGAGGTAAATATTTCATCACATCTTTCGAGTTCCTTTCTTCTTCCACTTTCTCTTTCTTTGTTGTTTCCATTCTAAAATAATAACTCCAGTAAATTCTATATACTGTGATGTTATTATAAATATGGTACAACCATATTCATTATTCTATCCATCCTTTGAATGACATGTCACCATACGTGCATACGTAAGACTTACTATCTCCATGTCGTGGTGTAATTGTTATTCGATACATTATTTGGATTGGTATAATAATGATGTGTAATTGATGTAAATAATAAATATAACATGATAATTAATTTGTATATATGATATAAAATCCAATTATATATTATTTTAATATCAAAATAATGATATTGTCACTCGTGCGTACGTACAGATTACCGTCTCCAGGAACGCGATGAGATTCATTCCCCATCGTATCCATTCAAAAATAATTTTCATTAGAAGATTAAAAATAATGTTTAAATACCTAATATCATTTTGAATATGAATAAGATAAATCCTATCCATAACAAACACTACTTACGTAACAAATCATATAAAGTAAAATAAATCAGTTAACACCCGGAACGACGATAATACTAAGATATTATTAACAAATCAATGTTAAAAAATCATATATGATATCATATTAATGTATATGATTATTTTATAATTTAATAACAATTATTTAACCATTATAAAGGAGGTTAAACTACCCTCAACCAAGAAAAAGTACAAGGTAAGAGTTAATTCTACAACCTCTTTATTATTCAAGGATGTTTATATGTAATTATCTACTGGGACATCTTTATCATCCACATCCATGTTTTCTAAAAAATATTTCTAAAACATTTATAATACTTACTAGAATACGGGTTAAAGTCATTTACGCCCTTATTTTTCCTTATACATTTTGAAAGGAATCTTTTCTTCATTTTCCAAACAAGGTACTTTATGACCTTTTTGACAAAATTAAGGTAAGAATGTTTTTCTAACTTATACGGCGGGTGCAACTATTTTCCTCTATTAAAACATCGTAGAAGATTCCCTTACAAGCTTATAAGAATATTTTCAAAATAAATGTTTTCTTTTTAATTATGTGACTCTTAAATTATTTCATAATAGAAAGAGATATTTTTTTAAAAAAGGTTTTGATTTCATTTATGTCAATATCCTTTTATGAATTTTAAGTTTATTTGAAGTTGATTTATTATAATACAAAACATCCATATTGTATTGAAGGTTTTGTGATATGTTTGACTGTGGATGTGTTATTTTATACCATTCATGGTTTATGGATAAATCATTGACATTTTGTATGCTATATTTAATACAAGTGTTTATGTTATGTTTAAACCATTTCATATGAGGAATGCATTAGACTTAGTATGTGATGGGTGGATCCCTCTATATCTCCATGATACATCGATAGGTCTAATGAGACAAACTAGTATCTTTTCATAAGGCCTTGACAAAATATTATTTGTATTCTTGGAACAATGCCTTGACTATGTGGTTATGAAGTCTGGAACTATGCATTTCGTCATTATGAAAGTGGCTATTGATATTTCATGTGATTATTCAACTAGTAGAATCTCCATGTGAGTAAGTAAATGGAATTATTTTGATTTATATTTTCCATATTATGATGAAGTCTATGTTGAAAAGGATTTTGTTTGAGTTATATACATTTCCTTAAATGTTTATGCTTATTTAGGAAAGTTTCCAGTATATTTTTATCCTTACTGAGAATCTGAGCACACCCCTTTCTATGTTTTCTTTTGTCCAGGATGAAAAAAGTATATTATGACTGACCTACAAGGATAGTTAATGGGATCTCAGTTTTTTCTATGGAAACAATGTTGTTGTAGATTTCCATTTTATGATGTAATGTAAACCTTTTGAATGTATCTATTACTTCCAAGGATACTAAAATAATCGGTCTTTCGAGACATGATCTTTTGTGAACATGCCAATGATATATAATAATGCACTAACTCCAGGCTTCTAGGGTTGGGACGTTACAACCTATATTCTTATCCTCATTTCAAATCATCCTAGATTCTAAAACTAGATGGAATGATCCACTTTCTTTGGCTCATCCCTCCTATTCATGTTATCCACTTCCTAAAATACTTGGACAATACTCTAAAATAGTTGTTGGTTCACCAATGGCCTAGGTGAAACCACATTTTTAATAGCTTCTTTGAGTTATTTCCCATCACAACTATCAGGTTCCATTTTCTAAACAAACAACAAATTCCATAAGTCTCACTATCAGGCAATTGAAGGCTTAATATTTCAAATTCTACCACATCACAATTATCATATCAATTATTTCCAGAACAAACATTTCTAATGATCAGCAATTTTTAAAATTTTCACCATACTTTTGGAAATCATTCTATTTTCAAAATACCAAAATCATTCACATTTTCAAAATCTCACATTTGAAAAGATTTTTTTTCCTATTTTTAAAAATTATCATGTTCACAAAAAATCAAAAATAATTACACAAAATAAAATATGAAATCCTTATGGGAGGTAATTTCTACAATGCATGACTTGTTCATCTCATTGGATTAACTCATGACAATGAGATTCCAATACATATAAGTGTCCCCAAAACACTTATGTACTAATCATTTTGTAACATGAAGTTCAACCTAAAAATGTTAACAATGTAATTTTATACAATATGCTTCAAATCACAAAAATCCTAATCATTTATACCAATAAAACAAAAGGAATATACCAGAAAGAATTTCAACTGAAAGACCAGCAGAACTGATGACCACTTGTTCCGCAAAGATAACTGGATGGACCAAGATAGATACCTGTTGTGAAATCCCACCCATTCTCACCAGATTGAGAATGTTATGGAATTTTATGTGGACTTAATATAAATCCCCAAGATAAAAAAGGCTCGAAATAAATTCAAAGGGATTCATTAAGAGGTGGTGGGAAATAATCTATTTGAAAAAAAAACAACCAACCTAACAAGCCATAACCAAATAAACCACTGGATGATACATGATAACAATGAAAGGAATATCAAACATTAAATTTATATCAAAACCAACTATAATGAGTACAAGAGAGGAAGAGTAAAAAACAAAATGGTTACACAGTGATTGATTAAAAAACCAAAAAAACACAATGAAAACCACAACTCCAAAGCTCCATCCTCTTCCATGCTCTAATTCCACAATACAACCAAGGAATCACTAATCCCCACTAGATAAGTGTGATAGTTTACCTTTTTTATGTCCTAATAAAAAAAATCTGCAAATGAACTAATGTTTCAAAGATGTTATGAGTAATGAAACATAATAGGTTTTCTCAAAATGAATTCCCTACTCATGCCACTTGGAAATAACATGTTATACCATTTATTTTAAACAATTCATCTAAAAAAATTTCCAAAAAAATTTATCAGAATATAAACAATTGATTTAAAAAATTGTTCTCTCCAAACAACACAAACTTCAAAGGAAAGAAAAAAATAAATTTTCTAAAAACATTTCATTAATTTGATTTTTGGAATAACCTATTCCATTCTACATATCCATACATCCAACCATGCATGCAACTTGGACCTTCCTATACTCACAGGTGGTGAGTCATCGTTTCACAAAGACAACACATTGAGAACCATTTGAAGAGGGATATCTCCAACCCTAATCCATCCCACTAATGATGGGGGATAATTCTTACCCTTTATCCATATTGAATTCACATGAACACAAAAAACCATTATGGGAAAACCAATTCCTATACAACTATTTACACCATTTCAATAAAGATATAATTTTATTAAAAAAAATTCTAATGAACCACTTCAATAAAACCATCCTTTTATTGAAAACAATTTTCCTTGAAACAAAACCAAACAATTATTTTAAAATCATCATTTTTAAATCATGTTACCATTTTCACTTTCCACAAAAATACCAAAATTATACAATTCTATAAATTGTAACTAAAGAGGATTTCCAAGAAAAAAATGACATCAATTTCACAACCATTTTCATCCAAAACATCCAATTTGAAATAAATTATTCTAGTTATAAATATTTGATGTGTGAGTGAAGAAACCTACTTTGGAAATTTGGTGAAAATGATAAGTGGCATAAAAAACATCAATGAAACCATGTCGAAACTCCAAAAACCCACCTTAGAACCCTTCCCTTAGTATAAAAAAAAGAAATATAATCACATTTGGCAGAAAATACCTTATATCTATCCATATTGTAACTAAATATAAGAAACTAAAAAGAGGGGGAGGATTATATCTAAGGAAAACAAAGAAAAACTACCAAGAATGACAAATTACCATGAGAATTCAGCTTTATTGCACCAAATAAAGCCTTTAGATTTACTCTAGAATTATAAAAGAATAATCATTATCCTTATAGAAGAATAAATCCAAATTAAGGGTAATTTTGTGAAAAAAAGAGGTTAAAGGTTAATCCCAACCTAGATCCCCTTTTGTGGATTTTGTTAACCCGTGCATAGTTAGCAACTTGGTTTGACAAACTATACACTTACCATGTGCCAACCACTATGTCAAGGGGGGACCTCACATGGTTGGATTTCTCAGTCAGGAGAACCACGTGCTATCCATGAAAAAACCCACAATCCCATGTTTCATAGTTTCTCTTAGGCGGCCACATGGCTTGGACAAACTGTGCACCTTCTCGTTAGCCCATATCTCATTATTAACAGTTCTCTACAACTGTTTCATAGTTTTAAAAAATTGTGCTCAAACTGTGCAACCTTTGAAAATCCCCAAAATATCCCAAACATCTTCCAAAACCACCAAAACCTCACTAAAAATATTTAAATCTTTAAAAATAATAAATAAAGGGTTACTTACAATAAAATGGGGTTGTTACATTTATGCACTTCTTAAAAATGTTGCATTGACGTACAATGTATGTGCTCCATCATTTGTGAAGTCATCCCCCCACACTCAAATGAGAGAAAAATACCACCCCCAAAACTCATATTTTAAAATTTCTCAATTTATAGTAACATTAAAATGAATCATTTTAGGAAATATAATAGAAAAAAATATTGAATAAATAAATTTAATGAAAAAAAGATGCATGGAACATTTATATTAAAAACTAATTATTATTTTTAGAAAACTATAAACCTAAGAAAGAGACAACATTTTTTACTATGAGATCATTATAAGATAAATAATTATAGAAATAATAATTGTTCTAGTATAAATCATGTCTGCATTGAGGGTTCCAAATAATTAATACCATTCACATCATTAAATTTAGAATTTGTTTCAGAAAGAAAAATTAAGTATCCATGTAAGAAGTGTGTCCTCAGAAGATATGAAAAATTTTATAATAGTGGGGTTTATCTTTTTAATTTATTGGGGAAATATTATGTCTTCAGAGTAAAATCACGTTGATAACATATTTTATTCCATGTTAGACATGACTATCAATACCAAACATACCATGAAGTCACAGTTAGATATTTCCCAAATTTACAAGCATCCAAGATATGATTTATTTTAAAATGAATGATCATAAAAATTAATTAAGGAGAAAGCATCTTATGAACTTTAAAAATAATGTTAGTTATTATTTTGTAAATGGATTAATGATTTGAGTTTACCAAATGGCTATGCTTATAATTTGTTTTATTACATTTGAAAGATATATATTACCATCCTAAAAAGTCATGCCTGCCTACTCATCATGGAAAGATTATTGCCTATTTTTGTAAGAGGGATACTGAATTCTTCAATCCAATATGTTTTCACTAAAATATCATATTTTTTGCTAGAAAATTGTTTAAAAAACTATGATTCACTGAGTGTGATGTAAAAATATGTTATAATTTTATGTAAATTGGAAAACAAATTTCCATCATCCTTGTTCGAATCAATGGAAAATTTAATATTGCATCTTAACTAAAAATATAAATTTGGAGTTATATTACAATTAAATGGATTTAATGATTAGAGATATGTATGAAAAAATGATGAAGAAGTTATGTAACACGAAATCCATTAAAGGGTAAATTTCTGATGTATTCCTATGGGAGAAAATTAAATTTTCTTCTCTTATTATTTTTAATTTTGATATCCTTTGAAACATAATTGAATGAGTCTTAATAAAGAAAATGATGATGATGTCACAAACCATCGATTATCAGTTTTTAATCAGCTTGATATTTGTTTTGGTAGACATCATTGATGATGAATTTCATATGTAGATATGCATGAAGTTCATATATATTTTCTACTCAATTTTTATGAAATGACACAATCTATGAAGTAAGTTAAACATTTAATTATAGTTTTTTAAAATAATTATTAAAATTAAATTTATATTAATTATTTTACAGTTTATATGATGATCATATAAAACAATTCTCACAAACTACCCCAAATTCTCGTGAATAATGTGGTTGCAATTTTTCATACTATTTTCAATGAATAGTAAGTTAAATTTTAGAGAATCGTACAAATAAAATAATTTTTTTATTTTATATATTATTTAATAATATTTTCATCTAGTTATAACAATATGGAAAAATATTTGATAGTCAACCATATTCTCTATGTAATCCACTAACCAAAAATTTCAAATCTTATAATATTTATGTAGCTAATGGATTTCAATTTAATTCAACTATATTTGGGGAATCAAAAAATAAAAAAACATTACTATTTGATTAAAATGATACCATCACAAAGAAATTGAAGTTGACTTTTATGACATACTAGAAAAAATAATTGAGTTATCTTATCAAGGTAAGAATTAAATAAAAATGTATTAATGTAATTAGTTTGATACTGATTGAGGGTTTCATGTTCATCATTGATATGGAATCATTAAAATTAAATATAAAATTCATCTTATGGGAATGGAACAATTTTTTATATCGTATCAAGTATATCATGTTTATTATGAAAAATACTACACTTCATTCATAGATTTATATGATTGGTGGAGTGTCATAAAAATAAAATCTCATGGAAATCATTTTATGGAAAATGAAATTGGTGTTGTTCAGGTGAAAAATATTAAAATATTTCTAGAAAAATCAATGAATATATCTCTTAATTGAATAGATACAAATATCCACGATGAGAGCACAACGTTATAATATGACATTGTTGATAATATTGATGTTGAAACCAAGGGATTTATATTACAAAGGTTGATGAAATTGAAGATCGTATGGATATTGATGATTTTGATGAGGAAGATGAAGACATTGAAACTAAATAAACTAAAGATCAAGATAAAGAAAAAGATGAATATTTTTATATCATTTGTTTTCAATAATTTTTTATCATTTTTATATATGATATTTTCATTTAAAAATACTTATAGGTAACATCATTTTAACTCATTATCTAAAAAAATTCCATTATTTTTAAAATATTTTTATTTTTATGGAGTACAAAATTTTCTATAAGATTAGTTATATTATTCAAATGGATCTAGAAAATTGTGGTGACATGATTCATAGATTAAATAATGATATAATACCTAGGGATGAGTCTCTTAATTCATTAGTTGAGGGTGTTGATATGACACAAAATAATAGTAGGGGTTGGGTCATTGTGTGATAGATGACTCTTTATGCTTTTCCAGAGTAATGTCCATCTTTTTACATTGAATATCATTGAATTATGTGAGTTTAAATATGCTTTTTACTTTATTTTATTTTAATTTAATTTATTTACAAATTATGTTTCTAATTATTCTTTTTTTCATATTTTTTAGATCTAGTCATTGGTTAGGCTGGTGTTATTCTGAGGAACTATTTTTCTACTCTATAGGGTTTATGGGATCATGTTCCTACCGAGTTAGGCTATCATATGCTCGAGAAATGGTTGGTACATAAAAATAAGAAATGTATTTTTTTTTAAAATTTATATATTTTATAGATTAATAAATTATTATATTTTTTAAAGGAATATGGTCTCTTATTGATGAGATCATGTTACCCTCTATTTGGGAGTCTTAGGAGTCTTACATACATGACCATTTCTATTAGTTTTTATGTAGAATATGGAGGAGGTATATGAATAGAGTATATCTGACTTTATTTGATGATCCTTAAAGGCACCTTCAACCTGATTATCTCCCACTCAGGCTTGGGAGGGATTTTACATGTATTGGATAAGAGAGAATTTCTAGAGAAGATTCAAATCTTGTTGATAGAATCAGAGGAGACATGATGTCACAAAAAGAGATGGGATTCATAATTTCAGTATACATCAATTTTTTTAGAAATAAATATTATTTAATAATTATATATATAATAAATTTATATGAAATTTCTTTGTAGTATACGGTTGATACACCCATTATAGAGCTTGATATGTATAGAAATTTGTACATTGATAGTAGTAATGACCACATTATCGGTGATAAATAACAAAATATTATGGTTTGTATGTTTTTTAGTTTTTTACATTAACATAATTTATTTTTTTTATCTTTTTTATATTTATTTATATGTTTGTAGGATACATATGAGACAAAGGTTTCTTGAATGCGTGATATTCATACCAAGAAATATGGTGGGGATGAGGACTCATGTGAGCCTTGTGTTGGAAAGATGGTATGAGTGTTTGAAATGTAAAGTGGTCATTAGAATGGTTGGTTGATTGATATGGATTCACAATCGACCCCGACTAATTAATATAGAACTAATGTGATGAAATTATATGACTCAACAATAGAAGTTTCTCCACTATCATCATTTTAAACTATATAGTATGTGTTGAGGCTTCAGGCTTTCGATAGAGTTAAACATAGATTGACCATAGAATAGACAATAATTGATTACAACAGGAAGGGAAACTGTGGGAGTAGGAGTAATATTATGAGGAGATAATGAAGTATATGTGTTAGATTACACATGGTTTAGGGACATAGTTCTCTCATACAGATGGACATGACCCCCACCCCTGAGTAAAATTTTTATATTATTTCTTTTATGTAACTTTTTTATAATACTTTATCCATATGTTTATAATGAATATTTGTTTTTTTATCATGTATAATTTTTTTTAGTTTTTCAATGTTTTGGTGAAATTCGTATTTCATCAAAAATAATCAAATGAATTTTATGTAAGGTAATGATGATTTTATCTTAAATGGTATTGAAAAAATATTTGATTCAATGGAAAAAATAATTCATCACAAATAATATCTCAACAAGTTAGTGGAGATATCCCATCACACATAAAAGTATTTTTAACTGTTTTCTCTACAATGGACTATTTGCAACAGATTTCCATCACAAATAACCCAAAAAATTATTTTCCTATGGTGAATGATATGTGAGATGATTTAGTAAATTATTATGGGACCCCATAGAGGGTACCTAGACTTGGGTTAAGGCTATAGTTTCTTATTGATGTCCTGTAAATTAATTTCGGACATTGCATTGAGGGATGTGAGATTTGTGTTAGTTGAGACAAGTTGTTTCATGAATATTCATAGAGAAATAGGGTTCATCGAGAGAGGTAACCTTGGAATACTAATTGAGATTTGTGTTTGAGGTCTTTTGAAGCATAGTATATCTATAATAATAAGTATACCAACAGTATACTAGTGGTTTACCATATTACAATCAGTTTACATTAATTATTAGTGGATAACAGGAGTTAGTGATGATATTTATTACTAATTTTCCTTGTGTGTGGAGACTTATTAGATGGGTATGAGCGAAATTTTATATCATAAGGGAAGTTTAATATGATATTTAGTGATTGATCAAACAATTTCATAGTTCCACATTGGTTGATTGAGGGAAGGTTTACCATGAGACCCCTGTTTTTGAGAATTACGAGTCTTGGATTTGAAGGGCTCTAAAAGAATCTAGTAAAAAATATTAAAACACACAAAAGATATTTAAATAATATTTTGAGGATCTCAGTATATGAAATATGAAACTTTCGATTAAACTAAAATAAACAAATACAATTGTAAATTTATTACCATACACAAAAGAGATTATGCTATATCATTAACTTTATATGCATTTATTAAAGATTACATAAGGGTAGTCGGAAGACATCCCCTCTCCATAATTTATCCATAGGAAAAATGAATCACATGTCATACTTAAATAACTCCCCATCCTCCATGATGTTATATCAACAGATGGTGTAAAGAAGGTAGGGAAAATAGTGCTTCCATTCAGGGAGTATTGTCCAAGAATTGTGTAGGAACAACCAATACATACCACCATTATATGATAGTGTTATATAGGTTGTAAAAGAATCTAGTCAATAGATTGTATTCCCGCATCATTGAAAATCATGAGTAAATGCTCTGGCTAGTTCATATATAATATACATGAATACATATACTCCCTACCATTCATCTCATGAAATAGTTCATTAACGATAGCTTATGTGAAAGAATGTATTGAATGGTAACCATTATCATTCATTGACACATACTAATGTATATAATGATACACCATATTCTTTATGAAAATCATATTTTCATTTAATACAATTGAGCTAAAAAATATATCATATACAAATATGGATTTTCATCATATCTTCTTCAATCTCCCACTTACACTAAATCCTAAAACACTTTTCTCCATTTCACAATATATTGTATCATATAAAATAAATTGGGAGACCATGTCCAAAAATAATTTTTAGTATCTTCTTAAAACATTTTGGAAATCTATCATTTATATCATCTTGTATCACATCATATACAATAACTTAGGAACTTTCATCAAAAACACTTTCGGATAAAATCCAAATCACTCATAGAGTAGCTTTCTAGGTCAAACTCAATACTCATTCAGTCAACCACAATGTGTAACCCTACAAGGCTTCATAACATTGGGAACAAATATGATTCATCAGACCCATATATGTAATAAAAGAGTGTCATCTATAAAAGTGTCAATTATACTCTAGATATAACAGGATCTACTGTGATATCCATCAAAAAATGTATATCAATACTCTTTTCCACTAGTCTAAAACAAATAAAAACATGAATTGTCATATTTTACCTTTTCCCAAGACATCATGTGACCCTGATATATAGAGCTTGTCAATCCCATATAGCCAAATCATCTATTCTCAAATCATAGAGTGTGGAATTATCTGATTGATGAATATATGACATGTCATTCATTATTATGAATAATCACATCACAAATCCCATATCTAGATTGATATATACTGTAAATATTTTACCACACACTTCTATAGTCAATCTTAATCAAGGTCCCAAATGTTATACTCATCACATGAGAGGAAAAATATATTCTTGGTTAAGTGAAAACTGATGACATTATTAACAACATACCCAACCACCCTGTATTAGATAAGTTAATATGTAGACTTGAGTAAGTGGGGTGTCAAATTAAAAAACTCTCTCATGCAATTTATCTTAAAATCCTCTAGTAATTTTTACTAAAATATTATTCATGAACCCCTAATATACCAAATGAATCTATATGACAATCTTTGTGGTATACTTAGTAGGTTATCCAGCTCACAATAAATATTATTCTCATTTTTGGGCCTCATGATCATATTATGTATCTCTATAAAAGTATCCTACCCATGTTAAGCTTATCATTTCTTAATAATATATAGTACACAAAAATGAAAATTTGTTACGGATAAAGGTGAAGTCATAATTTAAGATGTCAATCTTCAGTTTAATTCATGAAATGTATACATATATATATATATATATATTTATCCAACATTAAACAATCCTAAAATGGATGATTCCTTTATAATGGTACATTTTAGTATTCTTAAACTCATTGATAATATTTAATATAATCAACATATAAAGTTGTTTTTTATATTATATATGATAAACTACCAGATTATCCTTCTGTTTTATAAACTTTCTTGGAGTTCTTAACAAATTACATTATATATAATTCATGTCACATCTGTATGTGACCATACGATAAAATCCTCCCAAAAAAAATTTAGTGATAAATATCTAGGATGAAATCTATATTGAAGAGTGATGGTACTTAGGAATCATATTTCTAATTATTCAAATCATTGAAAATTTTCAATCTTCTTAACTTCACAAAATCAAATGTTAGGGTGTAAACTTATATTTTTCTAGATACAACTCTTTCTAACTTCATAATCATCTTTTTTGAAACCCTAATCCATCAAATATTTCCTTAAATTAATATAACTATTAACAATATTGTTTACTGGTACTCCTAACCACTTTTAGGGTAAAGTGGAAAACAAATTTCTATGGTAAATGAATATAGCTATTACATTTCACTTCACCATCATAACCTAAACTATTTTATGATAAAGTGTGTAATTCAATTTTCTTTTTGACAGGTTAAAAACTTCAAAAATAGTGTTTTTCACTATTTATGATAAATAAATGGAACCCTTAACATTTTTTTATCATCACATATTCTAAACCCTTTTAGGATATTGAGTGAAGTACAATTAAATCTTAGATTTGTATAATCCTTTATAAAATAATGATATTCACTTTCTAAATGATAATGAAATGTAACTCTTTACACTTTTATTTATCATCAAATATCCTAAAATTATTTAGGATATTAAGTGGAAATCACATTATGATTGGAGTAATCCTTTATTTGTTATATCTAAACTTATATAAGTCAAAACCTACTCCTTAAATCCTATTATATACTATATTCCATTTAGAATATATATATAATATTCAACACAAACTAATTTATGTTTAGTAAATAACACTTTTTTTAGTAGGAACATTTAATTAAAAAACTATTATTTTTATTCAATATACAGTATTCTATGTGTTTGGTGAATTTGTTTCTTGGAGAAGGAAATTTTGTTTAATATACAACTGATATGTGGAAGGAAAAAAATTCCCTTATATTTTAAAAATTAGATGGATAAAAAAATCTATCCTGAATAAACATTTTTAGCCATATCTTCTTCTCTAAACCTATTATAGAAATTGACTATTCATAAACAATGTGTATAAAATTAATCATCTCATTTTGTTCATAAAACTATTTATTATTATACATATATAGTTATCCTATAAGAGAAATGAGTTGAAGATACACATATTTTACTTAGATTCATATGAGCTTGATATAATCCATTACATTTAAATCTTCAATGTATTAACTATTTACTTCATGTTATGAATATAAACTACTAGCTCAATCAGTTATTCATTTTATTTTGAACTCTTATATATTTAAAACACTTTATAAAATATAAATTTCATATAATATACCTATAAAAACCAATGAATTAATTTATATAACATCCATACCTAAAATGGAAATGTCATACTATTTCAAAAACTACTTCATGTATAACATGGAAAAACCAATCATATTGAATTATTATTATTTCATGAAAACCCTATGGTTTAAGGACAATGATTGGATTCTTGTAAGAATTTTGTTGAACATTTTACCAAACATTTCTTCTTCTAGTTTGAAATTTTACTCAATTGTATTGTCCACATAGAACTAGTATCTGGACACCATATATCCAGTTCATCTATTCTCAAAACTTTGATAATATTAGGTAACATTTTCTTGAATTCATTTACATTGTTAGAACATTTCCATTGATAAAAATAAGATTAAATATTAACCATAAAATACCATTTTAGTCTCCCTTAATGCATGTTATATAATCTAGAGAATAGTAAACCATGTGTATTAAAAATCACTCATTTCATTTCATTTAAACATATACTATTTACATTCTATTTCCTATATCTAATTTACAGAAAATTAAAAATAATATGAAATGTTTATCCAAGATTTTAGTATATGTGCTATTAATGCAACTAATCTTTTACTCTATTACTTTAATTAATGCTTCAAGATTCAGTCCTTTCCATCTCCAGATCATCTGGATATTTACAACACTTTATGAAAGATACATTTGATATAATATATCATTCAAAATAAGTGAATTTATTTCTATAACCAATAAATATTTGAGGAACCCTCTAGTCTCACCAAGTCATTTAACATACTCAATCATATTGAATGTTATTTAATGTAACAAATCATATTGAGTTTGTGAGACTACAATTCCTTGAATAATTGACTTAACCAATCATATTGAGTACATGATCCAAAAATAATATTCTTTTTTTTCATTTTTCATCTATTTTTTTTATTACCATAAATGAATCAAACTATGCTTCCATAATCATCTAGATTTACTTTTTAAGAAATTTTAGTAATTTTTTACTCATGAAGAAACTATTTTGACACATTGAAGTTTCCTTAAGAACTTTTATTAAGCTACCAATCATTCTAAATATGTTTTATTAAGTATCTATAATTACGTGTTTGTTATATTAAGAATATCCTTAAAATAGATTTATTATAATGTTTAACTTGATAATGATGGTGAAATTATCTATAATAGAATCTTTTATCATATGAGTATCATATTTTATAACCATTCAATAATGGAATTTATTAAATGGACTCCCATTAAAATGATGACCACCTATTAAAATAAATCATATCCATTATTGAGAAAAGATACATATTTTAATAATATCTTGGTCCCATTAGAATTTCTCCCAACACATAGCTATCTAGGTAAGGAATAATCAAAATTAAAATGGTGGTGAATCTTGGATATTTGAATATAAATCGCTTTTGTCTTATCCATGATAAGGGTAATCTCAACTCTATTTCTCTGGTAACATAACCCTATCCTGGTCTCCTAGCTAGTGTAACCAAAATATAATGCTAAAAATAGACAAACAAGGGATAATATAGGGCCACCCATTATTAACATGACCTACCCATAAGGAAATTAAATATTCACTTATTAATTACTTACCTTAATAAAGAAAATCAAGGGGCACCTCGATTTAGTAAGACCTACCAGTATGGATGATTCAGTTCTTGACAAGTACAACTTTGGATGGAATCTCACACTTATTATTATAAGGAGATTTTAATATCAATATCTTTTCACATGTTATTACCTTTTATTTATGAATGCTTCTAGAAATGTATTTTGGAATCATATTATCTCTACTAATCAAATATTCTCAAACCACATTGATGTGAAACTCTTTACAAGACCAACATATTTGTGTTACTCTTCCAAAAATAGAATCCATATATATATTCATACATATTTGAATGTAACATATGTATAAGGTACAAAAACACTTTATGAAATGTTTTATAATTATATTAGATTTACAATAACCACATGATTAATCCCTAATATATAGATTACCAATTTCATTTACCATCCTAAACAAGGCATAAATATCTAGGTAGGAAAGTAGTCTGACCCCAATTCCCTCTTCCTAGGGGTACTTTATTCAAGTGAGAATTCAATTCATCATAAAACTAAAACCTAATATGCATAAACTATATTTATCAACTAAACTAAAGTTCATAACATCAATCACAAACCATGTTCAAACTAGATGAAAAAGGTAAATTCATTATCATACATAGAATGTTACAAAAGGCTATATCATAGAATTAGTTTACTATTTTAAACTAAATAATACAACATTAATCATATTAAAATTTTCTAAATACGAATAAGACACTGAATAAACCTAAAATAAATTAATAATTCAAACATTTAAAAAAACATTTATTAATAACACATAAATACAATCTAATTATAAATATTTTATAATTATTGTCATTTTGATTATAGAAATTCAATAATCTTGAATATAAACCCTTTATATTCACTTAAATATGAAATATTTCATATTTATCTTCATATTGGATTTCTATTTAATTATATTATATTAAAATAATTATAAAAAATTTATAGTCCAATTTATATTTTTAACCATTTTACAAAATATAATTATAATATACATTTAATTTTTCTAAATCATGATCATATCATTCACCAAAATAATTTTTATGTGGTTTAATTAACATTCAAATAACTCCCCATATTATTTTAAAAATTGTAAAATAATAAATTATGAACAATTCATAATATTAATATAAAAATTTTATATTTTTTTCTTAATTCATAATTTATAACTATTTATAAAATATTTCATATTATTTATAAATAAATAGTTATATATATATATCGTAATACAAGCCATATGATTTGGGAAAAGGTATTTTAAATATTAACATTTAATTAATTAATTACAAACCATTTATAATTAATTAAATAATTAATTAAATTTTTATTTGTTAAATATAACAAAAATACATTTTAATTTTAATTATAAAGATTTTATAAATCATAGAAACCATTAATATGTTTTAAAAATTTTAAAAAAATCTTGGTTAATTTTAAGTAAATTCCATATTATTTGTAAGGTTATACTCCTTCTAGCCTGACACAGAAAATATACATAAGGGTAGATATCTATGACCCTTACGCAGTAGACCATATGTAAGGTTACAATAAGTCTTACAGTTATGAAATTTTTTCATGTAAGTATAATTAATAACCAACCATTCCATAAAACGTTAAAACAATGAATAACCTTTATGTAAATATGTAAATCCTTAACTACATCAAGGTATCATGTAGTAAACTTTACGCAAGATTTTAAAAGATATAATTAGCTTTATTTGAACACTTTTCCATAAAATTATATCCTTGGTTACCTTTACTTACAAGTGTTTAGTGTAAGGGTTAGTTTCAAATTACCTTTACATAGCCTTAAAAAACCTTATCAAATTTTCTATAACCTCTACCATATAGTTAATGCATTTTTTACCTCCGCACAACCCATCTGTGTATTGGTGATGCCTTAGTTACCATTCTTCAATGTTTCTAGGAAAGGGTAAATGATTTTCTAGATTTTCTAAAAATAAGAAAAATGATTGTCAGTTTTCAATTATTCACCATTTCAACACTACATTAAAAAAATATGAAGAATATTAAGGTTCTTATAAAATTTAAGGGACTTATATAAATATAATAACAATAATAAGAACATGTAGAAGTGATTTAAACCCTTATCTGAGGTTCTTTATGAAATAAATATAAAACCTATGATAATATTGAATTCAATAAATCTTTTTATAAATGGAATACCTTACACTAGAGAGATTATTCTACATATTCAACTTCATATGAAATTATTAAATATCATATATGTGTAAGAGAGATACATCCTCTCTCTGTAGTGTATCCATGGTCTAACTGAATCACATGTTGTACATGTAGGGCCTGCCATCCTCTATGATGTGCTAACTTATCATGGTGTAAAGGATATTGGAGAAAAAGAGATTTAGGTCATGAATTATCAACCAAGAGTTATGTCAGAACAACCCATACATACTTCCATAATAGACTATATCATATAGGTGGTAAAAAAACTCCTAAATATATTTCATTTACTCATACACTTATAAGCTTGAGAAAATGCAATGGTTTTTCATGTATCACATACATGAATACATACAGTCCATACCATTTCATCTCATGAAATGGTTCACTAATAAAATGTTATGTGGAATAATATATTTAATGATAACCATTATCATTCAGTCTCATATACAACTATATGTAATGATACAACCTATTTTTCTTTCGAATCATAATTTTCAAGGAATATAGTTGTGGTCATAAATTTATCATATAAAAATATTTCTTTTGGGAATATCTCCTTCAGTACTAAGGGAATGTATCAATAGGGAGGTTATAACTGAGAGTGTGGGTTGATCCTAGGATAGTCGAGCCTTATATGTATTATATTGGGATTCCTGATTCATTTATTTTGATAGATGATGTAGTAAAGGGTTGGGTGATTGAGATGTGAGGAAACTTTCCTCAAGAGGTGTGATGAGATATTTTCCAAGGGATAAGATCAAACTAGGTGTCACCCTTGATTGTGATTGTAAGGATTATTCCTAAAATTTTATATTGATATAATGACTACATAAATCAAGGGATAGATGAACATGAGAGGCCTATTATTTAGTCTTCAATTATGAAATGGAAAAATAGACACCACTAATAATGCTGAATTGTTACCCATGTTATGGAAGTTTTTCTAGAAAGTGGAATGAATTATTATACTACCAAACATAGAATGATACCATATAATAATAAGGAATAATTATTTTATGTTTTTTTAGGGAATTCATAGGAGTGGAATTTCCGAACCCTCCACACCCAGGAACCCCCCCTCCCCCCGAAGAGGTCATCCGGAGAAGCCCCAGCCAGGAATGAGCCATTGTCATCCTAGATGACAGAGCCTTCCCATGGGGTTACACCTTGATCAGTGATGGTTCTGCACAACAATCCATCAGCTAGGTGAAGTGCGCCCTTTCTACCTTCCTGGTGAGACACTGGGTGACCCGACAAGATGAGTGGTATATGGGAGGCGGAAATTCCCCCAAGAGTGGGCTCCCAGGAATCAAACCCCAGACCTCACTGAATTCCGTTTGTATTGGACATAATATATTTTATGGAATTATGAATAATATGTAAAAATCATGAGTTTCCTAGATATCGTACCACTGGTAATAGGTTCTTATATCAATTGAAAATCCAAGAACCTAAACATCATGAATACCACACACACGAAAATCCCCTGACTTTAGGCACTGGAACTTTTGAAGCTATCTTCACCCTAAATCACCACACACTAATTTCTTGTGAAAAAAATACACAATCATACATGTAAAAAATAAAATATATAAAATTAAATAACACTTTGATTTATGTGGTTTAGATTTTCATCCTACAACCACATAAGAACACTACTATGTATATTTCATTAGAAATAAAATGATTACAACCTAGAAAACTGTTAATCATGTGGATTACACAAATGAAATCCATATTTATCACACATCAACATCTGGTCCCACACTATATATAGAGTAGGGACCATCCATTCTTCTATTGTAACCAAATTCCTAATTTCATGGGTCTCTATTCATATGCATCAAGAACTACTAATATCCTACAGAAAACCACAACTGAATAGATTCAACTATAAGTATGAGTACATCAACATATTCTAATCGAATGACCCAAATCAGTAATACATCTTTTTTTTGAATTGAAAATTCCATTGGAATTTCCTCCTTATCGATCCTTCACAGGTTGAAGTACTTGTTTCCACTACCAGTGTTTAATGAATTGAATATCATTAATTCAATGAAATAAATCTCTATAAATGAAGTGGATTCACAATCCCAAAAATCTGTTAATTGAATACTAATTCAAGGATCCCGTAGAAACATTAAAATTTAGACAGATAATTGTTAAATAAAAATTAACACATTTAATTTTCATCGTATTATTTATACTATGTTATATTATTAAATAATTTGAAATTTATAAATACCCACATAGATTTAAATTTAAAATGTCAGTATCAGCTTTCCCCAATATTGAAATGTATAGTGTGTGGATTTGATGATGTTTTTCATCAAAATAATAATAATTAAAACATAGATTTTTAGCTTCTAATCAGTATTTTTAATTTGTATCAATTTTTAAACCTCTAATGTCAACATGGAATTATTTTGGTTATAAAATCCTAATTTATTGGACTTGTATGATGCATATTATACTCACCACCTAAAGTTATCTTTTAACATAAAAGATATTTTACTTTTTAAAGAGTAACATGAAATTAATGTGAGCTTATTAATAAACCTGTTCTTAATATGAATTTTATTGAACATAATTTTTTTAAGACTATTTCAATACATACCCTTTAAAAATTCACTATTTTGATTTTTTTTAAAACTATAATAATAAAAGGAGTTTTTGGTTTTCAAACTATCTTTAATGTCACGACCCGTCCCCCGAGGCCCATATCGTGACTACCCCAAGCCCACCTTCCATAGGCTAGGGGCTGGAGACTATCACCGAAGGTGTATTCCCTAAAATTGGGAAGGCATTACCATTATAACCAATAATAACACGCAACCAATCACACAAAAAGATATGAACTCAAGTAAACTGAATAGTAAACAGAGTGAGTACAGTAAGTAAAAGGGGCCAGAATACATGCCCAATTGGAAAGTACAAGGAAAATAGGAAAGTACAAGACAACTGATAGGTGAAAATCAGCTCATGGATCATCCACCACAGACCCAATTTTAAGGGTAGGTACAAGTCACAAATGGCCATCTCTGCAGTTTGCCTCGTCTAACATCCCCCTCCGAGATACCTCCAGTCTTGGTACCATCATCCTCAGTCAGCGTTGTCCGTCATCTACACCAAACACAACGAAGTGCGGGCATAGCCCATGCAGGGGTGAGTATAACGATACTCAGTAGGGACCCCAAGACCCTCATGGTTTCATAAAATACACAATGGATAAACCAATAAGGAAGGAAATAAATGATAACCCTACTTAGGTATATTCCCATACATATACCTAAGTTATGAAATAAACCTATATCAATCATGAGGGAAACACAGAGTCCAACTCCAAATCCCCAAGCTCAACTATTCCATAAAGGAAAAATACTAATAAGGCAAGTACCACACATGTATGGCACATAGAAGAATACCACCAAGGTATTACCACGACGAGAAAGTAGTATATAGGTACAAACTCAGCTCACACTAGGTATAACTTATGTACAGCAGTAGAGATGATTATATGTAACTACTAAATCATATTACTTTGTTAAGATGCAGACACACGAAGGATCGCTAATCATCATCAGACCCACATAGGATATATAGGTTCTGAACCACATAGGATCGCTCGGTGCTGACCCACACTAGATCGCTCAGTGCTGACCTACACAAGATCACTCGGTGCTGACCGACACAGGATCGCTCGGTGCTGACCCACACAAGACCGCTAGGTGCGGACCCACACAGGATCTCTAGATGTTGACCCACACAAGAACTCTGGGGTAGTCCCGCATGTAATCCTAGACTGGTTCCATGTGGGACCCTCAATCTCAGACCCATGAAGGATCTCTTCCTCAAGTCACAGACAGCTACTGAGTTCCTGCACTATGCTCGCTTGTCTCGAGGAGGGTCCACTCCACAAGCCAATGGTAGATACACCAACATCCACGAAGTCCCACTAAGAAGTATCCTAATGGACCTCCACGTCATAAGGCTCTCAACACAACCGACGGTGAGTCAATCGAACACACAGTCTGTGAGTTATTAGCTTTTTAGTCCTAGGGCCCCAGTTGGATTCGTGAATGATCCAACCTGACTGTACCCCATCTTAATCCAAATATCTAATGGGGTATACTCAAAGGAACTGTCTCGCTCCAAGGTTTATTGTGCCATAGAAGGTTCATCAAATGGATGCTCGGTTCCAATGTTATGGCCAAATGAGCATAGGTGGGTCGTACTAGGTCTAGGTCCGGTCCGACTCGGTCGGACCGACCCGGCTCGACTCGGGCTAGGCCGCCCCGGTTTGGGTGGAACTGGTCCGACCCACTGAGTCCAGCCCAGCCCGCTGGGCGGCCTGACCTACTGGGTCCGACATGGCTCGCTGGGAGGCCCGACCCGTTGGGTCCGGCCCTGCCTGCACCAGGCGGCCCGGCCCACCGGGCAGTTTGGTAGGCCGTGAGGGGCCATGGAGGGCGGCGCGATGCCATGGGTGTCGCGAGAATAGAACGAAGTAGTGGGGGCTATGAGGTTTGTGCAAAGGCCGCAGGGGTCACGTGGGCTGCATGATTCCGCAGACGGCAGAGGTCGCGGGTGGAGCGGCGCCGTTGCACTGTCGCCTTCGTCGCAGCCGGTGGTGGTGCCGAACGCAATTCTTGTGCCCCTATGGGGTTGGTTGCTGTCCCCCTCCATCACAAATAACACCACAAAACATCACAATAATTGGGGATAGAATGGGATATGTTTTTTTGGCCCCCACTCTCCACATTAGAGCGGTATAAAGCGGCTACAATCTCTCTTTGAATTACGAAGAGTCGTCAAGAACGAATAAGGGAAGAATTTCAGAAAACCACCCTACCTCATTCATTTTTTGTCATCGATGAGGATATAAAGATGATCATCGATTGAAGACATCCCACGTTGGAGGATGTTTCAAGCAAGAAGTCGATGTCCTACTTCAACATTCTTCATTGGAGAATGAAATCCTCCAAGAGCTCTCCGCTTTTCCATCACATTCACCCAAAATCCAAAATATCCAACTGTTGTGTTTCCCCAATTATAATTTTTGGCACAAATTTAAACTGAATTAATTAATTACATAGTGGTTGGCATAATAAATTAAAGGGGTCGGTACCATTAAAGTGGGGGAAGTTTAAGAGGCTTCCCCACACTTAAGAGTGAGTTCAAGGGGTTTTAGCCTCGGGTTGTCCCCACCACTATAACCTCTCATGGGAGGTTAGTTTAGGTGGTCCCCACAACCATAATCACTCATGGGAGGTTTAGTTCATGTGGTCCCCACCTATGAAACATCCATATTGTTGTTTCAAAAGAATAAAAATAAAAATAAAATTTTACACCATTTTATTTCATTTTATTCTTTCATGAACAAGTGAAAAACTAAATTCAACTCTCGACCTAGTTCGGTTGAGGTGAAGGTATCTTTAAGAGAATACCAGTGCTTCGAGTTCAATAGTGCCCTCATATTTCAATTCGGATCACTAGTTCAAAAGTTAAAAAAACTCACTCGTATGTTTACTGAATGTACCTGAACAAAAGTTCACAAATTCATTCCAGGCACTCCAGGCCACAGAATCACGCGCCGTCAATTTTCACGGACTCATAAAATTCCAATATATTTTAAAAAATGACATGGAAATTTGGGGTCTTTAAATTCTCCCCACTTTAGGGATTTATGTCCTAATAAGACACAACGCAACTAGGGTAACAAGTGGGGGTACTGAGCACGCGTATGAACCTCCCGCTCCCATGTGCTCTCCTGGAGGTTTCTGTGCTACCAACGTAAACACACTAGAGGTATCGACCTCCCACGAGTTCCAACTCTTGAAAATACTCAATATCTACTAGAACATTCGTAAAAGTCACCCTGTCGTCGACGTCCAGCTTGTCATGGTTAGTGATGTGGGAAGAGTCATGTACGTATCTCTTCAGCTAGGATACATGGAAGACATCGTGCACCTGGTGAAATTGAGGTGGAATATCTAAGAGGTAAGCCACCTCACCAACTCTGATGAGGACCAGGAAAGGTCTGATGAATCTCAAAGATAACTTTCCGCCTCGCCCAAATCTCTGTAAACCTCGTCGGGGTGAGACCCGTAGAAAGACGTGGTCACCATCCTCAAACTCCAGAGGTCTCCGTCTCCTGTTGGCATACAAATTCTGCGTACTCTGTGCAGTCTTGATCCACTCCTAGATGATCTGCACCTTCATTGTGGTAGCCTGTACCATCTCTGGTCCCACTAGTGTTGAATCCCCTGGGTTAGTCCAGCACAAAGCTGATCTGCAAGGTCGCCCGTACAACAACTCAAAAGGTGTCATCCCAATGGTGGAGTGACAGCTGTTGTTGTTTGAAAACTCAACCAAAGGAAAATTATCCTACCATATGTGACCAAGGTCAAGGAAACAAGCATGTAGCATGACCTTGGGGGTCTGAATGGTCCGCTCAGTCTGGCCATTCTTCTGAGGATGGAAGGCGGTGCTCAAACGATGCGGCATCATGAAATCCTTATACAACCCCTTCCATAGCTGAGAAAGTAAATTTTTCATCATGATGGGAGGCAATCTTCAAGGGTACTCCATGTAGCTACCCAATATCTTACACAAAGAGGCATCCCAAGATCTCTACTGAACCCTTCTCTCTGATCGATAGGATGTGGTCCGACTTGGTGAGTTGGTCGAGGACCCCCCAAATCAAGTCATGTCCCTTGAATGTACATGGAAGTCCTGTCACAAAGTCCATGGATATACCATCCCACTTCCACTCTGGGACATCCAAGGGATGAACCAAGCCTGCTGGTACCAGATGCTCTGCCTTCTCTTGCTGACAAGTGAGTCATCGATAGACAAACTCTGCAACTGCTTTATTCATTCCCAGCCACCAGTGATGTCATCGGAGATCCTGGTACATCTTTTCCACTCCTAAATGTACCCCTAGAGGGGACGTGTGGAACTCCCTCAAAACTTCCTTTTGAAGTGACACTGATACCATGGTACATCCTCTGAAGAGGATGATGTGCTCCCCACCTTCCGAAAATCCATCAAGTGGCTGTCTTGTGGATATCTGATCACGTCGTGTCTTGCAGTTAGTGTCCCCATGCTATGCCTCCCGGACTCTCTAAAGAAGTGGGGGAGTGACAGTATGAGACTGAGGAAAAGTTATTCCATCTCTATACACAAATTATATCTGCAAAGCGGCTAGCTGATCTGTTGCCTTGCCTAGAAACTGTATACTAGATCTCCTACTGAGTGCATCTGCTACGACGTTCCCCTTCCCAAGAGAATATACTATCACGAAGTTATAGTCCTGGAGGAACTCAAGCAAACATCGCTATCTCAGGTTCATGTACTTTTGGGAGAAGATATACTTGAGACTCTTGTGATCATAGTACACTGTAAAACGATCACCCATCAAGTAATATCGCCACATCTTCAAGGAGAAGACCACTACTGCTAACTCGAGGTCATGGGTAGCGCAGTTCTTCTCATGCCATCTTAGCTGTTGAGAACCATATGGGATCACTGCTCGCTACTGCATCAGGACACATCCGAGCACGGTCCCTGATGCTTCACAATAGACTATGTACCCTACGCCGTCATCTTTAATCATAAAGATGTGGGCACTAGTCAGCCTCTCCCTTATCTATTGAAAACTCCACTAGCATCTCTCTGACCACACGAAGGGTTGCCCCTTCTTCGTCAATGTAGATAGAGGTTTTGTAACTCTGTAGAAATCTTGAAAAAATCTCTAGTAGTATCCATCCAAACCTAGGAAACTTCGTATCTCCATCACACTCCTGGGTAGCTCCTAAGAAAGTACCACCTCAATCTTTGATGGATCTACTGCAAATCCATCGTCTAATATGACATGCCCCCAAAAGTGTACCTCTCGGATCTAAAAATGGCACTTCGAGAGCTAACCATAAAGCTGGTGCTCTTGGAGTGTGTCTCGTAGTACCTTCAAATGATAGGCATGCTCACCCTCATTAACCGAGTAGATCAGAATGTCTTTGATCAAGACTACTATTAAGCGATCAATGTATGGATGGAAGATTCTATTCATGAGTCCCATGAACACTGTCGGAGCGTTGGTCATGCCGAAAGGCATAACCAAGAACATGTAGTTGTCGTACCGACATATGAAACTCATCTTCAACACATCCTCGTCTCGTATTATAGGATGGTGATAGCCAGATCTGAGTTCTATCATCGACAACCATCGTGCTCTCTTCTACTGATCAAAGATATCATCAATCCTCAGGAGTGTGTATTTGTTCTTCACATTCACCTGGTTCAGGTGCCGATAGTCAACACAAAGTCTCAAGCTCCCATCCGCCTTCTTCGCGAACAAAATCAGGGTTTCCCAAGGAGAAACACTGGGTCGAATGAATCCCTTCCCCTGCAAGTCCTCCAACTATACCCGCATCTCATAAAGCTCCGCAGGAGCCATCCGATACGCTGGTGTAGATATTGGTGTCGTCCTAGGGAACAATTCAATGTAAAAGTCCACATATATTTGAGAAGGTAGACCCAGAACATCATCAAGGAAGACATCCACGTACCGGTCCACCACTACCGAACAACTCGGACTCTCTACGTCAACTATTCTGAGGGTATGTCTAGCCAACTGATGAGTGATCGACTGCACTCTCCTCTGGGTAAGTCCATCCTGTTCTATAATGGCTTCTTTCTCACCACTGAATGTAAAACTGGTCCCATACATAAATACACACCACACATTGCACCTAATACAATCAATCTGAGCATGGACTGTAGATAACCATTCTAGACCTAAGATAATGTTGTAAGGCCTTGACGCTACTACTAGGAGATACCAGCCAAATCTCTCACCTCCTAGAGTAATCTCACACTAGCGGCACCAGTTCATAATCATTGAATCCTCTCCCGTAGAAGTCTCTAGCCATAAGAATTGATCCAACGGATCCATAAGAATCTTCGAGCTCTGAATGAAGGAAATGGCAATAAAATAATGACTGGAACCTATGACTATAAGTAATGCAGGTAAGGTGGAATATACAAAGATCGTACCTCATATCATCTCTGCAGCATTGTGATCGTTGGCCTGAGCTGCCTGGAGCTGAGCTCGCCCATATCCACCTGCTCCTTGTGGTCGGGGTGGACTTACTGGTGGTGGTGGAAGTATCATATTGAATCGTCACCCACCACCAACTGCATGGACATCACCTCTGCCACGTCCACCTGCTCCCTGTGGACCTCCTCAGTCGAATCTCTGTCTCTTCCTGGGTGGTTCTTCGACTGTATGCAGATCATTTGTACAGTGGGTCAGATAGTCACGATCCATGTGACCCTGCCCGCAGCATGTGTAACACTTCCCGCTCCTGGTATTACTGGATCTGCCTCATGTTCCCCACACAACCGACCCTGAATCATGTGGTCGTCCACCTGAAGGTCTGTTCTTATTGGACCTCGGTTTCATCTGTCTACTGTCGGTTATAGAAGACTCTGCTACGTGACGACTGGTAGTGGGTCTCGCTGCTGGTGACTGGTCAACAAATAAACTCTCCACTAAAAGGACTCGCTCTAACACCCCTGCCTGTGTCAGGATGCTAAGTGAGATCATCGAAGCCCTGATCTCTTGTATGAGTACCTTTTTAAAATTCTAGGCCTTGAAGAATGGTTCCCACACTATATTAGTGGAGTAGTATGAGAGGTCAGTAAAACTCACTGAGTACTGAGCTATAGTGATGCTACCCTACTGTAGATGAAGAATCTCCTGTATGCGCACTACGTGAAGAGTCACCAGAACAAACTCTACCTGAAATGTTCTCTCGAAGTCTGCCCAGATAAGTGTAACCTCATCGTAAGCATGGAGAATCAAGCTCCACCATCTTACTGCTACTGCCTGTATAAGACTGGCGGCATGGATCACCATGAGATCGGCTGGTTTCCCTAACAGTTGAAAGACTCTCACTATGGCCTCCATCCAATCCTTGTCTACATGTGGGTCTTTCTCTCCCCTGAACATGGGTGGCCAATTGCGCTGGAACTCATGAAACACGCTCAAACGGCGTGAACGCTCTGTTACTAGGGCCGGTGGCATCTATAGCCCAACGGGTAATGGTACCGCTAGTGCCTCTGCTGGTGCCTCTACAGGAAGAGCGCCATGAACCGAGTCTTCATCGCTCGGTGGGATATCAGTGCATACAACTCTCAGAACCCTAGTTGGTTGTCTGCGTGGAGGAATCCTGAAAATAAACAGGTGTTCCATGGTTAATAAGTTATACCTGGTGAGCTGACTCAAATAGTTCACAAAGAAGACTCTTCAAAACACACACACAATCAGTTCTTTCGTGCACTAATTCAGAAATCAGAAGTCAGGGTCCAGTTGTATGGATACGTTGGCTGCTGCACCAACACTGGATTCCGTAAAATGATAACCACACTCACTACACATAACACTATTGCAGTTTAAAATATTAGAGTCCAATGTTCTACAGTATAACTGAATCCTTTAATACCAATTTTTCACGACCCGTCCCCTGGGTCTCGTGCCATTACTACCCCAAGCCCGCCTTCCATAGGCTAGGGGATGGAGAGTAGCACCGAAGGCGTATTACCTAAAACTGGGAAGGCATTTCCTTTATAACCTATAAGCACATGAAACCAAGCACACAACAAGATATTAACTCAAGTAAAATAAATAGTAAACAGAGTGAGTACAGTAACGAAAAGGTGCCAGAATACAAGCCCAACTAGAATGTACAAGGAGAACTGACAAGTACAGGACTACTGATAGGTGAAAAGTAGCTCCTAGATCATCCACCACATATCCTACCTGAAGGGTATGTATAGCTCACAAACGACTATCTCTATGGTTCACCTCATCTAACATCCACCTACAAGATACTCCTAGTCCTATTACCTTGGTCCTCAGTCAACAATGTCCATCGTCTGAACCAAACTCAACGAAGTGTGGGCATAGCCCATGCAGGGGTGAGTATAATGATACTCAGTAGGGACCTCGAGACCCTCAAGGTCTCACAAAATCCACAAAGAATAAACCACAAAGGAAGGAAACAACTGATAACCCTACATAGGTATATTCCCATACATATACCTATGTTATCAAGTAAACCCGTCTCAATCATGAGAAAAACATGGTGTCCAACTCAAAATCCCCAAGATCAATTTTTCCACAAAGGAAGAAATACTATGAAGGAATGTACCACATAGGTACACCACACAGAAGAATACCACCAAGGCATTACCAGTAAGGGAAATTACCACACAGGTACAGACTTAGCTCACACCAAGTATAACTTAAGTACAGTGGTAGAGATGATTAGATGTAACTACTGAACCATCTTTCTCTATTAATAGGTAGACCCACAAAGAATCGATAATCATCATCAGACTCACATATGATCTCTAGGTGCTGACCCACAGAGGATCGCTCGGTGCTAACCCCCACAGGATCGCTCGGTGCTGATTCAAACAGGATCGTTAGGTGTTGACCCACACAGGATTGATAACTGCTGACCCACACAAGATCACTCAGGTAGTCCCGGATGGAATCCTAGAGTGGTTCTATGTGGGACCCTCAATCTCAGACCCATGAAGGATCTCTTCCCCATGTGATAGCCTGTTACTGGGTTCCCACACAATGATCACTTGTCTCCTAGGGGGTCTGCTCCACGAGCCACTAGTCGATAATCCAACTACCATGAAGTCCCACGAATAAGTATTGTAAAGGACTTCCATGTCATAGGGGTCTCAACACAACAGATAGTGCGTCAATCAGACACTCGTTCTGTGAGTTATTAGCATTTTAGTCTCGGGGGCTTAGTTGTATTTCTGCTCGATCCAACATGACTATACACCATATTAATCCAAATCTATAGTGGTGTATACTTAAAGGAAACATCTAGCTCCAAGGTTTCCAGCACTACTGATGGTTCGTCAAACAGACACCCGGTGCCAAAGTTGTGGCCAAAAGAGCGTAAATGGATTGTAGTGGGTTCAGTTCCGGTCCCACCCAACCCAACCTGGCCTGGGCCGACCCGGTCTGACCCACTGGGTTTGGCCCAGCCCTTTGGGCAGCCCGAACTTCTGGCTCTGGCCCGGCCTGTGCTAGGCGGGCTGACCTACTGGGTGGTCCGGTAGGCCACGAGGGCCATGAGGGGCAGCAGAGGGCGGTGCAATGCCACGGGGGACACGAAGGAATCACGAGGCCATGGGGGTTGCAAGGGATACACGAAATCTGCAGGGTGTGAAGCGCGTTTCCATGGGGCATTGGTGGCCATAGACGCAGAGGCCACGGGCGACGGGGGCCGCGGAGCTGCGCCGTTGCGCTGTCGCCTGCGCCGCGGCCGGCGGTGGTGCTGGCCACCGTTCTCGTGCCCCTCAATGGTTGGTCACCGACCTCATCCATCTCAAAGAACCCCACAAAACATTACAAGAATTGAAGATAGGAAGGAACATGTTTGTTTGTTCCGCACTCTCAACATTAGAGTGGTAGCAAGCTGATATAATCACACTTTGAATTACGAAGGGTCGTCAAGAAAGAAAAAGGGAAGAATTTCAAACAACAACCCTACCTCATTTGTTTTTTGTCATTGATGAGGAGGTAATGATGATCATTTATTGAAGATGTCCCATGTTGGAGGATGTCCCGAGGAATAAGTTGAAGTCATGTGTCGGCGTTCTTCGTTAGGGGAGCATTCTTCATGGAAGAAGTTCTTCATTGGAGAAATCAATCCTCTAAGAGCTCTCCCCTTTTCCAATACTTTTCCCCAAAATCCAAAATATCCAACTGTTTTGTTTCCCAAATTTTAATTGTTGGCACAATTTCAAATGGGATTAAATAATTACATAGTTTTTGGCATAATAAATTAAAGGGGGTGTCACCATTAAAGTGGGGGAAGTTTAAGAGGATTCCCTACACATAAGAGGGTGTTCAAGGGGTTTACCCTCGGATGGTCCCCGCCACCATAACCTCTCATGAGAGGTTAGTTCAGGTGGTCCCCACAATTATAACCTCTCTTGGGAGGTTTAGTTCTGGTGGTCCCCACCTATGAAACATCCACATGGAATTTTCAAAAGAATAAAAATAAAAATAAAATGTTACACCATTTTATTTCATTTTATTCTTTCACGAATAAGTGAAAAATAAATTCCACCATTGACCTACTATGTTCAAGGTGAAGGTCTCCTTAAGTGAATACCGGTGCTGTGAGTTCAATGGTACCCTCGAATTTCAATTTTGAGAACCATTTGAAAAGTTAAAAAACACGCACATGCGTTTACTGAATGTACCCAAACAAATGTTCAAAATTTCCTTCTAGGCACTCCGGGCCTTAGAATCATGCTCTGTCAATTTTCGTAGACTCATAAAATTCCCTTATATTTAATAAAAATTACCTGAAAATTCATGGTCTATACATTTAAATTGTATAAAATTCATCAAAAATAGCCTTATTGAATTATGTTTCAACACATTTGTTTATAAATATAAATCTGAGTAAAATTTGGCTCCCATTAGGATTTTATTTGATTTAATAATGCTTATATTTATTAAAAAATATCATGATATGTTTTAATTTATTCCCATGAGGAGTTTTTATGGATTATGTTTTTGGGACCTATGTCCACTAATATGATAAAGACCAAAAATTTTATTTCAGAATGAATTATTTAGTGCTTGTTATTTTATAACCATTTTATTTTCATTGGATTCCTATAGCACAAAAATTTATATATTGGGACCCATGATGAATTCATTCAGTGGCATGTGAACCTTGGAAATAGAATACAATCATCAATCATTTGAACCTATTAAAGGGTAAATATGTAAAATTTTATGAAACAAAGTGTCATATTGAAACATTGAATTGTCCATTGAGTTCAAGACAGAGATATTTTATTTATATAATAATTTCATGTATAATTAGGTTAATCAAAATTTTAGGTATATTTTAATAAGTATATATATAAATAAAAGTTTTATATGGCATAAAACCTTATCATCCCAAAAATTAACTCTCTATCCTTATGTTGTTGTCAAGGAATAATAAATTTTTATTATAGGAAAGAGATAGTTGGATTGAGATGAGGTATGCTGGGATCATTGGCTGAGGTATTATTCTTTGATTCTAGCCTGATACCCCTTCTTGTATGTAAAACTAAATCATTTTTATTGATGTTTAAATATTCTTTTCAGAAGTTTGATTAATGTAATTATGTATTTATATATACCAAATTCACCATCTAGATTAGATGAATTCATGAACACCAATATTTTTATGATCCAATATATGGATTGAGTGAAATCTATAAGAGAATTTTGTTTGAATTTCAAATTCCCTAAAAATTTCGAGGCATTAATATATGATTTATGATGAATGTAACACATTTTCTAATGATCAAATTGATATGAACCTAATTTTGATATTTTTATATGATATTTGTATTTAAATTCTGATTGACATCACTGGATGATGGAGAGGATTTTTTCAATGTTGGGTACAAATAGTGGATGCATGAGAGGAATAAGATGGATTCACCATCCATTATATTTTTAATCCAGAAAAATATATGTTTTATTATATTATAATAAAATATTATATATAAAGTATATTATTTTTTTGTTGTGGTCATTGTTTTTATTTTTATTTGATATATTATCTGACCCCTAAAAGGGGTAGATTTTGAGGCAACCATTGATTGGAATAAGTGAATAAAAACATCAAGATTCCTGACCATATTTTCTTGTTGGAGAGAAAATATATGCCCATTACTATACATATTTGTATTATTTTGATAATACTTCTTTTTTAACTAGGTTGAGAGGTATCCCTTACATGACCCAAATACCCATATCTAAAACCGCCTACAATACATATCTCAAATACCCATCTAAAAAAAGGATTAGTAAATATCCCCACAAAGGAATTTTATATTTCCTGATATTCTCTATGTTTTGGGAATATATAAAAACTAATAATATGATTTTTGGCATATAAATTACTATATATAATATAAAAATACATAAAAGTTAAAACCAAAAGAATAAATATTCATTGAGAAGTTCAAAACAATTTCATCAAGAAGTTAATCAAGGTCATCAAAACCTAAGGTTGTTAGGAATTGGGGGTAATAAAACAATATTATTGGATTATAAACTATATAACTTAAGGAGTTTATGAAGGAACATTGAATTTCTTTGTATGTTATGAATGTTATATAAATTAATTCATCAATTTTTAAGGATATGTGATTCTGAATGTATATTTTAACTAGTGTTGTAAATATGTAGGTGTTCCAAATCAAAGGAACAATTTATTAATCATGTATTTTATATTCAAAATTTGAGGTAAATAGTTTCTTTATGAAGTATTTGATTGTAAATAATTTTATCAAAATAAAATGTATCTATGTAAAATATATATATATAAATCTTCATCTAATTTTTCTAATTGGATAAGAGAATATGTTTAATGATAAAGAGTTTATATGAATAAGTTTGAGATGACTTAGTGTCAACCCATGGTTTATTATTTGTCAATTACTATAATGTGTTTTGAGAATATTTGGTTAAATATTTTTATAAAGGATAACATGTTTATCCAGATTCTTGTTAAAATATTGGGTAATGTGTTCATTTCTCCCAATGGTGGTATATTTTGATAAATCCATCTTTTCAAAAAGGAAATTTTATGATCAAATAGAATACCATATATGATAAAGAAAAAATAATTTATTTATTAAATATTACCAATGAAAGTAAAAAAATAGAATCTACAACACAAAATTTATATGTAGTTTTTATGAACGATATTAACAAAATAATATATCATCTAAGAAACTATTGTGAGTATGTTAGATCGTAGATAATGTTAAAATTAAAATATAAAAGATAACATAAATCTTAAGTTATAGTGGGTTCAACTCAATATCCTAAAATGTTTAGGATATGTGATAGTAAAGGAAAATTTAATGTGTTACATTTAGTTACAATTTAGAATTTGAATTTCACTATTTCTTAATTCAATATATATAAATAATATTTATGTGTTTACAAATCAATATCGCAGAAGTGTTTAAGAAAACAGAACATAATAAAAAATATAATGAGTTACATATAGTTATCATGAAAATTAAATACATTATATCTTTTTACCAATTAAAATGAAAAAGTTAATTTCACTTGACATCCTAAAATATTTTATGGTATGAAAATAAAGAGAAATGCATATAGTCACATTAGTTATCAAAAGAAATTTATTTTCAACTAATCATAGAATATTATAGGAGGATTGGTAAATAATAATTTAAGTTGTTAATTTTTTGTAAGAAACAATTTTATGGAAAATGTTTCCAAAGATAATGATTATGAACTTATAAAGGGTTCTATATAGAGAAAAAATTTGAAATCAAAACATTTGATATGGTGATGTAAAGAAGTTGGAATATGTTCAAGAAGTAAAATATTTGGGAATATGGTTCCTAAATCTCACCATTTCTCAAATTATCTTACTTCATAGATTTTTTTTCACTAAATTGATTATTGGGAGGGTGTTATTAGATGGTCACATAAAAATGTGTCATGAATTACATATGATGTAAAGAGTTAACAAAACCCCTATATTGTATAAAACATAATGTTTATTTGTATTTTTATCACAAATGATATGATAAAACGGTTATTATTTTGGTTTTGTTAAAATTTCATAATGGGTTTATGAAATTAAAATGTATTGTATTAAAGGAAACCTCCATATTATCATTTGTTCATGTTTTCTACATAAATACATATATATGTAGGACATAAATGTTATTTTTTTATTTTATTTTAAATATCAATGTTAAATTATGATAAGGTTTCTTAAATAAAGGATGCATAATGGTGGTTTGATATAGTGGAATCCCAATGCATCTACTCTCATGAACTTAATCCCCTTAGCAAGGAAGGAATAGAGACTAAATAAGTAGAGAAGCCTATAATTTTTCATCACCTTGGATGCTCAGAAATTATATATAATGTTACATTTGTGGAATGTGTGTGAAATATCCATGTGGTTGTTCATGAGCTCCTTAAAAATTCTAATTATATATATGATTTCCCAATGAATATTACCACTTTATTCTAGTGATTTGTAAATATTTGAGGATTCAGTCTCAATTTCATCAAGGATGATATTTTTTTCAATAACTTAAGGTTGATGGCTAGATCATGTGCTTCACCTTGTTTTGAATAACCTATTCCACAGTATACAACAAATTACTCTATAACTGACCCCTAATTATCTCTAAACTAACCTCCACCTTGCATGATTACCATGTGTCAAGACCCCTCTGTATTTATCTCAAGACCCTGGTAGTGTTGTTGCCACCATCCCCATCTTCCCTGCCTCAACGTGGTGGAAATGTTGGAGGAGGAACCTGAGGGTATAAAAGGTATTATTGAAGGTATTTTCTTTCTTTCCTTGAACATCATGATCATTTATAGAATAGTGTTCTTAGTTTTGAATATAATTCCTATTATTGTCCCTATTATGGTTTTATGATGTCAATAATTCCTTGCAGTCCAAATACACTAACACTTCACTATCAGAATAAGATCGCACTTTTTCCCTCTCTATTCATTGTTCTCTTAGACTCTAAACCCACCGATTTAGTAATGAATCATGTTTCATGTCCCAGATATACCACCTTGATAATTCCTTGAATTTTTGTTACACCAATACTTCCCATTAACTTTTAAAGGAATGATGACCAACCTGTTTGGTTCCTGGATTTATGCAATAGAGACATCATTATGCTAGGTAGATAACCATCTAGTGGATTTTCTCCTTAGTAGGTTTTACCTTGATCCTAATGCACCAAGTTAAGATATTAAACTTTGATGGGAGGTCCCTACAACACAATTTCTCCCCAAAAGCATCTCGGTTTTTAGATTCCACCATAATTTTAAGAAATTATTTTATTGAGAAGGCCCCCGATGCTAAACTAATGGAAACTCATTTGTTCGGGTCATCATTTAAAATAATGCTACCAATTATGACACGTTTATTCTCATCTAGGATCACCTGAAGGAATAATGGGTGGTTGTATTCCTCTCAGAAGGTGATTCCTAGTTCTGGAAATCTATGAAAAAATAATTTCCCTCTCCCAATCCTATATCTAGAAGTTGATGTTTTCTTTTTCACAAAATCTTGTGAGTATGCTATTTTAAGGGACCTAAATATGGATGGATATTTTCAAAATCATTGAAGGAATTGATCTCTATATATTCACATCTATCACATAATTATCATTTATGATAATTTCCCAAATAGACTTCCCCTCTATATCCTCTAACACTAATTTACCAGGAAACCCCTGCATGATTCCAGAAACACTCTTGAGGATGATACCTCCCTCTGATGTGGGTTTGGCTAGTCTCTTCGATGATGCCGAATGGAAATTAATCTTTTTTCCATTTCTTAGATAGTAAATCATCAGGATCTCCATATTAGAAATTTCTCTCCTTGGTACTTTTCGGGTAGAGATTACATGTATCAGAATTGAATCTAGAATACTATTTATATGTGTGATCCATCCACCATAAATAAGAACCAGTTATTCTAATTATATATGTTCCCAATAATTCTATTAATTAACTTTTCAATGTGTGGAATATAAATTGGGTTTGGGGATATTGGTTCACCCAAATACTTCATTAGATAGAAAACACTTTGTATATCAGGCCTTCCTTATAGGTTCCTTATTCTTCAGTCCATGACTTTACTAGCCATGTAGAAATGGATATTCTCAAGATTAACCACTTTTCACTACACAATAAGTAGTCTTCCAAAATTTTAATGATCCCCTAGACTGAAATCCTACTACAATTAATTAATATGATGGTGTCATCGGTGAACATCATATGAGGGATACCCATAGTTGTTTTCTTATTGTGATACAGAAGAATCCGGACTGGGCTTATTCCCTAGTTAATACAATGTATCAACGCATCCTAGTAGAGGATAAATAAGGTAGGGGATAGAGGATCCCCTTTTATAAGGCCCCAAACTATTTTTAAGAAAGAAAATTGCTCACCCATGAAGGATGTGGATAGACATTCTGAGCTGAAGTAGTAGAATATGAGATCAATGAACCAGTAGAGAACCCCATGCAAAAGAGAATATTTAAAATAAAGTTTCATTCCAACCTATCTTAGGTCTTGATCATGTCTAGTTTTATAGCTAGGTTGATCCCAAAATTATTGAGGTTAATTTCACAGATCAAATCTTGCACCACTCCAACCACCCCTTGTATGGTTTGACCTTTTATGAAACCATGATGTTCATTATATATCTAACATATAAGGTATAAGATAATCTGTTTTTAGAAATCCTATAAACAAATTATTCGGTGTATTTCACATGCCGATTGGCTTATATTGATCTAAAGCCTGAGGATTATTCACCTTTAGGTCCATAACAATATTTGAAGCACATGTAATCCATGATAGGTATCCCCCATGAATGTTGTCCCTCACTTCCAGCACTAATTGTCTCTCAAAAATGTTACATGCGAACCTATAGAATGATCCTGGAATGCCATCATGTCCCAATGAAAAATCTAGGTTGAGAGTCCATATCGCATTACACACTTCCTCCTCATTTGGGATCCTCCCAAAGCACTCATTGGCCTCCTCAGTCACCCAATGTGATATGGAGTCAAAGAGTTCCACTACATCTCTTGGGTGGCCTCTTTCCATGACTTAATTGGGACCCACTAATAGATATTTTAAATGATCAACCTCTAATTCCCAAACCATGTATCGATCATTAGATTATAAATCATTCTTGGTGATAATACGAGGTCTCTAGAACCATCTTTTTTCTTTGATGCGTGCATTGAAGAGGCAAGTGCTTCCATCACCTACTCAGAGCCATTCAGTCCTTGAAGATTCCTAGGCTAGTCATTCTAGACTCAGTATAATGTTTTTCAAGTAAATTTTGTTATTTATAAGACCCTAAAATAAGGGATTTTAGAAATCATTCTCTTGTTTATCCAATAACAGATCAATATATTTGCTGATTAATTCTATATCCTAAGTATGATGGGGATGGGGTCGCTTTCCAATGTAATTTTGAAGGCTTCCATTAAGATACATGAGTTTATTATGATGGAATATCCACAGGTTCCCATGGTGATGGTGATTCCATGACTACCTCACAACAAATGTAAAACAAGTCTCCTCTTCCCACATCTTAGTGAACAAAAGGATGTTCTCTCTAGCCAGCCTGGATATCAAGGAAATATTTGATGGATGATTTTTCGATAAAAAATTATCCAAAGGAGATATTTTCATGTATAGAAATGTAGATATTTACTCCTCATTTTCTAGGTATCTATCGAGTTGACACCAAGTTCACCACCCCCCTCATTGGTTGTTACACCAAGTGATGTGATTCCATAGAAAACTCTCATTCATTAGGCCATTTATAGCCATGAAGGAAACAAATGCCTTACTACCTCCCCTGGGAAATTCCCCAACTCATTTCTTCTCCTCTGGATGTGACACTACATTAAAGTCACCACCCACCATCCATGGGGTGCCTTTAATATTAAAGGAGTATCATTCTAGCCACATGATCTCCCTCTCCTAGGGATCACATTTGGAAAATACCAACATGAAGAAGAAACTTTGAAACCCTACTGAGATTTTAGTTATCATGAACTAATCCAAAACATCGATTAGATAAGATTTTAAATGATAATGTTAGTGTGAGTAGGATTACTATATATAGATACAAAATATTCTCACGAGGCACAAAATAAAGGATAAAACTATTTTTTCCCTAGATGACTTACCAAGTGTACTACATGGATTGTCATACTGGTGTATTTGGTATACTATGGGGGCATAGATCTTAGTTTAGTCTCCATTAACTATGGTCGGTGATATTTATAACATGATAACCTTTATACTTTGATGATCTAATTATGAAATCCTTTTGATGATCTAGTTATGAAATCCTATATATTGACTTACCCGATACAAGAGTGGTTGGGTATGTTATTGATCATGTAATCTATTTGAGCTTAACCAGGATGGGATTTATCCTCTCATATGTTGAGTATGAAACCTGGGACCTTGATTAAAATAGAATATGGGGGAATTTGGCCATACCTAGATATTATGTATCTATCTGGATAAGGTATATGATATGTGATTACCCATAAGGATGAATTACATGTGATATATTCATCGATCAGATAATTCTACACTCTAATAATCAACAGTTTATGAGTTGGCTATATGGGATTTGCATGTTTCAGATTCCATGGTAACATTATGTCTTATAAAAAGAGAAAATATGAGAATAAATGAATTCATATGATACATACTAGTGGATATGTGTATAATGATAAGTATGTTTAATGGAGATCGTTCTAGGTCCCTTTATAGATTGAGTATAATTAAAGGTTTTCTAGAGGCTGCACTTTTCTTACATATATGAATATATATATATATATATTTATTTATTGTCTATACTATAAATTCTCATGGGTTCACACTTTGTGGTTTACTAAATGGGTATTAAGATTAACTTATAGATCCACTATAAAATTATTTTTAGACTTAATCCAAATTTGTTATGAAAGGGTATTCACAAGGTATTAAATATGATGTGATACAAGGTGATGATAATGATATCTTTCAAAATGTGTTTAGAAAGATATCAAAATGTATGGTTAGAAATGGTTTGAAAAGTTGTTTTATATGATATAATATAAGATGAAATGACACAAAGTATATTTGGCGTCAGTTCAAGAGAGATATTAAAAGAAATATTCCATAATTTATAGTATATATATATGATATATATAGGTAGTTTCATCTCTCAGGAGAATTAATTTTTTCAGGGATGGTATATCACTCCATGAAACTCACAGGAAACTGATAAACTCAAATCAATTATTTTTTCCCTCCCATATAAGTTATGATTTCAAAATATTTTACATAAGATAGAATATATTGGTAGTCATACATGCATTAGATACATGATCTAGATGAATTAATATTTATCCATGTGTTATAAACACATTATAAATTGAAAAGGATGATGTGGTATTTATGGTGATTTATTTAAATACGGTAATGTGAAGATTATATGTAATGTGTATGCGCTTCATGATTGGATAAAACTAATTATTCCCAAATCTCTATTTCTTTTACCTCCTTTACACCATGAGACGATAAAAAATCATGGAGGATATGGATTATTTCATGTACGAAATTTGATTCATTCAACCTATGGATATAATATGGGAAGGGGATGTTTTCTACTACCCATATGTAATCTTTTTCAAGCACATATGAAGATGAAGATATAAGATCTTCAAAGAAATGTATGAAATTTATGAAAATAATTTTCATTTATGTTTATTTTCAGTTTCATATGTCATTAATGGGAGGTCCTTTGATAAGGGATTAAATTTATTTTTCTTGATTAGATAATTATTATTAGACTCAATTAAAATACTTCAAAAAATAACACCGTTAACCCTCCTCCATTAATTTTCTCTAGCTTGATGTCCTCACATTGCATCTATGGCTCATCATTCTACCTCCCAAAATGGGGTATTTTATAGTTGTATACTAGCCACACCATGAATAAATTAATATCAAAAGCCTAATAAAATCATTTTTCCCTTACACATTCATTATCTTCATTTGTTTGAAACTACATTTTCATAAAGACCGAAGTAGTATAGTACTAAAACACTCCCATAGTACTATGAAAATTTAGTTATGTTGGGTTTTAAACTCTAGTATGATGTCAGATCAAGATTTGAATTTTCCAATCATCAAATACCCAAATTATAGAGCCACCCCATGTGGGGGTGAAATGTAGTACAAAATACTCAACAAGGTTGATTGAGTATTTAAAAATATGGAAGGTAAAAAATGAAGAATAAAGGTCCAGGATAAAAATGTGAGGAAAAAAAATAAATGAAAAAGTACCAAGCTATTAGTTAGAAACATTAAAATATCAAAATAATAATAATAATAATAATAATAATAATAAAAGAGTGAGAGGGGTGTAACTCCCCCATGTTTTATATGAATAATATATATAGGCACATTCACACACACAAACACACACACACACACATATATATATTATTAATGTGTGTGTTTCATGATTTGTATTTGAGGGTAAGTGTTTTGTCCTAATATGAGAATGATAAAATGGTCAATAAGGGGTAATTGACCAATTTAGATGTTTTTAATGGTTTATCAAAGTAAAAAATTAATACATAATAAAACTAAATTATAGAGATGTGAAAAATAATATTATAATAGTTCAGATCAATTTGATTCAACATATACCGTTCACTTCTCTCAAACATATGAAGAAATGAAACCCACTAAAATGGAATAAATTACTCTTGATTGCATTTAAAAATCATTAGAATTTCCTTTTAAATCCTTGGAGTCTCAACATAAAAATTTCACTTTTAACCATTGGGGGGATAACCCCATCAGTTTCCATTTGATGTGGAGGAAGAACCAACCTTACCATTATCTAGATTAGTCGAGAATCAAAATCCACATGCCTTTTAATGGTTAGGAACAACTGACATATACCCTCTATTGGGGTTGAATAACCCAACACTAAGGTCCTAGGTTCGATAATAAAATAATAAACCATAATGAAATTACATCAAAAATATATTAATTAAGAAACACCACATTACCAAATTTAAAATGATGAGATCCAGAATGTTGTGGAATCCAAGATCACTATAAAATTATAACAATAGCACATTGAATTCCATATTAAGTTTTCATGGTGTTTTTTTAAAATATTTACAACTCCATGATGTGTAACTCACATAATTTCAAGTTATTTAGATCAGGTAGTAGCACCTCACAACATTTTCTCTACAACCAATTTCACATGTTATTTCAAGATTCCATTATAAAATTTTCAGACCACTTAAATTCGAAAATATCAACATTTCAATGTCTCATAATTGTTTGAAACTTTACATTCTCAAAGAAACAACAATCCATGCAATTTTAAAAAATGAAAGACATTTGAGACGATTGATTTATTAACCTATAAAGTTTAACCAACTTGGTTGTAAAATATGCTCTCAAAAAAATATTAGAAAATCCATGACATACTAAAAGGGATATAATAATAAAAAAATTACTAATAAATATTGAAATTGAAACTCAAAAAATGAGTTTCATAATTTATAAATAAAGGAAACTGGTTAAAGACCCCAATGTTTTCTAAAATGTAATGTTCTTCAGTAATACATTTAGAAATTCACCATGAAAAAATATCCTCCAAAACTATGACATTTCATGTTAGGAGACAAAGCCTAAATTTCCCATGAAAAATATGATTATATTGTTAGATCCATTGAAATGGGTTTTTTGTTTATCTTTTAAACCATAAGAATGAATGAGGGACCATAATAATTAGTATATCGAAGCAGAACTCATTGTGATTTTAAAATTATCTTATGAGACATAATCATTAAAACCACAGCATGAAGAACTTAGGTTGAGAGTTTTTACTTCAATTTGATATGATTTCAACCATGAATTGATTAAATTTGAAACTCCCATTTTGAATTTCCTATTTTACATAGGTAATCCACTATCTCATAACAACTTCTACTATGGTATGTTACATATGTAAATTCCATTTTGATAAAAATGTCTATTGTTACATGGTGTTACATGTTGTTCTTCTTTCTAGTTTATAGAAAAATGAAAAATGAAAATATAAGATCCAGACTTTGGTATTTATCCAAAACTAGTTCTAAATCTCCATAATGAAAAAGTAGACAGTAGTTAAGTAATAAATAATGAGAAAATGGATCATATTCTTTTATTTTTTGAGTAATGTAGGCTTTATAAACACTAATAATGACTAATGACAAAAACTTATTAGTGCTTTAAGAAATTATAATTGTTCATTTTTTAAAAATCATTCAAATTATATATAGAAACACAAAGTATTATTGGGAATTATTCATGTTATAGAGGATAATAGAATTATATAATTATAAAAACAAGAATAAATGAAATGGTAAGGAGACACTCAATAATCCTTCCATTGGGATAATTATAAAACAAAAAACAATTTCAAAAAATTTTCCCATTTTAAAATTATCAAAAATTATAAAAAATATTTTGAAGTGATTTATCCCCGTAAAAAAATAGAGTAAGTTTTTACTCTATAAAAAATACAAGGTATAATATAAATCAAAAAAGATTTTATAAATGAAAATATATTTCCTTTTATAAGAATATTTTCCCTGAGTATATGAATATAAACAAAAGAAAAAATGGAACGAAAAATAATATAAAACGTTTAGAAAATTTCCCTAAACCAACTAATTTAAAAACATGTGTGAAGTATACACATCAAAGAATTATATTATTAAGATGATAAGATGAAAGTAATGAACTATTAGGGAAAATTTGGACGAGAAATAGAACATTTCATCAGAAAAATAGTTTAAAACATCCCTAAAAAATATGGTAATGAATTAGGTTTCCATCATACCAAGTTAAAATTTGATTTTATCAAAATTATTTAAGACTAGGGGATTAGTAAAGATATCAGGTGTAACATCCTCGAAACCAGTGTCTCATGACAGGTAGTTACATGAACTCAAGTGCGCCTCCCTGTATGCCAGAGGTTGCCGACTAGCAGTGAGGGTCCAATTGGTCATGTGGGGAGACTATACCCTCAATATGAGAGTGATTCACAATAGATAATAATTGAAATAGTGGAAACATAAGGGAAAAATCCATAACATGCATAATAACCAAGTACCAAAACTTAGTACAATCATAATAACAATAAATATGCCATGTCATGATACAATGTTATGTGATCAAAACTGAAAAGAAATAAAATGGTAGAATCCCCAAAATGGTTCGGACTCCAAGACTGGAACCTCCCTAATGGAGTCCTGAACAGGGTGTGAGTATAACTCATAAGGACACCACCGATGGTGTCTACAAGTTATACATCATGGTAGATAGTGCATTAAAATGATACATAAAGTTATGTTATGGTAAACATTTTAATAGGACATTCTAAATTATGTTCATTTAATTTATACTACCAATGAATTTAGGTTCACTGCTTAGGAATTTAATTCTACAATCTGCCCTTTCTATGCGTTTAATGGATTAGGCATATTCATTGTTCTTAAGCATATGGAAATACAATCAATCCATATCTCACTAGGCATCAAAATATAACAATTCCTAATATCCTCACCTCGAAGCCTTAGTCCCGATTGAATAAACCTTTAGGGTAATAGAACTCTGTCCACATCCCTAACCCGTGCATTTAGGGGAGGAGCTACAACCTCGGTCCAACTTGACTCATGGGCTTGGAACCTCAAGTCAATACCCCACTCAACCAAGCCATGTCCACATGCTTATTTATCATTCACCACAAAACACCATATCACAACAACATAGCCAACATCATTTACAACATCACAATAATCTCAATAAGTGGGAAAATAACATTATTGTTTATATCCATTAACACATTCATTATTTATATTAATTAACCCTTTAGTACCATTTCCCATGTCCCATGCCTATCTCGCTAAGAATATTTAAGCAATAAGATAATTCCCTAGCATTTTACCATTAATCCATTTAGCCCTTTTTCATGCCCACCAAACAACCCTTAGGCCAAAAACCAACCTAAGTGTATTATAAAACACCAATTACATATCCTTGAATAATATTAACATATTCATCATGGGCTATATGTTATCACACAACGACCTACACATAGATAACTCTAGGTATGAGGAATATCAACATACCCGACGGGTGGCCCTAGTTTGTTCTAGTCGTCCTACTTGTATCCCATGGGGATTAAGAGGGGTTAAATTAACTATTTAGACACTGCTACATCACATCATGCCAAAGACTTCAAGAAATACTCAAAATAGGGAAATAATAAAAACCCTACACACACAAATCTATACAAAACCCAAGGGATATAACTTGTAGAACACATACCATAAATCAGTTGGTGAAAAAAATCCAAACTGAAGCCTTAGTTATCAATTCAACCAACCCTTGATGCTTTACCCAAAAACACACCCAAAATTTTGGGTTTGAGATATTTGGATCGAATGGGGAAAGAAATAGAAACCCTAAACTAAAAAGAAAAGCAAGAGGGAGATTAGCCTTAGCAGGATCTTCAATTCACATCCAACATAACTCAAAATGGCCAAAAATCAAAAGAGATTTATCCTTGGGAGATCTTGGTCACCATGGTTCATTATTAGGGCTGCAAGGGAGGAGGGGGAGGAAAATTCAGAGAGGGTTATGAAGTTCTGGAGTGGCATTTTTGTTAATTTTTAATGGTTTCTAGGCTGCATGGTTTACCTGCACAGTTTTCCAATCCGTGCAGCAAAACCATGCATATTATTATTTAAAAAATATACCCCCTCACATGGTTTACCAGCATGTTTTTCCAAACCTTGCAAAAACCTTGCAGAGGCCACTGTCCGAAAACCCTCCTTTTGCACGGTTTATATGGGTTTCCTGCATGGTTTGTAATAACTATTCGTAGACCATGCAGCTAGCCCCGAAATTCATTTCCCCCTTTTTGTGTCTGAAACCCCTTTAACACCCATCATCTTCCTTAAGGAATTTGGAAAGTAATTAATTGACCAAAATAAAGGGACAAAACTGAAATGTAAATAAAACATACTTGACATAGAAATCCGGGATCTTACAACCTCCCCGCTTTATAATGGCTCATCCCCGAGGTGCTCTTCCCGAGCATCATGAGTCTCTAAAGGAAAGAGATTTTTCCATTGGACCCACATATCTGATTATGGTTCCCACGTTTCCTCCTGAACGTTTTTATGTTTCCATAGAACCTAAACCAGGGGCACAACCTTACCCCGCAAAACTTTCTCACTATGATCCACAATACGAACTGGGTGCTCCTCAAAGAACGCTTCAACCTCAAGTTCAACAAACTCAGAATTTATAAAATGAGATGGATCTGGGTGATACTGTCGGAGTTTTGAAACATGTAAAACATCATATAGCCCAATATACCACCGTGGAAGAGCCAATCGGTAAGCCACCGGTCTGACTCCCTCTTCAATTTAAAATTGCCTCACATATCTAAGTGCCAACTTGTCCTGCTTCCGAATTCGATGGTGACCCAACCTTGGAGACACCTGAAGAAACATGCTATCACCCACCTTGATCTCAAGAGGTATGCGACGCTGATCTTCATATGACTTCTTGTTACTTTGAGCTGTTTCCATATGATTTTGAATCATACAAACCTTCTCCGACGTCTATTGCACAAGACTCGGCCCTAACAGCTTAGACTCTCTGACCTCTGACCAACACAATGGTGACCTACACGGTCTCCCATAAAGTTCCTCAAAAGTATAAATCAAAACTATAGCCTGAAAAATGTTTTTGTATGCAAACTCAATAATAAAAAAGTGCTTTTCCCATGAACCATTGAAATTTAGAACACATGCTCTCAATATGTCTTCTAAATCCCGAATTGTATGCTCCGACTTCCCATCAGTCTATGGGTGGTAAGCCGTACTCAGAAACACTTTTGTACCAAGTGACTTATGTAGTCTCTTCTAGAAGCTTGAGGTGAAATGTGGATCACGATCTGAAACTATGTATCTTGGAACATCATGAAATCGTACTTTTTCCTAAACATACAACTCCCCCAACTGGTCCACTATATAGGTCTCTTGAATTATAAGGAAATGGTCCAATTTTTTCATCCGACCTAATAAAACCCAAATGGCATCATTGTTCCAATGAGTCATCAGAAGACCCACTAAAAGTACACCGTGACGACATTCCACTTCCGCTCTGGAATATGCAATGGCTACAACAACCCACCTGGGCCCTGATGTTCCGCCTACACCTATTGAAAGGTAAGGCATCGTGCCACAAAACTCACCACTTCCTTTTTCATTCCCAACCACAAGAACTACCTATGTAGGTCACTGTACATATTAGTCAAGCCTGGATGAACTACCCACATTGATGTGTGGAACTCGTGCATCAAATCTTCCCGTACATCTACCAACACCACAACATGACCATAAACACAAGAAACTTCATCAGTGTTAAAGGTCCAACCAGAAGGGGACCCTCCACCTTTAAGTCTATCCTTCATAGAAAAGTATAATAGATCTACCAATTGAATCTCTTTAACTCAGCTCAAAAGTGTGGACACAACTACTATAGATGCAATAGTATTCTCCATGTGCACCTTATGTACCACCAAATGCAACTCCTCAAACAAGGCCATCATCACACACACTGAACTGGATTTGTGAACCACTTGATTCTGAGTCTTCAAGTTCAGACCATCAATAAAACTATTCCCTTTTCCTAGTGTGTAAAGTAATTCAAAATCAAAATACTGTAATTACTCGACCCACCGTCATTTTCAAAGATTCAAATCCCATTAAGAGAAGATGTATTTTATACTTTTGTGGTTGGTAAACGCCATAAATGGTTCTCCCAGGAAATAATGCCTCCAAAAATCTAAGGCATAAACCACATCATCTAGCTCCAGGTCATGAGTAGGATAATTTCTTTCAAGTGGCCTCAACTACCTCGACCCCTAAGCTACATCCCAATCATCCTGCATCAACACTGCCCCAAGTCCAACATCAGTCGCATCACAGAACAAGTTATATTTCTTACCTGGTTCGGGTAAGATCAAAATTGGTGCAGTTGTCAACCACTTCTTTAGATCCTGAAAAGAATTCTCACAAGCCTCTGAACAATCAAAATTAACCCCCATTTTGGTTCGGCCTATGATAGGTACTTCAAAATGAGAGAAATATCTAATTAAACTTTGGTAATAACCATCCAAACCCATAAAAAGTTTTAATATTCAAGATGTTCTTGGGATGTTCCCAAGACACCACAACCTGCACCTTTTCTGGATCCACCGACATGCCTGAATTAAATATGATATTTCCCAAAATGTGAACATCATCAATCCAAAACTGACATTCTGATAGCTTAGCGTAAAGCCTATTATCTCTTAGTGTACTCAAGATAATGTCAAGATGTTTGGCACGATCGTCATGAGTTATAGAGTACACCAAAATGCCATCAATGAAAACAACTACAAACTGAACTAGATATGGGTGGAATATCCCGTTCATCAAGGCCATAAAAATAGTTGGTGCATTGGTTAAACCAAATGGAATTACCAGGAATTCATAAAACCTGTACCTGCTATGGAAAGCTGTCCCAGGTATGTCATATGGTATCACCCTCAACTGGTGGTATCTCAATCTCATATCAATCTTGGAAAACATTGAGGTACCTCTAAGATGATAAAAAGGATATCAATTCTACGAAGAGGGTATCAGTTCTTAACTATCATCTGGTTCAACTTCTTATAATCGACGCATAGCCTCAGTGATCCATCCACATTCTTTTAAAACAAAATATGAGATCCCCAATGTGATGTACTAGGACATATAAGCCCCATACGGCCTAATTCCTCCAACTAAACCTTTTATTCTTGGATCTTTTTTGGTTCCATTTGGTAAGGTGGAATGGAAACTTTCTCCTCTCCATCCAACAATTAGATCTTAAACTCAACATCTCTCTCATGTGGTAACATCGAGAAGTCCTCAGGAAACACATCCTGAAATTGGTCCACAACAAATGGGAAGACTGTATATTCATTCTCCGTATCATCTATCATAAGGCATTTCACATGGGCTATGAGCTCCCCTATCTACTGGCATAAAGCCCATGTGTGGCCTGCCCGAGTGTCCCACCCACCACGAAAGACATGAGTGCTCCCATCAACAGATGTGAATGTTACCCAACGTTGGTAACAGTTGATATGGGATGGATATAACACCAAACTATCCATTCCAAAAATTAGGACAAAACCTTACATATCTAGGACAAAAAGATCCCATACAAAATGATACCCATGAGCCTCTAGGGCACAACCCTCACACTACCCGATGTCCTCAACTCGCACTCTTAGAAGGGTATCAAGCGACATTACCACACATGTAGTCTCTACAGTAAAGACCAAAACAACTACAAACTGAGAATAAATAAAAAATGCGTAGCACCTGTATAAAATAAAGCACTAGAAAAATGTGGAGATAAAAGATATTTACCTCAAATAGTAGACGGTCCAACCTCAGCACCTTCAGGTGTAGCCTGAACTACAAGGAGGTGACCTGCCCCTTTACTCTGGGTTCCAGCCTATGTACCTTGCACTGCACTGCTCTATTGGTAAGGTTGATCTCGCCCCAGAGTTCCACATCCACCGCCCCTTCCAGTATGACCCATGGAGCTCAAACAGACTTCCTAATACCAGTTAACTAACCCCTGGCCACATTCGAAATCTATCTCTAACATCCATCATTACTTGACTTCTATAGGTTCCTACAGAATCCCTACACATGGCCTATCATTCCACACGCTCAGAACTCAACTGGTGGGTGGGGACAATAGTAACCCTTGTTCCCCAACCTTCCACACTAAAAATAGAAGACCTGGTCACCACCCAAAGAAGCTGACACCCTCTTCTAAATGCTCTGTGTGCTTCCCCCTTTCTAGAAGGTTCCAATTTGGTGCTTCCTACTATCAAAAGACACACCACTTACTCACCCAATTGGTGCCACAAGTTTACGACCTAAATCTCTCTTCAGGTTTTCTTCTAAGATAAGGGACTGATCCACCACTTCAACAAACCTTTTTAGACAAAATATATTCACCTGATATCTGATCTCATGTCTCATCCCATCCTGAAATCGTTTCGCCACAACAGCCTCATCTCCCATTAATGTTAGAAAGAAGCATCTCAAATCGGTGAAATGGATAGAATAGTACATCATTGAAATTGTCCCGTGAGTCAACCTCATAAAATTTTTAGCCTTCTCCTACCTCAAGGTTTCTAAAAAGATGTGCTCAAGAAACTTCTCCAAAAAATCATTCCACATCATCCCCTCAGCCTGCTCTGTATAAACCATAATTTCCGACCATCATTTTTCTTTCCCCCTCAGCATATAGGCCACTAAATTGACTCTATTATTGAGAGGATTCTCTAGATGGTTGAGAATAGTTTGGATTAACTCTATCCAGAACTTTTATACTTATGAACCACCCTCTTCAGTAATGGTTGGAGGGTTCTGCAGCTGAAACCCCCTGGTCAGCTCAAACATGCTCGACACAACACGCCCTGGGTCTCATTCCGTCAACTGCATAAAATGATCAATGTTCTCATATAACTTCTCTTATCTATCCCATTGTATCTCCATGTTCTCTTGCTTCACTACTGGAAGAGAGTTCTCAGCAATGTCCTCATGTCGCCCAACCGGTGCACGTTTTCGGGGGGAATTTCTCTACAATACTGAACACAAACTATAGAATACATCCATAAAGATTACATGAGAAGGAACAGGTATATATAGGCTCATCACATTTGATAACCAAACTAGTTATTTTACACTACTCCAAGGATCCCACCCGCAACCGATTCACTACCATCAGTAATCTCCCTATGTTCATATCCAACATGGTATCTAATTATCAGGGTTACAAGCCTTATCATTTACTACCTTTCTAACCATTTTCATATTACAATTCACCCCTACAAAAATTATTTCAGTCTTACTTATTTATCAAAAACAATTTTCTAATTACTACTATACATTTTCACATCCCCGTTTTACTCATTCATACCATCTTATTAGGTGTAATTAATTACCTTTAAAGGACCATATGCATCCTAACATTTATATCCCAGACAACCATCTCCTGTGTGTGCCTATCATGATGCATGTCACTTTCCTACATTGGGACCTAGAATGATGCATGAATGCACAACCTCGAACCTTTCCGTCCATGAGAGAAATGTCACCAAACTGTCAGATCACACAACAAGTGCATCACCCAATGGTGAAATATCATCAAAGGTAACAACACACAATAATAACAAAAATACCTTCCCATGGTGACTTATGGGTTTATCTCGTACATGGGTTAGCTACTCCCAAGAACAAGCTTATTACCAAGTCCCCACACATCACTAATCTCCTCTCTACTATCTTTTAATAGTAATAAAGAGAAAAAACCACCTTTGATACCACTTTTTAACATCCCCGACTCAGGTTCCACGAAACTCGTGCCCCGAGCCGGGTAGTTACATGACCTCAAGAGCGCTTCCCCATATTCTAGAGGTCTCAAAATAGAATCTAGGGTCCAATAGATCATGTGGGAAGACTATACAATTAATACCAGAGTGATTCATATCAGATAATAATTGAAATAGCGAAAACATAACGGAAAAATCCATAACATGCATAATAACCAAATCCTAAAATTGTCTATAATCATAACAACAATAAATATTCTATGTCGTGCTACAGTGTCAAGTGATAAAAACACAAAAGAAATAAAATTTTAGAATCCCCGAAATGGTCTGGACTTTAAGACTGGAACCTCACGCAAACAAGCCCCTTCTCTAACTCATCTCCCTAGCATAGGGACCTTACCCTTTTCTGGACCTACAAGAATGAAATCTGCCCACACAACCAACAGTATCCTGGGAAGCATGTGAGTATAACTCAGTAGTCCACCACCAATAGTGTCTACAAAATATCCATCAAGGTAGATAGTGCATGTAAATGATAAATAAAGTCATGTTATGGTTAAAATATTATTAGGTCATTCTAAATTATGTTCATTTTATTTATACTACTAATGAATTTTGGTTCACTACTTAGCAATTTCATTATTTAATGACCCCTTTCTATGTGTTCAATGGATTAGGCATATTCTGTGTTCTTACGAAAATGGAAATACAATCATGCCCTATCTCACTAGGCATCAAAATATAACAATTCCAAATATCCTCAACTCGAAGCCTTAGTCCGAGTGGAATGAAATCTTTAGGGTAATAGAACTCTATCCCCTTCCCAAAACCATGTATTTATGGGAGGAGCTAGAACATTAGTCAAACGTGAACCATGGGCATAGAACATGAAGTCCACAACCCACTCAGCTAGGCCATGTGCACATTCTTATTTATCATTCACCACAAAACAACATATCACAACAATATAATCAACATCATTTACAACATCACAATAATCTCAATAAATGGGAAAATAAATGTATTTCCTCAATCCATTAACACATTCATCATTTATATTAATTAACCCTTCATCCCCATTTCCCATTTACCATTCCTATCTCACTAATCATATTCAAGTAATGAGCTAATTCCCTAGCATTTTCCCATTAATCCAATTATCCCTTTTTCCTGACATCCAAACCACCCCATAGGCCATTAACCAAGATAAGTGTATTACAACACAACAATTACACATCCTTAAATCATATTAACATATTCATCATGGGATATATGTTCTTTCACATTGGCCTACATTTGTTTAGCTAACTCTAGGTCCGGGGAATATCGACATACCCCATGGGTGGCCCTAATTTGGTCAAGTCATCCTCCTTTCATCCCTTGGGGATCAAGAGGGGTTAAATTAACCATTTAGACACCACTACATCACATCATACCAATGAAATCAAGAACTCCTCAAAATAGGGAAATAATAAAAAACTTACTTGCACAAATCTATACAAAACCCAAGGGATATAACTTGTAGACCACCTACCTTAAATCCATTGGCGAACAAACTCCCAAACGAAACCTTAGATCTCAATTCAACCAACCCTTGATGGTTTACCCTAAAACTCACCCAAAAAGTAGGGTGTTATAGCTTAAGATGGAAAGGGGAAAGAAATAGAAACCCTAAAACTAAAATGAAAGGTAAGAGGGAGATTATCCTTACCCGGATCTTTATTTCGCATCCTATGGCACTCCAAATGGCCAAGAATCAAAAGATATTGATCAAAGGGAGCTCTTTTCCCCCTTGGTTTGTTCTTAGGGTTGCAAGTGAATGGGGGGAGGAAAATCGTAAGTTGGTTATAAAATCTTGAATTTTAATTTTTGTAATGTTTTAATGGTTTTTGGGCCGCACAGTTTACCCACACGGTTTTCCAAACTATGTGAAAACCGTGCGGATGCTTCTCTCCTAAAGATCCCCCCTCACATGGTTTACCAACATGGCTTTCCAAACCATGCAAAAAACACGTATATGCTACTATCTAAAAACCTTCCTCTTGCATGGTTTACCTGGGCTTCCCGCACGGTTAGCACTAACCGTGTGTAGACTGTGCGGCTAGTCCAGAAACACATTTCCCCCCTTTTTCATATCCTGAACCCCCATAAAACCCATAAGCCTCATTAAGGACTTTAGAAAGCACTTAATTGACCAAAATAAAGGTCCTAAACTGAATCTTAAATAAAACATACCTTACGATGAAATCTGGGATCTTACATCAGTAAATTGAATTTTTTGTATAAATAAATTCTCCATTTATCTTTCCTTTTTGAAAGTTACCTCAAAAAAATAAATTCCATAATCAATATATCTAGATATATAATTTTTTATAGAAATATTTAAATAAAAAAATATGACTTATTATCACATAATATAGGAATCCTTTGAAAAATAAAATAAAAAACACATAATGTTTTTTAACACATAATGATTGAGAAAAACATGATGAAAAAAAATTCAGATCTACCTATTGATAAAGTAATAAAATGTTTTTTTAAAACCCAGAAACTAATCATTTACCAAGAAGGCTACACATACCTGATATACTTTTATATATATTTTTCATCCTCTAAAATCAGAATCAGAATAACTAAGTCAAAAAATGATTTAGTAGGGAAAAAGAAAAACCATATTAGAGGAATCTTTAGTATATTTAATTTTCCTATTAACAACCATTAAATTAATTTCATTTTGATTATATTAATATCTATCTCATAAAAACACTAAAAATAAATCAATCATATAATTTGTGAAATACAATGAACTAAAAACCAGACATAAAAATATTATAGTATTAGTATAATTTCTAGATTCATCTAATTCTAATTTAGATGATCTTCTCATTAGACTGTTTTAAATTTTACCTGAATCTAGAACAAATATTATACCCAAATTATTTGCATCCATTGATTTGTTTATAAAAAATACTATAATTCCTTTGAAAATTTTTATGACTAAAAGAAATTTATATTTCTCCCATTATAATTATATCAAATTCATTATTTATAAAATATGATAATTTATTATATATTTTTTTTACAAAAATATAAAAAATAAAAATAACATGAATTTTAAAAAATAATATTTCATCAAAAAGTCTTTTAGAAAACAAATTATGATCTAATTTATATTTCTCAAAATAGTTTTTCAATGATAAATTACATAACCCCTCAAACAAATCTCTGGGATCTAATTTAATAACATATAATGTCATAGAAAATTTTATCACATAATCTTGATAATTTTCATGTATTAAACTAGGAGTTTGTTTTACATTAAAATCTTCCACTATACAACCATTTATAAAATAACTTTTCACATTCATTTGAATTAATTTGAAACCATGAAACGATATATCTGATAATATAATCCTAATATTTTAAAATACTTCAATAAGTTCAAAATATAAATTTCTGTGTTCCTATCACAGGACACTAAAAAAAAGAATTTATGAACATAAGAAAATTGAAGTAGAGTGAGAATAATGTTTTCTATGGATAAGAAAATATTGGGGTTGTGTTGGAATAATTTTTTACAGGTTCAATTATTTTTAAATAGTTTGAAAGATTAATTTTAAAATCAATTTGAGAAATTGTGTCCTTGCCTTGGATATCCCTTGTCTACCCTATTTAGTAATTAATCTATTTATAATCTCTTTTTTCTCTTTAATAAAGATAAATATAATTTGATCATCCTCCCCATGAATTTTCAGTTTAATTGGATATGTGAAATGACCACTGCAACCTCTAATTTCACCTTTACCACTAATCATAGATTTCAAATCATCCTTAAGAAAACACACTACTCAATATTGAAGGTAATGAAGACTAATTAAGTAAAATCGATGTGAGATCCAGTGACAATGTGAATATAGATTATAAATGTATGTGATAGAAGATCTATTATGCCAATTACACATAAAATAAATATAAATGTACCTCCACTTGGATTCATTGTTTCTCTTCCTTGAGGGGCATTTCTAACTCCTATTTGGATAGGGTATTAATAGATTCTAAATGGTTGGTTTAGGATGTTGGAACTAATCTAGTCAGGCCAAAGATACCTTTGTCTCTACCTCTTGATCCAAAAGCCTTTAAGATTTTAGCATATTTAAATGAATTTTGAGTTGCATGGATTTTGAGGTGTTAATGGTACCTCATGACAGTTATAAGATCTTGGGCAGTCACTCTGAAGACAGCACATACTTTTTTGAAGCTGTAATTCAATAAAAAGTGAATACTAATCAGAATGGTGTGGTTGAAGAGGGTGGTACTAAGAATTCGTTGGATGTAGGTTAAATGGTAATTACACAAAATACTAATAGTGAGGGCTGGGTGAAGGCATCAAGTGGGGTGAGACATGAAATAATTAGTTCAAAGGTAAAAAACTACAATTGTTTTGAGTTCCTTGAAGCTAATGAACCGAGACAAAACATGCATAGGAATCGGTAAACTATTGTTGTGATGAATGATATTCATACTTAATATGTTGATGGTGAATTAGAACTACAAGATAGTGGCCTCAGAAAAGATATAAAACTTTATAAAGAGATATATGATCTCGTTTAGGAGTCAGGAACAAATGTTGTGAAGGGAATCCACAATGAGAGGAATGATTATTCCCATTTTCGTCTTTCGATGGAGACATGTTCAGAAAAGAAATTGAAATGAATGAAGAAGAAAAATCAATGTATGTTAAGTGATACGATTGACAAATCCTTGGAGTTACTCATGAGCTCAGATTAAGAAATTGTTGAACAAGTTCTTTCCCTCAATTCAACTAAAGAATAAGCTACTAAAATGATGGGGATAACATTGAGGTTAACTCACAACAAGGATCAATACACCTGTATTGATAAAGAGGACCTTATATTAGTTGTGGGTTTCAATAATGGGAAGGAAAATATTGAGGATTACATCCAGTCTTGGGAGAAGCTGGCCTTTCGGGTTGAAGATATTATTATTGATGAACCCAACACTCAGGTAAACAACATCTCCTAGAAATTATTTTGGGAGATTAATTTTGGTACAAAAAATTTTACTTTAATTATTATATAATCTCTTTTTTTGGTTGAACTAATGGTTTCTCACTTTCTACTAAAAAGTGTTTGGATAATAAAAATTTAATTCTCAGTCAGTCAGCATGGAAAATCAACAGAATTAATTTAATGGTCAAAACATGTAATTCATAAATAGTGGTTTATGGGGAATCTCCATGGATGAGCCACTGGGGGATTATTGTTCCATCACATGAGTTTTTATCTTGGGTAATTAAATGAAAATGAGATCCACAACTTGAAATGTGTGAGGGAAGCATTCAAGAGTGACCGTGTGTGAATGACCATCCTCTAGGGTGCAGTTTATAGTGAACTATTTTATATTAGCATGCTTGGGTGTCTGAGTGTGATTCATAATACTCTATATAACATCATAAATTTCATCAAGTAATTTATAAATTTTATTTGTTTTAACCATTGATTGGTTACTTCATTCATGTTGAATTGTTAGTACATGTCCAAAATCGAGGTTCTAGATGAATTTGTTAAAGCACTAAGAATTTTCTCCATCACAACTCCCATTATCATGCTCGGTACCCTTTTAGAGGAAAAGTGTTCCAGTTCCTCACATGACAGTATATGTCCTCAACATGTATAGAAGAAGACAATGAAAAAAATGGAAATGGGATTTGGTTACTGGGAACCACAATTTTCTTAGATTTAAGATGATGATGGGTATTACTGTTTTACTCGTGATTACATCATATTTTTATTTGATTTTCTATAACTCAAATATTATATCATGAACCAATAAATGATGATAATCATTTTCCTATGGTGAAAATTTTTGTAGGAGGAGAAATTTTAATACACCCTGATATTTATTTAATTTTATATCATTTAATTAATTTAATCTTTTTGATATTTTCATTTCGTACAACATTGAATATCATTTTTTTATATAAAAGAACAATTTTTATCTTTAATTATATTAAAAAATGTTAATATATCTCTATATAAAACACATAGGATTTCTTGTGTTACATACAACACTATGTTTGGATTGTAATACACACAATACATTGTCCCTTTGATATATTTCATTTCAAGAAAGAATTAGTTTTACCGAACTACAATATACAATTAATATTATTATTGAAATATTGTTATAGTTACCACCGTGATATTGGAATAGTTTTTATGAATAAGATTAATAAAACTGTGAAAATATGATTTACACATGTATTTAAAAAGAATCCATTGGTTATCTAAATTGTTGATGTGAATGTAAGAACTATTTAATAATAAAGAAATCAAATTTCTAAGTGAAAAATTTTTCTATCTAAAAACACAATTTTATCTCAATAAATTAAACAAACAAATTTTGATTAATGTTTTAAATTAAATTTATATATTATATATATTCAATAAATAATTTTTGTACTCATCAAATAGCTTCAATAGGTATAAGGTATGGATAAATGCATTTTTATGAATAAAATGATGTATTTTTCTAAATGGTAATTTTACTACCTTTTAATGAAGATCCTATTTTAAATACAGTTTTCACAATTTCATCATTTTTTTGAAAAAATAAAAATCATTTTAGGAATAATAAAAAAATTACTTTTGGAAATTTTTTGGTATTTTCCTAAGAAGTTTTATTTTTTGATAAATATTGAAAAAACTAAATTTTAATTCAAAACTCCTTTTTCCTTTAATTTTTTATATAGTTAAAATGCATTTTAATTTGGTTTTAATATATAATTAAATTAATTTAAAATCTATTAATATAATTTATGTTATTGGGAACAATTTCACATTGAAATAAGATATAAAAACATTCAAAAAATTTGATCCTTTTTTCATTGAAAACCTTTCATCTCGTTCCATTCCTAGGATTGATTTTCAATTAATTTCTACCAATTCAGTGATTAGAATTTCAGAACATTTATACCATATGTGAAATAAAAATAATTTTTAATTTATAATATGGTCAGCATATTTTCTAAATGAAATGGATTGGTGAATGTAATTAAAATTATTTAGAATGACTAAGTTAAAAAACGAGTTCACTTAGTAGTTAAATATTAACTCAAGTGGCCAAATAACATAGACACAAGATGAAAATCCATTGGCTAGATGTATTTATAGAATTTTACCACTTAAATATAATCTAGAAATTTATTTATGGCACATTATGTAATGGGGACCTCTCAATATTTTTTACCTTTCTATATTTAAACGAATTTCACTCCTCCTCCACTATAAAAGGAAACTCACCCCCTCACTTATTCACACTTATCAAAAAAATTGGATTATACAAACCCTTAGTAAATATCTTACCAGCTTTCCTCCATTAATTATATAATCCTCTTTTTGTGGAGAAATCAATCCAAGTAATCCCTTTGTTGAAAACCAAAATGAGTTTCCCAAAGAACAGGTAACATCCTTTTAAAATCGCATTTTTTTTATTTTTATACTCCACCACATAAAATATTATTATTACAGTCAGATATAATAACATAATTATCCAAAATATAATAATATTCATTAATTATAATGGTTTATTCTACACTTACACACACTTCTACAAAATGGGTAACAAACTTACCATTTATGTTTGTGGAAAACAACTACCTCACAAAATGATGTTGTTCATTTTTTATTTACCACCTCTAATGGTTGGTAATTATGAGGAAAATACTATTTTTATACAGTATAAATTATATTTATTTATTGTTTTTATTATTTAATTATTATATAATACATACCTTCATAATTTCTATTTTATGGAAACACAATAACATTGTTAGTAGATGTATAGACTATCATCTCCTCAAAGTGATTTGATTCATTCACAGTTTACAAGGAATGTATTAAGTAAGGGTTTAGTAAATTAATATGATATATATGAAGAAATAATTATACTATAATTATAATATATATATATATAAATATATGTAATTTAATGTCTTTCATTCAATATTATAATAAAATAGAAATAATATTTTTGCATATGTACGACTTATCGTTTCCATGAATAGTGTATTCCATTTCATATTTCTATATTTTATAATTATTATAAATATATATATATACTAAATATATATGATATTTAACAAATTATTTAAATTATTTGAATAATTAAATAAATATCTAGTTAATAGGATTTATAGTAACAACTCAAAATGTATATGAAAAACAAAGCGTATATTACCCGAAACGTAACATTAACATGGAATTTTTAATACATGTGTAATATAAAGTCATACTAAAAACATATATGGTATTAGAAAAAAGAATATTATTATTTTGAAGATCAATAATAATCTTATACTAAATATATAAGAATATTGAATGTGTTTGAATATATTCAAGACTTAAGGTAATGGTTTTTCTCATCTCACTTTTATTTCTGTGAGACTTTAGCCTTATTCGGCACTCGTTTCTTATTTGTGGTTTATATAAAACCCAAGAATATATTATATGATTATTATACATAAAAATATGGTTATTTTAATATCCATTTTATGATATTTCATAAAGGGATTTATGGTTTGAAAGTTACCAAAATGATAAAGTAATTCTTTCCTCAATTTTCCTTCTTTGAGATACAAGTCATGTTATGAACCTTTATTTTTCTATAGGGTTTATATGCTGATATTTGGAACATTTTATCTTGAATATACTTCATTTAATGATATTTTATTCTTCGTATAATTTTTTTATTTTAGGGGGACAATGATTCAAAGTTACCAAAGTGGTAATGGTTTATTGCTATAATATCACCATTAGTTAAGATTGTTTATGAGTATGCTCTAATTGATGAAATATTATGATCCATATCTCAAGAAATATATTGAATTTTCTTCTCATCTGGTTATTCATGATATATTCAAATAATGTTATAATTTTTAAACTATTTTGTACATAATATATCTAATAATATGTTTTTATAATAATACGAGTTTATTTATTTTTTCGATTGGAAATCTATGTTATTCAAAAAATATTTTTTCAAAAAAGGTATTCAAAAAAATTATACTATTATACTAAGTTCTTTATGATAAATTTTTATGCATGTTTTACATTTTTTTAAATGTGTTTTAAAAAATTAATCTTCTTTTCATGTTTTAGTATTGGCACTTTTCGAAAATTTTCATGACAAAAAAAGGAGTGTTTTTCATATGAGGATTTATTTGTCATAATGATTTTCCTTCTATTGAAGAATCCATTACAAGTTTACCAGATTTATTTTAAGAATTTTTTTCACTAATAATCTGGACATTCAAAATTTTAAGGATGCTTTCAAAGAAAAGGGTTTTCAAAAATGTTTTATTTCCACTAAGTTATTTAAATTACCTTCAAATCATAATTCATATGTTTTCATAGTAAATTTAAAAGAATATGTTTATGAAATGTTTTCAATAATCCTTTATATGTTCTCAATGTTTATTTTAAAGTATTTTTTTTAAAATTATTTCATGATTCTTTTATAAATTTTAAAATTTATATTCAAAGATAAGTTTATCAAAAATGTTTTAACGCTTACATTATAAGTTTTGGATGTTAATTTCAAAGAATATGTTTTCAAAATGTTTTCATAATTACATTATGATTTTTCAAGGTTTTTTAAAATAAAATTCTATTCAAATGTATTTTTGTTTCAATAAGAATCTTTTAAAGAAGAAAGTAAATTTTCATCTAGAAATGTTTTTTAAGATATTTCAAAATTATTTACCATACAATATGACATATATTGATTGTACTCATACATTTCTAGGGATATGATCGAAGGTTTCCATTAAAAATTTATTTCTATTAATGTTTTATATGGAATGATGGTTACAAAACCCGTTTCTATTTTATGGGTTATATGTTTGTGAAACCTGTTTCTCTTCCACTGGTTATATAATTTTGAAACCCACTTCTATTAAAAGGTCATGCTTCAATGAAATGATTATGAAACACGTATATTTCCCATAGTCTTTTATATGATGGAATGTTTATTATACCCATTTTATTTCATAGGTTATGATATGATTTTTATGAAACCAAACTATTTTTATTTGTTATGATATGAATACTATTTATGAACTTTCCACACATGTATGTGTGATTTTATTTTGTGATGGGTGGGATATATACCTCCCTCCAATTACTTTTATAATGATTTATATATCATGTCAGAATTATAGGAATCAAGTTGATGTGACTGATCCACTATCGAATGTGAGGAAACCTGATCCACAGTGGGAAGATGGTGAATCACAATTCTTTATAAGGAAAGGACTGTGACTATGGATGGTGTTGTATCCTATCCAGAAGCTTTAGTCCCAGTTAAGTAATATATTAAGTTTTAGAAATGATCCTTGACTTATATGGAATGATTTTTATGTGTGAACCTTATCAGATGTTTCTAATGTTATGTGTAGACCTTGTTTCATGAACATAAGTTTATGCAAGGGCCTGATTTCAGGCCATTTACTAAATGAGAGAACCAGTTTCTATTTACCCAAGTTCAAAATGTTATAATATGATGTGTGTGACACATTTATATGCCTTATGTTTATATTTTTCTTTAATGACATATTCTATTTGACTATTCATATCTTATGAACTGCCAATCATTGTTCCATGACTCTTGATTATGATCATTGATATACAGGGTATGATATTCAAATGCTATTCTCATGTTCTCATAACCTTATAATCATTTTATGCTTATGTGTCACCTTTATTTACCCTTAAGGAGAATATGAGACCACCCTTTTTTATGTTTCCCTTCTGCAGGTGAGGAATATATATTTTATGTAGAAGTATTAATGGATAAGATTTTTGTGGAAAACATTGTATATCATTCACCAAGATAGATTTTTTTCCTTGTTTCCAAATAAAATAATCTATTTTGGTCCTCAAGAATGTACTTTCTTAAAATAGTGAATATTAATATTAATTGATGTAATATACATGTATATTAATCTGGGGTTTCTATAGTAGGTGTCAAAGGAATGGTTTATTCAAACATTGGAAACTAGGATGAGAAAAACATAGTGAGACTCTAATGGATATTTCTAAGTATATGTCTAGGTATTTCTCTAAGGATACACCTAAGGTTCCAGAAATTAAATAAGTTTTCATAATTTGGACATCCTATACATGATTTTCATGATTATATGGTTTTACACTATGATAAGTGATGATCACACTAAGATTTAAAGTTTTAGTTAATGGTGGAAACCAGAAGAGAAAAAGTTAATATTAAAATATGATAGAAAATATGTTGATGTGTGGTCAAATGGGATAATCAATGGTGTGAAGTATGTTGTGATCATTCTAAATCGTTTTTCATAGAACATGATTAATAGTGTTTACCTTAAATAAATCTAAAACTCACCAAATAAGAGAATGAAGGAGTTCACCGAGGGTTCTGATAATGGAGACCATGGAGGAAAGAATATTAATTTTCCTTTGTGTCGTTAATTTGGAAATAATAACCCAAGTAATTGTATTATAGGAAAAAGAAGTTGTTTTTATAGGTGAAAAGGACACAAATTAACTACAAAGGAAAAATTAAGAGTTCACTTAATGTAATGGATGGGAATACTAGCCTCTCCAAGACATCATCGATGGTTAAATTCGTTAAGAGTGCAATGAATGGTCATTATGAAATTTGATATCCCATGTTTAAATATCATGTAGTATATCAACATGATTTTATGAGTAATGGTTATATTGCTGGTGATGATGAGACTATAAGTGGAATTTATATGAAAATAGGTATTAGTTTATAAGATGATGCGTCTTTGTTAATGAATCAAGGATAAAGTAGAATAATAAATGTTATTAGGTATTTTTATTAAACAGTTATGTTATATTAATGTTGAAATATTTAAGGATTATTCCTTTTATGTTTATTATTAAGTATTTACAAGAAAATGTTGAATGGTTCTGATGTACTTGAATGGTGATTTAATGAAAATGTGACGTTCATAAGAAAAAAAAAATAAAGGAAAGATGACTCTTATTATGTTTATTATGTTAATATAATGATATTTGGATAAAGATATGTAGGATGTAAATGAGTAAATTGGGAGGTAGTGATTATCTTAGAGCTTATTAAGGATTTTTTGAGAATGTGGTCTATGTTATCATGGATTACTTTTAAAAAAATTTATATATAAGAGAAATATCCAATAATATTTGGAATAAAAAAATAATAATTTTTTTCAATAAGGTTTCATGGTAATTAACATGTTTGAAGAGAATAAATGATGAATGTATTAACATGTTTGGTTTGTGACAAATGGGATCCACTTTTTAATATATGGGAGACATTGAAAATATGTTTTTGATAAATTTAGTGACCTTATTTAAAAAAATTAGACTAACATATTTTGGAAGGGTTATAAGGTTGACCATTTTTTTATTGTTTAAGTAAAAATTCATATAATATTTTTGAGATTAAATTTTTATTTCACCATATGAGGATTGATGGAAATTGGATAACATGTGCTAAGATTTTATTTGTGATAATCACATATCATTCTATTTATGTACCTCATGATTTTCTAATTCTTCAGGGACAAAAAATTCAGATTCTTTTTCAATAATAAGAGAGTAAGTTGAAATTTATATAGACACAAAAAAGGGTGAGGTTGTCCTGAAATCATATTCATATATCTTCTCATGAATATTCAGAAACTTTAAGAAAAAAAGGGTCTTCAAATAAGTTTTTTCCAGATTATCTTCATTTTTTGATGATATCAATGACCTCATTTATGCTTCTTTAGTTTATGGTTTTATGATTGTTAACTTTATCGAGATAAACCAATTTCTTATGATAAGTGATCATTATCAATCTCTATTATTATTTATGCCTTTCTTCAATGTTAGTGTTTTATGTTTCCATCAATGTTCTATTATGTGGAAGCCTAGTTATGAGTTACTTTGGGTAACCATTATGTTTCTAGCTTTCCATTTTTAAATAAAAGTGTAGTATTCATTTTTATGATGTGAGTTTCAATAAAGGGAAATTTCAGGTATTAATCAATTAATAACCAAGAAGAATTTCTAGGGTTAAATTCATATTAATGGGGATAGAATGTAACACCCTAATATTTTGTGAAAATTTTGTTCTTGGAGTTAATTTAATTTTTATATATTTTTCATTTCACATAACACTGAACATAGCATTTGTTATAAGAAATAACTATGTTTGTATTCTATTATATTGAACTCCATGTTAATATTTCATTACATGGAATAAATAGATCAGATTTTGGTTCAGTAAACACTATTTTTGGATTGTATGACACATTATAACAAGACCCTTCGATTACTTACATTATATGCACGGCTGAGTTTTACTGAAATACTATATACTATTAATATTATTACTAAAACTTTATTATAGATACAACCTAGATATTGGAAAATAATTTAAAAATAATATTCAATAAATTGTGAAAATGATATTTTCACTTGTATATAAAATTAATCCTTTGGTTTTCAATTTTTATAAGTGAATGTAAAAACTATTTGAAAAAAAATAAATTAATTTTCTGAGAAAACTATTTATATATTTAAAAAAATATTTTCACAATAAATTATAGAATCCATTTATAACTAATTTTTTAAATAAAATATATATATTATATATATTGAATAAATACTTTCTATACTCATTAAAAATATTTTATAGGTATAAGATAATAATAAATCCAATTTTATGAATGAGAGAAGTATTTTTCAAAAAGGTAATTTTATGAGATTTTAGTGAAGAAAAAATTTTAGATATATTTTTTCAACTATTATATTTATATATTACAAAATAAAAAATAATAATTTTAAAATCAAATTTTACTTTGGGTAAATTTTTGGTATTTTTCTGAGATGATTCTTTTTTTTTTGATGAATTGTGAAAAATGATGAATTATAATTCAAAAGTGATTTTTCATCTAATTTATTTGTATAGAAAAAATATATTATAATTAAGTTCTAAATTAAAATTAGATAAATATTACATAAATTAACAAAATTTAATTCATTGTAACCAATTTCATATTGAAATTGGATATAAAAACATTTCAAACTTTTGGACCTTTTCGCTTTAAAAACCTGTCATCTCACCCCATCCTTGGGAATAAGTATATATTATTTTTTTCCACTTCAATGATTGGAATATGAAAAAACTAGATTAAAATTTTTGGATCATAATTATTTATAATTCCTAATAAGTTCAAAATAGTATTTTACTAACGATTTTAGTGAATATAATTAAAATTAATTACAACGATTAGGGTAGAAAACAAGTTTACTTAGTGGTTAAACATTTACATAAGTATCCAAATAACAAATAAACGTGTTAAAAATTCATTTAATGGATATATTTCGATAATTAACCCATTTGGACATAATTTTGACAATTAATTGGAGGTACATGATTTAAGGTGTACCTCTAAATTGTGATTGCCTGATTATATTTACAAGAATTCCACTCCTCCTCCACTATAAAAGGGTAATAACAACATCACTTATTTCACACATATCAAGACATTTGGATCAACCAAACAAAGAAAAAATATACTAGAAAATTACCTCCCTTAATTCTATAATCCTTTCTTTGGGAAGAAACCCATCCAAAGAAGCCGTTTGCAGGAAACAAAAATGAGTTACCCAAAGAAGATGTAACATCGTTTCACAGATTATTTATTTATGTTCATTATACACCCATAAAATCATATTATTACATGATGATATAAACAAATTATTACCCTAAATATAATTATATGTTTTTATTTTAGGGTTTATACCTATACGTTCACACACTTCTATCAAATGGGTAATGAAGTTACCATTCGTGTGTAGAGTATAATACCAACTCGTGAAATAATGTTGTTAATTTTTCCTTTGCCACCTCTAATGGTTAACTATTATGATGGAAATTATATTTTTATATGATATTTGTTATTTTTAGTATTAATTTATGATAATATAAATATTATATAACATTTAACTTCATTATTTTCATTTTGTGAAAATACAATAACTTCGTTTGTGGACATGTGGATTATCACCTCCTCAAACCGATGTGATTGGTTCACAGATTACATGGAATGTATTAAGGATGGGTTTAGTAAAAATATATGATATATATGAAATAATAATTTTACTATAATGGTAATATATGTATTTATATAATCCATGTTATTTATTTTTTCAATAAGATAATAAAACAGAAACAACATTCATGCGTACATAGGACCTACCGTCTCTATGAAAGGTGTATTCCATTTAATATTTATATATTCTATAGATTATTATAAATATTTATATACTGAATATATATTATATTTAATTAATGTTTTAAATTCTTGAAATATGTAAATTAATATCTAAGTTATAGGATCAAGATAACAAGTCAAAACATACACAAGAAAACAAAGCAGATATTACCTAAAATGTTACATTAACATGGAATTTTTAATAAATTCCTAATAATAACTCAAAATTAAATCATATATTGTATTATAGATAATAAAATGGTTTTATGGTAGATTTAAAATAAAATTATACTTATTATACTTGGGTTTTGAACTTGTATGAAGAATTTCAAGACTTAAGGTAAGGGTTTTCTTGTCACACTTGTATTTCTTTGAGACTTATGATTTATTAAACACTCATTTATTTTGTGTGGTGTATACAATACCCATGAATGTATTCTATGATTCTTATTATTTAAATTATTGTTATTTATAAATCTATTTTATGGAATTTTATTCATGGGTTTAGGGTTCGAATGTTACCAAATCAGCAAAGTAATTTTTGTATCAATTTTCCATCATTGAGAAAAATTCCATGTTATATATATTTATTTTTCTATGGGGTTTATATAATTACATTTATCATGTTATATCATGAATATAATTTTTTTCATGATATGTTAAGCTTCATTTAATGTTTTTCTTTCAAGGGGATTATGATTCATTGTCACTAAAGTTGTAACAGTTTATTTGTACAATATCATCAATTATTGGGATTGTTTATGATTATGTTTTAATTGATAAATATTATGATCCACATCTAATAAAATATCATTAATTTTCTTCTAATCTGGTTATTCATGAAATTTTCATGTAAATGTATCATTTCTCCACTCATTGGTACTTAAGATAATTAAGAGAATTTTTTAATAAAATGTGATTTTATATCCTTTTTTGGTTGGAAATATATGTTCTTTCAAAACCATGTTTTTTATAAAAAAAATTCCAATATTTTTAAAATATTCTCTTATTTTATTTTAAAAAATTATTGTACATGTTTTACCTTTTGAATAAATGGTTTTTAAAAAATGAAACTTCTTGTCATTTTCCGATTGATTCACTATTCTATACTTTTTACAACACAAAATGAATGTTCATAATTTGAGGATTTATCCACCATCATGACCATCCTTAATTTGAAGCTTTCTTTTCAGGTTTACATGATTTCATTTTAATAAAAAAAATCCCAATATTTTAGACATTCACTATTTTTATGTTTGTTTTCATGGAAAATGTTTTCCAAATTTTTTTATATCCAAGAAGTGTTCTAAATGATTTTCAATGCTTCCA